>OZ025302.1:82744992-83944992 GCA_964019185.1 Maratus speculifer | reverse complement strand
CAATAAAATAAAATAAAGAATATATTTCGAAGAATACCAGTAAGGAATTACACGTGCATCCAACATTTTGCTACCGTTTCATAATGAAAACAATCTGATTATCAATAAATTTTCTTAGTTGATCATGTAGGAAATCATAACATACATTTCAACATTTTGAGTAATTTGAATTGATCTACACGTGAAAATAAATAAACGCACGTGACGCATAAAAGAACGTTCTTTATTAAAAGCGAAATTAATTTTGTATATATTTTTTTAAGTATGCTACCCTGTAGAGTACCTTTAAATATTAAAAAATGTCGCAACAATAAACAAATGCTTTTTATAACTATCGATATTTATTATCTTAGTTTTTAATTAATTATTCAAAAGTAATTCTAAAGTACGCGATGCTATTAAAAACATGGTTTTTAAATGTTAGATTGCGGCGTCTCGAATGTGGCTTCTTCATTTTTTTTTTTTTTTTTTTTTAACAAAAAGATACAAACAGATTTCAATATTTTTTATTAACCGAGTAATGATATGAATATGTGTGTGTATAGGTTAAAAGTGTAAGATTTCTCCCCTCTTTTCCCAAAGTGATAAAATAAAGTTATGATAAAAATGCGAAAGGTAATAGTAGAATAAATAAATAAATATGTAAATAAATAAATTAGTGGACTTTTATTGTGAATTTTTTTGTATTTATTTGTGTAGGTAAATGTTATAAATTAATTAAAATATAAATAACTTTAATTTTTATAAATTGTAGGTTTCGGTAATGAAGAAACCGATTGAGTTAAAGTTTTTAAATGCAAAATTAAAGAATAGGAAGCGTTGAAATGTAAAATTCTATAAAAATAGAATAACATAAATTTGAATTTAATTTAAAAATATTTATTTTTATAGAACTGAGTCTGTGACAATTTAAACGCATCGCAACTATAAATAGATTACTGATAATTATCGAAATTCATTGTATTTGTTCGTTAATTTAATTACGGACAATGAATTCGAAAATGTTATAGGTTATAAAAAAGAAACTTTGAAGAAAATTTTTGCTACATTTATTGGTGTGGGTATTTAACATGTATGTAATGTTAATAATATTAATAAAATTGTTATCTTTTTTGTAAAACTTTTAGGTGTCTGTAAGGACGACAAAGACTGTGCTAACGGTGGTCAATGCAAAGAAAGCGAAGAGGGCTCGTTAAAGACTTGTCATTGTCCCGAAGGAACAGACGGTCCAAATTGCGAAAACGTAAAAGAATGTAAAGGGAAAGATTGTGGTTTAGAAGCTACTTGCACGTATAATATCAAAGATAAATCAGCATTTTGCAAGTGTAGTGATGAAGTACTGACATTTGATGAAAAAGACAAAAAATGCAAAAGTATGTGTAATCGAGGGTTTGAAATATTTTAAATGTTATTTTTTCAAATTGTTTGCATGTGCTTTGGTGTTTCATGTATATAATATTGTGAAACAACTCTTTAAAAATATACATTATACATTAATGAGTTTTATAAATTTACTTTACACAGAAATTTTCCAATTATGACACCTGAGGGAAATGATGAAATTTATATACATGACACAGGGGATTTAAAAGATTAAACAACGTAACCTAAAGATATGTGAAAATTTATTGCTTTTTTCGCTAGTTAATGAAAAATATTTATTTGCGTTTGCATTGCATGGCATATAAACAATATAAATAAAATGAGTGATAAGACATATAAGGCTGTTCTTTAAAATTTTATTAACGATAATTATAGCAAAACACTTTGTGAAAATCACATTAAGAAAAGAATAAGAATTATGGAGAATATTTCAAAGTCTATTACTAAAATTATTGATTATCACCAGTATATTCGGTGTTTTCTCGCTGTTCATAAACGATAACCTAACAATAAATACGCAAAATACATAAAAAAATATTAAAAATCATATTTGGAGTTCAATAACATTTTATATATTTAAAGGCTTAATCACATGGGACGATGCAAAAATAAACTTGTTTTAATTGTTTCGTGAAAAAATAGCTTTGCATAAAAGCAAAAACCGTTGAAATACAGAGAAGAAATGGTTCATATGCACTCTAGTTACAGAGAAAATACCAACAGATTTTTTAAAAATATAATTAAGTCTGAAAAAGTCTATGAAGTATATTAAAGTTAAAATAGACATTAAAAATTCTGAAACTTCGTGTTAAATAACTGCAAAATATGACAAAGTTCTAAAACATTTTAATGAAATATAAAGATTTTTTTTATTCTTTAAAAAATATATGCTTTTTTTGTTTCATTATTAAAATAATGGCGATAGAGAGAGGTGGACTTCTTTTATGAATGTGCAAATTTTTTCTTAATATTAATGAAGGATAAAAGTGACTGAAAACGAAGTGTTTTTGCACCTTTTGTCATGTTATTTTTAACCCAGTTAATACGGGCTTAATTTAGGTTTATTTTTTTAAAAGCAATTTTGTGAAATTCACATCGTGTATCTCAAGAAAGGCTTAAAGAATAAAACAGGCAATGTTTTCGAATAAATTATTTTCGGATAAAAAATGATAAATAAAATTGAATTTCCGATGAGTTCCAACTCGAACGGTACATGATATTTGGAATTAATTTTTTAATTTGATAATGAAAATTTTTTTTTATCCACTTGCAGTAAAGCATAAACTCTAAACGAAAATTTTTACACACAATAAAATAAAATAAAGAATATATTTCGAAGAATACCAGTAAGGAATTACACGTGCATCCAACATTTTGCTACCGTTTCATAATGAAAACAATCTGATTATCAATAAATTTTCTTAGTTGATCATGTAAGAAATCATAACATACATTTCAACATTTTGAGTAATTTGAATTGATCTACACGTGAAAATAAATAAACGCACGTGACGCATAAAAGAACGTTCTTTATTAAAAGCGAAAATAATTTTGTATATAAATTTTTAAGTATGCTACCCTGTAGAGTACCTTTAAATATTAAAAAATGTCGCAACAATAAACAAATGCTTTTTATAACTATCGATATTTATTATCTTAGTTTTAATTAATTATTCAAAAGTAATTCTAAAGTACTCTATGCTATTAAAAACATGGTTTTTAAATGTTAGATTGCGGCATCTCGAATGTGGCTTCTTCATTTTTTTTTTTAAACAAAAAGATACAAACAGATTTCAATATTTTTTAATAACCGAGTAATGATATGAATATGTGTGTGTATAGGTTAAATGTGTAAGATTTCTCCCCTGTTTTCCCAAAGTGATAAAATAAAGTTATGATAAAAATGCGAAAGGTAATAGTAGCATAAATAAATAAATATGTAAATAAATAAATTAGTGGACTTTTATTGTGAATTTTTTTGTATTTATTTGTGTAGGTAAAAGTTATAAATTAATTAAAATATAAATAACTTTAATTTTTATATATTGTAGGTTTGTGTAATGAAGAAACCGATTGAGTTAAAGTTTTTAATGCAAAATTAAAGAATAGGAAGCGTTGAAATGTAAAATTCTATAAAAATAGAATAAAATAAATTTGAATTTAATTTAAAATTATTTATTTTTATAGAACTGAGTCTGTGACAATTTAAACGCATCGCAACTATAAATAGATTACTGATAATTATCGAAATTCATTGTATTTGTTCGTTAATTTAATTACGGACAATGAATTCGAAAATGTTATAGGTTATAAAAAAGAAACTTTTAAGAAAATGTTTGCTATATTTATTGGTGTGGGTATTTAACATGTATGTAATGTTAATAATATTAATGAAATTGTTATCTTTTTTGTAAAACTTTTAGGTGTCTGTATGGACGACAAAGACTGTGCTAACGGTGGTCAATGCAAAGAAAGCGAAGAGGGCTCGTTAAAGACTTGTCATTGTCCCGAAGGAACAGACGGTCCAAATTGCGAAAACGTAAAAGAATGTAAAGGGAAAGATTGTGGTTTAGAAGCTACTTGCACGTATAATATCAAAGATAAATCAGCATTTTGCAAGTGTAGTGATGAAGTACTGACATTTGATGAAAAAGACAAAAAATGCAAAAGTATGTGTAATCGAGGGTTTGAAATATTTTAAATGTTATTTTTTCAAATTGTTTGCATGTGCTTTGGTGTTTCATATATATAATATTGTGAAACATCTCTTTAAAAATATACATTATACATTAATGAGTTTTATAAATTTACTTTACACAGAAATTTTCAAATTATGACACCTGAGGGAAATGATGAAATTTATATACATGACACAGGGGATTTAAAAGATTAAACAGCGTAACCTAAAGATATGTGAAAATTTATTTCTTTTTACGCTAGTTAATGAAAAATATTTATTTGCGTTTGCATTGCATGGCATATAAACAATATAAATAAATTGAGTGATAAGACATATAAGGCTGTTCTTTAAAATTTTATTAACGATAATTATAGCAAAACACATTGTAAAAATCACATTAAGAAAAGAATAAGAATTATGGAGAATATTTCAAAGTCTATTACTAAAATTATTAATTATCGCCAGTATATTCGGTGTTTTCTCGCTGTTCATAAACGATAACCTAACAATAAATACGCAAAATACATAAAAAAAATATTAAAAATCATATTTGGACTTCAATAACTTTTTATATATTTAAAGGCTTAATGAAATATGAAGATGCAAAATAAACTTGTTTTAATTGTTTCGTGAAAAAATAGTTTTGCATAAAAGCAAAAACCATTGAAATACAGAGAAGAAATGGTTCATATGCACTCTAGTTACAGAGAAAATACCAACAGATTTTTTAAAAATATAATTAAGTCTGAAAAAGTCTATGAAGTATATTAAAGTTAAAATAGACATTAAAAATTTCTAAACTTCGTGTTAAATAACTGCAAAATATGACAAAGTTCTAAAACATTTTAATGAAATATAAAGATTTTTTTTATTCTTTAAAAAATATATGCTTTTTTTGTTTCATTATTAAAATCATTGCGATAGAGAGAGGTGGACTTCTTTTATGAATGTGCAAATTTTTTCTTAATATTAATGAAGGATAAAAGTGACTGAAAACGAAGTGTTTTTGCACCTTTTGTCATGTTATTTTTAACCCAGTTAATACGGGCTTAATTTAGGTTTATTTTTTTAAAAGCAATTTTGTGAAATTCACATCGTGTATCTCAAGAAAGGCTTAAAGAATAAAACAGGCAATGTTTTCGAATAAATTATTTTCGGATAAAAAATGATAAATAAAATTGAATTTCCGATGAGTTCCAACTCGAACGGTACATGATATTTGGAATTAATTTTTTAATTTGATAATGAAAAATTTTTTTTATCCACTTGCAGTAAAGCATAAACTCTAAACGAAAATTTTTACACACAATAAAATAAAATAAAGAATATATTTCGAAGAATACCAGTAAGGAATTACACGTGCATCCAACATTTTGCTACCGTTTCATAATGAAAACAATCTGATTATCAATAAATTTTCTTAGTTGATCATGTAAGAAATCATAACATACATTTCAACATTTTGAGTAATTTGAATTGATCTACACGTGAAAATAAATAAACGCACGTGACGCATAAAAGAACGTTCTTTATTAAAAGCGAAAATAATTTTGTATATATATTTTTAAGTATGCTACCCTGTAGAGTACCTTTAAATATTAAAAAATGTCGCAACAATAAACAAATGCTTTTTATAACTATCGATATTTATTATCTTAGTTTTAATTAATTATTCAAAAGTAATTCTAAAGTACTCTATGCTATTAAAAACATGTTTTTAAATGTTAGATTGCGGCATCTCGAATGTGGCTTCTTCATTTTTTTTTTTTAACAAAAAGATACAAACAGATTTCAATATTTTTTAATAACCGAGTAATGATATGAATATGTGTGTGTATAGGTTAAATGTGTAAGATTTCTCCCCTGTTTTCCCAAAGTGATAAAATAAAGTTATGATAAAAATGCGAAAGGTAATAGTAGCATAAATAAATAAATATGTAAATAAATAAATTAGAGGACTTTTATTGTGAATTTTTTTTGTATTTATTTGTGTAGGTAAAAGTTATAAATTAATTAAAATATAAATAACTTTAATTTTTATATATTGTAGGTTTGTGTAATGAAGAAACCGATTGAGTTAAAGTTTTTAATGCAAAATTAAAGAATAGGAAGCGTTGAAATGTAAAATTCTATAAAAATAGAATAAAATAAATTTGAATTTAATTTAAAATTATTTATTTTTATAGAACTGAGTCTGTGACAATTTAAACGCATCGCAACTATAAATAGATTACTGATAAATATCGAAATTCATTGTATTTGTTCGTTAATTTAATTACGGACAATGAATTCGAAAATGTTATAGGTTATGAAAAAGAAACTTTGAAGAAAATTTTTGCTACATTTATTGGTGTGGGTATTTAACATGTATGTAATGTTAATAATATTAATAAAATTGTTATCTTTTTTTGTAAAACTTTTAGGTGTCTGTAAGGACGACATAGACTGTGCTAACGGTGGTCAATGCAGAGAAAGCGAAGAGGGCTCGTTAAAGACTTGTCATTGTCCCGAAGGAACAGACGGTCCAAATTGCGAAAACGTAAAAGAATGTAAAGGGAAAGATTGTGGTTTAGAAGCTACTTGCACGTATAATATCAAACATAAATCAGCATTTTGCAAGTGCAGTGATGAAGTACTGACATTTGATGAAAAAGACAAAAAATGCAAAAGTATGTGTAATCGAGGGTTTGAAATATTTTAAATGTTATTTTTTCAAATTGTTTGGATGTGCTTTGGTGTTTCATATATATAATATTGTGAAACAACTCTTTAAAAATATACATTATACATTAATGAGTTTTATAAATTTACTTTACACAGAAATTTTCCAATTATGACACCTGAGGGAAATGATGAAATTTATATACATGACACAGGGGATTTAAAAGATTAAACAGCGTAACCTAAAGATATGTGAAAATTTATTGCTTTTTTCGCTAGTTAATGAAAAATATTTATTTGCGTTTGCATTGCATGGCATATAAACAATATAAATAAAATGAGTGATAAGACATATAAGGCTGTTGTTTAAAATTTTATTAACGATAATTATAGCAAAACACTTTGTGAAAATCACATTAAGAAAAGAATAAGAATTATGGAGAATATTTCAAAGTCTATTACTAAAATTATTGATTATCACCAGTGTATTCGGTGTTTTCTCGCTGTTCATAAACGATAACCTAACAATAAATACGCAAAATACATAAAAAAATATTAAAAATCATATTTGGAGTTCAATAACATTTTATATATTTAAAGGCTTAATCACATGGGACGATGCAAAAATAAACTTGTTTTAATTGTTTCGTGAAAAAATAGCTTTGCATAAAAGCAAAAACCGTTGAAATACAGAGAAGAAATGGTTCATATGCACTCTAGTTACAGAGAAAATACCAACAGATTTTTTAAAAATATAATTAAGTCTGAAAAAGTCTATGAAGTATATTAAAGTTAAAATAGACATTAAAAATTCTGAAACTTCGTGTTAAATAACTGCAAAATATGACAAAGTTCTAAAACATTTTAATGAAATATAAAGATTTTTTTTATTCTTTAAAAAATATATACTTTTTTTGTTTCATTATTAAAATCATTGCGATAGAGAGAGGTGGACTTCTTTTATGAATGTGGAAATTTTTTCTTAATATTAATGAAGGAAAAGGACAACGCAAAATGGAATATATATATATATATATTCCCCTATAAAGAAGAGAACATTATTTTACCTGTCTGATTTATTTATTTCTAAAATCTTTGTTCTTCAGAAAATAGAATGTTTATACATTTATTCAGCTCTTGTGTTTTATTCAATTACATAATAATTATGCTTTAAAAAAAAAAAATAGTAACCGACTTCAAAAAAGAATCAAGCTTGGCGACAACTTGGCGCTAACGCATATGAATGCATAGTTTTAATATGCTTATGATTTGAAAACAGTTGCAACAATGGAAGATTATTTGCGACAAAACATTATATTTTTTTTATCAAATCCACACTTTTTAGTTAAAAATATTCTAATCATCAGAAATTAATGAAATTAAAATGGGGCGGGCATCTTATACTTTCAAACAAAAAAAGAATTATCAAAATAGGTTCATTTTTAGGGAAGTTATGGGTGAACAAGAAATACATACAGATCGAAATCATAACCTACTCCTTGAAAGTGGTTGAAAAGTTCTTCCACCGGTGTAAGAGTGATAGCCTGAAATTTTATTTATTTATTGTACACACATATCTGACTTGTGTGCTCGACATGAAAGCCTGCGATTAACTGAAAATTGAACGCTTTTAATTGGATGACTGCTTCAAAAAATTGGAATTTTAATGTTTTTGTTTTTAAAAAAGTTCTAATCGCAAGAATTTGATAAAATTTAAATGGGACCATGTGGGCGTCTTACATTTTCTAACAAAAAAAAGAATTATCAAATTCGGTTCATATTTACGAAAGTTATGCGTGAACAACAAATACATACAGGTCGAAATCATAACCTCCTCCTTGAAGTCGGTTAATAAAAGTGACTGAAAACGAAGTGTTTTTGCACCTTTTGTCATGTTATTTTTAACCCAGTTAATACGGGTTTAATTTAGGTTTATTTTTTTAAAAGCAATTTTGTGAAATTCACATCGTGTATCTCAAGAAAGGCTTAAAGAATAAAACAGGCAATGTTTTCGAATAAATTATTTTCGGATAAAAAATGATAAATAAAATTGAATTTCCAATGAGTTCCAACTCGAACGGTACATGATATTTGGAATTAATTTTTTAATTTGATAATGAAAAAATTTTTTTATCCACTTGCAGTAAAGCATAAATTCTAAACGAAAATTTTTACACACAATAAAATAAAATAAAGAATATATTTCGAAGAATACCAGTAAGGAATTACACGTGCATCCAACATTTTGCTACCGTTTCATAATGAAAACAATCTGATTATCAATAAATTTTCTTAGTTGATCATGTAAGAAATCATAACATACATTTCAACATTTTGAGTAATTTGAATTGGTCTACACGTGAAAATAAATAAACGCACGTGACGCATAAAAGAACGTTCTTTATTAAAAGCGAAAATAATTTTGTATATATTTTTTTAAGTATGCTACCCTGAAGAGTACCTTTAAATATTAAAAAATGTCGCAACAATAAACAAATGCTTTTTATAACTATCGATATTTATTATCTTAGTTTTTAATTAATTATTCAAAAGTAATTCTAAAGTACGCTATGCTATTAAAAACATGGTTTTTAAATGTTAGATTGCGGCGTCTCGAATGTGGCTTCTTCATTTTTTTTTTTTTTTTTAACAAAAAGATACAAACAGATTTCAATATTTTTTATTAACCGAGTAATGATATGAATATGTGTGTGTATAGGTTAAAAGTGTAAGATTTCTCCCCTCTTTTCCCAAAGTGATAAAATAAAGTTATGATAAAAATGCGAAAGGTAATAGTAGAATAAATAAATAAATATGTAAATAAATAAATTAGTGGACTTTTATTGTGAATTTTTTTGTATTTATTTGTGTAGGTAAATGTTATAAATTAATTAAAATATAAATAACTTTAATTTTTATAAATTGTAGGTTTCGGTAATGAAGAAACCGATTGAGTTAAAGTTTTTAAATGCAAAATTAAAGAATAGGAAGCGTTGAAATGTAAAATTCTATAAAAATAGAATAACATAAATTTGAATTTAATTTAAAAATATTTATTTTTATAGAACTGAGTCTGTGACAATTTAAACGCATCGCAACTATAAATAGATTACTGATAATTATCGAAATTCATTGTATTTGTTCGTTAATTTAATTACGGACAATGAATTCGAAAATGTTATAGGTTATAAAAAAGAAACTTTGAAGAAAATTTTTGCTACATTTATTGGTGTGGGTATTTAACATGTATGTAATGTTAATAATATTAATAAAATTGTTATCTTTTTTGTAAAACTTTTAGGTGTCTGTAAGGACGACAAAGACTGTGCTAACGGTGGTCAATGCAAAGAAAGCGAAGAGGGCTCGTTAAAGACTTGTCATTGTCCCGAAGGAACAGACGGTCCAAATTGCGAAAACGTAAAAGAATGTAAAGGGAAAGATTGTGGTTTAGAAGCTACTTGCACGTATAATATCAAAGATAGATCAGCATTTTGCAAGTGTAGTGATGAAGTACTGACATTTGATGAAAAAGACAAAAAATGCAAAAGTATGTGTAATCGAGGGTTTGAAATATTTTAAATGTTATTTTTTCAAATTGTTTGCATGTGCTTTGGTGTTTCATATATATAATATTGTGAAACAACTCTTTAAAAATATACATTATACATTAATGAATTTTATAAATTTACTTTACACAGAAATTTTCCAATTATGACACCTGAGGGAAATGATGAAATTTATATACATGACACAGGGGATTTAAAAGATTAAACAGCGTAACCT
This sequence comes from Maratus speculifer, assembly GCA_964019185.1. NCBI lineage: Eukaryota > Metazoa > Arthropoda > Arachnida > Araneae > Salticidae > Maratus > Maratus speculifer. The sequence goes on along the minus strand of OZ025302.1, from coordinate 83,934,485 downwards.
AAAGATATGTGAAAATATATTTCTTTTTACGCTAGTTAATGAAAAATATTTATTTGCGTTTGCATTGCATGGCATATAAACAATATAAATAAATTGAGTGATAAGACATATAAGGCTGTTGTTTAAAATTTTATTAACGATAATTATAGCAAAACACTTTGTGAAAATCACATTAAGAAAAGAATAAGAATTATGGAGAATATTTCAAAGTCTATTACTAAAATTATTGATTATCACCAGTGTATTCGGTGTTTTCTCGCTGTTCATAAACGATAACCTAACAATAAATACGCAAAATACATAAAAAAATATTAAAAATCATATTTGGAGTTCAATAACATTTTATATATTTAAAGGCTTAATCACATGGGACGATGCAAAAATAAACTTGTTTTAATTGTTTCGTGAAAAAATAGCTTTGCATAAAAGCAAAAACCGTTGAAATACAGAGAAGAAATGGTTCATATGCACTCTAGTTACAGAGAAAATACCAACAGATTTTTTAAAAATATAATTAAGTCTGAAAAAGTCTATGAAGTATATTAAAGTTAAAATAGACATTAAAAATTCTGAAACTTCGTGTTAAATAACTGCAAAATATGACAAAGTTCTAAAACATTTTAATGAAATATAAAGATTTTTTTTATTCTTTAAAAAATATATACTTTTTTTGTTTCATTATTAAAATCATTGCGATAGAGAGAGGTGGACTTCTTTTATGAATGTGGAAATTTTTTCTTAATATTAATGAAGGAAAAGGACAACGCAAAATGGAATATATATATATATATATTCCCCTATAAAGAAGAGAACATTATTTTACCTGTCTGATTTATTTATTTCTAAAATCTTTGTTCTTCAGAAAATAGAATGTTTATACATTTATTCAGCTCTTGTGTTTTATTCAATTACATAATAATTATGCTTTTTAAAAAAAAAATAGTAACCGACTTCAAAAAAGAATCAAGCTTGGCGACAACTTGGCGCTAACGCATATGAATGCATAGTTTTAATATGCTTATGATTTGAAAACAGTTGCAACAATGGAAGATTATTTGCGACAAAACATTATATTTTTTTTATCAAATCCACACTTTTTAGTTAAAAATATTCTAATCATCAGAAATTAATGAAATTAAAATGGGGCGGGCATCTTATACTTTCAAACAAAAAAAGAATTATCAAAATAGGTTCATTTTTAGGGAAGTTATGGGTGAACAAGAAATACATACAGATCGAAATCATAACCTACTCCTTGAAAGTGGTTGAAAAGTTCTTCCACCGGTGTAAGAGTGATAGCCTGAAATTTTATTTATTTATTGTACACACATATCTGACTTGTGTGCTCGACATGAAAGCCTGCGATTAACTGAAAATTGAACGCTTTTAATTGGATGACTGCTTCAAAAAATTGGAATTTTAATGTTTTTGTTTTTAAAAAAGTTCTAATCGCAAGAATTTGATAAAATTTAAATGGGACCATGTGGGCGTCTTACATTTTCTAACAAAAAAAGAATTATCAAATTCGGTTCATATTTACGAAAGTTATGCGTGAACAACAAATACATACAGGTCGAAATCATAACCTCCTCCTTGAAGTCGGTTAATAAAAGTGACTGAAAACGAAGTGTTTTTGCACCTTTTGTCATGTTATTTTTAACCCAGTTAATACGGGTTTAATTTAGGTTTATTTTTTTAAAAGCAATTTTGTGAAATTCACATCGTGTATCTCAAGAAAGGCTTAAAGAATAAAACAGGCAATGTTTTCCAATAAATTATTTTCGGATAAAAAATGATAAATAAAATTGAATTTCCGATGAGTTCCAACTCGAACGGTACATGATATTTGGAATTAATTTTTTAATTTGATAATGAAAAAATTTTTTTATCCACTTGCAGTAAAGCATAAATTCTAAACGAAAATTTTTACACACAATAAAATAAAATAAAGAATATATTTCAAAGAATACCAGTAAGGAATTACACGTGCATCCAACATTTTGCTACCGTTTCATAATGAAAACAATCTGATTATCAATAAATTTTCTTAGTTGATCATGTAAGAAATCATAACATACATTTCAACATTTTGAGTAATTTGAATTGGTCTACACGTGAAAATAAATAAACGCACGTGACGCATAAAAGAACGTTCTTTATTAAAAGCGAAAATAATTTTGTATATATTTTTTTAAGTATGCTACCCTGTAGAGTACCTTTAAATATTAAAAAATGTCGCAACAATAAACAAATGCTTTTTATAACTATCGATATTTATTATCTTAGTTTTTAATTAATTATTCAAAAGTAATTCTAAAGTACGCTATGCTATTAAAAACATGGTTTTTAAATGTTAGATTGCGGCGTCTCAAATGTGGCTTCTTCATTTTTTTTTATTTTTTATTTTTTTTTAACAAAAAGATACAAACAGATTTCAATATTTTTTAATAACCGAGTAATGATATGAATATGTGTGTGTATAGGTTAAAAGTGTAAGATTTCTCCCCTCTTTTCCCAAAGTGATAAAATAAAGTTATGATAAAAATGCGAAAGGTAATAGTAGAATAAATAAATAAATATGTAAATAAATAAATTAGTGGACTTTTATTGTGAATTTTTTTGTATTTATTTGTGTAGGTAAATGTTATAAATTAATTAAAATATAAATAACTTTAATTTTTATAAATTGTATGTTTCTGTAATGAAGAAACCGATTGAGTTAAAGTTTTTAAATGCAAAATTAAAGAATAGGAAGCGTTGAAATGTAAAATTCTATAAAAATAGAATAAAATAAATTTGAATTTAATTTAAAAATATTTATTTTTATAGAACTGAGTCTGTGACAATTTAAACGCATCGCAACTATAAATAGATTACTGATAATTATCGAAATTCATTGTATTTGTTCGTTAATTTAATTACGGACAATGAATTCGAAAATGTTATAGGTTATAAAAAAGAAACTTTGAAGAAAATTTTTGCTACATTTATTGGTGTGGGTATTTAACATGTATGTAATGTTAATAATATTAATAAAATTGTTATCTTTTTTGTAAAACTTTTAGGTGTCTGTAAGGACGACAAAGACTGTGCTAACGGTGGTCAATGCAAAGAAAGCGAAGAGGGCTCGTTAAAGACTTGTCATTGTCCCGAAGGAACAGACGGTCCAAATTGCGAAAACGTAAAAGAATGTAAAGGGAAAGATTGTGGTTTAGAAGCTACTTGCACGTATAATATCAAAGATAAATCAGCATTTTGCAAGTGTAGTGATGAAGTACTGACATTTGATGAAAAAGACAAAAAATGCAAAAGTATGTGTAATCGAGGGTTTGAAATATTTTAAATGTTATTTTTTCAAATTGTTTGCATGTGCTTTGGTGTTTCATATATATAATATTGTGAAACAACTCTTTAAAAATATACATTATACATTAATGAGTTTTATAAATTTACTTTACACAGAAATTTTCCAATTATGACACCTGAGGGAAATGATGAAATTTATATACATGACACAGGGGATTTAAAAGATTAAACAGCGTAACCTAAAGATATGTGAAAATTTATTTCTTTTTTCGCTAGTTAATGAAAAATATTTATTTGCGTTTGCATTGCATGGCATATAAACAATATAAATAAAATGAGTGATAAGACATATAAGGCTGTTCTTTAAAATTTTATTAACGATAATTATAGCAAAACACTTTTTGAAAATCACATTAAGAAAAGAATAAGAATTATGGAGAATATTTCAAAGTCTATTACTAAAATTATTGATTATCACCAGTATATTCGGTGTTTTCTCGCTGTTCATAAACGATAACCTAACAATAAATACGCAAAATACATAAAAAAATATTAAAAATCATATTTGGAGTTCAATAACATTTTATATATTTAAAGGCTTAATCACATGGGACGATGCAAAAATAAACTTGTTTTAATTGTTTCGTGAAAAAATAGCTTTGCATAAAAGCAAAAACCGTTGAAATACAGAGAAGAAATGGTTCATATGCACTCTAGTTACAGAGAAAATACCAACAGATTTTTTAAAAATATAATTAAGTCTGAAAAAGTCTATGAAGTATATTAAAGTTAAAATAGACATTAAAAATTCTGAAACTTCGTGTTAAATAACTGCAAAATATGACAAAGTTCTAAAACATTTTAATGAAATATAAAGATTTTTTTTATTCTTTAAAAAATATATGCTTTTTTTGTTTCATTATTAAAATCATTGCGATAGAGAGAGGTGGACTTCTTTTATGAATGTGGAAATTTTTTCTTAATATTAATGAAGGATAAAAGTGACTGAAAACGAAGTGTTTTTGCACCTTTTGTCATGTTATTTTTAACCCAGTTAATACGGGCTTAATTTAGGTTTATTTTTTTAAAAGCAATTTTGTGAAATTCACATCGTGTATCTCAAGAAAGGCTTAAAGAACAAAACAGGCAATGTTTTCGAATAAAATATTTTCGGATAAAAAATGATAAATAAAATTGAATTTCCGATGAGTTCCAACTCGAACGGTAGGGGGAACTGGGGGACATTGATACAGCTTTTTTCAAAAAAATATTTTGGTGTCTAGAAAGCAGAAACTTCAAGTTATTTTTCTATGTGATGTCAGCAAAACCTGTGTAGTGTGTTATAAAAATGTACAATCGCAAATTTATATATTATTTTTGCATGTAATTTTTAAAAAATCAAAAAAAGGAATTTGTATCAATGTGCCCCATCCCCGGGGCAGATTGATACACTTTGATACGTCTGGGGAAAATGGAGACAAAATAACACCAATGCATATTTTTCATAGAAAAATAGTTAGCAAACCATTTTATATATATTTATAGACATTAAAATCGCACACAATTTATTTGTAAGCGATATTAAAGCAATCAAAATTAAATGTATAATGACCTGATGTTCTGGCTGTTCCTTGTCTGTTTGTTGGCTGTGGTAACTTTGTCATATCTGGCACATTAACCCCAGAATTATCTTCTTTCTTAGGAAAGGTGAAAGAATTAGCAGGTTTTCTGTTTATAAATCGCTTTACAAACAGAAAATAAAGGATAATTATATTAAAAATTATGTTTATAATTAATTATCCTGTACTGTTCTGCAACTTGTTTCTCTTACTTAACATTTCTCATGTCGATAATACTTTTTTCTCTGGAGAATCGATATAAATTTGAGATTTGCCAGGCTGCCGTCCATTTCTTTTGTTAATTCTACTAGCACTAGATATTGCGTAAGTTTGTAGGTCTTCTGTTTGCAAAAATTCTATAAAATGTTCTAATATAAAGAAATTAGAGCTATTTCACTTCAATAAAAACTAATAGTAAAAATTTTCGACGAAAAATGGTTAGATTAAAGAACGTATGACAAAAAAATAATAAAAGGTAATGAAAAAATGAACTAGAAAAGGATTTAGGTTGTATCAATGTGCCTCGACAAAGACTGTATCAATGTGCCCCATACAGCCATTTTGAATAAAATGAGTTGCAAATCCAACACTTCATAGTTTATCTAATAATAAAGAATGAGGAACTGATAAAGAGTAGCTTTACTTGCCAGGGAGGGTATTCTTTTCGATTGAAAATACTGGAACCGTTGTATAATACCATTTCAGTTATACAACTCAAATTTACTTTTGACCTACAAAAACAATTAATCACCCACCCCATTTCATCAAACTATAGAATCATTCCAAAACTTTCTGTATGTAGTTAATTTCACTAGTATCCCCTTTTTGAGCTCTTGTGAAACTTCCTGTAATGACCCTGTGTGCTGTGCAGGGGGTGTATCAATGTGCCCCAAGTATCAATGTACCCCAGTTCCCCCTACATGATATTTGGAATTAATTTTTTAATTTGATAATAAATTTTTTTTTTTATCCACTTGCAGTAAAGCATAAACTCTAAACGAAAATTTTTACACACAATAAAATAAAATAAAGAATATATTTCGAAGAATACCAGTAAGGAGGAATTACACGTGCATCCAACATTTTGCTACCGTTTCATAATGAAAACAATCTCATTATCAATAAATTTTCTTAGTTGATCATGTAGGAAATCATAACATACATTTCAACATTTTGAGTAATTTGAATTGATCTACACGTGAAAATAAATAAACGCACGTGACGCATAAAAGAACGTTCTTTATTAAAAGCGAAAATAATTTTGTATATATTTTTTTAAGTATGCTACCCTGTAGAGTACCTTTAAATATTAAAAAATGTCGCAACAATAAACAAATGCTTTTTATAACTATCGATATTTATTATCTTAGTTTTTAATTAATTATTCAAAAGTAATTCTAAAGTACTCTAAGCTATTAAAAACATGGTTTTTAAATGTTAGATTGCGGCGTCTCGAATGTGGCTTCTTCATTTTTTTTTATTTTTTATTTTTTTTTTAACAAAAAGATACAAACAGATTTCAATATTTTTTAATAACCGAGTAATGATATGAATATGTGTGTGTATAGGTTAAAAGTGTAAGATTTCTCCCCTCTTTTCCCAAAGTGATAAAATAAAGTTATGATAAAAATGCGAAAGGTAATAGTAGAATAAATAAATAAATATGTAAATAAATAAATTAGTGGACTTTTATTGTGAATTTTTTTGTATTTATTTGTGTAGGTAAATGTTATAAATTAATTAAAATATAAATAACTTTAATTTTTATAAATTGTATGTTTCTGTAATGAAGAAACCGATTGAGTTAAAGTTTTTAAATGCAAAATTAAAGAATAGGAAGCGTTGAAATGTAAAATTCTATAAAAATAGAATAAAATAAATTTGAATTTAATTTAAAAATATTTATTTTTATAGAACTGAGTCTGTGACAATTTAAACGCATCGCAACTATAAATAGATTACTGATAATTATCGAAATTCATTGTATTTGTTCGTTAATTTAATTACGGACAATGAATTCGAAAATGTTATAGGTTATAAAAAAGAAACTTTGAAGAAAATTTTTGCTACATTTATTGGTGTGGGTATTTAACATGTATGTAATGTTAATAATATTAATAAAATTGTTATCTTTTTTGTAAAACTTTTAGGTGTCTGTAAGGACGACAAAGACTGTGCTAACGGTGGTCAATGCAAAGAAAGCGAAGAGGGCTCGTTAAAGACTTGTCATTGTCCCGAAGGAACAGACGGTCCAAATTGCGAAAACGTAAAAGAATGTAAAGGGAAAGATTGTGGTTTAGAAGCTACTTGCACGTATAATATCAAAGATAAATCAGCATTTTGCAAGTGTAGTGATGAAGTACTGACATTTGATGAAAAAGACAAAAAATGCAAAAGTATGTGTAATCGAGGGTTTGAAATATTTTAAATGTTATTTTTTCAAATTGTTTGCATGTGCTTTGGTGTTTCATATATATAATATTGTGAAACAACTCTTTAAAAATATACATTATACATTAATGAGTTTTATAAATTTACTTTACACAGAAATTTTCCAATTATGACACCTGAGGGAAATGATGAAATTTATATACATGACACAGGGGATTTAAAAGATTAAACAGCGTAACCTAAAGATATGTGAAAATTTATTTCTTTTTTCGCTAGTTAATGAAAAATATTTATTTGCGTTTGCATTGCATGGCATATAAACAATATAAATAAAATGAGTGATAAGACATATAAGGCTGTTCTTTAAAATTTTATTAACGATAATTATAGCAAAACACTTTTTGAAAATCACATTAAGAAAAGAATAAGAATTATGGAGAATATTTCAAAGTCTATTACTAAAATTATTGATTATCACCAGTATATTCGGTGTTTTCTCGCTGTTCATAAACGATAACCTAACAATAAATACGCAAAATACATAAAAAAATATTAAAAATCATATTTGGAGTTCAATAACATTTTATATATTTAAAGGCTTAATCACATGGGACGATGCAAAAATAAACTTGTTTTAATTGTTTCGTGAAAAAATAGCTTTGCATAAAAGCAAAAACCGTTGAAATACAGAGAAGAAATGGTTCATATGCACTCTAGTTACAGAGAAAATACCAACAGATTTTTTAAAAATATAATTAAGTCTGAAAAAGTCTATGAAGTATATTAAAGTTAAAATAGACATTAAAAATTCTGAAACTTCGTGTTAAATAACTGCAAAATATGACAAAGTTCTAAAACATTTTAATGAAATATAAAGATTTTTTTTATTCTTTAAAAAATATATGCTTTTTTTGTTTCATTATTAAAATCATTGCGATAGAGAGAGGTGGACTTCTTTTATGAATGTGGAAATTTTTTCTTAATATTAATGAAGGATAAAAGTGACTGAAAACGAAGTGTTTTTGCACCTTTTGTCATGTTATTTTTAACCCAGTTAATACGGGCTTAATTTAGGTTTATTTTTTTAAAAGCAATTTTGTGAAATTCACATCGTGTATCTCAAGAAAGGCTTAAAGAATAAAACAGGCAATGTTTTCGAATAAAATATTTTCGGATAAAAAATGATAAATAAAATTGAATTTCCGATGAGTTCCAACTCGAACGGTAGGGGGAACTGGGGGACATTGATACAGCTTTTTTCAAAAAAATATTTTGGTGTCTAGAAAGCAGAAACTTCAAGTTATTTTTCTATGTGATGTCAGCAAAACCTGTGTAGTGTGTTATAAAAATGTACAATCGCAAATTTATATATTATTTTTGCATGTAATTTTTAAAAAATCAAAAAAAGGAATTTGTATCAATGTGCCCCATCCCCGGGGCAGATTGATACACTTTGATACGTCTGGGGAAAATGGAGACAAAATAACACCAATGCATATTTTTCATAGAAAAATAGTTAGCAAACCATTTTATATATATTTATAGACATTAAAATCGCACACAATTTATTTGTAAGCGATATTAAAGCAATCAAAATTAAATGTATAATGACCTGATGTTCTGGCTGTTCCTTGTCTGTTTGTTGGCTGTGGTAACTTTGTCATATCTGGCACATTAACCCCAGAATTATCTTCTTTCTTAGGAAAGGTGAAAGAATTAGCAGGTTTTCTGTTTATAAATCGCTTTACAAACAGAAAATAAAGGATAATTATATTAAAAATTATGTTTATAATTAATTATCCTGTACTGTTCTGCAACTTGTTTCTCTTACTTAACATTTCTCATGTCGATAATACTTTTTTCTCTGGAGAATCGATATAAATTTGAGATTTGCCAGGCTGCCGTCCATTTCTTTTGTTAATTCTACTAGCACTAGATATTGCGTAAGTTTGTAGGTCTTCTGTTTGCAAAAATTCTATAAAATGTTCTAATATAAAGAAATTAGAGCTATTTCACTTCAATAAAAACTAATAGTAAAAATTTTCGACGAAAAATGGTTAGATTAAAGAACGTATGACAAAAAAATAATAAAAGGTAATGAAAAAATGAACTAGAAAAGGATTTAGGTTGTATCAATGTGCCCCGACAAAGACTGTATCAATGTGCCCCATACAGCCATTTTGAATAAAATGAGTCGCAAATCCAACACTTCATAGTTTATCTAATAATAAAGAATGAGGAACTGATAAAGAGTAGCTTTACTTGCCAGGGAGGGTATTCTTTTCGATTGAAAATACTGGAACCGTTGTATAATACCATTTCAGTTATACAACTCAAATTTACTTTTGACCTACAAAAACAATTAATCACCCACCCCATTTCATCAAACTATAGAATCATTCCAAAACTTTCTGTATGTAGTTAATTTCACTAGTATCCCCTTTTTGAGCTCTTGTGAAACTTCCTGTAATGACCCTGTGTGCTGTGCAGGGGGTGTATCAATGTGCCCCAAGTATCAATGTACCCCAGTTCCCCCTACATGATATTTGGAATTAATTTTTTAATTTGATAATAAAATTTTTTTTTTATCCACTTGCAGTAAAGCATAAACTCTAAACGAAAATTTTTACACACAATAAAATAAAATAAAGAATATATTTCGAAGAATACCAGTAAGGAGGAATTACACGTGCATCCAACATTTTGCTACCGTTTCATAATGAAAACAATCTCATTATCAATAAATTTTCTTAGTTGATCATGTAGGAAATCATAACATACATTTCAACATTTTGAGTAATTTGAATTGATCTACACGTGAAAATAAATAAACGCACGTGACGCATAAAAGAACGTTCTTTATTAAAAGCGAAAATAATTTTGTATATATTTTTTTAAGTATGCTACCCTGTAGAGTACATTTAAATATTAAAAAATGTCGCAACAATAAACAAATGCTTTTTATAACTATCGATATTTATTATCTTAGTTTTTAATTAATTATTCAAAAGTAATTCTAAAGTACTCTATGCTATTAAAAACATGGTTTTTAAATGTTAGATTGCGGCGTCTCGAATGTGGCTTCTTCATTTTTTTTATTTTTTATTTTTTTTTTAACAAAAAGATACAAACAGATTTCAATATTTTTTAATAACCGAGTAATGATATGAATATGTGTGTGTATAGGTTAAAAGTGTAAGATTTCTCCCCTCTTTTCCCAAAGTGATAAAATAAAGTTATGATAAAAATGCGAAAGGTAATAGTAGAATAAATAAATAAATATGTAAATAAATAAATTAGTGGACTTTTATTGTGAATTTTTTTGTATTTATTTGTGTAGGTAAATGTTATAAATTAATTAAAATATAAATAACTTTAATTTTTATAAATTGTATGTTTCTGTAATGAAGAAACCGATTGAGTTAAAGTTTTTAAATGCAAAATTAAAGAATAGGAAGCGTTGAAATGTAAAATTCTATAAAAATAGAATAAAATAAATTTGAATTTAATTTAAAAATATTTATTTTTATAGAACTGAGTCTGTGACAATTTAAACGCATCGCAACTATAAATAGATTACTGATAATTATCGAAATTCATTGTATTTGTTCGTTAATTTAATTACGGACAATGAATTCGAAAATGTTATAGGTTATAAAAAAGAAACTTTGAAGAAAATTTTTGCTACATTTATTGGTGTGGGTATTTAACATGTATGTAATGTTAATAATATTAATAAAATTGTTATCTTTTTTGTAAAACTTTTAGGTGTCTGTAAGGACGACAAAGACTGTGCTAACGGTGGTCAATGCAAAGAAAGCGAAGAGGGCTCGTTAAAGACTTGTCATTGTCCCGAAGGAACAGACGGTCCAAATTGCGAAAACGTAAAAGAATGTAAAGGGAAAGATTGTGGTTTAGAAGCTACTTGCACGTATAATATCAAAGATAAATCAGCATTTTGCAAGTGTAGTGATGAAGTACTGACATTTGATGAAAAAGACAAAAAATGCAAAAGTATGTGTAATCGAGGGTTTGAAATATTTTAAATGTTATTTTTTCAAATTGTTTGCATGTGCTTTGGTGTTTCATATATATAATATTGTGAAACAACTCTTTAAAAATATACATTATACATTAATGAGTTTTATAAATTTACTTTACACAGAAATTTTCCAATTATGACACCTGAGGGAAATGATGAAATTTATATACATGACACAGGGGATTTAAAAGATTAAACAGCGTAACCTAAAGATATGTGAAAATTTATTGCTTTTTTCGCTAGTTAATGAAAAATATTTATTTGCGTTTGCATTGCATGGCATATAAACAATATAAATAAAATGAGTGATAAGACATATAAGGCTGTTCTTTAAAATTTTATTAACGATAATTATAGCAAAACACTTTTTGAAAATCACATTAAGAAAAGAATAAGAATTATGGAGAATATTTCAAAGTCTATTACTAAAATTATTGATTATCACCAGTATATTCGGTGTTTTCTCGCTGTTCATAAACGATAACCTAACAATAAATACGCAAAATACATAAAAAAATATTAAAAATCATATTTGGAGTTCAATAACATTTTATATATTTAAAGGCTTAATCACATGGGACGATGCAAAAATAAACTTGTTTTAATTGTTTCGTGAAAAAATAGCTTTGCATAAAAGCAAAAACCGTTGAAATACAGAGAAGAAATGGTTCATATGCACTCTAGTTACAGAGAAAATACCAACAGATTTTTTAAAAATATAATTAAGTCTGAAAAAGTCTATGAAGTATATTAAAGTTAAAATAGACATTAAAAATTCTGAAACTTCGTGTTAAATAACTGCAAAATATGACAAAGTTCTAAAACATTTTAATGAAATATAAAGATTTTTTTTATTCTTTAAAAAATATATGCTTTTTTTGTTTCATTATTAAAATCATTGCGATAGAGAGAGGTGGACTTCTTTTATGAATGTGGAAATTTTTTCTTAATATTAATGAAGGATAAAAGTGACTGAAAACGAAGTGTTTTTGCACCTTTTGTCATGTTATTTTTAACCTAGTTAATACGGGCTTAATTTAGGTTTATTTTTTTAAAAGCAATTTTGTGAAATTCACATCGTGTATCTCAAGAAAGGCTTAAAGAATAAAACAGGCAATGTTTTCGAATAAATTATTTTCGGATAAAAAATGATAAATAAAATTGAATTTCCGATGAGTTCCAACTCGAACGGTACATGATATTTGGAATTAATTTTTTAATTTGATAATGAAAAAATTTTTTTATCCACTTGCAGTAAAGCATAAACTCTAAACGAAAATTTTTACACACAATAAAATAAAATAAAGAATATATTTCGAAGAATACCAGTAAGGAATTACACGTGCATCCAACATTTTGCTACCGTTTCATAATGAAAACAATCTGATAATCAATAAATTTTCTTAGTTGATCATGTAAGAAATCATAACATACATTTACACATTTTGAGTAATTTGAATTGATCTACACGTGAAAATAAATAAACGCACGTGACGCATAAAAGAACGTTCTTTATTAAAAGCGAAATTAATTTTGTATATATTTTTTTAAGTATGCTACCCTGTAGAGTACCTTTAAATATTAAAAAATGTCGCAACAATAAACAAATGCTTTTTATAACTATCGATATTTATTATCTTAGTTTTTAATTAATTATTCAAAAGTAATTCTAAAGTACGCTATGCTATTAAAAACATGGTTTTTAAATGTTAGATTGCGGCGTCTCGAATGTGGCTTCTTCATTTTTTTTTTTTTTTTTTTTTTTTTTTTAACAAAAAGATACAAACAGATTTCAATATTTTTTATTAACCGAGTAATGATATGAATATGTGTGTGTATAGGTTAAAAGTGTAAGATTTCTCCCCTCTTTTCCCAAAGTGATAAAATAAAGTTATGATAAAAATGCGAAAGGTAATAGTAGAATAAATAAATAAATATGTAAATAAATAAATTAGTGGACTTTTATTGTGAATTTTTTTGTATTTATTTGTGTAGGTAAATGTTATAAATTAATTAAAATATAAATAACTTTAATTTTTATAAATTGTAGGTTTCGGTAATGAAGAAACCGATTGAGTTAAAGTTTTTAAATGCAAAATTAAAGAATAGGAAGCGTTGAAATGTAAAATTCTATAAAAATAGAATAACATAAATTTGAATTTAATTTAAAAATATTTATTTTTATAGAACTGAGTCTGTGACAATTTAAACGCATCGCAACTATAAATAGATTACTGATAATTATCGAAATTCATTGTATTTGTTCGTTAATTTAATTACGGACAATGAATTCGAAAATGTTATAGGTTATAAAAAAGAAACTTTGAAGAAAATTTTTGCTACATTTATTGGTGTGGGTATTTAACATGTATGTAATGTTAATAATATTAATAAAATTGTTATCTTTTTTGTAAAACTTTTAGGTGTCTGTAAGGACGACAAAGACTGTGCTAACGGTGGTCAATGCAAAGAAAGCGAAGAGGGCTCGTTAAAGACTTGTCATTGTCCCGAAGGAACAGACGGTCCAAATTGCGAAAACGTAAAAGAATGTAAAGGGAAAGATTGTGGTTTAGAAGCTACTTGCACGTATAATATCAAAGATAAATCAGCATTTTGCAAGTGTAGTGATGAAGTACTGACATTTGATGAAAAAGACAAAAAATGCAAAAGTATGTGTAATCGAGGGTTTGAAATATTTTAAATGTTATTTTTTCAAATTGTTTGCATGTGCTTTGGTGTTTCATGTATATAATATTGTGAAACAACTCTTTAAAAATATACATTATACATTAATGAGTTTTATAAATTTACTTTACACAGAAATTTTCCAATTATGACACCTGAGGGAAATGATGAAATTTATATACATGACACAGGGGATTTAAAAGATTAAACAGCGTAACCTAAAGATATGTGAAAATTTATTGCTTTTTTAGCTAGTTAATGAAAAATATTTATTTGCGTTTGCATTGCATGGCATATAAACAATATAAATAAAATGAGTGATAAGACATATAAGGCTGTTCTTTAAAATTTTATTAACGATAATTATAGCAAAACACTTTGTGAAAATCACATTAAGAAAAGAATAAGAATTATGGAGAATATTTCAAAGTCTATTACTAAAATTATTGATTATCACCAGTATATTCGGTGTTTTCTCGCTGTTCATAAACGATAACCTAACAATAAATACGCAAAATACATAAAAAAATATTAAAAATCATATTTGGAGTTCAATAACATTTTATATATTTAAAGGCTTAATCACATGGGACGATGCAAAAATAAACTTGTTTTAATTGTTTCGTGAAAAAATAGCTTTGCATAAAAGCAAAAACCGTTGAAATACAGAGAAGAAATGGTTCATATGCACTCTAGTTACAGAGAAAATACCAACAGATTTTTTAAAAATATAATTAAGTCTGAAAAAGTCTATGAAGTATATTAAAGTTAAAATAGACATTAAAAATTCTGAAACTTCGTGTTAAATAACTGCAAAATATGACAAAGTTCTAAAACATTTTAATGAAATATAAAGATTTTTTTTATTCTTTAAAAAATATATGCTTTTTTTGTTTCATTATTAAAATCATGGCGATAGAGAGAGGTGGACTTCTTTTATGAATGTGAAAATTTTTTCTTAATATTAATGAAGGATAAAAGTGACTGAAAACGAAGTGTTTTTCCACCTTTTGTCATGTTATTTTTAACCCAGTTAATACGGGCTTAATTTAGGTTTATTTTTTTAAAAGCAATTTTGTGAAATTCACATCGTGTATCTCAAGAAAGGCTTAAAGAATAAAACAGGCAATGTTTTCGAATAAATTATTTTCGGATAAAAAATGATAAATAAAATTGAATTTCCGATGAGTTCCAACTCGAACGGTACATGATATTTGGAATTAATTTTTTAATTTGATAATGAAAATTTTTTTTTATCCACTTGCAGTAAAGCATAAACTCTAAACGAAAATTTTTACACACAATAAAATAAAATAAAGAATATATTTCGAAGAATACCAGTAAGGAATTACACGTGCATCCAACATTTTGCTACCGTTTCATAATGAAAACAATCTGATTATCAATAAATTTTCTTAGTTGATCATGTAAGAAATCATAACATACATTTCAACATTTTGAGTAATTTGAATTGATCTACACGTGAAAATAAATAAACGCACGTGACGCATAAAAGAACGTTCTTTATTAAAAGCGAAAATAATTTTGTATATATATTTTTAAGTATGCTACCCTGTAGAGTACCTTTAAATATTAAAAAATGTCGCAACAATAAACAAATGCTTTTTATATCTATCGATATTTATTATCTTACTTTTTAATAAATTATTCAAAAGTAATTCTAAAGTACTCTATGCTATTAAAAACATGGTTTTTAAATGTTAGATTGCGGCATCTCGAATGTGGCTTCTTCATTTTTTTTTTTTTTTTTTTTTTTTTTTTTAACAAAAAGATACAAACAGATTTCAATATTTTTTAATAACCGAGTAATGATATGAATATGTGTGTGTATAGGTTAAATGTGTAAGATTTCTCCCCTGTTTTCCCAAAGTGATAAAATAAAGTTATGATAAAAATGCGAAAGGTAATAGTAGCATAAATAAATAAATATGTAAATAAATAAATTAGTGGACTTTTATTGTGAATTTTTTTTGTATTTATTTGTGTAGGTAAAAGTTATAAATTAATTAAAATATAAATAACTTTAATTTTTATATATTGTAGGTTTGTGTAATGAAGAAACCGATTGAGTTAAAGTTTTTAATGCAAAATTAAAGAATAGGAAGCGTTGAAATGTAAAATTCTATAAAAATAGAATAAAATAAATTTGAATTTAATTTAAAATTATTTATTTTTATAGAACTGAGTCTGTGACAATTTAAACGCATCGCAACTATAAATAGATTACTGATAAATATCGAAATTCATTGTATTTGTTCGTTAATTTAATTACGGACAATGAATTCGAAAATGTTATAGGTTATGAAAAAGAAACTTTGAAGAAAATTTTTGCTACATTTATTGGTGTGGGTATTTAACATGTATGTAATGTTAATAATATTAATAAAATTGTTATCTTTTTTTGTAAAACTTTTAGGTGTCTGTAAGGACGACATAGACTGTGCTAACGGTGGTCAATGCAGAGAAAGCGAAGAGGGCTCGTTAAAGACTTGTCATTGTCCCGAAGGAACAGACGGTCCAAATTGCGAAAACGTAAAAGAATGTAAAGGGAAAGATTGTGGTTTAGAAGCTACTTGCACGTATAATATCAAACATAAATCAGCATTTTGCAAGTGCAGAGATGAAGTACTGACATTTGATGAAAAAGACAAAAAATGCAAAAGTATGTGTAATCGAGGGTTTGAAATATTTTAAATGTTATTTTTTCAAATTGTTTGGATGTGCTTTGGTGTTTCATATATATAATATTGTGAAACAACTCTTTAAAAATATACATTATACATTAATGAGTTTTATAAATTTACTTTACACAGAAATTTTCCAATTATGACACCTGAGGGAAATGATGAAATTTATATACATGACACAGGGGATTTAAAAGATTAAACAGCGTAACCTAAAGATATGTGAAAATTTATTTCTTTTTACGCTAGTTAATGAAAAATATTTATTTGCGTTTGCATTGCATGGCATATAAACAATATAAATAAATTGAGTGATAAGACATATAAGGCTGTTCTTTAAAATTTTATTAACGATAATTATAGCAAAACACTTTGTAAAAATCACATTAAGAAAAGAATAAGAATTATGGAGAATATTTCAAAGTCTATTACTAAAATTATTAATTATCGCCAGTATATTCGGTGTTTTCTCGCTGTTCATAAACGATAACCTAACAATAAATACGCAAAATACATAAAAAAATATTAAAAATCATATTTGGAGTTCAATAACATTTTATATATTTAAAGGCTTAATCAAATGTGATGATGCAAAATAAACTTGTTTAAATTGTTTCGTGAAAAAATAGTTTTGCATAAAAGCAAAAACCATTGAAATACAGAGAAGAAATGGTTCATATGCACTCTAGTTACAGAGAAAATACCAACAGATTTTTTAAAAATATAATTAAGTCTGAAAAAGTCTATGAAGTATATTAAAGTTAAAATAGACATTAAAAATTCTGAAACTTCGTGTTAAATAACTGCAAAATATGACAAAGTTCTAAAACATTTTAATGAAATATAAAGATTTTTTTTATTCTTTAAAAAATATATGCTTTTTTTGTTTCATTATTAAAATCATTGCGATAGAGAGAGGTGGACTTCTTTTATGAATGTGCAAATTTTTTCTTAATATTAATGAAGGATAAAAGTGACTGAAAACGAAGTGTTTTTGCACCTTTTGTCATGTTATTTTTAACCCAGTTAATACGGGCTTAATTTAGGTTTATTTTTTTAAAAGCAATTTTGTGAAATTCACATCGTGTATCTCAAGAAAGGCTTAAAGAATAAAACAGGCAATGTTTTCGAATAAATTATTTTCGGATAAAAAATGATAAATAAAATTGAATTTCCGATGAGTTCCAACTCGAACGGTACATGATATTTGGAATTAATTTTTTTATTTGATAATGAAAATTTTTTTTAATCCACTTGCAGTAAAGCATAAACTCTAAACGAAAATTTTTACACACAATAAAATAAAATAAAGAATATATTTCGAAGAATACCAGTAAGGAATTACACGTGCATCCAACATTTTGCTACCGTTTCATAATGAAAACAATCTGATTATCAATAAATTTTCTTAGTTGATCATGTAAGAAATCATAACATACATTTCAACATTTTGAGTAATTTGAATTGATCTACACGTGAAAATAAATAAACGCACGTGACGCATAAAAGAACGTTCTTTATTAAAAGCGAAAATAATTTTGTATATATATTTTTAAGTATGCTACCCTGTAGAGTACCTTTAAATATTAAAAAATGTCGCAACAATAAACAAATGCTTTTTATAACTATCGATATTTATTATCTTAGTTTTAATTAATTATTCAAAAGTAATTCTAAAGTACTCTATGCTATTAAAAACATGGTTTTTAAATGTTAGATTGCGGCATCTCGAATGTGGCTTCTTCATTTTTTTTTTTAAACAAAAAGATACAAACAGATTTCAATATTTTTTAATAACCGAGTAATGATATGAATATGTGTGTGTATAGGTTAAATGTGTAAGATTTCTCCCCTGTTTTCCCAAAGTGATAAAATAAAGTTATGATAAAAATGCGAAAGGTAATAGTAGCATAAATAAATAAATATGTAAATAAATAAATTAGTGGACTTTTATTGTGAATTTTTTTTGTATTTATTTGTGTAGGTAAAAGTTATAAATTAATTAAAATATAAATAACTTTAATTTTTATATATTGTAGGTTTGTGTAATGAAGAAACCGATTGAGTTAAAGTTTTTAATGCAAAATTAAAGAATAGGAAGCGTTGAAATGTAAAATTCTATAAAAATAGAATAAAATAAATTTGAATTTAATTTAAAATTATTTATTTTTGTAGAACTGAGTCTGTGACAATTTAAACGCATCGCAACTATAAATAGATTACTGATAATTATCGAAATTCATTGTATTTGTTCGTTAATTTAATTACGGACAATGAATTCGAAAATGTTATAGGTTATAAAAAAGAAACTTTTAAGAAAATTCTTGCTATATTTATTGGTGTGGGTATTTAACATGTATGTAATGTTAATAATATTAATGAAATTGTTATCTTTTTTGTAAAACTTTTAGGTGTCTGTAAGGACGACAAAGACTGTGCTAACGGTGGTCAATGCAAAGAAAGCGAAGAGGGCTCGTTAAAGACTTGTCATTGTCCCGAAGGAACAGACGGTCCAAATTGCGAAAACGTAAAAGAATGTAAAGGGAAAGATTGTGGTTTAGAAGCTACTTGCACGTATAATATCAAAGATAAATCAGCATTTTGCAAGTGTAGTGATGAAGTACTGACATTTGATGAAAAAGACAAAAAATGCAAAAGTATGTGTAATCGAGGGTTTGAAATATTTTAAATGTTATTTTTTCAAATTGTTTGCATGTGCTTTGGTGTTTCATATATATAATATTGTGAAACAACTCTTTAAAAATATACATTATACATTAATGAGTTTTATAAATTTACTTTACACAGAAATTTTCAAATTATGACACCTGAGGGAAATGATGAAATTTATATACATGACACAGGGGATTTAAAAGATTAAACAGCGTAACCTAAAGATATGTGAAAATTTATTTCTTTTTACGCTAGTTAATGAAAAATATTTATTTGCGTTTGCATTGCATGGCATATAAACAATATAAATAAATTGAGTGATAAGACATATAAGGCTGTTCTTTAAAATTTTATTAACGATAATTATAGCAAAACACTTTGTAAAAATCACATTAAGAAAAGAATAAGAATTATGGAGAATATTTCAAAGTCTATTACTAAAATTATTAATTATCGCCAGTATATTCGGTGTTTTCTCGCTGTTCATAAACGATAACCTAACAATAAATACGCAAAATACATAAAAAAAATATTAAAAATCATATTTGGACTTCAATAACTTTTTATATATTTAAAGGCTTAATCAAATATGAAGATGCAAAATAAACTTGTTTTAATTGTTTCGTGAAAAAATAGTTTTGCATAAAAGCAAAAACCATTGAAATACAGAGAAGAAATGGTTCATATGCACTCTAGTTACAGAGAAAATACCAACAGATTTTTTAAAAATATAATTAAGTCTGAAAAAGTCTATGAAGTATATTAAAGTTAAAATAGACATTAAAAATTTCTAAACTTCGTGTTAAATAACTGCAAAATATGACAAAGTTCTAAAACATTTTAATGAAATATAAAGATTTTTTTTATTCTTTAAAAAATATATGCTTTTTTTGTTTCATTATTAAAATCATTGCGATAGAGAGAGGTGGACTTCTTTTATGAATGTGCAAATTTTTTCTTAATATTAATGAAGGATAAAAGTGACTGAAAACGAAGTGTTTTTGCACCTTTTGTCATGTTATTTTTAACCCAGTTAATACGGGCTTAATTTAGGTTTATTTTTTTAAAAGCAATTTTGTGAAATTCACATCGTGTATCTCAAGAAAGGCTTAAAGAATAAAACAGGCAATGTTTTCGAATAAATTATTTTCGGATAAAAAATGATAAATAAAATTGAATTTCCGATGAGTTCCAACTCGAACGGTACATGATGTTTGGAATTAATTTTTTAATTTGATAATGAAAAATTTTTTTTATCCACTTGCAGTAAAGCATAAACTCTAAACGAAAATTTTTACACACAATAAAATAAAATAAAGAATATATTTCGAAGAATACCAGTAAGGAATTACACGTGCATCCAACATTTTGCTACCGTTTCATAATGAAAACAATCTGATTATCAATAAATTTTCTTAGTTGATCATGTAAGAAATCATAACATACATTTCAACATTTTGAGTAATTTGAATTGATCTACACGTGAAAATAAATAAACGCACGTGACGCATAAAAGAACGTTCTTTATTAAAAGCGAAAATAATTTTGTATATATATTTTTAAGTATGCTACCCTGTAGAGTACCTTTAAATATTAAAAAATGTCGCAACAATAAACAAATGCTTTTTATAACTATCGATATTTATTATCTTAGTTTTAATTAATTATTCAAAAGTAATTCTAAAGTACTCTATGCTATTAAAAACATGGTTTTTAAATGTTAGATTGCGGCATCTCGAATGTGGCTTCTTCATTTTTTTTTTTTTAACAAAAAGATACAAACAGATTTCAATATTTTTTAATAACCGAGTAATGATATGAATATGTGTGTGTATAGGTTAAATGTGTAAGATTTCTCCCCTGTTTTCCCAAAGTGATAAAATAAAGTTATGATAAAAATGCGAAAGGTAATAGTAGCATAAATAAATAAATATGTAAATAAATAAATTAGAGGACTTTTATTGTGAATTTTTTTTGTATTTATTTGTGTAGGTAAAAGTTATAAATTAATTAAAATATAAATAACTTTAATTTTTATATATTGTAGGTTTGTGTAATGAAGAAACCGATTGAGTTAAAGTTTTTAATGCAAAATTAAAGAATAGGAAGCGTTGAAATGTAAAATTCTATAAAAATAGAATAAAATAAATTTGAATTTAATTTAAAATTATTTATTTTTATAGAACTGAGTCTGTGACAATTTAAACGCATCGCAACTATAAATAGATTACTGATAATTATCGAAATTCATTGTATTTGTTCGTTAATTTAATTACGGACAATGAATTCGAAAATGTTATAGGTTATAAAAAAGAAACTTTTAAGAAAATGTTTGCTACATTTATTGGTGTGGGTATTTAACATGTATGTAATGTTAATAATATTAATGAAATTGTTATCTTTTTTGTAAAACTTTTAGGTGTCTGTAAGGACGACAAAGACTGTGCTAACGGTGGTCAATGCAAAGAAAGCGAAGAGGGCTCGTTAAAGACTTGTCATTGTCCCGAAGGAACAGACGGTCCAAATTGCGAAAACGTAAAAGAATGTAAAGGGAAAGATTGTGGTTTAGAAGCTACTTGCACGTATAATATCAAAGATAAATCAGCATTTTGCAAGTGTAGTGATGAAGTACTGACATTTGATGAAAAAGACAAAAAATGCAAAAGTATGTGTAATCGAGGGTTTGAAATATTTTAAATGTTATTTTTTCAAATTGTTTGGATGTGCTTTGGTGTTTCATATATATAATATTGTGAAACAACTCTTTAAAAATATACATTATACATTAATGAGTTTTATAAATTTACTTTACACAGAAATTTTCCAATTATGACACCTGAGGGAAATGATGAAATTTATATACATGACACAGGGGATTTAAAAGATTAAACAGCGTAACCTAAAGATATGTGAAAATTTATTTCTTTTTACGCTAGTTAATGAAAAATATTTATTTGCGTTTGCATTGCATGGCATATAAACAATATAAATAAATTGAGTGATAAGACATATAAGGCTGTTCTTTAAAATTTTATTAACGATAATTATAGCAAAACACTTTGTAAAAATCACATTAAGAAAAGAATAAGAATTATGGAGAATATTTCAAAGTCTATTACTAAAATTATTAATTATCGCCAGTATATTCGGTGTTTTCTCGCTGTTCATAAACGATAACCTAACAATAAATACGCAAAATACATAAAAAAATATTAAAAATCATATTTGGAGTTCAATAACATTTTATATATTTAAAGGCTTAATCAAATGTGATGATGCAAAATAAACTTGTTTAAATTGTTTCGTGAAAAAATAGTTTTGCATAAAAGCAAAAACCATTGAAATACAGAGAAGAAATGGTTCATATGCACTCTAGTTACAGAGAAAATACCAACAGATTTTTTAAAAATATAATTAAGTCTGAAAAAGTCTATGAAGTATATTAAAGTTAAAATAGACATTAAAAATTCTGAAACTTCGTGTTAAATAACTGCAAAATATGACAAAGTTCTAAAACATTTTAATGAAATATAAAGATTTTTTTTATTCTTTAAAAAATATATGCTTTTTTTTGTTTCATTATTAAAATCATTGCGATAGAGAGAGGTGGACTTCTTTTATGAATGTGCAAATTTTTTCTTAATATTAATGAAGGATAAAAGTGACTGAAAACGAAGTGTTTTTGCACCTTTTGTCATGTTATTTTTAACACAGTTAATACGGGCTTAATTTAGGTTTATTTTTTTAAAAGCAATTTTGTGAAATTCACATCGTGTATCTCAAGAAAGGCTTAAAGAATAAAACAGGCAATGTTTTCGAATAAATTATTTTCGGATAAAAAATGATAAATAAAATTGAATTTCCGATGAGTTCCAAGTCGAACGGTACATGATTTTGGAATTAATTTTTTAATTTGATTTTGAAAATTTTTTTTTACCCACTTGCAGTAAAGCACAAACTCTAAACGAAAATTTTTACACACAATAAAATAAAATAAAGAATATATTTCGAAGAATACCAGTAAGGAATTACACGTGCATCCAACATTTTTCTACCGTTTCATAATGAAAACAATCTCATTATCAATAAATTTTCTTAGTTGATCATGTAGGAAATCATAACATACATTTCAACATTTTGAGTAATTTGAATTGATCTACACGTGAAAATAAATAAACGCACGCGACGCATAAAAGAACGTTCTTTATTAAAAGCGAAAATAATTTTGTATATATTTTTTTAAGTATGCTACCCTGTAGAGTACCTTTAAATATTAAAAAATGTCGCAACAATAAACAAATGCTTTTTATATCTATCGATATTTATTATCTTACTTTTTAATAAATTATTCAAAAGTAATTCTAAAGTACTCTATGCTATTAAAAACATGGTTTTTAAATGTTAGATTGCGGCATCTCGAATGTGGCTTCTTCATTTTTTTTTTTTAAACAAAAAGATACAAACAGATTTCAATATTTTTTAATAACCGAGTAATGATATGAATATGTGTGTGTATAGGTTAAATGTGTAAGATTTCTCCCCTGTTTTCCCAAAGTGATAAAATAAAGTTATGATAAAAATGCGAAAGGTAATAGTAGCATAAATAAATAAATATGTAAATAAATAAATTAGTGGACTTTTATTGTGAATTTTTTTTGTATTTATTTGTGTAGGTAAAAGTTATAAATTAATTAAAATATAAATAACTTTAATTTTTATATATTGTAGGTTTGTGTAATGAAGAAACCGATTGAGTTAAAGTTTTTAATGCAAAATTAAAGAATAGGAAGCGTTGAAATGTAAAATTCTATAAAAATAGAATAAAATAAATTTGAATTTAATTTAAAATTATTTATTTTTGTAGAACTGAGTCTGTGACAATTTAAACGCATCGCAACTATAAATAGATTACTGATAATTATCGAAATTCATTGTATTTGTTCGTTAATTTAATTACGGACAATGAATTCGAAAATGTTATAGGTTATAAAAAAGAAACTTTTAAGAAAATTCTTGCTATATTTATTGGTGTGGGTATTTAACATGTATGTAATGTTAATAATATTAATGAAATTGTTATCTTTTTTGTAAAACTTTTAGGTGTCTGTAAGGACGACAAAGACTGTGCTAACGGTGGTCAATGCAAAGAAAGCGAAGAGGGCTCGTTAAAGACTTGTCATTGTCCCGAAGGAACAGACGGTCCAAATTGCGAAAACGTAAAAGAATGTAAAGGGAAAGATTGTGGTTTAGAAGCTACTTGCACGTATAATATCAAAGATAAATCAGCATTTTGCAAGTGTAGTGATGAAGTACTGACATTTGATGAAAAAGACAAAAAATGCAAAAGTATGTGTAATCGAGGGTTTGAAATATTTTAAATGTTATTTTTTCAAATTGTTTGCATGTGCTTTGGTGTTTCATATATATAATATTGTGAAACAACTCTTTAAAAATATACATTATACATTAATGAGTTTTATAAATTTACTTTACACAGAAATTTTCAAATTATGACACCTGAGGGAAATGATGAAATTTATATACATGACACAGGGGATTTAAAAGATTAAACAGCGTAACCTAAAGATATGTGAAAATTTATTTCTTTTTACGCTAGTTAATGAAAAATATTTATTTGCGTTTGCATTGCATGGCATATAAACAATATAAATAAATTGAGTGATAAGACATATAAGGCTGTTCTTTAAAATTTTATTAACGATAATTATAGCAAAACACTTTGTAAAAATCACATTAAGAAAAGAATAAGAATTATGGAGAATATTTCAAAGTCTATTACTAAAATTATTAATTATCGCCAGTATATTCGGTGTTTTCTCGCTGTTCATAAACGATAACCTAACAATAAATACGCAAAATACATAAAAAAAATATTAAAAATCATATTTGGACTTCAATAACTTTTTATATATTTAAAGGCTTAATCAAATATGAAGATGCAAAATAAACTTGTTTTAATTGTTTCGTGAAAAAATAGTTTTGCATAAAAGCAAAAACCATTGAAATACAGAGAAGAAATGGTTCATATGCACTCTAGTTACAGAGAAAATACCAACAGATTTTTTAAAAATATAATTAAGTCTGAAAAAGTCTATGAAGTATATTAAAGTTAAAATAGACATTAAAAATTTCTAAACTTCGTGTTAAATAACTGCAAAATATGACAAAGTTCTAAAACATTTTAATGAAATATAAAGATTTTTTTTATTCTTTAAAAAATATATGCTTTTTTTGTTTCATTATTAAAATCATTGCGATAGAGAGAGGTGGACTTCTTTTATGAATGTGCAAATTTTTTCTTAATATTAATGAAGGATAAAAGTGACTGAAAACGAAGTGTTTTTGCACCTTTTGTCATGTTATTTTTAACCCAGTTAATACGGGCTTAATTTAGGTTTATTTTTTTAAAAGCAATTTTGTGAAATTCACATCGTGTATCTCAAGAAAGGCTTAAAGAATAAAACAGGCAATGTTTTCGAATAAATTATTTTCGGATAAAAAATGATAAATAAAATTGAATTTCCGATGAGTTCCAACTCGAACGGTACATGATGTTTGGAATTAATTTTTTAATTTGATAATGAAAAATTTTTTTTATCCACTTGCAGTAAAGCATAAACTCTAAACGAAAATTTTTACACACAATAAAATAAAATAAAGAATATATTTCGAAGAATACCAGTAAGGAATTACACGTGCATCCAACATTTTGCTACCGTTTCATAATGAAAACAATCTGATTATCAATAAATTTTGTTAGTTGATCATGTAAGAAATCATAACATACATTTCAACATTTTGAGTAATTTGAATTGATCTACACGTGAAAATAAATAAACGCACGTGACGCATAAAAGAACGTTCTTTATTAAAAGCGAAAATAATTTTGTATATATATTTTTAAGTATGCTACCCTGTAGAGTACCTTTAAATATTAAAAAATGTCGCAACAATAAACAAATGCTTTTTATAACTATCGATATTTATTATCTTAGTTTTAATTAATTATTCAAAAGTAATTCTAAAGTACTCTATGCTATTAAAAACATGGTTTTTAAATGTTAGATTGCGGCATCTCGAATGTGGCTTCTTCATTTTTTTTTTTTTTTTTTTTTTTTTTTTTTTTTTTTTTTTAACAAAAAGATACAAACAGATTTCAATATTTTTTAATAACCGAGTAAAGATATGAATATGTGTGTGTATAGGTTAAAAGTGTAAGATTTCTCCCCTCTTTTCCCAAAGTGATAAAATAAAGTTATGATAAAAATGCGAAAGGTAATAGTAGAATAAATAAATAAATAAATATGTAAATAAATAAATTAGTGAACTTTTATTGTGAATTTTTTGTATTTATTTGTGTAGGTAAATGTTATAAATTAATTAAAATATAAATAACTGTAATTTTTATAAATTTTAGGTTTCTGTAATGAAGAAACCGATTGAGTTAAAGTTTTTAAATGCAAAATTAAAGAATAGGAAGCGTTGAAATGTAAAATTCTATAAAAATAGAATAAAATAAATTTGAATTTAATTTAAAAATATTTATTTTTATAGAACTGAGTCTGTGACAATTTAAACGCATCGCAACTATAAATAGATTACTGATAATTATCGAAATTCATTGTATTTGTTCGTTAATTTAATTACGGACAATGAATTTGAAAATGTTATAGGTTATAAAAAAGAAACTTTGAAGAAAATTTTTGCTACATTTATTGGTGTGGGTATTTAACATGTATGTAATGTTAATAATATTAATAAAATTGTTATCTTTTTTGTAAAACTTTTAGGTGTCTGTAAGGACGACAAAGACTGTGCTAACGGTGGTCAATGCAAAGAAAGCGAAGAGGGCTCGTTAAAGACTTGTC
This sequence comes from Maratus speculifer, assembly GCA_964019185.1. Classification (NCBI taxonomy): domain Eukaryota; kingdom Metazoa; phylum Arthropoda; class Arachnida; order Araneae; family Salticidae; genus Maratus; species Maratus speculifer. Next base: position 83,907,175 of record OZ025302.1, on the reverse strand, counting down.
ATTGTCCCGAAGGAACAGACGGTCCAAATTGCGAAAACGTAAAAGAATGTAAAGGGAAAGATTGTGGTTTAGAAGCTACTTGCACGTATAATATCAAAGATAAATCAGCATTTTGCAAGTGTAGTGATGAAGTACTGACATTTGATGAAAAAGACAAAAAATGCAAAAGTATGTGTAATCGAGGGTTTGAAATATTTTAAATGTTATTTTTTCAAATTGTTTGGATGTGCTTTGGTGTTTCATATATATAATATTGTGAAACAATTCTTTAAAAATATACATTATACATTAATGAGTTTTATAAATTTACTTTACACAGAAATTTTCCAATTATGACACCTGAGGGAAATGATGAAATTTATATACATGACACAGGGGATTTAAAAGATTAAACAGCGTAACCTAAAGATATGTGAAAATTTATTTCTTTTTACGCTAGTTAATGAAAAATATTTATTTGCGTTTGCATTGCATGGCATATAAACAATATAAATAAATTGAGTGATAAGACATATAAGGCTGTTCTTTAAAATTTTATTAACGATAATTATAGCAAAACACTTTGTAAAAATCACATTAAGAAAAGAATAAGAATTATGGAGAATATTTCAAAGTCTATTACTAAAATTATTCATTATCGCCAGTATATTCGGTGTTTTCTCGCTGTTCATAAACGATAACCTAACAATAAATACGCAAAATACATAAAAAATATTAAAAATCATATTTGGAGTTCAATAACATTTTATATATTTAAAAGCTTAATCACATGTGACGATGCAAAATAAACTTGTTTTAATTGTTTCGTGAAAAAATATTTTTGCATAAAAGCAAAAACCATTGAAATACAGAGAAGAAATGGTTCATATGCACTCTAGTTACAGAGAAAGTACCAACAGATTTTTTAAAAATATAATTAAGTCTGAAAAAATCTATGAAGTATATTAAAGTTAAAATAGACATTAAAAATTCTGAAACTTCGTGTTAAATAACTGCAAAATATGACAAAGTTCTAAAACATTTTAATGAAATATAAAGATTTTTTTTATTCTTTAAAAAATATATGCTTTTTTTGTTTCATTATTAAAATCATTGCGATAGAGAGAGGTGGACTTCTTTTATGAATGTGCAAATTTTTTATTAATATTAATGAAGGATAAAAGTGACTGAAAACGAAGTGTTTTTGCACATTTTGTCATGTTATTTTTAACCCAGTTAATACGGGCTTAATTTAGGTTTATTTTTTTAAAAGCAATTTTGTGAAATTCACATCGTGTATCTCAAGAAAGGCTTAAAGAATAAAACATGCAATGTTTTCGAATAAATTATTTTCGGATAAAAAATGATAAATAAAATTGAATTTCCGATGAGTTCCAAGTCGAAAGGTACATGATTTTGGAATTAATTTTTTAATTTGATAGTGAAAAATTTTTTTTATCCACTTGCAGTAAAGCACAAACTCTAAACGAAAATTTTTACACACAATAAAACAAAATAAAGAATATATTTCGAAGAATACCAGTAAGGAATTACACGTGCATCCAACATTTTTCTACCCTTTCATAATGAAAACAATCTCATTATCAATAAATTTTCTTAGTTGATCATGTAGGAAATCATAACATACATTTCAACATTTTGAGTAATTTGAATTGATCTACACGTGAAAATAAATAAACGCACGCGACGCATAAAAGAACGTTCTTTATTAAAAGCGAAAATAATTTTGTATATATTTTTTTAAGTATGCTACCCTGTAGAGTACCTTAAAATATTAAAAAATGTCGCAACAATAAACAAATGCTTTTTATAACTATCGATATTTATTATCTTAGTTTTTAATTAATTATTCAAAAGTAATTCTAAAGTACTCTATGCTATTAAAAACATGTTTTTTAAATGTTAGATTGCGGCATCTCGAATGTGGCTTCTTCATTTTTTTTTTTTTTTTTTTTTTTTTTTTTTTTTTTTTAACAGAAAGATACAAACAGATTTCAATATTTTTTAATAACCGAGTAATGATATGAATATGTGTGTGTATAGGTTAAATGTGTAAGATTTCTCCCCTGTTTTCCCAAAGTGATAAAATAAAGTTATGATAAAAATGCGAAAGGTAATAGTAGCATAAATAAATAAATATGTAAATAAATAAATTAGTGGACTTTTATTGTGAATTTTTTTTTGTATTTATTTGTGTAGGTAAAAGTTATAAATTAATTAAAATATAAATAACTTTAATTTTTATATATTGTAGGTTTGTGTAATGAAGAAACCGATTGAGTTAAAGTTTTTAATGCAAAATTAAAGAATAGGAAGCGTTGAAATGTAAAATTCTATAAAAATAGAATAAAATAAATTTGAATTTAATTTAAAATTATTTATTTTTATAGAACTGAGTCTGTGACAATTTAAACGCATCGCAACTATAAATAGATTACTGATAATTATCGAAATTCATTGTATTTGTTCGTTAATTTAATTACGGACAATGAAATTTAAAATGTTATAGGTTATAAAAAAAAACTTTGAAGAAAATTTTTGCTACATTTATTGGTGTGGGTATTTAACATGTATATAATGTTAATAATATTAATAAAATTGTTATCTTTTTTGTAAAACTTTTAGGTGTCTGTAAGGACGACAAAGACTGTGCTAACGGTGGTCAATGCAAAGAAAGCGAAGAGGGCTCGTTAAAGACTTGTCATTGTCCCGAAGGAACAGACGGTCCAAATTGCGAAAACGTAAAAGAATGTAAAGGGAAAGATTGTGGTTTAGAAGCTACTTGCACGTATAATATCAAAGATAAATCAGCATTTTGCAAGTGTAGTGATGAAGTACTGACATTTGATGAAATAGACAAAAAATGCAAAAGTATGTGTAATCGAGGGTTTGAAATATTTTAAATGTTATTTTTTCAAACTGTTTGCATGTGCTTTGGTGTTTCATATATATAATATTGTTAAACAACTCATTAAAAATATACATTATACATTAATGAGTTTTATAAATTTACTTTACACAGAAATTTTCCAATTATGACACCTGAGGGAAATGATGAAATTTATATACATGACACAGGGGATTTAAAAGATTAAACAGCGTAACCTAAAGATATGTGAAAATTTATTTCTTTTTACGCTAGTTAATGAAAAATATTTATTTGCGTTTGCATTGCATGGCATATAAACAATATAAATAAATTGAGTGATAAGACATATAAGGCTGTTCTTTAAAATTTTATTAACGATAATTATAGCAAAACACTTTGTAAAAATCACATTAAGAAAAGAATAAGAATTATGGAGAATATTTCAAAGTCTATTTCTAAAATTATTGATTATCACCAGTATATTCGGTGTTTTCTCGCTGTTCATAAACGATAACCTAACAATAAATACGCAAAATACATAAAAAAATATTAAAAATCATATTTGGAGTTCAATAACATTTTATATATTTAAAGGCTTAATCACATGTGACGATGTAAAATAAACTTGTTTTAATTGTTTCGTGAAAAAATAGTTTTGCATAAAAGCAAAAACTATTGAAATACAGAGAAGAAATGGTTCATATGCACTCTAGTTACAGAGAAAATACCAACAGATTTTTTAAAAATATAATTAAGTCCGAAAAAGTCTATGAAGTATATTAAAGTTAAAATAGACATTAAAAATTCTGAAACTTCGTGTTAAATAACTGCAAAATATGACAAAGTTCTAAAACATTTTAATGAAATATAAAGATTATTTTTATTCTTTAAAAAATATATGCTTTTTTTGTTTCATTATTAAAATCATCGCGATAGAGAGAGGTGGACTTCTTTTATGAATGTGCAAATTTTTTCTTAATATTAATGAAGGACAAAAGTGACTGAAAACGAAGTGTTTTTGCACATTTTGTCATGTTATTTTTAACCCAGTTAATACGGGCTTAATTTAGGTTTATTTTTTTAAAAGCAATTTTGTGAAATTCACATCGTGTATCTCAAGAAAGGCTTAAAGAATAAAACAGGCAATGTTTTCGAATAAATTATTTTCGGATAAAAAATGATAAATAAAATTGAATTTCCGATGAGTTCCAACTCGAACGGTACATGTTTTTGGAATTAATTTTTTAATTTGATAGTGAAAAATTTTTTTTATCCACTTGCAGTAAAGCATAAACTCTAAACGAAAATTTTTACACACAATAAAATAAAATAAAGAATATATTTCGAAGAATACCAGTAAGGAATTACACGTGCATCCAACATTTTGCTACCGTTTCATAATGAAAACAATCTCATTATCAATAAATTTTCTTAGTTGATCATGTAGGAAATCATAACATACATTTCAACATTTTGAGTAATTTGAATTAATCTACACGTGAAAATAAATAAACGCACGTGACGCATAAAAGAACGTTCTTTATTAAAAGCGAAAATAATTTTGTATATATTTTTTTAAGTATGCTACCCTGTAGAGTACCTTTAAATATTAAAAAATGTCGCAACAATAAACAAATGCTTTCTATAACTATCGATATTTATTATCTTAGTTTTAAATTAATTATTCAAAAGTAATTCTAAAGTACTCTATGCTATTAAAAACATGGTTTTTAAATGTTAGATTGCGGCGTCTCGAATGTGGCTTCTTCATTTTTTTTTTTTTTTTTTTTTTTTTTTTTTTTTTTTTTTAACAAAAAGATACAAACAGATTTCAATATTTTTTAATAACCGAGTAATATTATGAATATGTGTGTGTATAGGTTAAAAGTGTAAGATTTCTCCCCTGTTTTTCCAAAGTGATAAAGTAAAGTTATGATTAAAATGCGAAAGGTAATAGTAGAATAAATATATAAATATGTAAATAAATAAATTAGTGGACTTTTATTGTGAATTTTTTTTTAATATGTATTTGTGTAGGTAAATGTTTTAAATTAATTAAAATATAAATAACTTTAATTTTTATAAATTGTAGGTTTCTGTAATGAAAAAACCGATTGAGTTAAAGTTTTTAAATGCAAAATTAAAGAATAGGAAGCGTTGAAATATAAAAGTCTATAAAAATAGCACAAAATAAATTTGAATTTAATTTAAAAATATTTATTTTTATAGAACTGAGTCTGTGACAATTTAAACGCATCGCAACGATAAATAGATTACTGATAATTATCGAAATTCATTGTATTTGTTCGTTAATTTAATTACGAACAATGAATTCGAAAATGTTATAGGTTATAAAAAAGAAACTTTGAAGAAAATTTTTGCTACATTTATTGGTGTGGGTATTGAACATGTATGTAATGTTAATAATATTAATAAAATTGTTATTTTTTTTGTTAACCTTTTAGCTGTCTGTAAGGACGACAAAGACTGTGCTAACGGTGGTCAATGCAAAGAAAGCGAAGAGGGCTCGTTAAAGACTTGTCATTGTCCCGAAGGAACAGACGGTCCAAATTGCGAAAACGTAAAAGAATGTAAAGGGAAAGATTGTGGATTAGAAGCTTCTTGCACGTATAATATCAAAAATAAATCAACATTTTGCAAGTGTAATGATGAAGTACTGACATTTGATGAAAAAGACAAAAAATGCAAAAGTATGTGTAATCGATGGTTTAAAATATTTTAAATGTTATTTTTTCAAATTGTTTGCATGTGCTTTGGTATTTCATATGTATAATATTGTGAAACAACTCTTTAAAAATATACATTATACATTAATGAGTTTTATAAATTTACTTTACACAGAAATTTTCCAATTATGACACCTGAGGGAAATGATGAAATTTATATACATGACACAGGGGATTTAAAAGATTAAACAGCGTAACCTAAAGATATGTGAAAATTTATTTATTTTTACGCCAGTTAATGAAAAATATTTATACAATAAATACGCAAAATACATAAAAAAATATTAAAAATCATATTTGGAGTTCAATAACATTTTATATATTTAAAGGCTTAATCACATGTGACGATGCAAAATAAACTTGTTTTAATTGTTTCGTGAAAAAATAGTTTTGTATAAAAGCAAAAACCATTGAAATACAGAGATGAAATTGTTCATATGCACTTGAGTTATAGAGAAAATACCAACAGATTTTTTAAAAATATAATTAAGTCTGAAAAAGTCTATGAAGTATATTAAAGTTAAAATAGACATTAAAAATTCTGAAATTTCGTGATAAATAACTGTAAAATATGATAATTTTCTAAAACATTTTAATAAAATATAAATATTTTTTTTAATTCTTTAAAAAATATATACTTTTTTTTTGTTTCATTATTAAAGTTATTGCGATAGAGAGAGGTGTACTTTTTTATGAATGTGCAAATTTTTTCTTAATATTAATGAAGGATAAAATGACTGAAAACGAAGTGTTTTTGGATATTTTGTCATGTTATTTTTAACCCAGTTAATACGGACTTAATTTAAGTATTATTTTTTAAAAGCAATTTTGTGAAATTCACATCGTGTATCTCAAGAAAGGCTTAAAGAATAAAACAGACAATGTTTTCGAATAAATTATTTTCGTATAAAAAATGATAAATAAAATTGAATTTCGGATGAATTCCAACTCGAACGGTACATGATATTTGGAATTAATTTTTTTATTTAATAATGAAAAAAATTCTTTATCCACTTGCAGTAAAGCATAAACTCTAGACAAAAATTTTTACACACAATAAAATAAAATAAAAAATATATTTCGAAGAATACCATTAAGGAATTACACGTGCATCCACCATTTTGCTACCGTTTCATAATGAAAACAATCTCATTATCAATAAATTTTCTTAGTTGATCATGTAGGAAATCATAACATACATTTCAACATTTTGAGTAATTTCAATTGATATACACGTGAAAATAAATATAAGTACGTGACGCATAAAAGAACGTTCTTTATTAAAAGCGAAAATAATTTTGTATATATTTTTTAAGTATGCTACCCTGTAGAGTACCTTTAAATATTAAGAAATGTCGCAACAATAAAAAAAATGATTTTTATAATTATCGAAATTTATTATCTTAGTTTTTTAATTAGTTATTCAAAAGTAATTCCAAAGTAGTTTATGCTAATAAAAACATGGTTCTTGAATGTTAGACTGCGGCATCTGAAATGTGGCTTTTTCATTCTTTTTTTTTTAACAAAAACATCATATTTCAATATTTTTTAATAACCGGGTAATAATATGAGTATGCATTTGTATGGGTTGGAAATGTAAGATTTCTCCCATGTTTTCCCAAAAGGATAAAATAAAGTTTTGATAAAAATGCGAAAGGTAATTACAGAAAATAAAAATAAATAAATAAATAAATTAGTAGACTATTATTGCGAAATTTTTTTTGTATTCAATTGTGTAGGTAAATAGTATAAATTAATTAAAATATAAATAACTTTATTTTTTATAAATTGTAGGTTTCTGTAATGAAGAAATCGATTGGATTTAAGTTTTTAAATGCAAAATACATGAAGAGGAAGCGTTGAAATATAAAATTCTTTTAAAATAGAACAAAATAAATTTGAATTTCATTAAAAAAATATTTTTATACAAAGGTTTCTGTGACAATTTAAACTCATCGCATCTATAAATAGATTTACTGATAATTATCAAAATTCATTATATTTGTTCGTTAATTTAATTACGAACAATCAATTGGAAAATGTTATAGGTTATAAAAAATAAACTTTGAAGATTTTGAATTTTTGCTACATTTATTGGTGTGAATTTTGAACATTTATATAATATTAATAATATTAATAAAATTGTTATTTTTTTAAATAAAACTTTTAGGTGTCTGTAAGGACGACAAAGACTGTGCTAACGGTGGTCAATGCAAAGAAAGCGAAGAGGGCTCGTTAAAGACTTGTCATTGTCCCGAAGGAACAGACGGTCCAAATTGCGAAAACGTAAAAGAATGTAAAGGGAAAGATTGTGGTTTAGAAGCTACTTGCACGTATAATATCAAAGATAAATCAGCATTTTGCAAGTGTAGTGATGAAGTACTGACATTTGATGAAAAAGACAAAAAATGCAAAAGTATGTGTAATCGAAGGTTTGAAATATTTTAAATGTTATATTTTCAAATTGTTTTCATGTGCTTTGATATTTCAAATGTATAATATTGTGAAACAACTCTTTTAAAATATACAACTTACATTAATGTGTTTTATAAATTTACTGTACACAGAAATTTTCCAATTATGGCACCTGAGGGAAATGATGAAGTTTATATACTTGACACAGGGGATTTAAAGTATTAAATAGCGTTTCCTAGGGATATGTGAAAATTTATTTCTTTTTACGCGAGTTAATGAAAAATATTTATTTGCGTTTATGGCGAATAAACAATTTAAATAAATTGAGCAATAATAATTATAAGGGTGGTCTTAAAAATTTTATTTACGATAATTATAACAAAACAATTTGTAAAATTCACCATAAGAAAAGAATAAGAATTATGAAAAATATTTCAATGTCTGTTATTATAATTATTAATTATCGCCTGTATATTCGGTTTTTGTCGCTGTTCATAAACGATAACTTAACAATAAATACTCAAAATATATAAAAAATATTAAAAATCATATTTGGAGTTCAATAACATTTTATATATTTATAGGCTGAATCACATCTGACGATGGAAAATAAATTTGTTATAATTGATTTCGTGAAAAAATATTTTAGTATAAAATCGAAAAAACATTGAAATACGTAGAAGAAATAGCTCATGTGCATATGAGTTATAGAGAAAAGATCAACAAATTTTTTTAAAATATAATTCCTTCAGAAAAATTCTATGAAATATTTTAAAGTTGAAATAGACATACAAAAATCTCAAATTTGGTGATAAAAAACTGTAAAATATGACAATGATTTAAAACTTTTTAATGAAATTTAAAGTTTTTTTAAATCTTAAAAAAATAGATAGGTTCTTTTTGTTTCCTTATTAAAATCATTGCGTGAGAGAGAGGTGTACTTCTTTTATGAATGAGCATTTTTTTTCTTAATATTAATGAAGGATAAAAGTGACCGATAACGAAGTGCTTTTGGATATTTTGTCATGTTATTTTTAACCTAGTTAAAGCGGTCTTAATTTAGGTATTTTTTTTTTTAAAGCAATTTTGTGAACTTCACATCGTGTATCTCATGCAAAGGCTTAAAGAATAAAACAGGCAATGTTTTCGAATAAATTATTTTCGGATAAAAAATGATAAATAAAATTGAATTTCCGAAGAATTCCAATTTGAACGTGTACATGATATCTGGAATTATTTCTATAATTCTATAATTGAAAAAAAAAATCTTTATCCACTTGCATAAACTCTGAACAAAAAATTTTACACACAATAAAATGAAATAAAGTATATGTTTCTAAGAATCCCACTAACTAATTACACGTGCATCCACTGGACGAAAAAAGAAGCTGAGACTCCATGGCATTTAATCTCCATGGCAACAGCTAACCGCCTAAACAAGAATGATTTTTTATTTTATTGTTTGCCGTTGAAAAGTTTTAATTTGGGAAAATGATTTTGGCATCAGATGGAGGCTTAATTCTGTTGTTTATCTATATTATAAAGGCCAAACGTATCTGTGCGTAACGCATACGTCATTTTGTGAATGGCAACGCTTTCGCATGCAATTCAGTTTTGCAATTTTCAGTACTACAAATTTTATACCTCTAAATATCGCACATTTTCAATTTTTATACCGTCGTATTGAGAAAAAAATCTACTTTTAAATGCAATTTGTTTGAAAGCTGTATCTCAATTTGTTTATGAGTTATTAATTTTTTTTATAGTTTTAAGTACGAATTATGTAATTGTGGCAACATGAATTCGCCATTTTCTCTTAAAATTGATAAAAACTGAAATAAAAAATCATGTCAAATGATATCGTCTGACATAAAATCCGATGAAATTTGTTTTTATTGTATTTTTATTTATTAATTAAATGGTTTTTTAGTTTACTGAAAACCTTATTTACAAAGGATACAACAATTTCTCATCAAAAAAGTGTATTTTAAATAATATTCGAGTGACTTCACCGCATTTACTCACTTCGTATTAGAAAGCTAAATAAGTGCAATTTTATTTATCCGCATTTATGCAATATTTTCCAAATTTGAGAAAAATATGCAAATGAATGATTTCTGATAAAACATGGAGCTATTATAATAAAGAAGTGAAGATTTGTGAATTATCACATTTCCGATTTGTTTTCCCGAGTGCCTTGAATATTGTTTTTGCTGCGTTTGTGTAATATTCCGTCCTAATGACGTCATATGCAAACTTTTCTATAGATGTTGTTTAAGACTAGATCCGTAAAAATGGAATGCTTTTAGCGGATGCATATAACGTCTTTTTATATAAAAAAAGCAAATGATTTTAAAATGATCAAATTAAAATACTATGAAAAGTGCGTATGTAAATTTTGACAGTATGAAAATTATGACGGGAAAATTCTAATCACATGGGAATTCTATGATCATGTCAATTTGGAATATTTTTTTTTCATTTGCTTTATACCAAACATAAGATCCTCAATTGATAATTTCGTCATAATAATTTATCTTTGTTATACTTTACTGATTGCATATGAGATTTAAGTTTAATTTTAATAATTTGGTTAATTTTAAACTAAGTTTTATAGAAATAGTTTTTTCTCTTTTTCGCTTAAAATAATATTTGTTTGAAAGTTAGTCTGGCCATTCTAAGATGCATTTTTTACTGTAGCTAATTTTGTGGGCTTATTATAAATCAATGAAACAGTTCCTTCCTAAACATTTTCTTTCGTCAAAATTCGACGGGTTCCACCTCGTTCTATTACAGTCGATTTGAAGCAACATGCTGGCATCAGTAGATGCGTAATTCAATTAACAAAATGATTCGGTATGCTATTCTATACAAAGATATTGAAATTAAATGAACGATGTGACTTCTATAAAGAAATCTACTGTATTCGTTATTCAAAGAAAAATATTCTGTTTTGTTATGTGTGAGTAAGGATGTTTAAAACTTTATTGTGTATTCTGCTCTGAATGTACACAGCCTAAGATTCTGGGTTTTGTTAATGAAAAGAAGTATTCTGCCTTGGGATGATATTCGAAATAAATATGTTTTTTTTAAATATATCTCAAGCCCAATTTTACTTCCAGTTGTTCTGTCCTTTTGGAAGATGGGTAAGTACCTTTAAATCAATTTAATATTCTATTTATCCTACTCGATTTCTTTTACATTTTTTTCATACGTGTTTTTAAATTCGAAATTCGTAACTTTAAAATTCATTCTTATTCGCACATTTTATAACCTATTCATAATTCTATTCTCCATCCACCATTTTGCTACTGTTTGATAATGAAAACAATCTCATTATCAATAAATTGTCTTAGTTGATCATGTAGGAAATCATAATATACATTTTAACATTTTGAGTAATTTCAATTGATATACACGGGATAGTAAAAAAAACGCATGTGACGCATAAAAGGAAGTTCTTCATTATTAATTTTGTATTTCATTTTTTTTAGTATACTATTCTGATGAATACCTTAGAATACTAAAAAATGTCACAACAATAAACAAATGATTTTTATAACTATCGAAATTTTTTTATCTCAGTTTTATAAATAAATATTCCAAAGTAATTCCAAAATACTCTATGCTATTAAAAACATGGTTCTAAAATCTTAGATTGCGGCATCTGAAATGTGGCTTCCTCATTTTTTTCTAACAAAAAGATACAAAAATATTTCAATATTTTTTAATAACCGGGTAATAATATAAGCATGTATGTGTATAGGTTGGAAATATAAGATTTCTCCCCTGTTTTTCCAAAGTGTTAAAATAAATTTATGATAAAATTGCAAAAGTTAAAAAAGAATATATATACAGGGTGTTATATATACAGTTAAATGTTTCAGAACTCCTAAGAGAGGTATGGTGCATCCTGTCGACTCGAAATCATATAGCAATGCGGGGTCGGAAATGTTTTCCTGAAGCGGTGATGTACGCAGAAGCACCATAAAGAAAAAAACACCGTAAGTGAAAAATCGTTTTATTAATACATGCAAAGAAGGAAAAGGTACATGGGTCAAAGTAAGTGTTCGAAATTTCTGCCACCGACTACAATGCACACCTTACATCTCTGGCGCGTTGAAATCCGAACGTTCTCGAATATTTAGGTATATCTTGAATTTCTGTGGCAGCTACTGCGATTCTTGAAACCAGCTCCTCAGCATTGTCAACAGCTGTGTCAAAAACCAGTGTTTTCATATGTGGAACATCATACTGCACGGGGGGTGTGTCGATAGAGGAGTGTCGGACTGTCAGGTGAGGAGGAAAGTAGCTGTCACCTTTCGATTAAACCGGATTAGCGCATTGGCTTGAATTTGTAAGTAGTATGTAAGGGGCTTCCATTTTGTAGCCTGGTGGAATTATAGAATTTTATGCAGTTCTTCAAGAAAGCAAAATGTGACTGTAATGTTTCCCTCTTTTTAGCGTTAATAAATGCATTGTGCTGGATATTCAAAACCTGTCATTAAAATTCACAGGAGAGAGCGTACAAAACCTATGGTTACCTTCCTCATAAAAGTGCACAATAGGAACTCGAAAAATTTGGTTATAAGCAGTGATTAAATTTTCCAACGCGCTGAAATTTTGTATGCGTAAATAATCTGATATAATTTATATGGGAAATTGACCGTTTCTTTTTAATTAAAAATCCCTAAATTTTAATACATACTAAATATAAAGGAGCCACTTTCGAAAATTTTATAGTTTATAAAAAATAAACTTTAAAGAAAATTTTTGCAGCATTTATTGGTGTGGATATTGAATATGTATAAAATATTAGTAATATTAATAAAATTATTTTTCTTTATAAAAAATTTAGGTGTCTGTGAGGACGACAAAGACTGTGCTAACGGTGGTAAATGCAAAGTAAGCGAAGAAGGCTCGTTACAGACTTGTCATTGTCTCGAAGGAACAGACGGTCCAAAGTGCGAAAACGTAAAAGAATGTAATTCGAAAGATTGCGGTTCAGAAGCTGCATGCACGTATAATATTTATGAAAAATCAGTATTTTGCAAGTGTGATGATGAAGTGCTGACATTTGATAATATCGACAAAAAATGCAAACGTAAGTTAAATTGAATTTTTGAAACATTTTACGTACATCGTTTTCAAATTTATTTGATTCGCATCGACATTTAATAGTATACTACAATAAGAACAAAAATTATATGTGTGTTTGTGTTTAAATTTTATCTTAAAAACGGCTTTTCTGATTTTGTTAAAATTTTGTAACTTTCATTTTCGTGCACTAGAAAACCATTGGGCAAGGTCACATGTTCGAAAAAATTTGATTAATGGATATATTTGGGTCATAATGTGTCCGCGTTATGTTAATTATACATAGGAAAAAGCTCTATCGATTTTAACGAATTTTTATATCCATTAAAAGACTCTGCCTCCTTCCAGTTAAGCTTGTCAATCCGCGTTTTAACGTCACGAACTCTACAAACACGCTAATTTGATCGGATTTCTAAAATTTCGAAAAGATAAATAAATGTTTTTACAAAAATTTGGTGATATCCCTGAAAACGGGATTCCATTCATTCTCCTTAGATTGGGGAAATTGAAGATCGAATCAACTACTGTTAAACTTTTACATTATTGAAAACAAATCCAGTTAATTAGTGAAATATGTAAGGTACTTGCTTTCTAGTATTTTTTGAACCGCGACATAAATAAAGCCTTTACGTCTTCGGAACGAGTGTCTTTTGCAGAATTCTTAATCTTTTATCATCGGTTTTTCAAAACGAAGATTTTTGTCTATATGAATCAGAAAAAGCTCGGATTAAATCAGGCAAATTTTACAATAAAATTTTACTGGCGAGAATAATCAAGGATTCTGAGCACCTTATGCGGAACTTATTCCTGTCGGACACTCATCTCCAAGGGATTAAATTAGGAATTTTAAATGCTTCGTTTAAATCTGATGTAATTTTGCATACAATGCACCACATTTTTCTTTTTTTTTATATGCATGTGAAAGTACTTTTATTGTTTGAATGGAAATATTATTTGTGTTGTCTTAGAATTCACAATAATAGTTTAAAAGATCATAACAAAGTGAAGTAAATGTCTCGTATATTTATACGAGGCATTTACTTCATATTTTGATATCTATTATCTTATGTTTATAAATTTTAACTGTTTTGCAGTATTGTTTGGTTATTTAAAATATGACACACATATATATATATTTTACTTGCTGCTTTTAACGAGCATTAAGGAATTTATTTATTATCTAAAAATTTCCTTTCTATTTTTATATCACGTGACTTTTGTTGCTAGAAAGGAAATAGTTTTATATCCAAAGCTTTAGAATTACAACAACAGCACCAACAACAGTTTAAAAGAACATGTAGAAGAAAATTTCTTTATGATAATAACAGATTTTACAATCCCTGAGTTCTCTTTGACCGCTGTACAGGTGGCCAGAAACCTCATCGTTGCCCTGCTGTTGGCGCCATCTAACACAAATAAAAAACTATTTTCTAATTTGTTTTCCATATGTGTTTTTCCTTTTTCTTTACTGTGCTGTATATTTGTAATTTGCAAATGATCGTTAATTTAAAAAATTTCATATGTTTTAGACATTTATTTTGTTTTTATTACATGAACTTTTAACAAAATAACTTTACGGCTGTATTCCGTTATGTAAATAAATAATAATAATAATCAGTAAAGAAAAATATTTTTCCTTGAATTTCACAGTGATATTAGCTTTTGAAATAAATGAATATTATCTGCATTCCGAAAATGCAAAATAGTTTAATAATTTTCTTTTTATGTAATATTTTTATCGTTAATAAATTTGGTTAATTCTTAGAACAATTCACTTTGCCAAGACGGCATTTTTTTGGCGCGATACATATATATAAATATATAAATATATATATATATATATATATATATATATATATATATATATAACACGAGCTGAAACTATCGAAGAAAAACACCCGGTGAAACGATGAAAGGACCGGATTATTGAACGATGTAGCCGGATAATATAGAATTATTTGTCTCAGTTAAAAATAAGTGCACTTTCATATATGTCGTGGCTTGTGGATTAAGGCAGAGGAATGAGAATATTGGGTGATTTCTCCAATAGAAGGCAAGATATTAATTCTTCGTCTTTATTCTTTTATCAATTCCATAAGCTGTTCCACATTCCAAAAGTACTCGAGCAGTTCTCATTCAAACACCGATAGAGCAGCTAAGTCACATCCTGAGAATAAAATAATAATATGTTCTTTATCCAAAAACTTCCGTCAACAATACATGATAAAAGACAATCAATTCCATTCCAAATCCGTGTCAAGGCAATTCAAAATGAAAATAAAATTGTTGCACGCTTACTTACTACGCAGTTTTGAACACATCACGACTTAAAGAACATTCGAAAACAGATTGATTTTTGACGTTATTTTATTTAGCAGAATTCTGATTTTTTACCGCGCTTTCTTGAAATTTATTCGCGGTATAATACACTCTTGTTCGAGCAAAGGTTGACGTAAGCATGGAACTTAAGCAAGCAACGTAAGCATGGAACGTTCAATAAACGGAATCAGGGGGCGTCGATAGATCATTTCCAACCACTTCAATGGTTAGTAGGAGGAGCTTCATGTTCAGACTCTTTCGAAAATCGCGGTATCTTGCAAAATTAAACAGATGTAAAAAATTCCATGACTTCAATGCATTATGGGATATGCAAAAGAATTTTTAATAAAATATTAAAAATAAAGCTTCTGACAAATGTTTTTTATTCTAAAAAGGAGAAATCGAATAATATAATAGATTTAATATTTCGAAATAAGAGATTGACATTTAAATAATACCATTGAGTTTTTTTAGGAAAATAAATAACATATTACGCCGAATCAAGGAAAAAGGAAACTTTAGCTGATAATTAAATATTAGCATATTACTGAAATATAAATAAAAATATATTTTATAAGAATTTAGAGCAAAATCAAATCGGGAAAATGGCGAAAAACTTTTTATTGCTACATATATATGTATGCATATATACATGGTATTATTTGTATATATCATCATCATCACCATCATCAACCGTTTTCGCTACACTGCTGGATGTAGGTCTCCCCCAGATTTTCCCAATGTTTTTTGTCTAGTGCTTTCGTCATCCAATTTACACCAGCCACTTTTCTAATTTCGTCACTCCATCTTACTTGTGGTCGTCTTCTTGGTCGTTTTACATCTCTGGGATACCACTGTAGTATATTTGTGCTCCATTTATTGTCTTGTCTTCTTGCAATGTGCCCAGCCATTTCCATTTTAGCTGCTTGATTCTTTCAAGGATGTCAAAAACTTTTGTCTGATTTCTTATTCAGGTTATCTTCTTTCTGTCTCTTCTAGTTATGCCTAGCATACATCTTTCCATACTTCTCTGTGTAGTTTTTAGTCTTTGTACCATCCGTTTTGTTAGTGTCCATGTTTCTGCTCCGTAAGTTAATGCAGGTAAAATACATTGATTAAACACTTTTCTTTTCAAACAAAGAAGCATATTACTCTTCAGAATAATATTGTTCTTCCCAAAAGCACTCCACCCATCATAGAAGGCGGCAGCCTTCAAGTGATGCAGCTTTCAACCTACCATCGTCAAAACCTACCATCGTCATAAGGGTGGATGTGGAACTTCATATATACAACTAACTCAACATCAAAGGAAATCGGAAAAGCCGCCTTCTAATAACTCAGCAAATATTGGTCAGAATGGTCCAATTGTTTTAATATAGTCTTATATTCCCAGTCTAATCCTATCCTATAATTTTTACATTTCTACGTGCCGTATATTTTTAGATCTCGATAACCATTTTTAAACTGAAATCGATGGTGTTTGTTCCTGATAATGAGATCTAGAAAACGGGCTGGGAGATTTTATTAAAACTTATATATAATATGAATCTCTTTAAGATAGAGGGAATAAGACTTGCCTTGTTTCTAGGAAAACTCTTGTTTGTTATATATTGGTCTTGGAAAATTGGACTATATTAGTTCGCGGATTACATGTTATTCTATGGGTTAGCAGACGAAGACACTGCAAAAAGGCAAATGTAGTTATGGTCATAGTTAAAACACCCGCATCGAAGCAATAAATGTTTTTTAAACTACAAAAACATCTTATCATGTGCTTTAAACCATTCAATAAATATACACTAAATCAAATTTCTATTTATATTGCCTTTATTTTTCATAAGAAGAAAATATTACGTTTCTTGCATTGGATATTTTTGCATTTTGTGGAAAAAATATTTTGAATCCTTTTTTAAAATAGGAAAATATTTTTTAATTATACATATTCAATATACTTTTGACTTATGATTTTCTTTTAAAGTTTACAAACAAAAATTATTTTTAATAAATTTGCTTTAGAATTCCATGTATTCATACGCGTTTAGATAGTTTTGTTTTGAATCGTAATCGAATTCGCTGGCGGTAAGCTTTGTACTTGGCACTTGTTTTTAGCGTGTGTGTTGTGTAATTTGCGAAATAATGGTTATTATGGTAATATAGGTATTGTGTTATTTGGAGAAACAAGGCCCCCTTTTTTGGATAAAATAATATGGTGAATCAAAGTGCACGAATCAAAACAAATTGATTCGTGCTGTATGTTGGCATGAAATATTCAATTTCAGGAGACGAACGTGAAGCTAAACCATCTATAATGAAAAAGAAATATAAATAAATATTTTTTGGCACTCATTATTAAAGTATTATTTAAAAAGTATAAGTGATGTATACATTAGTTAGCTTGTTGATTTGATTTCAAACCAACATAAACTATCACAGGATGTGTAAACTATTGCTAAATTTTGGTAAACAAACAATATTTATAATTGACCAACAGTTTAACCAAGTGCTTGTGAATTCTAAAATTCTCAAAATAGATTGTTTTTAAGTTTATAGATGTCCTTATTATATGAATTAATTAACAATAATTATATGAATTAATTAACAATAATATATGAATTAATTAACAATACTAAGTTTTAAGTGTTGTAAAAATTGTGCTTTTTTATTTCATTTATTAATTTCTGTGATTAATAACCCAGGATGTTAATTTTTAGATTAAAATTGCTTGAATATGTTATTCAAAATGCATTTATTACTTTTTCTTATGCATTTTTGTCGCTATTAATTTTCATTTTGAAACTGTGCCTTTTTAGCTTAGCTTAATGGCCAGTAAATCCAGGTTTTAAACAATTTTTAAAATAAGTAAGTGCACTTATTATTGGAAATTGTGAACAAACTAGTATTTATCAACAAATTACAGCAGTATTTTGATAATTCAAAAGAAAGTAATGAAGTTAATTTCTTCTTACTTGCATTAGTGACTGTGGCTATAAAGATTTCAGAGATTTAAAAACAAATTAGTTGCACTCATTGTTTTTTTTTCTTCATGTACACACAGTGCTTGTACAACATGCATTAGTGATTGCATTTTTAGTTAATTTTGTGTATTTTACGGATTGTTGCACAGCAA
The DNA here is from genome assembly GCA_964019185.1 of Maratus speculifer. Taxonomy (NCBI): domain Eukaryota; kingdom Metazoa; phylum Arthropoda; class Arachnida; order Araneae; family Salticidae; genus Maratus; species Maratus speculifer. The sequence continues at coordinate 83,888,601 of OZ025302.1, read as the reverse complement.
TTTTGCTGCAGCCTGAGTGTTTTGTTTTTGTTTTGTTTTCATGTGCTCTAAGTGTTATACATGCAGTAGTTGGACTTCTTTAATGAGTTTTATTTTAGCGAGTGAGAGTTTTAGGCCCTTTTTTTTCTAATATAAACGTTATTGTTTTAATGTATTTGTTTCACAATATTGTCACTGGATTTTTTTAGTTCAGGTATCACTCATTTCTTCCAGATATTAGGAATCTGCATGTTACCGCATAGTTTGCTGCATCTATTAATTTTTGTTGTTTGTTTTCATATGGGCATAGTGCTCATACATTTGTTATTGACTGCGGCTTTGAGAAATTTCATGTGTTTTAGAGACCATTGCATAAGTTTGCTGCATCCAGTAATTTGACATGCACCCAGCTCTCATTATCCATTAGTGACTGTAGCTTTAACATGTTTCATGCATCCTATTATTTCATTAATAATTTCGAAATTCCATGTTTATATTTTAAAATGTTATTTAGCAATTGCCACGGATGTACTACAGCGCATCATTCTAGTCTGCATTAGATGCTGTTCAAAATAGATTTTTTTTTCTTCCTAAGAGTCTGATGATTTAAATCCAAGCGTGAAAAATTTTGTCTCAGATCACAAACCGAATACAAAAGTATTGTAATAGTTAATATTACGTTATATAAATCAATAATCAAAATATAAAAGCATTAGCTTTACAGCTTAGAACATAGCTTTATTAATAAACTGCATTTATAAATTGGACATCTAAAATGGAAAATCCTAATGTATTTTTATAATGTTAGAATTTACAAGCACTAAAAGTTGAGTAAGCAAATAATTCTTAACCAAATATTAACGATAACATTGGTTTAAAAAGAAATAACTTATACTTCTATGCTTTAATAATGAGTTTCATAAAATATAAATTTACCCCCTTTTTTTCTATAGATGTTTTAATTTCATATTCATTGTCTCTTAATTGAAGTATTTCTTTCTAACATTCTTTTACAAAAATGTTTGATAATTAACGCTTTTTTTATTTAAAAAAAAGGCCTTGTTTCTACTAATGAACACAAAATCCTCAAATAACTTTGAATCCATTATTTAAATAAATTGCATAACATACCTAAGAAGAAAACATGTTTAAGTTTAAATTTAATACAAGAAATTAAAAATTTTTAATTCAAATAATGTAAAGTTACTAACACACTAACAAATAAATATTTTAAAATACTAACAGCTAATAATGGGCGATAAATAATTACATTTTTTAGTTTTGTCATTTCTAAAATGTAATTGTTTAAATTCTATTTGAGTTGAACCTCATCCAAACCCTAAGAAATATTCTATCAAACTAGGAATGCAACGGATTTCCGGCCAATATCCGATATCCGGCATATCCGGCAGATTTTTCAATATCCGAAATATCATCGGATATCCGAATCACAGTCACCGGATATCCGACTTCTCCATCCGATATCCGATCGGATATCTGGCAGAATGCAACAAACCAAATATATATTAATAACAGTAATCGTTTGATCCCAAACAATGCGAAAAACTTTTGTTTATAATGCAAAAGATGACATATTATTATAAGTTCCCTATCGATGAATAAAAGGTAATTCTCAAAAGTTTAAAGAATTGCCAGCTTTCCAACTATATATATTTAAACTCTGTAACAAATTTAAAAATTTACCTTTACATCTTTTAGAAAATTGTATCTACTTTCAGATTGTAAAACAAAATTTGAAGTCAAAATAGCAAATAAAGTTTTTGTGCAAAAATGTATAAAGATAAAAAAACAGCATTGAGAAATGCACAAATAATGCATGAAAAGAATAGAAAACAGCCGTTTCGAATCTACTATCGAGATTCTTCATCAGTATAAGACTCAGCGTGCTAAAAAAAGCTAAGCTGAGCAAAGCGACAGGGAAGCACAGTCTTATATACCTATTACGGGAGCGAATGGTAATAGATTCGAAACAGCTGTTTGCTACTTTACATGCATTTCAAAACGTTGGTTTTCTATCTCCATAAAATTTGAAGTTGTTTATTAAACTGTGATTTTACTAATTTTCTTTCTTTCTTTTAATTTAAACAATGGGTTAATTGGTTTTTAAATTACACAACTAAACAAACCTATTTTTAATTTCTTCTATCTTTCAAAGAAGAAATTATTGTAATAAATTTTTTTTTGACGAATTTGCGTGTTTTAGGGATCAAATATCCCCAAAAACATGTTTATTCAAAACATCTGTCTGCCCCAGTGTCGCCATCATACTATAAAAAAGTGTATAAAGTTATGCATAGAATGATCCAAATATTTTGTGCATATTTTTGACTGTAACCAGCAGGTTCTTCTTCAATATGGAAACATTTCGCTGTAAGGCGGTGCTGTAATTGCAATTTTTGTGCCATTTTCATTGTTCTACCATCAAATACTGTATGAAGTTATGCATAGAATTGTACCAAATTTCTTTGGATACATTTCTGGGAATGACTGTCTGGTCTTCCTTCAATTTGAAAAAAGTTTGCCTAAAGATGGTACTGTAATAATGATTTTTGTAAAATTATTTTGATTTTTCATAATCCTTACAGAGAATTGGTGATTCGTGCAGCGATGCGAATTTCGTATCTTTCTAAAACTGGCTATTCACAAACAACTGATGTATAGCAGAACAGAAAAGAATATTGATTTTAATAAATATCATGATCGAGATTAACTCATTCTTAATCTAATTAACTGACTGCAGCAAAAATTCTAGATGAAAATAAAAGTTGGTAAAGTACTGAACTAACAATATTGAAGTAGTATTAATACAGTTGACTCTCTCTACAACGAAACTCTATCCAGCGAATTTCTCTATTTAACGAATTTTTTGTAGGAACGGTCAATTTTTTTCATGATTACATTAAAAATAATCTACATATAGGGAAATATATACCTCCATTTAACGAATTTTTTCAAAAATGTTCTTTTATATGTTCTGAAAATGCTTCAAATTATTTGTAGAGTAAATTTTTTTCATTGATTTCTCGTTTATAAGTCATAGCTACATAGCATCCTCTACCTTATTCCTTATGTCCAAAAAAAGGCATTCAACCCCCCCCCCCCTAAAAAAAAATTGCATGGCTATACTTGATTTTGTTTTGGCCAAGGTGAGCTTGCGTTCTTGGAAAAGAGTGAAACATTTGCTTGCTATTGGAACGATTTGCAATAATCACAAAGCATCCTAAAAGATAAAACTATTCCATTGTCGTCTTGAAAATGGTGTTTATTTCTTGGTTTGGATAGTAAGTCAGCAATAAGGAAGGGCTGAGGGGGCAACTGCAGAAAAGGTTGTTTTTTTCAGCAAGTTTTCATCTATCTAAACTAACTCTCATTAATTTTAGAGTTTAGAGTTTATGTTTGTTGTTTGTGGCGACTTGGAACAGTTTTTGTTGTGAGAGATCATTTGAATGAAGAATTGTTACTAAACGTCATCTATGCTGGTGTTATCTTTTTCTGCATCTGCATAAAAACTCCTTTGGGATAAGCATAACGCTTTCTTATAAAGTACAAAATTTTTTGCCGTTTTCTATTCAACGAATTTTTTGACTGAACGATGGATTTCGTTTATAGAGACTCGACTGTACTTGTAAATATTTTTTGAAACATTCAGATATATGGAATAGAAGAGTTTTGGGATTGGTGCATCCAACTAGTTGTTTTCATGATTTCATTATAAATATTTAAAATTAAAAGTTTTTTTTTTTTTTTTTTTTTTTTTTTTTTTTTTTTTTGGGCTTATAAATTTGAAAGTGATTTAACTTAAAGTAAAATTAATTGTAGCTTAAGGTAAAACAGTATTAAATAATTAAAACATGAAAAAAATCATTAAATAAACCTATGTTTGGAAATAACTCTTCAACCATTGGTATATTCGCAAGCTTTTTTATGTTTACATTATAAATGGAAGCTATGTATTTCTGTGAAATTACTTTACAATTATAAAATAAACATATTGCTAAATGTGTAAAATTTGTTCTATAAATTATCTGCATTTCATTGTACAAATTATTAGCAATTATCAGCATTTCATTGTAATTATTAGCCATTATCAGCGTTTCATTGACAAATAAGCAGAATATTTAAATGTTTGAAGTACACTTTTTATTCAATATTATTAATATACACATACAGGGCTTGAACTTTGGCATGGGATGGCTGGATTCATGCCTTAAAATATCTTATGCTTAAAACATTCCTGTTTCAAAAAAAAAAAAAAAATATTTTTTTTTTTTTTTTTTTTTTTTTTGTTAAATGGTGATCAAATCTCAGGACTGACTGACTATTTTTGTGATATTTTCCGCTATCAATTGGCAAATCTCACAGTTTTCTCTTACGGCAATTATACAAAATTCATGATTGGTTTTTTGCATTTGATTGAAAAACTTTGTAATTTTTCTCACAATTTTCTCGCTTGCTCGCCTCACAAACTTTTGCAACTTTTTTCTCAAGACCGATTGGCAAATTTCACAATTTTTTTCTCTCAACTGAATGACAAATTTAGCTATTTTATTCTGCGACTGATTGGAAAATTTCCCTTTTTGTTTTAGTGACATTTTGCTGAAATTAATAATTAATTTCCTGTGTCCAGCTGAAAAATTTGTGTTTTTTCTCTGTTACCTGCTGATGATTTTTATGATATTTGCTTGTGACAGGCTAACAAATTTCACAATATTTTACTGTAAATGACTGATGAATTTCGCTATATTTTCCCACTGTCCAAGTTCCCTCAAACTTCAAATTTTTTCAGACCGATTGACTATTTTTAAAAATTTATTTTTGCCATGGTGGACAAAATCAGCGATATTTTTTCTATGGCCGATTTCCGTATTTTGTGAATTTTTTTTCTAATTTATTTTGTCTTTTTTTTCCGAAACAAGAAATTTCTAAGAGGGCAGTAATGGTCACTAGAGTCTGAGCTCTATCTAATTAGCCTGGAATCAGCACTAAACAAAATGAGATTAGATCTTGTGTTGCACATTGGGAAAAAAAAACATGTTTTTTTTTTTTTTTTTTTTTTTTTTTTTTTTTTTTTTTTTTTTTTTACAATTAATGGTTTAGTATTAGATTTTTTTCATTTTTTGAAATCATCGCACATTTTGTAATCAATGGGCTTGATAATCATACTTCTTTTTTCATTTAAAAGATGATCTTTCATACGATGTTTCTGTTTGGATTTGTTTTTTTTTCCATATCTGATAATTTGCATCTGCCCATTTTGTAACTTTTTGTTTTCTTCTTTATTAAAAATGAGATTTTGATTTCCTATTCAAATAAAAATTCTTCTAAATTTAAAGAATTTTGTAAAAAAAAAAAAATAAATAAATGAATAAAATGAGGACATCCATTGTCCAAAGCAAGATGCTTAAATGTTTCCCATTGAGTTAATGAAAATCAGTAAAAACATTATATTTTTATGATGATTAAAACATGACTCATGTAATAAGAATCACATACTACATACGTCATGGATTTCCTGGACCAATAATAAACAAAATAAAATGCAGACACCACGCAGGTCCATTCTCAACCGATAACATCAACTGCTTAGTAAATGATTGAAAAAAAAATGGCAAACTTTAAGGAAACACATTTAGAAACAATAAATAGTTTATGTGCTTAGTTCACAGAAATTAGGACATGACCTTTTTTAATAAACCATTTCTCATGGAATAGAGGAAACCTACTGATTATGTCCTTTTCAGAATTTCATATGGGTTTAAAATTCCATTGCATAGAAGAACATAATTCAATTAGCTAAAATGTCAGAAATTACAGTATTGACGATAATTCCACTAAGTGGTATACAATCACCGCAGGATATTGACAATACAATCATCTAAATGCATTATTCTTGCAAGTAAATTAAAAATGAATGTCCATCAGATTTTACAAAATTTAAAAAAAATAAAAATAAAAAAGTGTAATTTACAAAAGATTCTAAACCACACAAAATCGAATAAAATCTAAATTAAAATATTCATTTAGCAATTCAATTATTAATTGTCCATAATACTGAGTGAAAATTTAAAAATAGATATGATATATAAAAGGCTTGATTCTTTTCGTTTGTTTTAATTAAAATAGACATTTTGGATAATTATCTTGAGTTGTTGATTTAAATTATTTCAATGGAATTTTGTCATGCTGGTATAAATTAAATATTTAAATGGCATGTAAAAAATAGGTTTTTTTTTTTTTAAATTTTTTCCTTCTCATATAGTTTAACTCCCCTGCATTTACAAATGTTGTGAGGAAAACTCTCTCTGCCTGGGAAAACCTGAATTTCAAGCCCTGATAGTCAAAGATATATAGTTTCTGTAAATTATATTCCAATACGTTTAAAAGTTGTAATGGTGTGTGAAACACGTTTGCAATTTATTATTTGAGATGGCATTGCATAAAGAAATAAACAAACATTCACCATAACTTAAAACATATTTAGTACCGGATATCCGAATCCGGCAGGCAAATCGGATAACCGATATCCGGCAAAATCAATATCCGTTGCATCCCTGTATCAAACCTTAATTCGATCTGAAAAAAAAAAAAAATCTGACATTACACACTGACAAGCATAGTTGTATAATATAGACGCACACCATGTGCAGAAAATTTTATGAAGAAACAATTTTTATTTATTTATTTCGACAAAGAATTGCGTAAAAAAAAAGTGTATCTCAACAAAGAATCATGTAAAAAACCCCAACATTTCGAGAAAATACCACGTGAAAAACATGAATTTTGTCCAAAGACCGCAAAAAAAAAACGTTAATTCAATCCATGAATCGCATAAAAAATACAAATTGCATGCATGAATCGCATAAAAAATGTGAATTACATGCATAAATCGCATAAAAAATGTGAACTACATACATGAATCGCTAAAAAAAAAGCAAATTGCATAAAAAATGGGAATTATGTCCACAAATTGCTTAAAATGTGAATTACGTCCATGAATCATGTAAAAAAGCGAGAATTATATTCATAAATTGTATGAAAAACGCAAATTACGTCTATGAATCGTGTAGTAAAACATGAATTATGTTCATAAATCGCTCAAAAAACACGAATTTTGGTGGCAGAAATCTGAAACGGAAATTACGTCTATAAAACGCATAAAAATAGCGACTTGCATTCATGAATTGCATAAAGAATGCAAATTACATCCATGAATTGCATAAAAACGTGAATTACGTTCATAAATCACTCAAAAAATGCGAATCACTTCCATGAATTGTGCAAAAAAACACGAATAACGTTCAGAAATTGCAAAAAATGCGAATTACGTCCAAGAATTGGTAAAAAAAGCGAATTACATTCATAAATCCTATAAAAACACAAATAACGTCAATAAATCGGTCAAAAAACACAAATTTCGTCGATAGAAAGCTCAAAAGATGCAAATTATGTCTATGAATCGCATAAGTATAGCAAATTACGTCCATAAATCATGTAAAATGTAAATTACATTCATTAATCGCATAAAAATCGCGAATTATGTCTATGAATCGCTCAAAAAAAAGCAAATTGCATAAAAAACGCGAATTGGGTCCACAAATCGCTCAAAACGTGAATTACGTCCATGAATTGTTTAAAAAACTGAGAATTATGTTCAGAAATTGAAATAACACAAATTATGCCTATGAATTGTGTAGTAAAATGGGAATTGTGTTCATAAATCACTCAAAAAACACGAATTTTGGCAGCAGAAAGCTGAAACGCAAATTACGTCTATAAATCGCATAAAAATAGCGAAGAGTGTTTTGCATTCATGAATTGCATAAAAAACGCGAATTACATTCATGAATCGCTCAAAAAACACAAATTACGTCCATGAAACGCATAAAAATGTGAATCACTCAAAAAATGCAAATCATAAATCACTCAAAAAATGCAAATCACTTCCATGAATCGTGCAAAAAAACACTAAGAACGTTCATAAATTACAAAAAATGCGAATTACGTCCAAGAATTGGTAAAAAAAAGCAAATTACATTCATAAATCCTATAAAAACACAAATAACGTCAATAAATCGATCAAAAAACGCAAATTTCGTCGATAGAAAGCTCAAAAGATGCAAATTATGTCTATGAGTCGCATAAGTATAGCAAATTACGTCCATAAATCATGTAAATTGTAAATTACATTCATTAATCGCATAAAATTCACGAAATATATCCATGAATCGCTCAAAAAAAAAAAGCGAATTGCATAAAAACATGAATTGGGTCCACAAATCGCTCAAAACGTGAATTATGTCCATGAATTGTTTAAAAAAGTGAGAATTACGTTCAGAAATTGTATGAAAAACACAAATTATGTCTATGAATCGTGTAATAAAACGGGAATTATGTTCATAAATCGCTCAAAAAACACGAATTTTGGCAGCAGAAAGCTAAAACGCAAATTACGTTCATAAATCACTCAAAAAAAGCAAATCACTTCCATGAATCGTGCAAAAAAAATACTTATAACATCATAAATTACAAAAAATGCAAATTAGGTCCAACATTTGGTAAAAAAAGCGAATTACATTCATAAATCCTATAAAAACACAAATAACGTCAATAAATCGATCAAAAAACGCAAATTTCGTCGACAGAAAGCTCAAAAAATGCAAATTATGTCTACGAATCGCATAAATATAGCAAATTACATCCATAAATCATGTAAAATGTAAATTACATTCATCAATCGCATAAAAATCGCGAATTATGTCCATGAATCGCTCAAAAAAAGCGAATTGCATAAAAAATGTGAATTATATCCACAAATCGCACAAAACGTGAATTACATCCATGAATTGTCTAAAAAAGTGAGAATTATGTTCAGAAATTGTATGAAAAATGCAAATTACGTCTATGAATTGTGTAGTAAAATGGGAATTATGTTCATAAATCGCTCAAAAAATACGAATTTTAGCAGCAGAAAGCTAAAATGCAAATTATGTCTATAAATCGCATAAAAATAGGGAATAGCATTTTGCATTCATGATTTGCATAAAAAACGCGAATTACATCCATGAATCGCTCAAAAAATGCAAATTACGTCCATGAAACGCATAAAAACGTGAATTACATTCATAAATCACTCAAAAAATGCAAATCACTTCTATGAATCATGCAAAAAAACACTAATAACGTTCATAAATTACAAAAAATGCAAATTACGTCCAAGAATTGATAAAAAAAGCAAATTACATTCATAAATCCTATAAAAACATAAATAACGTCAATAAATCGATTAAAAAAACACAAATTTCATCAACAGAAAGCTGAAAAAAAGCAAATTATGTCTATGAATTGCATAAAAATAGCAAATTACGTCCATAAATCATGTAAAATGTAAATTACATTCATTAACCCTTTCAAGGGCGGTGGCTAGAGGGTCTAGCCACCTATTTTTAATTCCAAAATTGACAAATGGCACCAGTAATATTTGAATAAAATTTTGCTTTTGTAATGAAAGTGCAAAATATCGGATTTTTATTTTCTAACAAATTCGTTTGAATATTCTGGTGTCAGTCTGTTAATTCATCTTTTTACGAACAGAATTCTTTTGCCCCTGAAAGGGTTAATCACATAAAAATTGCGAATTATGTCCATAAATTGCTCAAAAATGCAAATTACATTCATAAATCGTATAAAAAACACGTGATGACCATGAATTGCGCAAAAAATGCGAATTACACCCAGCATTAAACTAATTTGCAGAAAGTTTTTGGTTTTATACAAGTCTGCCAACAAGAACCTACAAGTTATCCTGAAACCCATTCTAAACCAACAAAAATTTAATGGAAAGATAAATTTATCCAAGAAAGACAAAATAATTTCCATTGACATACATTGACCAGAATCGAAAAATTCCTATTGAAATCTATCCTATACACTCCAAAACCAGAAAGAAAAAAATCCCTCCAAGAGTAACTCAATCTATCTGCTGCAAAATAAAATACATTGAAATGCAACTGAACAAGAACCTGAAAATTACATTTGAAATCAAACCGAAACCAGATTCAACCCCCCCCCCCCCCCAAAAAAAAAAAAATCCAACCATATCTCGATTCGGGAAAGAAAACTTTATTTCCATAGATACGCGTGGTCAGAAATCTGGAAATTCCAATTAGTCTATGGGTTACCAAACCTTAATTCGATCTGAAAAAAAAAAATAAAAAAAAATTCTGACAATACACACTGACAAGCAGAGTTGTATAATATAGACGCACGCCATGTGCAGAAAATTTTATGAAGAAACAATTATTATTTATTTATTTTGACAAATTGCGTAAAAAAAAAGAAGTATCTCAACAAAAAATCATGTTAAAAAAACCAACATTTCGACAAAATACCACGTGAAAAACGTGAATTTTGTCCAAAGACCACAATAAAAACATTAATTAAATCCATGAATCGCATAAAAAATACGAATTCCATGCATGAATCGCATAAAAAATGTGAATTACATGCATGAATCGCATAAAAAATGTGAACTACATCCATGAATCGCTAAAAAAAAAAGCAAATTGCATAAAAAATGGGAATTACGTCCACAAATTGCTTAAAATGTGAATTACATCCATGAATCATGTAAAAAAGCGAGCATTATATTCATAAATTGTATGAAAAATGCAAATTATGTCTATGAATCGTGTAGTAAAACATGAATTATGTTCATAAATTGCTCAAGAAACACGAATTTTGGCGGCAGAAATCTGAAACGGAAATTACCTCTATAAAACGCATAAAAATACCGAATTGCATAAAAAATGTGAATTACGTTCATGAATCGCTCAAAAAACACAAATTACATCCATGAATTGCATAAAAACGTAAATTACGTTCATAAATCACTCAAAAAATGCGAACCACTTCCATGAATTGTGCAAAAAACACGAATAATGTTCATAAATTGCAAAAAATGCGAATTACGTCCAAGAATTGGTAAAAAAAAGCGAATTACATTCATAAATCCTATAAAACACAAATAATGCCAATAAATCGATCAAAAAACACAAATAGAAAGCTCAAAAGATTCAAATTAAGTCTATGAATCGCATAAGTATAGCAAATTACGTCCATAAATCATGTAAAATGTAAATTACATTCATTAATCGCATAAAAATTTCGAATTATGTCCATGATTCGCTCAAAAAAGGCGAATTACATAAAAAAAGTAAATTGGGTCCACAAATGGCTCAAAAGGTGAATTACGTCCATGAATTGTTTTAAAAAGTGAGAATTACGTTCAGAAATTGTATGAGAAACACAAATTATGTCTATGAATCGTGTAGTAAAACGGAAATTATGTTCATAAATCGCTCAAAAAACACGAATTTTGGCAGCAGAAAGCTGAAACGCAAATTACGTCTATAAATTGCATAAAAATAGCGAATAGTGTTTTGCATTCATGAATTGCATAAAAAACGCGAATTACATTCATGAATCGCTCAAAAAACACAAATTACGTCCATGAAACGCATAAAAACGTGAATTACATTCATAAATCACTCAAAAAATGCAAATCACTTCCATGAATCATGCAAAAAAACACTAATAACGTTCATAAATTACAAAAAATGCAAATTACGTCCAAGAATTGATAAAAAAAGCAAATTACATTCATAAATCCTATAAAAACATAAATAACGTCAATAAATCGATTAAAAAAACACAAATTTCATCAACAGAAAGCTGAAAAAAAGCAAATTATGTCTATGAATTGCATAAAAATAGCAAATTACGTCCATAAATCATGTAAAATGTAAATTACATTCATTAATCACATAAAAATTGCGAATTATGTCCATAAATTGCTCAAAAATGCAAATTACATTCATAAATCGTATAAAAAACACGTGATGACCATGAATTGCGCAAAAAATGCGAATTACACCCAGCATTAAACTAATTTGCAGAAAGTTTTTGGTTTTATACAAGTCTGCCAACAAGAACCTACAAGTTTTCCTGAAACCCATTCTAAACCAACAAAAATTTAATGGAAAGATAAATTTGTCCAAGAAAGACAAAATAAACATTGACCAGAATCGAAAAATTCCTATTGAAATCTATCCTATACAATCCAAAACCAGAAAGAAAAAAATCCCTCCAAGAGTAACTCAATCTATCTGCTGCAAAATAAAATACATTGAAATGCGACTGAACAAGAACCTGAAAATTACATTTGAAGTCAAACCGAAACCAGATTCAACCCCCCCCCCCAAAAAAAAAAAATTATCCGACCATATTTCGATTTGGGAAAGAAAACTTAATTTCCATAGATATGCGTGATCAGAAATCTGGAAATTCCAATTAGTCTATCTTAAACCTAATCTGAACCTGAAAAAGGAAATTCCATATAACCGGATCCCAGTATCTATACAGGACAAAATATTTTCCATTAAAGCGCAACCTGACCAGAACTTGAAAATTCCATTTGAATTGAACCTGATTGAAACCTGAAAAAAATTTCCATCGAACCTTAACCTAATCCGAAAAAGAGAAAATTATTTCTGCCGATACACACTGACAAGAGTCTGAAAGTTAACATGAAACCTAATCCAAACCCGAAAAGGAAAAAACAATGGAAACACAAGTCTGTCCAAGAAAGATCAAATAATTTCTGTCCACATACACTGACAAGAATTTCAATTGAAATCTATCCTAAACCCAGTTCAAACACTACCCCCCCCCCCCAAAAAAAAAAAAAAAAAAAAAAAAAAATCCAATTGTAACCCAATTTATCTGCGACAAAATAATATACTTGAAATGCAACTCAACAAGAACCTGAAAATTCCATTTGAAGTCAATCTGAAACCAGATTCAATCCCCCCCCCCCAAAAAAAAAAATATTTAATGAAATCAAGATTTTAGAAAAAAAAGAACAATTTATGTCGATATGTATTGACCAGATCATGGAAATTCCAATAGAAGTCTATCTCAAACCCGATCCGAATAACCTGAAACTCAATCCAATCCCCCCCCCCCCCAAAAAAATGTAAAATAAAAAAATTAGGAAATAAAAATATGTTCAAGAAAGACAAAATAATTTCCGTCCCCATCCACTGACCAGAATTGAAAACTAGTACTTGAAATGCAACTCGGCAAGAACCTGAAAATTCCAATTCAAGTCAAACTGAATTGAGATTCAAACCCGAAAAAAAAAACAATTATCTAACCAAATCAAGATTTTTAGAAAAAAAATTATTTAAATAGGTACAGACTAGAGCATGGAAATTTTAATAAAATCTTAAACCCGATACAAACTCCCCCCCCCCCTTACATAACTAACAAGAAGCCTTGATGACCCCACAAAACGTAACTAACAGGAACGAAGAGTCATGCATACTGCATCGATTATGATGCATTTTCTGACTCATTCTGAATATTGTAAACTTATTGTCATTCATGTACAATAATTTTACCATTCTGTGCAAAGAAACAAAGCATAATTAACGAGAGTAAAAAATTTTCCATTAAACATGTTTATATACTTTCCATTTTATTCTGAATGCTTTAAACCTATCAGTTTCATCTTTGTACAGTAATCTTCCCATCCAAATCTCCCCCCCCCCTGTTAGTTTATATATGTTTTGTGCAAACAGCAAAACATAAATAAACTAACAAGAATGAAAAGTTACACATACAGTATAGATTATGAAACACTTTCGAACACATTTTCATTATTGTAAGCCTATCATTTTAATCCATTTGCAGTAATTTTACCACTCTATATAAAGAACAAATCATAATTAACAAGAAAGAAAAACCTGTGTGCAACATAGATTATGAAACACTTTCCAGCATACTCTGAATATTGTAACGGACATAGTCTTAATCAATCTGCAATATTACCAACCTATACAAAGGTTGAAACATAATTAACAAGAATCATGCACGCAGCATAGATTATGAAATACTTTCCAGCACATTCTGAATATTGTATTCCTGATCATTTTAATCCATCTGCAGTATATGTATCATCATGTGTAAAGAATAAACATAGTTAACTAGAATGAGAAATGATACATACAGCATAGATTATGAAATCCTTTCTTAGAAATACAGTGCTGAATGTACATTACTTTCTTATCTTATACTAACGTACTTTACTACAGAGTTGTTTTTAACGAAATCAAGTAGCACAGCATATATTAATAATAAAATATGAAATATCTTTTTTTAAGTGGGTGGGGGAGGGGTAATTAAAGGTGATCAGAAATCATGAATATGAATTCTTTGCATTAGTCTTTAATTTTTTGTTTTTATCTTTTTATTATTAACCTAAAAAAAGCACTGATATCAGTACAAAAAACCCTGAACGGGTTAAAAGCTTGTGACGCAGCACTTTAATCTTATATATCTAAGAATTTTAAATTTGGGACTTAAAACTAATGATATCAAAATTTATGTGACGCTATGCTATTAATTAATATATACATATATTAAAATTTAATTCATTAAGGTTTTATCAATTACATCTTTCATAAATTCAAAATATGAATCTTAAAAGATATGATATCAAAATTTAAGTGACGCCTTGACGAGGCTTTAAACAATGTTTTAAAATTCCATTTATTTATTTATTGTCTAAATACATTTTCATATCTAAACAATACTTTTCATTTTCCAATACACTGTTAAATACATCACTTTCACTGAATATATATAATGCACTGAAATGTATTTATTTGAATAAATAGATTTTTCTTTTGGGCTACGCTATCCAAAATCAAAAATAACGTTTGAATAAATATTTTTTGCGTCATTGTATCCAAAGTAAGTTAAATAGATGCAAATAGATACAATGACGCAAAAAATATGTATTCGAATGTTATTTTTGTTTTTGGATAGCGTAGCCCAAAAGATAAATCTATTTATTCAAATAAATACATTTCAGTGCACTATATATATTCAGTGAAAGTGATGTATTTAACAGTGTATTGGAAAATGAAAAGTATTGTTTAGATATGAAAATGTATTTAGACAATAAATAAATAAATGGAATTTTAAAACATTGTTTAAAGCCTCGTCAAGGCGTCACTTAAATTTTGATATCATATCTTTTAAGATTCATATTTTGAATTTATGAAAGATGTAATTGATAAAACCTTAATGAATTAAATTTTAATATATGTATATATTAATTAATAGCATAGCGTCACATAAATTTTGATATCATTAGTTTTAAGTCCCAAATTTAAAATTCTTAGATATATAAGATAAAGTGCTGCGTCACAAGCTTTTAACCCGTTCAGGGTTTTTTGTACTGATTTCTTATTCTTCTATTGATTTCATTCATGATACTATTACCCGATGATATTTCCTGTCCTATGTACACATAACTTTACACTTCTTTAATCTCAGTGTTCTTGTAGACAATTTTCTTTTTTGATGTAAATGACTTAAACATAACCTTAGTCTTTTCTAAATTTATTTTTAATCCCACATTGATGCTATCTTCTGCAAGATCTTTTAGCATAATTTCCAATTCTTCAGGACTGTTACTGAAAATTACAATGTCGTCAGCGAACCGGAGATGACTTAAATATTCCCCATTTATTCTAATCCCTTTGTTTTCCCAATCCAGTTTCTTGAAGATATTTTCTAAGACAGCATTAAAAAGCTTAGGTGAAATGGTGTCTCCTTGTCTTACTCCTCTTTCGAGCTTGATCTTCGCTTTTTCTTTATCTAAACGGATGGTTGCTGCTGCTTTCTTGTAAATCTTCTTCATGATATTGATGTAAGTTTTGTTTATACCAATACCCTCCAGATATTCTACCACTGCTGATGTGTAGACGGTATCAAATGCTTTTTCACAATCAATAAAGGTAAGGCAGAGAGGTAAATTATATTATTTATGTTTTTCTATGAGTTCCCTTACTGTTTGGATATGATCCATTGTGCTGAATCCACTTCGGAATCCTGCTTGTTCTCTAGGTTGAGCTGAGTCCAGAGCTGATTCAAGTCTTGACGTTAAAATTTTGGTGAAAATTTTATAAATCACTGACAGTAAGCTGATTGGACGGTAATTTTTAATGTTTTCCTTCTCTCCTTTCTTGTAAAGGAGCACCATCGCAGCATTATTCCAATCTTCTGGTACATCTGACTTCTTAAGACATTTGGAAAATAGTAAAGATAGTCCTTTTGCAAATTCTCCTCCTGCTTCTTTGATAAGGTCAATTGTAATTCCATCTTCTCCTGGGCATTTACCTTTTTTTCATAAATCTAATAGCTTGTAAAACTTTATCTGTCGTCACTGGGATTATCTCTTCAGTTTCTGTTAAGATTTCTCGTTGATCGTGCACGTTAATTTCCTTCTGATCTTCACATTTATATAGATCATTATAGAATTTCTCAACAATGTGTACTATTTCGTTGCTGATTTTGGTGATTGTTCCATCTACTCTCTT
The DNA here is from genome assembly GCA_964019185.1 of Maratus speculifer. NCBI lineage: Eukaryota > Metazoa > Arthropoda > Arachnida > Araneae > Salticidae > Maratus > Maratus speculifer. The sequence continues at coordinate 83,872,153 of OZ025302.1, read as the reverse complement.
CAGTGCAAAAGTATCTTTTCTTCCAACACATAACCTGCGCTTAGCTGATTTTAAACTTTTGTTATCTTCCAGAACTTTTTTAACAAGATCACAATTAAATTTTCTGATAACTTCTGTAACACATTTTCATACTGTTTTACATAATTCAGTATATTCAACTCTTGATTTAGGATCATTTTTCTTCATTTTAAATTCTCTGCGTTTTTTCATCAATCTTCTTGTTTCTTCTATTATTTTCTTAGTCTGTTTTATTTGTGTATCACCGGTTATATTCTTCGCAATTTCTTGTACAGTATTGGTTAGCTTCTTGTTCACTGTTGTAACATCTTGCTCTTCTTCTAAAGTTGATTGAAGTACTTGGAAACGGTTTTGAAGTTCCAAATGAAATTCTGCTTTATGTTTCTGGAGGTTTATAATATCGATTGATTTCTTTGAGTGTAGCAAATGCTTCATTCTTTCCACTTTGGTATTTAACAGCAGTTTGCATCTAACCAATCTGTGATCGCTTCCTGTATTGAAGTTATTGAGAACGCTGCAGTCTTGAATAAGATACTTTTTGTTGGTCAAGATGTAGTCGATTTTACTTGTTGAACCATCTGCACAACAAATCTATATATACGAGTATATATAAAATCGCACCAAGACGTAGATTATTCTAAGGTAGCTCCATATATTCGTACCGTATTTTTAAATTTATGATTTACTTTAATACTGGCTTTTGTATCTTTTCACAGTTCATTCCATATAACAGTAATAATTTAACGTCATAATCTAGCCTTATAACTGCTTAATTTTATTTATTAGTCTATCATTTATTTTATTTTTGAAATGGGGAGGGGGCTTCATTTCAATTTAACACATACTGTAGATGCAAGTGTGACTGTTATACAAGCGTTAAGCTTTATGTATAAATTAATGAAAAGTTTTAAAATCACGTCTAAGGCCAATTGGCATATCTTGGCGTGCAAAATAGGTGCATAATTAATTTCCTTGTTGTAAAACTATTAGAACTTTTATTAAAACCCACATAATAATACGAGTTTTAATAAACTTTATCAAAGTATTTTAATAAAGTTAGAATACGGATGGATAGGCAAACAAACAGTCCGAAGCCCTAAACACTTTTAAAATATAGGAAAAATTAAAAAAATTAATAATCAATTAAAATTATACGTGTCCGACAGCTTTTCTCCCTAAAGAAATATTCTTGTTATGCTAAGACTATGATGTTTGTAAATTATGGCTTGTGTTTATCTAACGTTCGAAATTATTAATTATTTTTCACTCAAACTCAAAAATTTACTCGTCTTTATTTATAAAACAGTTTATTTTCACGAAAAAACACATCTCAGCTCCTTTTGAACACAGATAAAGTATCAAAATCAACTCATTTATAAACCGTAACTTTTTAACACACGTTCTCATAAAACAATTTGAATCACAACAACAACAACAGCAACAACAACAAAAAAAGAATATTTTGTTGCACTGGTTAGAAAAAACTGCAGAAATAAGAAAATAATGTCTTTCACTCACAGTTTTTGCAATTAGAAAACTTCTTATATTTTGGTATGTCTGTTGCTGGGCAACATTTGCCAGTACGTATTTAAATAGCACTTTATCAAACAGTTTGAAGATTATTTTTTAATCAGACTTACAGCGCATTGGTTTAATATAAAAAGTGCAGTTTGGAACAAAATTATTTTTATTTTTAAACTATACACTTCATACTATATTATTATACCATCTCTTTTTTTTGCAGCTTACTCTGACTGTAAAAAGAAAAAAAAAAAAAATACAAATTATTAAGTAATGTTACATTATATAATAATAAATCAGCACATTTTAAATATGAAGGTCTTGGCGAGAAAAGTAAATTTGACTAAGTAATTTCTGCACTGTTGACATACGCATCAATTGGCGTGATTTCCCCCTGCCAGAATGTCGAAAACTTTGGTTCTGAATATTGCTAAAAGTTAATATTTACAGTTATTTTGATATTTACATTTATTACTATATTTATTACCAGCAGCCTTCGCCCTCTACGCTGATCAGTTTCGTCAGCTTAAAAGAAAAATAACTAAAGTATTAACAAATTACTAAAGTATTAATATATTTACCAATTTTTGTAGTAGTTTTTTATGTCGAATTTCCAGCTTCTATATGAATTTGCTGCTGAGATATGATGAAATATACTATTACTTCTTGATCGTAGATTTAATTTTTTAAGGAGAAATTTCTAAAATCGCTGAAATACATGGTCAGTTATTTTTAATCAATCTTGAATTTCATGCTTCTGTCTAAAATTGCTTCTGGTATATGGCCAAATATCCTAAAATTTTTCACCCGCTTTAACCAATTAGGTGGAAATTTCCAAAATCTGTGAAACACGTGTTTAATTATTTTTAGTAGTTTTTTTATCGTGAAATTCACGCTTCTACCTAAAACAACTGCTGAGATGTGAACTTTTTTTAAATTTTACGGCTACTCCTTTAACGCACTTAGGAGGGGAGAAACTTTAAGTTAATTGGAATACATATTTAATTATTTCTAATAAGATTTGTTCTCTTGAATTTCATGTCCTGACTTAAAACTGCTGCTGAGATATGGCCAAATATTCTGGAATTGTTCTGGTCTACTCTTTTTCTTTAGGGAAAAATTTCTATAATTGTTGAAATAAGTGTTCACATATATAAGTGTTCATACATATATATATATATATCCCGCATTTCTTGTTTTTATGTAAGTCAGCTGTAGATATATGGATAAATGTTCTAAAAATTTCGACTCTTTCTTTTATCTGCTTGAGGGATGAATCTGTCAGATTGTTGAAATATTTGTTTCACTATTTTTTAGTAGATTCATTATTCGTAATATCACGATCCCTCTAAAGCAGTTGCTGAGATATGACCGACTGTCCTAAAACTTTTTCTCCCTTTCATCAAATTAAGGAGTAGAGTTTCTAAAACTGCAGAAGTACATGTTTAATTACTTTTTTAGAATTATTATCTGAATACTCTACTTTCCTATCTAAACATGTTGCTGAGATATGTAAAATTTTCTCAAATTTTCGTTGAGATATCTACATTAAGTACTATAAGGAACCCTAGAGCGTTGTTGTGTGAACGTTTTTAACCTCTACCAATTGTTGGAAACACGACGCAGAATGTCTGCCGAAATTTTATAAGCCGTTAAGAAGTTGCCGTGCATCAGATACGACACGGAGGATGGCAGGGACTCGCATGCTCCGACACCACGAATACCTATAATTTAGTTAGATGTCTGTATTTCATTAATTACAAAATCTTCATCGTTCATTATAATAGCTTACACGTTTCAAATCAATAAACCCTATTCTCCCTTTCGGCTCGAGGCTATAAAATTAGGCATTTTACCAAATGCGCTATTTTTACTGCTATTATACTATCACATGCAGACAATTATGGAAACATTTCTTTTGCATTCAGAATATAAATAGTTTAGCATTTTTCACCAGTTAGTAATTCATAATAAAAAGATTATTGCCCAGTTAAACTGATGGCATTGAGCTATCAGGTTATGCAAACTAATTGTGTACTACAAACTAATTGTGTGTTATTTTTTCAACGAATAATGCTTTTCGAAAAACAAATTAATGAGGGGATAAGCTCTCTTTCCCCCTCGTCACTTAATCATTGAACCCCCCAAAACTAATCATGGATACGCCTTATCATATAATAAATTTGTATCTAAACTTCAAAGAAGTCAGATAAGTCCGCATAAAAATCCATTTATATAATTTCAAAGGTGTTGTTCCCCGTTTTCCCCTTTCTATTTAATTATTAAACCCCCAAAACTATTCCGTTATTCGCCTTATCAGAAAGAATCCATATCGAAAATTTAAAGTAAATCGGATAGTTCTGCATAAATACTCTTTTATATATTTCAAAAGGGATTATTCCCCGTTCCTTCCTTTATACTTTAACATCAAAGCTTTACAATTATTCAGAGATTCACCTTATCAGAAAGAACCTATATGCAAAATTTAAAGGCAATCTGATAATTCTATCTAAATACCCATTCATGTAATTCAACGGTGGTTATGCCCCGTTTTTTCCTTTCAGCTTAACCATTAAAATTCCAAAACTATTCATAGATTCGCCGTATCAAAAAGAACATATGTTGGAATATTAAAGCTAACTGGATAATCGGCATACAAATCCAATTTTCTAATTTAAGGGGGGTGTAATCGCCCGATCCCCCTTTATAGTTAACGAAACAACCTTACTACAAACAAGGAAAGCGTCTTATCAGTATGTACCTATCTATATGAAAAATTGAAGCAAATCGATTAATTCTGCATGAAAAACCATTTACCTTAATTAAGAGGATAGTTCTTTTGATAGCCCTAGATTATCAAAAGAATCCCCAAAGCAAATCAGGGAAACGCCTTATCAGAATGAACCTATATCAAAAATCTGAAGCAAATCTGTAAATTCTGTGAAAAACCCATTGACATAAATTAATGGGGTTACCCCACCATTTCCCGCCTATATACTTAACGAAGGAACACCTAATAACACCTAATACAGGCACCTCATTATAATGACCCTATATCTAAAATTTGAATGAAATCTGGTAATTCTGCATGAAAAAGCTATTTATTTAAAATGTAGGGGGATTAGCTCCTCCGCCCCCCCCCTCCTTATACTTATCCAATAAACTCCTAAAACTAATTCTGGGGGTACTTCAGCAGAATGATTCTATATCTAAAATTTGAATAAAGTCTGATAATTCTGCAAGAAAAATCTATTTATCTAATTTGAGGGGGCGGCAAATTTGCTCCCGTTCGCAACCCTTAGACTTATCCAATCAACTCCCTAAACTTATAATGGAAGCGCCTCATCCGAATGATATTAAACCTAAAATTGTATGAAATCTGATAATTCTGCACGAAATGTCCATTTGTATAAATTAAAGGCGGGATTGGGCCCCCCCCCATCCCTTCCTCCTTATACTTATAGAATGAACTCCTAAGACTAATCAGGGAAGTTCCTTATCAGAATAAACCTATATCCAAAATTTGAAGCAAATCGGTTATGTTTATCATATGTGTTATCGCTTTACACATGTACATACGTACATCCAGAATGAGCGGACACATAAGCTCTCAGGCTTTAATAGCCTGTGAGTTAAAAAAATAGATCCTATTCTTTATTTTGATTCGAGACTATAAAAATCATCATTTTACCGATTGTGAAATCACAGAAATATTGTCCACAGAATTGAATATTGAATGCAATGGTAAAAGCTATTGTTATAGAAAGCAAAATACACAACTAATGTCTATCAAAATAATCTTTTATGACGATCACCGAGATTAATTTTCTGAAAGAATAATTCCGTACCTTGTTTTACTTCAGAATTCAATTATCACAGTTTACTTGTCTGAAATTAATAAAATTCATTCTTAATCTTATCATAAATTGCTATTAAGAAAAACTAAATCTACAGTTTTACAATACAACCTTCGCGAAACAATCGAACGATCAACAAAATATTGGTGGAACAACATCTTTGAAATTTTATTTACACTCAAACAAAAGTTTAAACATTTTTTTAATTACTTTTATGATGTATACAATAGATGGTATACTTTAGAAACTATTCACGTAATGTGCTAATTCGCCAAAGCAAAGAAGCCGAATAAATTCTTTCGATTTTCTTATATTCTGAGATGCATGTTTTTTAGTTATACGCCAAAATGTCTAACATTACAAACATGAATTTCGTAAAATACTATACTTACGTTGCACTGCAGCAACAAACACATTCATACGAGGAAAAATTTTTACGGATGTACATCCGTACATTTTATCTCACTATATTATAACCACGAAAAAAAAATCCTTCTTGTTATGGACAGTATTAAATTAATCCGTTATGTACTTTATCTGATTTCATTTAAAATACGCACATTTAAAATATATATCTTTACTTGATTCGTTTAAATTGATGAAAAAAATAATAAGAAGAAATATACCATAAACAATTTTATTTTATCATCCAAGAGCTTTTTGTAATTTATTTTTGTAATTTAACTGCTATAGGCGAAAATTGCGCATGGCTAACACAAAAGTACCCATAGTATCTTCTATTAAAAGAATTAATGATAAACAGCCAAATATTATTTCAATTCCGCAAACAAACAATTTTATTTCAACATCAAACAGTTTTTTTTGTAATGTATGCACATTGCTACTGGCGAAAATTGCTCATGCGAATTTTCGTAGCTGTATTTTCTTCGCACCGTATTTTCTTCACACACACACACACACAAAAATTGATGATAAATAGCCAAATATTATTTCAATCCAAAATTTTTGCAAATGAAAAATCTCTTAAGCCGTGCAAACATTGCTTTCATATTTAAATTAAACTTATTCTTTTATAATGTTAATTTCTTATAAACTTTTTGAATTTTTTAAAAAAGTAGCTATATATTTTTTTTTTAGTTTTTGATGCGTTTACTTATTTTTTTCCAACTAGTACAAACTAGTACCGTTTTAATTTTTTGAGCAAAAGAAATAATTAACAAATATATTTATTTAAATTTTTTCACTAATACAGTAACGAATTGATTTTTAGACATTATCAGTTGAAAATGTGAAGTTTTGGCGTCAAAGACATTGCGAAATTTTAACAATATAAAATATCTCTTGAACTATTAGACTTAAAAGAATTTTGTTAGTACCATTCGATGCAGCATACAAAAATACACATAAATATGTTATCAGTTTTAAAATAACTGTAAAATCCGATTTTTAAGGAATTTTTTGAAAATTCGTTCTTTTTTTACCCTCCTTAGAGGTGGAATTCAGAGGTGGAATCAAAAATCCTTTCTTAGCGGCACTCGACGTTATAATAAGTATTTTTACCTCAATTTTCAAGATTTTAGGCTCGTTGGATTTTTGTTGTGCGGTGGTTAATACGAAGTCCAGACTTTCTTATATATATATATATATACATATATATATATATATATATAACTGTTTATTTATTGCTTCAACTGTAGTTTATTTTTTTAAAATAATTCTTGAAACGAAATAACCGGGTTATCATGTGAGGCATAAATCGCCATTTTGGTGCCAACTTGGTGCGTATATGACATCTGTGCCACATTTTCCTTGTTTCATTTAAAAATTAATATTTTTCAATACTTATACAATTTATTTAATATTATAAGCCTATTTATCTATTTTTTACGTACAAATATGAATAAATAATGTATAAAACAATAATAATATGTATAAAATTGTATTTATGCGTATCTGATAAAACGATTTAAAAGCTTTTTTCATAATTGTTCATATTATTCGCCAGTAAATCACACTTTTTGATGCCCGAATTGTTCGCCGAACTACTCGTCAATTGTGCTAAGATTTTAAAACAATTTTATCAATATAGCTAACAATTAAATCTTTATTATCAACATTTTTCATATTTTTGAAAGCCGGAAGACAATTGTACAAAATAACTTATTTTTTACGTCTTTATTTTACTGGAACTCGGAAAATATTTTTTAGTTTTGTCACTAACACAATATTTAACATTTTCCGTATGCGTATATTTATGGAGTATTACTAGTGTACGGCCTCGGGTTATGAAGTGGTAGCGTTGAGCGGTGAAGCTACTTCAGATGCGAGATTAATAAATGCATTCCATTTCGTGAATGTAAAATTGAAATTTATTTATATCAATTAAGTCTGATATAAAACAAAATAATAATTATAAATCAAAATACAACATAAATCTTATAAAATGTCCACTTTCGTTGTAGGTTCAGACAGCGGTGGCAGCCAGGTAATTCATAGTCTTTATATTGCTCAGTTCTTACAATGGACCATCAGCATGTACCGTGATCATACACTCTTTGCTCTCGGCTTCGGAGAGACTACGCTTTTCACCAACTCCTGGAGAGGAACCTATTTCCTCATCTCTCGAAATCCTTCCTCCGAATCCTCTTCTCTCCTTTTATCATCACCTGTGTCTTCTCCCGAAAGCCATCCATCATTCCTCTCTTGCCAGTTACCAACCATATTTTCTTATTCCTTCAAAACACGCAATTTTATTGGATCCTGTGTGTCCAACCCTTATTTTTGTGCACAATACTCTTTTTAATATTCCGTGGGAAAACCGGCTGTAGGGGGGTACATTTTTCGAAAATCATCAAATGCCTGCCCAGATGGTCACCATTATTATACCTCGACCCAGGCTGCCATCCTTAAGTGCTTCGACATGATCAAGTGTCTTTCGCACTCACCACGCCATTATTTCAAAAGGTCACACCATTTGCGAGAGATTTAAACTGTCACTCTGTAGTGATGGAGTACTACCTTTGAGGCGGCCGACTTTCTTAGCCTCGTGTGGGATCGAGCGTTACACTAGTAGTATGCCCTTGTTGGCGTTACTTTCGGAGCAAAGTCGGATAATAAGTGGGCAATTATCTGGGTATTTTCACACATACCCTTTGTCCGGATAGCCAAATATGATAATTTAGAAATGTAAAATCCTGTCAAAAACATGAATGTGAAAGAATGCCAAGTTCGTTAAAGGTTTCGCAAATAAAAGAAGTGAGATCTAACTGCAAACCAAGTTCTTTCGAAGCTCCTTAAATCATAACTCCTGTCATGCATATTATTATTCGATTGCTTAAAATGATTTGTTATGTTACTTTCGTTGTAGGTTCAGACAGCGGTGGCAGCCAGGTAATTCATAGTCTTTATATTGCTCAGTTCTTACAATGGACCATCAGCATGTACCGTGATCATACACTCTTTGCTCTCGGCTTCGGAGAGACTACGCTTTTCACCAACTCCTGGAGAGGAACCTATTTCCTCATCTCTCGAAATCCTTCCTCCGAATCCTCTTCTCTCCTTTTATCATCACCTGTGTCTTCTCCCGAAAGCCATCCATCATTCCTCTCTTGCCAGTTACCAACCATATTTTCTTATTCCTTCAAAACACGCAATTTTATTGGATCCTGTGTGTCCAACCCTTATTTTTGTGCACAATACTCTTTTTAATATTCCGTGGGAAAACCGGCTGTAGGGGGGTACATTTTTCGAAAATCATCAAATGCCTGCCCAGATGGTCACCATTATTATACCTCGACCCAGGCTGCCATCCTTAAGTGCTTCGACATGATCAAGTGTCTTTCGCACTCACCACGCCATTATTTCAAAAGGTCACACCATTTGCGAGAGATTTAAACTGTCACTCTGTAGTGATGGAGTACTACCTTTGAGGCGGCCGACTTTCTTAGCCTCGTGTGGGATCGAGCGTTACACTAGTAGTATGCCCTTGTTGGCGTTACTTTCGGAGCAAAGTCGGATAATAAGTGGGCAATTATCTGGGTATTTTCACACATACCCTTTGTCCGGATAGCCAAATATGATAATTTATAAATGTAAAATCCTGTCAAAAACATGAATGTGAAAGAATGCCAAGTTCGTTAAAGGTTTCGCAAATAAAAGAAGTGAGATCTAACTGCAAACCAAGTTCTTTCGAAGCTCCTTAAATCATAACTCCTGTCATGCATATTATTATTCGATTGCTTAAAATGATTTGTTATGTTACTTGTTATTCAATAGAGCGACTTAGCAAGTTTTCTCTTATTAAATTTTTTCTATTTAGTTGATCAGAAATTAAAGTTGATCCCTTCCTTAACTTATCAGTACCTTAACTTCAATATACCTATTCGAGCACACGATTGACTAGATCTTTGCCAATCAGATTCTAGATTAAATTGTACTCCGACTCAAAGATTAAAGTTGGTAGCTGAAAACTTGCCAAGTCGCTCTATTGAATAACAAGTAACATAACAAATCATTTTAAGCAAATGAATAATAATATGCATGACAGGAGTTATGATTTAAGGAGCTTCGAAAGAACTTGGTTTGCAGTTAGATTTCACTTCTTTTATTTGCGAAACCTTTAACGAACTTGGCATTTTTTCACATTCATGTTTTTGACAGGATATCATTATTTTTTGTCAAATAAGTAGGTATTTGTTTCTTTTTTGAAATAAATAAGTTAAATTAGTTAAATTAGTTTTATTTAATATTAATTAAACTTTCAGCTTTTTCCCGCATTTATTCACTGTTTTTTTCAGTCAAATTAAAAAATTTAACATTAGGACTGCTTATGTTCCTTTAAATTCCACTAATAAGGATGTTTCTTTTACGTGATTGGATACCACTTGATTATTTCGTCGACCAAAAACGTTTGTAGCCAACTTGGCGAAATATCGCTATATTGACAACAAAAATTATGCACCAAAATCATGCTAACATGCGCTATTTCTGGTATTTTGCCAAATTCCGATATATTCCCATTGTAATCTGATAATTTATCCAATAATTTTGTTAGAGCAAGGACTGTCGCCATCATTTTGGCATCTTTTTTTTTTCTTTAAATCGGTTCGCTAACTACCAAAGATTGCTTAAATATTGCTATTTAGAAAGTTTTTAGAACGCTTTTCGTGCATTTTTAACCCTTTTAAATTTTGTATTTGTTGACAAATGTTCTCAGTGATCATTTATATCTTATAATTAATAAACAGCCAAATTTTATGTTTTTAGGCCCTTAACATACAGACATCGCATTTTTAGAACGCTTTTTGCTCTTTTACCCCCTTTGGATTAGTGGAATCGACATAAGATATAGCTTATATTGGAGATAGGACTATCACCATCATTTTGATAACGTTACTTTTAAGATCGGTTTGTTGTGTGCTGAAATTGCTTAAAAATTCCAATTTAGAACATTTTTAGAACGCTTTTCGCACATTTTCACCCCTTTTGAATTTCGTATTTTTCATCAAATGCCCTTAGAGATCATTTATATCTTATAAATAATTAACATGCCAAATCTTATAGCTCTAGGTCCTTCAGTAACGCAAAAGTTACATTTTAGAATGTTTTTTGCTTCTTCACCCTCTTTTGGTTAATGGTACACGCATAAAATATAGCCTATGTTTGAACCGGGGTGAATACCATCATTTTGATACGATTAATTTTTAAATCGGTTCGGTGGTTTCAGAGATTAACCCCGATACTCGCCAAAAGTGTCGCCAACTTGGCACTATTTCTGATATTTCGCGAAATTCCCATAAACTCTAAAATGCCAAATTTTATGTTTTTAGGCCCTTAACATACAGACATCGCATTTTTAGAATGTTTTTTGCTCTTTTACCTCCTTTGGGTTAGTGTAATCGACATAAGATATATCCTATGTTGGAGCAAAGATTGTCATCATCATTTTGATATCATTACTTTTAACATCAGTTTGTTGTTTGCTGAGATTGTTTTAAAATGGGTATTTCGAACTTTTTACGCTCTTCGCGGATTTTCACCCATTTAAATTTGACATTTTTTAGCAAATGCCATTAGTGACCATTTATATCTTATAAATAATTAACATGCCAAATTTTGTGCTTCTAGGCCCTTCAGTAAAACAAAAATCCATTTTTAGAATGTTTTTCGCTTCTGAACCCTCTTTTGGTTAGTGGCACACACATAAGATATAGTCTATGTTTGAACCGGGGCACCATCATTTTGGTACCACTACTTTTGAAATCGGTTCGGTAGCTTCAGAGATTAGCTCTGATACTCGCCAAAAGTGTCGCCAACTTGGCACTATTTCTGGTATTTTGTGAAACTCTCATAAACTTCCATTGTAATCCAATAATTTATCCTCTAACCAACCATTAATGTTTAATTAATGGTGGTTTCTGATTTTTTCCTATTTATATATCCAATAACCTACCTCCACACCAAATTTCAACTTCCTAAGTCACTTGGAAGTAGTCAAACATTTCTATGAGTGAGTCAGTGAATCAGTGACTCAGTGAGTCAGTGGTAAAAACAGTGGTTTTCAGACGTCAATTCCTCGTGAACGGTAAAAGATTTTTAAAAACAATTTTAGGATTCGGAAATTAGAAGATGGTCTTACACGACACAAAAAATTGCAAGTGTGTAGGTCAAATAGAATTTAAGTTATTGAGGGGTCAAAAGTGGCTCGAAATGGTTCGGGTAATATAACCCACGGCCGGTGTGTCGCCTTTTACTTTGTGAACTTGGCTGACACACTGCCGTGTGTCTAGATACCTCATGTGAACACATTAAACTCTTTGTATTTTTATTGTTTGACTATTTTAAGCATGACGTATTTTTTCCATTTACGGTTGTTAAAGCATATTAATGACTAGTATTAAAAAATGCTCTGACGAGCACCAAAAAAGGTTAATATGTTTTTAAGTATGAAAAAGGGTTTGACAAGTGCTTCTGTTAATTACTGAGCATGAGGAAGGACAAGGGATTCCTTCTTGGCTACAACTCACTTCAATGCCAACTTTGAAAAAATCATATTTGCGCTTTTTCCGTGAAAACAAATCAGTCGCAGTTACTATAAAAATGTATAAAGACATAACCAGTAAAGATATAGCTTAATTAGACATAAATCTAAGGGAAGACAACATAGTGCCAAAAACCTAGTTCCTGCAGGTATCACATTCATGCACTGCACCAAGCATGCCCTAAGTGTATAATTGCACAGAAAATTGATTTGTAGTATAGTGCAGAGTGAACTGTGCAGTTAACATCAGGGATGTAGTGCAGGTTATACGCCGTATACCTTCTGGACTTTTTAATAGAACACCATATACCCTCTGTTTCTCAAGAAACCTTATAGTATACACATTCTAGGGTATCCCTCTGCTTAGAGCATATATCCTACTAGTATTAAAAAATGCTCCGACGAGCACCAAAAAAGGTTAATATGTTTTTAAGAGTATGTGAATGAGTATGAAAGTATGAAAAAGTGTGTGACAAGAGCTTCTAATTGAAAAAGAGAAAGGACAAGGGGTCCCTTCTTGGCTGCAATTCACTGTCAATGCAAAATTTGAAAAAATCATGTTTGCGCTTTTTCCATATAAAAGAAATCAGTCACTGTTACGATAAAATTGTATAGTGTAAAGGCATAATTAGAAAAGATGAAGGGTCATTAAACATGACTGTAAAGCAAAATAGGGCCAAAAACCATAGTTCCCGCAGCCAGTGTTGAATTCAGACACTTTTCTCCGGGAAGGTCTTCTGTGGCTTTAATAGAATAGAGTTCTAAGGGGATCATACTTTTTTACCATTAAAAACACAAAATCTCAAATTTTATTGGGAGGGGGGGGGGGCATTTGATACCTTCGGCAGGGAATGTCCCCCCGGCCCACCTCCTGCATTCAACACTACCTGCAGCGTATCACATTCACGTAGTCCCACCATAAACTGTCGCAGTGTAAAACAGCACAGAAAACTGATTTGTAGTGCAGTTGATGCAGAGTCAACAATGCAATTAACATGTAAAGCACGATTGAAAGTTTTACGCAGATTTCTTCTATATGGAAAAAGCGCAAATATGATTTTTTCAAATTTTGCATTGACAGTGAATTGCAGCCAAGAAGGGACCCCTTGTCCTTTCTCTTTTTCAATTAGAAGCTCTTGTCACACACTTTTTCATACTTTCATACTCATTCACATACTCTTAAAAACATATTAACCTTTTTTGGTGCTCGTCGGAGCATTTTTTAATACTAGTCATTTAAATTTTTTGATAATTATATATTGAATATAAGAAAACATTGCTTTTATATATTCCCAGTACTTTTTCTTATTTCGCTCAATATTAAACTATTTAATCAATGGACAAAAAACATGAAAAAACGAAATTAATTTTAATTTATTCGTACAGAAATTGACAGATTCAATTAATTTTAGATAATACTTATTTTGTAGAAAAATAATGCGAATAGAAATTTTTATTCTTTTCGCATAGGATTTGTGGCATTCTTATTTACTTGTTTTAAAAATCAGATGTTATAAATATGAAATATTTTCGCCATTAGCGCGATTTTTGTGATCATGGCACCCAAAGGTCGCTAAACATAACTTTATAGTCAATGCACATAAAAACGAGTTTTCCCATTTAAATTAAAAAAAAAAAATTAAGTAAAATATTTTTATTTCTCCTTCCTGATATCTATTGGAATAGCTTATTCCAATTATTGAATAATATTCTAGGACATTTTCAGGGAAAGTATAGGCTAAGTTACCTTCCTTGGAGAAAGTTGCTCGAAATACAGCCTTAATAGATTTATGTGAAACCAAGTATGAAAATATACTGAAAGTTCATTTCTAGTACTATTTGTAAAATTGACATTGAAATCACCAGCTGTAATTAAATTTTTATATAATATACAGTGGAACCTCAGTTCACGATCCATTCTTGTATCTGAATTTCTGTATGTGATATACATTTTTTGGTCGCTCTATCTCAAGAACTAATGCATGGGATTAAAAAAAAATTACATTGAGGACACGCCGACTATATAGTACCGGCCAAGCCATTTCGCGAAAAACCACCGAAAAAGTGAAGCTGGATTCAGCTTCAAACCTTGAACCATTTCATTGAACCACGTGTAAGTCCACGTGACGCAAACCCTGCCCAAATTAGCATTGAATGAGCTGCTTTCTGTTCTGCACATGTTTGCACAGGTGTCATTGTTTTGGTTCAGGGTTTACATGATTGGTCTGAATAACTTAGGCAAAGTATCAGCGTCCTCTGGCGGGACACTTCCTACATTAATCTCAAATAGACAGGTCTTTAGTTCTAGTGGGCCATGATTCAGGTAATCCCTGATATAAATTGATGCTGTTTACATTTTGATTTAAATCATTCAACAGATGGCTTAATCGTGTTGCATTTTTCATTATTTTCGCAGAAGTTCTACCTCGAGAATTAACGCCCGAATTTTCATCAAACATCAAATTCAGTTAATCTTTATATGAATTGACTTTATTTACGTTTTGGTTTCAATATCCAAACACATGGCGCTGCTATGCTGAATTTTTCCGATTACCACAATATCTCTATCGCAGGAATTAATGCACAAATTTTCATCAAACTTGAGATTTAGGCACACTTTGATTTATATTATTACTCATTATGTGTTTTGGGTAAATCTCCCAACAATTGTCGCATATATGCTGTATTTTTCCCGATATCCGCAACAGTCTTATTTCAAAAACTAATGTTCGGAATTTCATGTCTTTAGAATCCTCACGGTGAGCATATGACTGTCATTTGATTTTGGCACTGTAATAATGAATTTTGACGCATTAAATGCATGAGATAGAAAATAGTTTTGGGGTTACCATATCCGACTAGTTCTTTATCATCAGACTAATCGACGGTTCATCTACACCGTATTGTTTAGCTATTTTGATTACACTAGCATCGTTCTTAAGTTTTGTCACTACTTCTTTCCATAATTGATCAGCAATTCGATTAAGCTTCTTACTACTACTATCACTAAACGCTTTTTCATTCTTAGAAGTCATAATAAAAGCTAAAATTTTCGCGAAACTGATTAAAAATAAAACAATAAGTTAAATTTTTTACTGTACTGAAGGTCACAAAGCACTCTGATACGCGCATCAATACTCCAAATTTGACCTATAACAAGAGTTATGTGAGGGTTGCCAACTGAAATATTCGACAGCTTTGGTCGCGAATCGAGTTATCCTATGCCGAAAGAGTAAAATTTTGATCACTGAAGTTGGTCATAAACCGAACTTGTCAAAAACAGAGGTGGCCGTAAACCAAGGTTCCACTGTTTTTTGACCGATAAGTTTGCAAATATGGCATTATTTATATATTCAGTGATGATGATCATTATGCAACTTGGCGATTTAGCCGATTAAATTTGCGATTTTAAAGTGGCGTTTGTTAATAACGGAAAATTGAGAATTTCTATTTAAAAATTAGGATAATTACTATAATTTTTATGCACGGTTTTAAGTAAACTCAGATTTTTTTTCATAATTTGAAATTTAGTACATTTGGAAATGGAAGGGAGGGGGAAAGTATATCTTTGCAATGCTTTTTCGACAATATCTCAAACAAAAATACTTTTAAATGCCAATAATTGCTGATCGTAAATGTTACATTCACTTCACACCATCACAAAAGTTTTTTACATCACCATGTGTTTTTTTCATTTGATGCTTTCCTGGCACAGATGCCATATGTGCACGACATTGTGCGATATTCTTCTGACGCCAATTTCGCAAAAGCTTAGTTTTCAAACTTCAATTACATACATATATATTAAGGTACTACTTAGTTATCCCGTCGATCAATTTCGCCAAACTATACAAATTGCCAAACTCATAGCGAAATTATACATATAGACATAATTTTCATTTTAAATAACACAAAAAAAATAATTTGTAGAATCTTAATAAAAAATACAAATTAAAAGTTGAAATAAAAATCCCTTAATGGCGTTTTAAACAAGTGCATCCTATTTAATGTCATTGGATTCGACATTCACGATCGTCCATTATTGGCATATAATATTATAGTTTGGCGATGTTTTTTTGGTCGACGGGATAACCAAGTAGTACTTCTATTAACTATTTCAAAAGAAAATAATAATGAATAAAAACCGGTGATAATTGATTATCCCTTCGACCAAAAAATTATCGCCTAATTATAAACTTAAATGCCAATAACGGATTATCATAAAGGTTACATTTAGTTTACATTAAATAGGTTACCCAAGTTTGTTATGCCATAATGTGATTTTGAATTCAACTTTTTATTTGTACTTTTATTGATGTTTTACTAATTTATTTCTTCTTTCGTTATTTAAAATAAAAATTATGTCAATATGAATTACATGGTGAATAAATTGATGATTTGTAAAATTTGGCGAAATTGGTCGACGGGATAATCAAGTAGTATTGAAAAGTTTAATTAATAACTACAGAATGAAACGATTTATAAAATTTAACAAAATTAAATAAAGGTAAATATATATATATTTTTAATAAACATTAGCCCGGTTATCTTATCAGACAAAATAACAAAATTTTTGTGCCAACTAAGTACCCCAATGCATATTTGACATTACATCCCTATTTAAAATCAATTGAATGCTATTTAAGATATGGACAGAATGTGAAGTTTTTGTTTTACTCTATATCTTTTCCTTGTGTAAATTAAGACGTTATATGATCATAATTAAAAAATCTTACATTTAGTTCCTGAAAAGAAATTTTGGTTTTCCCAGATACTTTTTTCCGATGTACTTGTTTTTTCCCCATTTTTTTCTACTACTAAAATATGTACTTCTCTGTTATCTCGTCGACCAATTTCGCCAAATTATACAAATCGCCAACCTAATAGCCAAATTATACACATTGACATATTTTTTTATTTTGAATAACGAAAAAAGAAATAATTAGTAAAATATTAATAAAAATACAAACAAAAAAGCCGAAATAAAAATCGCTTAATGACATTCTAAACACGTGAATCGTATTTAATGTCATTGAATGTGACATTCACGATCATCCACTATTGGCATTTAATCTTAAAATTTGGCGATAATTTTTTCGTCGACGGGATAACCTAGAAGTACCCTAAAATTCAAAATGTTAGTACACTCGAGAAAATCATTCCATGGTCATATAAATGCATGTTATTTGAAAAAATAATTATAGATTCGACCAAAAAAAAAAAAAAAAAAAAAAAAAAAAATTGCGTTCAAAACTTTATTATTTAAAGAACTGAAACTAAAAGCTTCGCAATAAAAACAAATAACTATGTTTTTCACGTGATTTGTTTAATTTGAATGAATTATGATACATACATGACAATTTTTATATTAAACTTGGTGGCAATGAATAAAAAAAAACTACAATCGCAACAGCAAAAGACAATATTCAACTGGAGGTTTAAGACATTAATTCGATTTTCTCAGAAACCGTCAAACATACAAAGATGAAAAAAAAAACTGTTCTAAGTTTTATCAAGACGATAAAAAGAAACCAAAAATGAAGTTAATCCATCCATAATAACGTTAGCAATTGCTTGTTGAACTTTTCGTCT
The DNA here is from genome assembly GCA_964019185.1 of Maratus speculifer. Lineage (NCBI taxonomy): Eukaryota > Metazoa > Arthropoda > Arachnida > Araneae > Salticidae > Maratus > Maratus speculifer. The sequence goes on along the minus strand of OZ025302.1, from coordinate 83,854,165 downwards.
TTTTTTTCTCGCTAAAAGTTAAATAAAAAACTACAGTAAACTGCGATAATTTTTTGAATGCTATCATTTTATTCGTCTCGCCGAGTTCTATCTTTTGAAACTAAAATCACTGTCGTAGGTCAACTGGTTCGCTAGAAATTTCGAAAAGACGTTCGCATTTTCTATTTCTTAAACATATTATACCAAACGCTACCGCGTTTGCTATGATGTTATTTTTACGACTACACTCCTGGTTAAGATCTAAAGCTCGGTGGGAAGTTCTACTAAAGAACCGCACATTTCTTTTATATGGAAAAAGCGCAAATATGATTTTTTCAAAGTTGGCATTGAAGTGAGTTGTAGCCAAGAAGGAATCCCTTGTCCTTCCTCATGCTCAGTAATTAACAGAAGCACTTGTCAAACCCTTTTTCATACTTAAAAACATATTAACTTTTTTTGGTGCTCGTCAGAGCATTTTTTAATACTAGTCATTTAATTTTTTGATAAAAACTGAAGATTTTCTAATATCTTAAAAAGAAAAATAATTGCTGCTGTCAAAATTTATAAAATGATAACAACAGCATAAAATTTTGATGTATCAGAATAATTATAAAAGTCATTTCATTGCTATATAAAATGCATGATATGAAAAATAAACCATGGATTTGAACGAAAAAAGTACAAAACTTTATTAAAAAAATTAAAAGCCATACCAATTAAATACATTCAACTTAATTTCTCAAATGAAACATTCACAACTAGAAAAATTCTAGAAATTGAATAACAATTAACATAAGAATATTCCCGAAGGAATAATAATTTAACAGAAAAGCATTTCTAAACAAAACGAACTTACATCCGACGGGATTTGAACTCTCTTCCCGCTGCTGAGCAGCCAAATGCCTTACCTCGAGAGTCTTAGTTTAACACCAGAGATGTTTCAAATTTTGCTATAGTACTTATATAAATACCAGCATAAGTCTTGTGACTGTCATCAACAGCTCCGATCTTATTGTTTTATTTTTTATATGCCCGACGGCTATTTTCTTACTTTTATTTTAGCTACTCGAAACAACGCCAAATAGGTTTCCTTCGCCATAATTTCATTTTAAATATAAAGCTGTCACTAGCTTTATTTAAAATACATGACTTTCATTAAAAATCACATAAATTAAAAATACATATATCAGATACATTTAACTTGCACGTTTTTCTTTCATTTTATTAAAAATACTATAAGTAAATATATAACTACTTAATTTATCCCGTCGTCCAAAGAACGATAGACAAACTGTAAGATTATATGCCAATAATGGATGAACATAAATGTTACACTTCCCTGACGTTAAACCCGCTACACTTGTTTGTTAAGTGATCAAATGATTTTAAATTCGATGATTTATTTATATTTTTATTAATGTTTGACTAATTTATTTGTTCTTTTGTTATTTAATATAAATTTTATGCCAATAAGCGAATAGCTCTTGATATTAATTGAGAAAAATATAATATATAATTTATTAAACTTACTTTATGGTTGTATCCGCAGACATTATTTGGTTAAATAAAAAGCATTTAACTCCTTACAAATTTCCGCTAACATTGATATTTTTGGTACCTTCGTATTAATGCCACCGCAGTAGAAGTTGTGCTAATGCGCCAATAAAGAGTGATCTTGTTGTTCGTGCCTTTTTCGTGTTTTTTTTTTTTATTTTGACGTCATTTTTAGTACTTTAGTACTTTTTTAGCCTATTTTTGATGCTATTTTTTTGTGTGCGTGCGAACAAGATTGCTCTTTATTGGCACATTAGCGCAACTTCTGCTGCGGTGGCGTCAACAAGTACCATATTTTTTATGCTCTTTAAAAAATTCTAATATTACATTTAAAATACTTCAATGTTATTCACATATGCGATATCTTACAAATATCTCTTTATGGTTTGACTTGATAAATTCTGCATTAAAATATGAAAACTTTTATTAGTATTCTTTTATTCGAAATCACCTGAATAAATCAAATTTTATATTTGGTACGTCTCGACGACATAACTAAACGTCATCATTAAAGTAATCCTTTTCGTTAACTTTTGTTGACTTTTATTTTTTTAACCTAAATTCATTAATTTTCTAAACTCAAAATTTTTTAATGGCAACATTTTTCCTTTTGAGTAATTTGGCGAATAGTTTGGCGATTTCTGTAAATGGGTGAAATTGGTCGACCTGATAATCAAGTAGCACCGTACGTAATGTAAATAAAATAGGTATGCATTTTTGGCACAGATGTCATATAAGCACCATGATGGCGGATTTTTTTTTTCTGACGCCAATGTCATATGCGCATCGGAGTATTTAACTGAATCCAGAGTGTCGTTATTTTGCTGGATATGTCAACCCGGATGTTGTTCTTTACTTTTTAATAAATAATTTTTTCTTTTTTTTTAATATATAAATTGTTTTGTTCTATTAAACAAACCTTTATTTATTTATTGTTATTACCTTTCAAAAAATATATACCGGGTGTCCCAAAAATGACTGGTGGATTTTAAAATTCAATAACTTGCAAACGGTGACAGCTATTTAAAAAATTTTTGCAGGAGGGTTATGTACACTGTCAGGAATTTTTGTTTACCGTAACTTTTCATTTTAGTTCGAATTTCAACCAATAGATGGCACTGACAGCAATTGAAGCCCAGGTCGACGCCGAAACTGACCTCACTCAACACTGATCAACAGGCCTTCAATCGCTATCAGTGCCATCTATTGTTTAAAATTCGAACTAAAATAAAAAATTCCTGTAAAAAACTCCTGACATTATACATAACCCTCCTGCAATTTTTTTTTAAATAGCTGTCACCGTTTGCAAGTTATTGAATTTTAAAATCCATCAGTCATTTTTGGGTCACCCGGTATGTAACTGGTATTCCAAAACGAGATTTTCGCCAAATTGGCTTTAGAAAAAAATTAATGCCAATGTGATTCGTATATGACATTTGTGCCGCATTTTAATATAGAAGCAGAAAAAATTCGTACGAAAACAAAAATTAAAGTTCATCAGGTTTGTTTTCAGAGCTATTTATATATTTTGGCATCATACCCTCCCTGTTTGAAGCTAAAATAGCACCAAGCTTTGGCAAACAGATTTATATTAATCAGACATTCATAAAATAAGTAATAATTTAATTGACCTAGAATAATTTAACGTACCTTTAAAAAAAAAAAAAAAGCTGACACATTCTCACGTCCGAATCATCATGGAGCGCCCGACTCACCGCTCTTGTGTTGCGCCAAACCGGATTTCTTACCGGTACGCCCTTACCTTACATCTCAAAGGCTCAAATAATTGTAAAACCATATTTTTACGCTTATCTTTTAATTGTCCTGTAGATTTTTCCATTCATGTCTAATTATTCATAAAATAATAACTGTGAAAAGTATTGGTATGAACGTTTGTACTTAATAACTTTATATATCTTTTTGTTTTGTACAATTAAAAAAAAATATTAATGTCAATCTTGTGTTAAATCAGTCTTTGAAATAAAATATTACGTGATGGAAAAACACGGTTACGTCGCTTTAGCGGTTAAAAACATTTGCTATTCGGTCTTTCGGCGCCATTTTTGATTTATTCGCCAAACACACCAACCAGAACAGGATAATGAACTTTTCCTCAAAATCTTGCCCTGATCGCCTAAAATTGTTGATTTCATCTTATGGACCTTCAGTTAAGCAAGTAAATAAAATTATGAATAAAAGTATCATATTACAGTGGCTAGCATAAATTTAAGAGAAACTAAACTTTTTGCCAGAGGCGGCTTTTAACTTAAATAAATGAGAAATTAATAAATAAAAAAAATATGTCACTTCGCTCGTCAAAATAGATAGTGAATATGATACATGAAAATAACAACAAATAAGTATTTTTTCACGTGATTTATCTAATCTATTTATTTATGTTACATACATAGCAATTTTTATGTTCATTTAAACTTACGTGCAACAATTACAAGAAGAAACAAATGTAAGAAAAAGTCTATGTTCAGCTGGAAATTTCAGACAAAAATTCGATTTTTTCAGCGACCGACAAACATACAAAGATGAAAAAAAAAAACTGTTCTAAGTTTTACCATGAGTATTAAAATAAACCAAAAACGAAGTTAATCCATCCACGGAAACGTTAGCTAGACTTAGTTGAACTTTTTGCTTGCATTTTTTCATTAAAAATTAAATAAAAAACTATTGTAAGCTGCATTAATTTTTTGAATGCTATCATTTTATTCGTCTCGTCGAGTTCTATCTTTTAAAAAAAATTTCACTGCCGTATCTCAACTGGTTCGCCAGAAATTTTAGAAAGTTGTTTGCACTTTCTATTTCTTAAACATATTATACCAAACGCTACCGCGTTTGCTATGATTCGTAATTTTAATATTTTCTTTCTGTTTTAATATTTACATGCAAATATAGTTTTATGACATAATTTTCAATATTTTCCCTTTCTTAACTCGTAATTATTTAACTGTCGCTTGAAAGTTTTTTCTGATCGTGATAAATTATTTTTCAATTTGAAGGAAATATTATTCTTCTAACGTTTGGCACAATTTAAAATAATAATCTTTTCTAAAATATGTAAAAAATATCCCTCAAAAAGCTGAGAATTTGAATTTAAAATTGAAATAAATTCCTAAAAATGAGTCAAAAAAAAAAAAAAAAAAAAAAAAAAAAACTCATTAACCACAAAAATGCTTGCGATGAACATGTAGATAAGATGTTGCATATAATTTCACGTGGCGAGCTATCTCAATTGATCTACATTTTTACATTATATTTAAATATTCATTAAAATATTTATAAATTTGCTTTTTATAAATTCTAGATGTATGCAAGGAGCACGGTGATTGCGTTAACGGTGGTAAATGCGAAATAAACGAAAAGGGCTCGTTACATACTTGTCATTGTCTCAAGGGAACAGACGGTCCAAAGTGCGAAAACATAGAAGAATGTGAGAAGAAGGATTGTGGTTCACAAGCTACCTGCACGTATAATATTGACGAACAATTAGCATTTTGCAAGTGTAATGTTGGAGAACTGACATTTGATGATAAGGACAAAAAATGCAAACGTAAGAGAAATTGAGTTTATAAAATACTTTAAATGCTTCTTTATTAAATTTATTTGGTCCGCATTGATATTTAATATATGTAAATCTTTGAAAATACTGTTTTCAAAAAGATTTAATGGATTAATTTTTTGTTAAATTTTATTTTGCACTCTAAAATTCTAATTATGGACATGTGCGGCAAATAAATAATCTCCATATACAAGACGAAATAAAGAGAAGAAGTAAAAAAATTACAAAGTTCGTTTTGAAGTTTTCCAAAATTTACAAACTATACAAACGTATGTGATGCTGTTTTTAAATAGACTAATTAATTCCTTCCTCACTATTATGTGATATTTCATTATTGATTGCAAATATGTATGATAGTTGAAAATATTTTTTTGAAAAGTTGCAATATATTAACGTTATATTTATTTCTTTTACACAGTAGTTTTATAATAATTAAAATGTGAGGTATGTGTAAGAAATATGTATGCTTCACAAAAAGGATTTTAAAGAGTAATATGTGTAACATAGGGCCATGTGACATTTATTCCGATCTCTCTACTTACGGATATATGTCGGAAAGTGATTTATATCGCTAACGCTATCTTAGATGACGCTAGACTGATATCGGCTGTATGAAACAAGTCCGATTTGAATTACACACATCCGTCTGAATTTGGAATGTATAATTTTAGCCGAAACTTATATTTTCATTTTATACACCTTAAAAACTAAATGTGCAAATTAGTGAAATTTACAGATATATGTGAGTAAATTTCTAAAATTACACACTTGTCATAAAAATTACACGCGTTTAGCGAAATTTTACATGTTTTTATGTGTACTTTAGCTTATTATGAAACTAAGTGTATAATTTGGTATCACTCGATAAACATAAATAAGAGTGTAAATGTAGAAAATACCTGAATTTACAATTATTGGAATGTTGTAATTTCTAAAATTATTCACATGTCAAAAAAAGTTACACGTTTTGCACGAAACATTACCTGTTTTTATGTGCATTTACAATAATTGGTGAGTTACAAAAATTATTAGTATGTAAATCTTAAAGTAGACATTAAAAAGGAATAGAGGGCTTAGATATAATTCATGGCTGCACTTTTTATTTCAATAATTCTATTTCATAAGCATACACTACTGCAGAAGTAATTTATATAGTACTGAAACATCATTTTCAAAACGAAGAATTAAAACAGATATTTATTTATTTATTTTTGTAAGTTGTTTTGATCCCTCCCTCACCCCATCCCCCGTCCTGTTTCAACTAAATTAACAGCACATGAACATTTAAAAGAAAACAGAATTAAAAAATATCTTAACCTTCAATGCTGTTAGTAGACAGAAATATCACTGTTTTTTTTTCAATTTTCACTCTTTAACTTGTAATTATCAGTTTACCTATTGATACTAAGAAAACATTGTTTCATATGAAGCCGCAGGACTATCGCTGGAGACTTCTGAATGCGGGAATTTGAATTATAATTATCTTGTGCGTACAGTTTAGTACAGAAAAGCTTCCTATGAATTAAAGGAGCCCTTTATTCATTTTTCGATTAAAAGCGGTCTCAGGACATCCTGGCACTAATTAATGCGACAAATTTTGTGACAGCAGTTAAAGGTTAAGCAAAGAATTTAGGGTGGGAGGGAAATGGTTCACATGTCAGAAATTTCTTAGTTCCTTTTATATTTCATGTTTAAATGTTCTAAATCCGTATAGTAAGCATGGTCTCAAAGACGTCACGGTGGTCACGTGGCATCTGTGATTAAAGTAATACAACTCAGTGAAACAATGTTAGGACAATATGAGCTTCTTCCAGGTTTTAAAAAATTATATAAAAGCAATTTTAAAACAATGTTATTCAGCGTAAACAACAGTCTCTAGTCCTTTTTTATTTTTTTGCGTCACTGTAACTCACGTACGCCATAATTTTTTAAGCATATCATTCTCAAAGCAAAATGAGGATGACTTTATACAAAGGCATCTTATAGAGATATAATCCCTCTTCATGTTTTTTCATTTAATATTTCTTGTACTGTTGGCAATTTTTCGAGCATTATTCGTGGTTATTGTATTAGCCCTATCTGAAGAACTAACGCACGGAATTCCATAAATATTTGATTTTTTCAGAGCTTGATATAAACTACATTTGAATAGTTTTTGGAGTATATCGCTCAACAGGCGGCGATGCAGTGCTGAATTATTTACAATTTTTACAATAGCCTTATCTCAAGAAACTGTGCATGGATTTTTTAAAACTTTATATTTAAATTGTACTTCATATAATATAGTGCTGATTACGTTTTAGTGAAAATTGCTCAACAGATGGCGCGGCCATGATGCATTATTCGTGATTGTCGCAGTAGCTCTATCTTAAGAAATAATGAACGAATTTTTCTAAAACTTCAGATTCTGTTAGTGCTTGATATAGATAAGTGTTGTTCATGTTTTGGTGAACAACATTTGGCGAGCGATTATCTGTAGAACACATAATCGCTCTACAGATGTCGCTGCTATGCTGCATTTTTCACGATTTCGCAATAAATTTATCTCAAGAACTAATGCAAGGATTTCCGTCAAGCTTCAGATTCAGTTAGTATCTGATAAAAAATTATCCTGATTAGTTTTTGGTGTACATCTCTCAACATGTGGTGCTGTTATGCAGTTATTTTTAAAGATTTCGCAATAGCTCTATCTCAAAAACACTAAATCATGGATTTTTCATGAAACTTCAGATTCAGTTATAAATCGACATTGTTTGCTGACTAGATTTTGGTTTAAACCACTTAACCTGTTGCTCTGTTAAGGTGCAATTTTCAGGAAGTATTAACATGCATAAAATAGAAAAAGATTTTGCGATTGCTGCATCTGACTAGTTTTATCATGGATATCCTGTTTCTATGTATAATTTACACATTTATTTCTTAGAATGTAAGAATTGCCGGGAATTTTAAAATTTATGTACAAAACATTAATAATGTATTTAAAAAAAAAACCCAAATTTTTTTTTTTTCTGTTCGAAGGATCATATTGTAAATTCAAAATATTAACTAATATTATGTATTTCCGTTTTGTTTATCTATTTCTCTTTTATTTTAATCAAAATAATGTTGGGAAGATAATCATTTAAATTCCTGATAAAGTGATATTCAAAATTTCACATAAATTTCTCATAAAAGAGAGTTACTTTTAAACTTTTTATAAACGCAAATTAACAGTTTTTGCCGATTTAGTAATTTATAACGTATTATTTCCTATATTTAATACAAAATCGAAATGAAAATTACGAACATTTTAGCATTTTATCAAACAATTTAGTTCGAATTTTTGCTTACAGTATGCGTTGTCAAGCAAATATCATATTTCTTGAAAAACATGCATATTAAATATAATTTATAATATCTCCATACTTTATTACAAATCGTTAATTTATACTTTTTCAAAATATCACGTACTTTATTTAGATTATTTTTCGGCTGATATGGAAAAATGGCCACAACAACAAATATATATATAATTTACTGTGGAGAAAAGAGATAGATGGATGTTTAGTATAGCGTAAAAATGATTTGCAATATGATATGCCATATCGCTAAAATTTATTGCCCTCATTCGTCTTAAACAAAACAGGGACCAAATCCTTTGTCATCTCCCGTGCATTTTTTATTTAATTAAAAATAACCTGTTTATATTTAAGCAATTTAAAGAAGCATTTCACAGTATTATGAATTAAAAACTCTGTTTCTAAAGGTTTTATTCTTTTTATGAGAAAAAACGCGGTATTGATTAGTGTTAGTCGTCATCTCATCTATTACACTTTATCTCTATTCTTTTTTTTTTTTACTCTATGATAATTAATATTTTTCAATTATTTTTTTATTACTTTCTACAGAAATGAAGGTTGCTAAAATTAAAAAAAAGGCTCTAAAGCTGCAAAATAATTATAACAATAATAATATCTCAAGAACAAATTCAGATGCTGTTTTCATACAAATTGCATTTAAAAGACTTTTTTCTCCCTAAACGATGGTGTAAAAATTTATGATGTGCTATAAGCCCTCTAAGCGTTTGGAACGTAATATTCCGTACACTAAGCTTCAGGTTTCACTGCAATATAAGCAATTTTTAAGATAAAGTAATTCTATAGATTTAATGAATTTCCAATGCATTTTTGAATGATTAATATTCTCAACGGATACATTTATATTTGGAAATAAGTTTGTTTTATAATGTTGAAAGAATCACATTTTTTGACCATTTATAACAAAATGCAGAGAAAACAAGATTATAATTTTACCCATTTGCAAGACGCTCAGAGGGCTAGAAATTAAATAAATAAATAAATGCAATAGGAGTTATTCCATACAATGAAACATCTGTTTTTTCTACATCTGGCATCGTTAACGGAACGTTATATTTTGGAGAGGATAATTTTAGTTGCTGGTCGAAAGAAATAGTACACCGGGAACTAATAAAGGACTTAGAGGGGTTCGATATACATTAATTAATATGATAACGAATTATTTATTAATACTACAAGTTTATTTTTATATCACGTTTTTTTCTTTCCTGTCTTTAAGGAAAAACAACTACTCCAGAACCAACCACAACCAAATTTTTCACCCTCAACCAAAATTAACCCTCAACACCCACACTTCATCTCTATTCCTTCTTTTTTGCTCTATGATAATTGATATTTTTCAACTATTTATTATTTACTTTCTACAGAAAGGTAAATTGCAAAAATTAAAGAAATGACTCTAAAACTACAAAGTATTAATAATAATAATAATATCCCAAGAACAAATTGAGATGCAGTTTTCACACAAATTGTATTTAAAAGTACTCTTTTCTTCTTACACGACGGTGTAAAAATTTACAATGTGCTATGTCTAGAATATTAAAAAAAAGCAGTAATGGTTATCCCGCACAATGATAATTTGCTTTTTTTATGGCTGGCTTCGTTAACGGAGTTTTATATTTTGGAGAGGATATTTTAGTAGCTGGTGGAAATAAATAGTACACCGGGAGGGGTTCGATATACATTAATTAATATGATAACGAATTATTTAGTAATACTACAAGTTTATTTTTAACCTCGCGCTTTTTTCCTGTCTTTAAGGAAAAACAACAACTCCAGAACCAACCACAACCAAAAAGTCAACGACAACTCTAGAACCATCAACTACTGAAGTGGAAAAAATAGGTAATATCATTTTTTATCATTATCCTTAGAAATGGCAACTCAAAAAACAAGAAAAAACTGTTGTGGCTTTTATTCAATATTTTTGAAATAAAATAAATGCAAAGGAGAGATAACAATGCAAAAGAATAACAGCGTTTTGTCTTTTGTGTTACCAGACATGATAACTAAGAAAAGTGTAGTTTTTTTTATATTATTATGAATACTAATATGCAATAAAATTGGATCGAGTTTTTATATAGTACAAGTTGAGAAGATTAAAATCGATACCTAATAAGCAAACTTTGGAGTAATGTTTAAATAATTTATGAAAAATTTCAATTATGAAAAGAAAAGATGTATTAAAAAATAAATTTGTACAAGTATTTTATATTGATCGAAACTAGTCGTTGGAGGCCACCGTAATACTTACTCATCATGGATATGTATATGAAAATAAAACATGTGAAAACTATTTATACAATGCATTGAATTCCAAAACAAAATTTAAATATTGTTAATATACATAGTAATGCTATATTAAAGAACTGCTGATGTACCAATTTCGATAAATTATATAAAACGCCAAACTACTCAAGTAGTGCCAAACTGCGTAAAAGAAACATCCTTATAACTACAAAAATAATAATTCTATTAACTAACAATTAACTGCGTCGGATTAAGCGTTTCATTTCCAATTAAAATATGCCTCTGAATTGAAATTTGAATGAAGTGTAGGGTCATGAAAAATCGAAGAATGGGGAAAACAGGATTACAAATATCTCGGCAACTAAAAATCCGATCGACTTCGTTCTATATGCAAAATGTGTGCTATTTTATTGCCTTTTACGCCTATTCCTTAGAACAAAAAAATTCATAAAATTTTATATTCCTTTCATCAGAATGAATTTTTTGAGAGTCCGAAAAAATAGTTCCGTATAATCGAGGTTGCTGATATTAAATAGGCTTCGTCCCATTCTTACGTACTAACTACATACAAAATTTCAAGTCTCCATCTCAATTTGTTCAGGAGATAGAGCATTTACAGACAGACAGACTGACAGACAGACGGACGGAAATTTTTTTTTTCTAAAAATATATTTTTCGGAATCTCCACTATCTAAAACGTGTAAATCCGTCAAATTTTTTTTTTCGATTTTCAGAACGATTGCAAGACTTACCCTATACTACGTATGATGGGTAAGTAAAATCAAAACAAATCACGTAATTTAATAGAATGAATGAAAAGTTACTAAATAATTACATTAAAAGAATATTTAATTACATTTCTTCCCACTAATATTTAATATTTAAGAAATGGCTCTAAAACTACAGAAAAAAATATAAAATAGAATGAATGAAAAGTTACTAAATAATTACATTCAAAGAATATTTAATTACATTTTTTCCCACTAATATTTAATATTTAAGAAATGGCTCTAAAACTACAGAAAAAATACAAAATAAAATAAATAATAATAATAATATCTCAAGAACAAACTGAGATGCTGTTTTCATACAAATTGCATTTAAAAGACTTTTTTCTCCCTAAACGACGGTGTAAAAATTTACGATATGCGATATTTAGAAATTAAAAAAATAAATAAATACAGTAGAGGTTATCCCATACAATGATGCATCTGCTTTATTTTACGGCTGACATCGTTAAAGGAATGTTATTTTTTGGAGATGACATTTTAGTAGCTGGTCGAAAGAAAGTGTACACCGGGAAGTAATAAAGAACTTCGGGGGTTTGATATTCATCATTTAATATCATAACAAATAATTTAATATTTTAGTTTTATTTTTACATCATGTTTTTCTCTCTTGCCTTTAAGGAAAAACAACAACATCTGTACCAAGCACAACTAAATTGATAACAACAACCCTAGAACCATCTACTACTGAAGAGGAAAAAACAGGTAATATCGTTTTTAATCATTATTCTTAGAAATGACAACTCAAAAAACAAGCTATTAAGGCTTTTATTCAATATTTTTAAAGGAAAATAAAGACAAAGAACCGATAACTATACAAAAGTTTTACAGCGAGTTATTTTATGTGTTGCCAGACATGCTGAGACTTGACCAGAAATTTAACACTTTTATATTTACCCCAATGATATTTTAGATATCAAAATATAAAAAACTGCGATCTTGTAACTGAAACCGTTACATAGCATCGTCTATCAATGTTGGTATTAGAAATATTTCTGATCTAAATAAACATACTGCCACTCAGACAGTATTATCCACTGTCTTTAATTTGCACTATCTATTTAAATAGCTTATGATAGTAGTTCATTTGTTTCAAAAAATTACAATTTAATATCATATATAACAACATATATATATTTTTGCGGTCAAAAGTTCACGGCGAGGTGCTTTTTTTCCCCTGAAAGTTTCTCTGAAGAATAAGCACAATTGTTCCAAAAGTTAAGAATAAGTAAATGACCTCTGGCCACGTAATTGTTTTTATTGCATTTCTGAAAATGCTTGAAGTTAAATTTTTCACCCTCAACCAAAAGTTACCCTCAACAACCACACTTCATTTCTATACTTTTTTTTGCTCTATGATAATTGATATTTTCCAACTATTTATTATTTACTTTCTACAGAAATATAAATTGCAAAAATTAAAGAAATGGCTCTAAAACTACAAAGTATTAATAATAATAATTTCCCTAGAACAAATTGAGATGCAGTTTTCAAACAAATTGTATTTAAAAGTACTCTCTTCTTCTTACACGACGGTGTAAAAATTTACAATGTGCTATGTTTAGAAGATTAAAAAAAAGCAGTAATGGTTATCCCGCACAATGATAATTTTCTTTTTTTACGTCTGGCATCGTTAACGGAATGTTATATTTTGGAGAGGATATTTTAGTAGCTGGTCGAAACAAATAGTACACCGGGAACTAATAACGGACTTGGAGGGATTCGATATAAATTAATTAATATGATAACGAATTATTTAGTAATACTACAAATTTATTTTTAACCTCGCGTTTTTTTTTCTTTCCCGTCTTTAAGGAAAAACAACAACGCTAGAACCAACCACAACCAAAAAGTCAACGACAACTCTAGAACCATCAACTACTGAAGAGGAAGAAATAGGTAATATCATTTTTTATCATTATCCATAGAAATGGCGACTTAAAAAACAAGAAAAAACTGTTGTGGCTTTTATTCAATATTTTTGAAATAAAATAAATGCAAAGGAGAGATAACTATACAAAAGAATAACAGTGTTTTGTCTTTTGTGTTACCAGACATGCTGACTGAGAAAAGTGTAGTCTTTTATATTATTAAGAATACTAATATGCAATAAAATTGGATCGAGTTTTTATATAGTATCAGTTGAGAAGATTAAAATCGATTCCTAATAAGCAAACTTTGGAGTAATGTTGAAATAATTTATGAAAAATCTCAATTATGAAAAGAAAAGATGTTTTAAAAATTAAATTTGTACAAGTATTTTATATTCATCGAAAAATCAAAACAAATCACGTAATTTAATAGAATGAATGAAAAGTTACTAAGTAATTACATTAAAAGAATATTTAATTACATTTTTTCCCACTAATATTTAATATTTAAGAAATGGCTCTAAAACTACAGAAAAAAATATAAAATAGAATGAATGAAAAGTTACTAAATAATTACATTCAAAGAATATTTAATTACATTTTTTCCCACTAATATTTAATATTTAATAAATGGCTCTAAAACTACAGAAAAAAATATAAAATAAAATAAATAGTAATAATAATATTTCAAGAACAAATTGAGATGCTGTTTTCATACTGTAAAAATAGAAGATTTAGTGTTGTTAGTAGAGGAAAATATATAGAGCGGGCGGCGGCGACACAAATGACTACGTCATCGAGTTACGGGATGAAATCATGATGTAGGAAAAGATTATTTGGAATAGATTTAGGAATGACTGGTCTGCCTCGTTATTTCTTGGTACGATATGAGTAACAGCGGGCGCCAACTCGCCATTTTGGCGTCACTTTCACGTCATCGAATTACAGGATGAAATTGGTGCCAAATTAAAGGTAAAATAAAGTATTTTAAGAATATTTTGGTCTGCCTGCGCATATTCTGGTACAAACACTCGGCAGACTGAAATTTATAACAAAAAATGACGTTATAATGTAAAATTCAATATGACTACGTCATCGAGTTACGGGATGAAATCATGATGTAGGACTAGATTATTAGGTATAGATTAAGGAATGACTGGTCTGCCTCGTCATTTCTTGGTAAGATATGAATAACAGCGGACGCCAACTCGCCATTTTGGCGTCACTTTCACGTCATCGAGTTACGGGATGAAATTGGTGCCAAATTAAAGGTATAAAGTATTTTAAGAATATTTCGGTCTGCCTGCGCATATCCTGGTACAAACACTCGGCAGACTGAAATTTATAAGAAAAAATGACGTTATGATGTAAAATTCAATATGACTACGTCATCGAGTTACCGGATGAAATCATGATGTATGACAAGATTATTAGGTGTAGATCAAGGAATGACTGGTCTGCCTCGTCATTTCTTGGTACGATATGAGTAACAGCGGGCGCCAACTCGCCATTTTGGCTTCACTTTCACGTCATCGAGTTACGGGATGAAATTCGTACCAAATTAAAGCAATATCTTAAGTATTTTAAGAATATTTCGTCTGCCTGCGCATATCCTGGTACAAACACTCGGTAGACTGAAATTTATAACAAAATATGACGTTATAATATACAATACAATTCATGATATGCCGAATCGGTCTTTTTCTCGCTTACTAATAAAAATCTTTTCCTAAACCATCAGATTTCCTTGAAAGTCGATTGCGAAGTTAAGTAATGTAAAATACGTCTTTAGATTTTGTATTGTACATAATGAAGCATAATTTGTTATAAATTTCAGTCTGCTCAGTGTTTATACCAGGATATGCGCAGGCAGAACAAAATATTCTTAAAATACTTTACTTTACCTTTAATTTGGCACCAATTTCATCCCGTAACTCGATGGCGTGAAAGTGATGCCAAAATGGCGAGTTGGCGCCCGCTGTTACTCATATCGTACCAAGAAATGACGAGGCAGACCAGTCATTCCTTAATCTACACCTAATAATCTTGTCCTACATCATGATTTCATCCCGTAACTCGATGAAGTAGTCATTCGTGTCGCCGCCGCCCGGTCTAATATCAAGCAATAAGTGGCCTTTAGGCAGAATTATTGAAGTATATTACGGTAATGATAAGAAAATTCGCGTAGTTCAGGTAAAAACTCAGAATGGAATTTTTAAAAGATCGATTAGTAAAATATGTATTTTACCTATGCCTGAAACCCATAGTACTTAAAAAAAAAGTGTATATATATATGTGTGTGTGTGAGAGTTATTTTGTTTTTCTTTCAATTTTATATTTAAATAACATATATAGTGAACTTTTGTATTTATTTGTGTAATTAGTGTACTTAGTAAAAAAAGAGTTATTATTGAATGTGAAACATGTCAATGGGGGCCGGTATGTTCCATGTAGGCAGACGATACCGTGCTACCTAAATTAAAATATCAGTGTTGACAAACTGAAGAGAAGTGAAGTGTTTTTTTTTCTGTTTTTATTCTAAAGTTGTTTTCAGATAAATGCAGACGATAATGCAGCTGCGAGTGAGTGTTATTCCTTTAATAAAGAGTTTTTTAATATAACCAGTGCCTATGGAAGAATTCTGTTGTGAGTGCATTAATAATTAACATGGACCGCCGAGCCGTAAGGTGAAAATAATTATTTATGAGAGTGAAAAATCATGGAATTTGAACTATGTGGTGATGTTATATTAAGAGTTCGATTATAGATCTGTCAACGTTCAACATGAGAATCTTCGAATAATATCGTGCACAAACAAGTGAAATATTGTGTTTAAGATGATCAATTTAAGAATTATAATGAGTCTTCCTCGGAATTTCGCAGCGATTTGAGTGAGGTAAGAGCAATTTTTTAGTTTATTTTCATTAAATTATGTCTGTTATTGATAATCTAAATAAATACGAGTTTAAGCTTGTAGTTGAGGAATTGGGTTTAACTGCTCCTGAAAGTAGTAAAATTATTGATTTAAGAAATATTATAGAGAATAGTGAATATTAGTCAAATGAGCAGTTATTAAAAAGCATCGTTAATTCGGTTGTTGAGGAGTATAAATCACGAACAGAAACTGAGAAAACAAAATTAGAATTAGAAAAAATTAAATTAGCGCAATTAGAAAAAAAGTTAGAATTAGCAAATATTCGTAAAGAACCATCCCAAAATTCGGAATTTGAAAAAATTAAAGTAGCTCAGTTAGAGAAAGAATTAGAAATAGCCAAATTGCGTAAAGAGTCTCGGGAAAATTTGCCGTCCGTAACAGAAAAATCGGAAACGGAAATAGGGAACAATAACTTGGAAAGTTTTATTAAAAGTATTAAAACTTTAACTATTCCTTTACCAACGAGAGCTGAGTCATTTAATCTTTTTTTTCAATCTCTTGAGAAAGCGTTTCGAACTAAAAATGTACCTGAAGAGTTTAAGGCCGAAATTCTGTTAAATATTCTCGGCGAAAAAGCGAGCAATTTAATGATCTATTTATCAGAGGAAGAGTTGATTAGTTATGATAAATTGAAAAATATAGTGTTAAGGGAATTTCAACCTACTGCTCAAGAATGTTTAAACAATTTCAAGAGTGCGCAAAAATTACCGTCGGAAAGTTACGTTCAATTTGCAGCTAGGCTGAGTTCAATTTTTCAGTATTACTGTAATTTGCGGGAGGTAAATGATTTTAAATCATTATGCGATCTGATTGTTTCAGATAAAATTTTCAGTTCTTTAGATCGCGAATTAATGAATCATATCGCAATTAAACAATCAGAGTCATATTTTAAACCACAGCAACTAGGAAGAGAATGCGATATTTTTTTGTCGATTAAAAATAAATCTAAAGGTGAATCAAATGTGTATTCGAGAAACACGATAAATGAAAATAAACGTATAGCGACAAATAAATTTCAAAATCGGCCTCAAAGGAGCTCTTCAAATATATTTTTTTCGGAAACAAAAAATGTCAAATGTGTCTTGCGTAAATCTAATGAATATCACGGTTTACATTCTTGTCCGCAATTCAAAAAACTGTCCATTAAAGATAGAGTAGAAGTTGTGAAATTAAATAAAGCATGTTTCAAATGTTTAAATTATAATTGCTGCGTACAGAAATGTAAGTCTAAAAATTGTGCTAGATGTAAACTACCGCATTCTGAACTAATACACTTTCCTAGAGAAGAAAAGGAATTAAATAATCAAAATAAAAATGTTGGTCATGTGTTTCAATCGGCTGCAGGAATAAAAAATTCACAACCCGAGGAAATTTTTTCCTACCCTCCGAGTCAGACTGTCGCCTCTAGTTTTGTGAAAAATAAAACAAAATCCGTTTTATTAAGTACGGCGCGTATCCTCATTAAAGATAAGTTCTCGGAATGGCAGGAAGTTAGATGCTTACTAGATGTCGGTTCACAAGCATGTTTGATTACTTCACAGTGTGCTAATCGATTGCAGCTTAGAATTAATAAAACGAATACTTTAATTTCATGTTTGGATGACACTTCTATGACAATAAAAGGCTGCGTAAATACAAAAATCGCGAATAGAGATAAAAGTTTTGAAAGAGAATTGACTATGCTAGTAGTAAGGAAAATTACAGATTTAATTCCGCAACAAGTAGTTAACATAAATGTTGAAGTACCAGAATTAACTATATTAGCAGATTATAGATTTAATTTCCCTGATAAAATTGATATGTTGTTGGGGGCAGAAATATTTTATGAGTTATTAAGACCGGGACAAATATATTCTCAGAGTTCAAATTTACTTTTGCAAAATACCGTATTTGGGTATGTGGCTAGTGGATGCATAGAGCAGGAACGTAATGTAAAAGTTCATTGTGGGCTAATTCGGGAGGAAGATTTAAACCAAACATTAAAAAAGTTTTGGGAAGTTGAAAACGTCGAAGTAGAGTTATCAAAAAGTAAGGAATTTGAGATATGTGAGCAACATTTTGCGCGCACGCATTGGAGAAATGAGGAAGGGAGATACGTGGTGAAAATGCCTTTAAAGGAAAATCCTTCGTGTTTAGGCCAATCTAGGGAGCTTGCTCTTAAAAAACTCAAATCGCTGTGGACTCGCTTATCAAAAGATAAGAAATACTTCAAATTGTATAAAGATTTTTTAAATGAATATGAAATGCTGGGGCATATGAAACAGGTTAAAGAAGTGAAAGAACCTGACGTCGTGTATTATGCTCCACATCATGGTATTTTTAGACCAGAAAAGTCCACCACAAAACTGAGAGTTATATTTAACTGTTCTTCCACAACAACAAATGGCACATCACTTAATTCATTGCGATATAATGGCGGTGTTATTCAGAATGATTTATTCACGATTATGGTTAGTTTTCGAGAGCATACTTATGCACTGACTGCGGATATTCAAATGATGTATCGAATGATCAATATTGATCCTAGTCAGCACGCATTGCAGATAATTTTGTGGAACGATAATTTCGAAGAAGAGCCTAAAATTTTTGAACTACAGACCGTTACATACGGTACGGTTAGTGCGCCTTATTTAGCAATGAAAACTCTCAACCAGCTATCGATTGATGAAGGAGATAATTATCCGATGGCAGCATCGGTTCTTCGAGAAAATATTTACATGGATGATATTTTGTGCGGTGCACCTACGCTTGAAGAAGCCAAAGAGTTGCAGCGGCAGCTCATAGCGATTATGCATAAAGCAGGTATGAGACTCCATAAGTGGTGTACAAGTGATAAAAATCTTTCGCTGACATATGAAGAAGGGTACAAATTTGAAAATGAAATTGAAACTAAAGCATTAGGGGTTTCGTGGAACACAAGAGATGATTGTTTCACTTTTAGAGTTAAGGTGGAACTGAACAATTCCTACACAAAGCGAGAAGTAATGTCAACAATCGCGAGACTCTTTGATCCATTGGGACTTCTTGGTCCAGTTATATCTAAAGCCAAAATACTAATGCAAAAATTGTGGAGAATCAATATTGACTGGGATGACGAGCTTCCTGAATCAGAGTTTCATGAGTGGCATCAATTTCTTACGTCATTTAAATGTGTAAATAATATAAAAATTTGTAGGCGTATTATAATTGAAAACCCAGAAATTATAGAAATACACGGGTTTGCTGACGCCTCAGAACGTTGCTATGGGGCAGCAGTTTATTGCAAATCCAGTGATTCCTTAGGAAATGTGATAGTAAATTTAATCGCTAGCAAGTCGCGAGTTACACCGATAAAGAGTCTAACTATTCCAAGATTGGAGTTATGTGCAGCAGTGTTGCTAACCAAACTGGTAAACAGAGTATTATCATCCATGAAAGTAATAGTGACTAATGTTTTTCTTTGGTCAGATTCAATGATTGTGCTAGCATGGATTCAAAAAGAACCTATCGACCTTAAGCAATTTGTTCAAAATCGAGTGGCTAACATACAAGAAAACTCTAGTGCTGAACAGTGGCATCATATTTGCTCAGAAGAAAATCCTGCTGACAAACTTTCCAGAGGTATGGATCCTGACAAACTTGCAAACTTAGAATTGTGGTGGAAGGGACCTTCATTTCTTCAGAACAGTGATTATCCTCAACGTACAATAACTATACCAGAAACAAATGATGAGTTCAATAAAGAGCTCAAATTTAATGTTAAATCCTCGAATGAATTTAATGTTATAAGTTGTAATATCACCGAGAATTGTTTTGTATATAACTTGATTAATCTTAGTAATAATTATTTAACGATTGTGCGTATTCTTAGTTATATTTTCAGATTTGTGATGAATACAAGAAACCCTCTTTATAAGTGTAATGGACCCTTGAGTACGTCAGAATTGGAGCTTGCAGAGAGACATTTAGTTAAATCAATACAAAATAATGAATTCAGTGAAGACATACATAGTCTTCAGACAAAAGGATCGGTAAGTCCGAGTAGCAAGTTAAAAGGTCTCAACCCTTACTTAGATGATTTTGGAATTTTAAGGGTTGGTGGCAGGTTAAATAATAGTAATTTAAATTTTTCAAAAAAGCATCCGGCGATTTTACCAAAGAGTAATAAATTTACTGTAATTGTTATAAATTATTATCATAAGAAATATTTGCATATTGGTGCGTCAACTTTACTATCCTTAGTAAGAAATAAATTTTGGCCAATAAATGGTCGTGCAATGTGTCGAAAGGTGGTTCATCAGTGCATTCCATGTTTTAAAGCTAAACCAGTTATTGCAAATCAATTGATGGGCGACTTGCCCAGGGATAGAGTCCAATTAGACTATTGCTTTAATATTTCGAGTGTTGATCTGTGTGGGCCATTTATGATCAAAATTGGTTATGCACGTAGGACCATCTTACAAAAATTTATGTGTGTATTTTTGTTTGTTTTGTATTTAAGGCTATACACATAGAAATTGTTTCAGATTTATCTTCCGAATCATTTATTGCGGCACTGAAAAGATTCATAGCACGCAGGGGTAAATGTGCCAAATTGTATTCTGATAATGAAAAAAATTTTTATTGGGGCAGATAAAACGCTTAGGGTCTTTTATGAATTAGTAAGAAAACCTGATGTGAAATTAGCAGCATATTTGTCTAGTGAAGGCATTGAGTGGAAATTTATTCCCCCCAGATCACCCAATTTCGGGGGTCTTTGGGAGGCCGCAATAAAATCCTTTAAATTTCATTTTAAGAGAATTGTGGGAGGTGCTAATCTCACTTATGAGGAATTTCTTACAGTAGTGATACAAATAGAGGGAATATTAAATTCGAGGCCTTTGAGTCCATTATAAGATGACGCAGATGATTTTGGAGTCCTAACTCCAGCTCATTTTCTTATAAACAGACCATTAAATGTCATTATTGAGCCTGATTTAACCAATATAAAAGAAAATCGCCTCAAAAAATGGCAAAGAATAACTAAAATTGTACAACTATTTTGGCGCAAATGGCACCATAATTATTTAAGTGAATTACAACAGAGGGGTAAGTGGAGATTTGAAAAGGATAATGTAAAAATAGGAGATCTAGTGTTGTTAGTAGAGGAAAATATACCAAGCAATAAGTGGCCTTTAGGCAGAATTATTGAAGTATATTACGGTAATGATAAGAAAAATCGCGTAGTTCAGGTAAAAACTCAGAATGGAATTTTTAAAAGATCGATTAGTAAAATATGTATTTTACCTATGCCTGAAACCCATAGTACTTAAAAAAAAAGTGTATATATATGTGTGTGTGTGTGAGAGTTATTTTGTTTTTCTTTCAATTTTATATTTAAATAACATATATAGTGAACTTTTGTATTTATTTGTGTAATTAGTGTACTTAGTAAAAAAAGAGTTATTATTGAATGTGAAACATGTCAATGGGGGCCGGTATGTTCCATGTAGGCAGACGATACCGTGCTACCTAAATTAAAATGTCAGTGTTGAGAAACTGAAGAGAAGTGAAGTGTTTTTTTTCTGTTTTTATTCTAAAGTTGTTTTGAGATAAATGCAGACGATAATGCAGCAGTGAGCTGCGAGTGAGTGTTATTCATTTAATAAAGAGTTTTTTAATATAACCAGTGCCTATGGAAGAATTGTGTTGTGAGTGCATGAATAATTAACACATACAAATTGCATTTAAAAGACTTTTTTCTCCCTAAACGACGGTGTAAAAATTTACGATATGCGATGTTTAGAAATTAAAAAAATAAATAAATACAGTAGAGGTTATCCCATACAATGATGCATTTGTTTTATTTTACGGCTGACATCGTTAAAGGAATTTTATTTTTTGAAAATGACATTTTATTAGCTAGTCGAAAGAAAGTGTACACCGGGAAGTAATAAAGAACTTCGGGGGTTTGATATTCATCATTTAATATCGTAACAAATCATTTAATATTTTAGTTTTATTTTTACATCATGTTTTTCTCTCTTGCCTTTAAGGAAAAACAACAACATCTGTACCAAGCACAACTAAATTGGCAACAACAACCCTAGAACCATCAACTACTGAACAGGAAAAAATAGGTAATATCGTTTTTAATCATTATTCTTAGAAATGACAACTCAAAAAACAAGAAAAAAAACTATTGAGGGTTTTATTAAATATTTTTGAAATAAAATAAATGGCAAAGAACCGATAACTATAATAGGGGATTTACAGCTACAGGATACAAAAGATTTACAGCGAGTTATTTTATGTGTTGCCAGACATGCTAAGACTTGACCAGAAATTTAACACTTTTATATTTACTCCAATGATATTTTAGATATCAAAATATAAAAAACTGCGATCTTGTAACTGAAACCGTTACATAGCATCGTCTATCAATGTTGGTATTAGAAATATTTCTGATCCAAATAAACATACGGCCATTCAGACAGTATTATCCACTGTCTTTAATTTGCACTATCTATTTAACTAGATGATGATAGTAGTTCATTTGTTTCCAAAAATTACAGTTTAGTATCATATATAACAATATATATATTTTCGCGGTCAAAAGTTCACGGCGAGGTACTTTTTTTCCCCTGAAAGTTTCATTAAAGAAGAAGCACAATTGTTCCAAAAGTTAGGAATAAGCAAATGACCTCTGGCCACGTAATTGTTTTTATTGCATTTCTGAAAATGCTTGAAGTTAAAATTTTCACCCTCAACCAAAAGTCACCCTCAACAACCACACTTCATCTCTATTCGTTTTTTTTCTTTTTTTTTTCTCTATGATAATTCATATTTTTCAACTATTTATTATTTACTTTCTACAGAAATGTAAATTGCAAAAATTAAAGAAATGGCTCTAAAACTACAAAGTATTATTAATAATAATATCCCAAGAACAAATTGAGATGCAGTTTTCAAACAAATTGTATTTAAAAGTACTCTTTTCTTCTTACACGACGGTGTAAAAATTTACAATGTGCTATGTTTAGAAGATTAAAAAAAGCAATAATGGTTATCTCGCACAATGATAATTTGCTTTTTTTACGGCTGGCATCGTTAACGGAGTTTTATATTTTGGAGAGGATATTTTAGTAGCTGGTTGAAAGAAATAGTACACCGGGAGGGGTTCGATATACATTAATTAATATGATAACGAATTATTTAGTAATACTACAAGTTTATTTTTAACCTCGCGTTTTTTTTTCTTTCCTGTCTTTAATTAAAAACAACAACTCCAGAACCAACCACAACCAAAAAGTCAACGACAACTCTAGAACCATCAACTACTGAAGAGGAAAAAATAGGTAATGTCATTTTTTATCATTATCCTTAGAAATGGCGACTCAAAAAACAAGAAAAAACTTTTGTGGCTTTTATTCAATATTTTTGAAATAAAATAAATGCAAAGGAGAGATAACTATACAAAAGAATAACAGCGTTTTTTCTTTTGTGTTACCAGACATGTTGACTAAGAAAAGTGTAGTTTTTTATATTATTATGAATACTAATATGTAATAAAATTGGATCGAGTTTTTACATAGTATAAGTTGAGAAGATTAAAACCGATACCTAATAAGCAAACTTTGGAGTAATGTTGAAATAATTTATGAAAAATCTCAATTATGAAAAGAAAAGATGTATTAAAAATTAAATTTGTACAAGTATTTTATATTGATCGAAAAATCAAAACAAATCACGTAATTTAATAGAATGAATGAAAAGTTACTAAATAATTACATTAAAAGAATATTTAATTACATTTTTTCCCACTAATATTTAATATTTAAGAAATGGCTCTAAAACTACAGAAAAAATACAAAATAACATAAATAATAATAATAATATTTCAAGAACAAAATGAGATACTGTTTTCATGCAAGTTGCATTTAAAACAATTTTTTCTCTCTAAACGACGGTGTAAAAATTTACGATATGCGATGTTTAGAAATTAAAAAAATACAGAAATAAATAAATACAGTAGAGGTTATCCCATACAATGATGCATCTGTTTTATTTTAC
The DNA here is from genome assembly GCA_964019185.1 of Maratus speculifer. Taxonomy (NCBI): domain Eukaryota; kingdom Metazoa; phylum Arthropoda; class Arachnida; order Araneae; family Salticidae; genus Maratus; species Maratus speculifer. The sequence goes on along the minus strand of OZ025302.1, from coordinate 83,829,830 downwards.
GGGTGATATCGTTAACGGAATGTTATTTTTTGGAGATGACATTTTAGTAGCTGGTCGAAAGAAAATGTACATCGGGAAGTAATAAAGAACTTCGGGGGTTTGATATTCATCATTTAATTTCATAACAAATCATTTAATATTTTAGTTTTACTTTTACATCATGTTTTTCTCTTTTTCCTTTAAGGAAAAACAACAACATCTGTACCAAGCACAACTAAATTGGCAACAACAACCCTAGAACCATCTACTACTGAAGAGGAAAAAATAGGTAATGTCATTTTTTATCATTATCCTTAGAAATGACAACTCAAAAAACAAGAAAAAAACTATTAAGGCTTTTATTCAATTTTTTAAAATAAAATAAAGGCAAAGAACCGATCGATAACTATACAAAAGATTTACAGCGAGTTATTTTATGTGTTGCCAGACTTGCTGAGACTTCATTAGAAATTTAACACTTTTATATTTACTCAAATGATATTTTAGATATCAAAATATAAAAAACTGCGATCTTGTAACTAAAACCGTTACATAGCATCGTCTATGAATTGTTGTTATTAGAAATATTTCTGAACCAAATAAACATACTGTCATTCAGACAGTATTATCCACTGTCTTTAATTTGCACTATCTATTTAAATAGCTGATGATAGTAGTTCATTTGTTTCCAAAAATTACAGTTTAGTATCATATATAACAATATATATATTTTCGCGGTCAAAAGTTCACGGCGAGGTACTTTTTTTCCCCTGAAAGTTTCATTAAAGAAGAAGCACAATTGTTCCAAAAGTTAGGAATAAGCAAATGACCTCTGTCCACGTAATTGTTTTTATTGCATTTCTGAAAATGCTTGAAGTTAAATTTTTCACCCTCAACCAAAAGTCACCCTCAACAACCACACTTCATCTCTATTCTTTTTTTTTCTTTTTTTTTTCTCTATGATAATTCATATTTTTCAACTATTTATTATTTACTTTCTACAGAAATTTAAATTGCAAAAATTAAAGAAATGGCTCTAAAACTACAAAGTATTATTAATAATAATATCCCAAGAACAAATTGAGATGCAGTTTTCAAACAAATTGTATTTAAAAGTACTCTTTTCTTCTTACACGACGGTGTAAAAATTTAGAATGTGCTATGTTTAGAAGATTAAAAAAAGCAATAATGGTTATCCCGCACAATGATAATTTGCTTTTTTTACGGCTGGCATCGTTAACGGAGTTTTATATTTTGGAGAGGATATTTTAGTAGCTGGTTGAAAGAAATAGTACACCGGGAGGGGCTCGATAGGGATCCACTTGGAGGGGTTCGATATACATTAATTAATATGATAACGAATTATTTAGTAATACTACAAGTTTATTTTTAACCTCGCGTTTTTTTTTCTTTCCTGTCTTTAATTAAAAACAACAACTCCAGAACCAACCACAACCAAAAAGTCAACGACAACTCAAGAACCATCAACTACTGAAGAGGAAAAAATAGGTAATGTCATTTTTTATCATTATCCTTAGAAATGGCGACTCAAAAAACAAGAAAAAACTTTTGTGGCTTTTATTCAATATTTTTGAAATAAAATAAATGCAAAGGAGAGATAACTATACAAAAGAATAACAGCGTTGTTTCTTTTGTGTTACCAGACATGTTGACTAGAAAAAGTGTAGTTTTTTATATTATTATGAATACTAATATGTAATAAAATTGGATCGAGTTTTTACATAGTATAAGTTGAGAAGATTAAAACCGATACCTAATAAGCAAACTTTGGAGTAATGTTGAAATAATTTATGAAAAATCTCAATTATGAAAAGAAAAGATGTATTAAAAATTAAATTTGTACAAGTATTTTATATTGATCGAAAAATCAAAACAAATCACGTAATTTAATAGAATGAATGAAAAGTTACTAAATACTAATTACATTAAAAGAATATTTAATTACATTTTTTCCCACTAATATTTAATATTTAAGAAATGGCTCTAAAACTACAGAAAAAATACAAAATAAAATAAATAATAATAATAATATTTCAAGAACAAAATGAGATACTGTTTTCATGCAAGTTGCATTTAAAACAATTTTTTCTCTCTAAACGACGGTGTAAAAATTTACGATATGCGATGTTTAGAAATTAAAAAAATACAGAAATAAATAAATACAGTAGAGGTTATCCCATACAATGATGCATCTGTTTTATTTTACGGGTGATATCGTTAACGGAATGTTATTTTTTGGAGATGACATTTTAGTAGCTGGTCGAAAGAAAATGTACATCGGGAAGTAATAAAGAACTTCAAAGGGTTTGATATTCATCATTTAATTTCATAACAAATCATTTAATATTTTAGTTTTACTTTTACATCATGTTTTTCTCTTTTTCCTTTAAGGAAAAACAACAACATCTGTACCAAGCACAACTAAATTGGCAACAACAACCCTAGAACCATCTACTACTGAAGAGGAAAAAATAGGTAATGTCATTTTTTATCATTATCCTTAGAAATGACAACTCAAAAAACAAGTAAAAAACTATTAAGGCTTTTATTCAATTTTTTAAAATAAAATAAAGGCAAAGAACCGATAACTATACAAAAGATTTACAGCGAGTTATTTTATGTATTGCCAGACTTGCTGAGACTTCATTAGAAATTTAACACTTTTATATTTACTCAAATGATATTTTAGATATCAAAATATAAAAAATTGCGATCTTGTAACTGAAACCGTTACATAGCATCGTCTATCAATGTTGGTATTAGAAATATTTCTGATCCAAATAAACATACTGTCATTCAGACAGTATTATCCACTGTCTTTAAATTTGCACTATCTATTTAACTAGCTGATGATAGTAATTTATTTGTTTCCAAAAATTACAGTTTAATATCATATATAACAACATATATATTTTGGCGGTCAAAAGTTCACGGCGAGGTATTTTTTTTTCCTGAAAGTTTCATTGAAGAAGAAGCACAATTGTTCCAATAGTTAGGAATAAGCAAATGACCTCTGGCCACGTAATTGTTTTTATTGCATTTCTGAAAATGCTTGAAGTTAAATTTTTCACCCTCAACAACCACGCTTCATCTCTATTCTTTTTTTTTTTTTTTTTTTTTTTTTCTCTCTGATAATTGATATTTTTCAACTATTTATTATTTACTTTCTACAGAAATGCAAATTGCAAAAATTAAAGAAATGGCTCTAAAACTACAAAGTATTAATAATAATAATATCCCAAGGACAAATGGAGATGCAGTTTTCAAACAAATTGTATTTAAAAGTACTCTCTTCTTCTTACTCGACGGCGTAAAAATTTACAATGTGCTATGTTTAGAAGATTAAAAAAAAGCAGTAATGGTTATCACGCACAATGATAATTTTTTTTTTTTTACGGCTGGCATCGTTAACGGAATGTTATATTTTGAGAGGATATTTTAGTTGCTGGTCGAAAGAAATAGTACACCGGGAACTAATAAAGGACTTGGAGGGGTTCGATAACCATTAATTAATATGATAACGAATTATTTAATAATACTACAAGTTTATTTTTAACCTCACGTTTCTTCTTTTTTGTCTTTAAGTGTACAGTGGACTTTCGAAATCGGAAAAAATTATCAAATTCTCAAATTTTCATTTTTAGCATAATAACATTATATGAACTCCCTGCTATTGAACACAAAAAGAATTTTGCAATTTCGACTATTTTTACTGGAGTTACAAGCATTTTTGTCCAATCAGCTGATTCTGCCAAGCCCCTTTGTTTACTCTTTTGCCGATTCGCATCCCTAAAAATTAGGTTAGTTTTTAGTTTTACCTTACAAAATTACTTGTTATTATTTTGCACTGAATACTTATTAATTTTGTGATTTCGCAAAACAATAATTTAACTGTAACTTTTAATTGTTTCTTTTAGTGTTTGTTTACAATGTATTTAGAGGAATTGTTTTTTGTCCCCAATTTTTTTAGCGTAAAATAAAAAAAAATATATAAATATATTTAATGTATTAAAAATATTTAATATATTTAACAAAAATTTGTACAATAAGAGGTATTTTTACCATGAATATTTCTAGAAAAATTAAAAACACTCTTTAGAAAATACAAAAAGTTATTTTTGAGAATATTTTTTAAAATCCAGATACTTCACGTCCTTTGCATGAATTACTGTCTAAGCCGCATATTTTATGTGAATTTACCATAAAAACACAGAACACTTACATATAAGCTATAAATGATATTATATCCCAGTTGAAACTGTGTCAGTAGGAAAATATTAATCAATTATAACCGTTGTAGATTCTAAAACCTGTTTTTTTTTAGAATGAATATTTTTGTCGTTTTCATGATTTCAAAATGTTCCATGCAAAATTCTTTAAGCCCAATTTTTCTGATTTTTTTTGTTTAAAATGCTCTCTATGTATGTGTTAACAAATGTTACTAAAAACAAACTCTTTTAGATGTATTCAAAGTTTTAAAATTTCAGTTATATGGAATTTTTAATGATTTTTTAACAAAAAATACAAAAGAGTTAAGTTAAAATAATTTTTTTAATGTTTTACAAGTAATATGCTAAAAATGCTTAGTAAAATTTGTTAACACATACATATAAAGCATTTTAAACAAAACATCAGAAAAATTGGGCATAAAGAATTTCGCATGGAGCATTTTGAAATATCGTCATTTTTCGTTAATTTAAAAAAAAAGAAAAATCTGTTATCTCAAAAACTATTGAATATATTTTTTAAAAAGATTGTGAAATAAGAGATATACATAATATAACTATTTCCAGAAAATTAAAAAAAAATCATTGGAAAAAAAATTAGTTTTGGGAGTCCACTATACCCTTAAGGGAAAACAACTCCAGAACCAAAGACAACTAAAAAGACAACAAAAACTCTAGAACCATCAACTACTGAGAAGGGAAAAATTGGTAATATCGTTTTTGATCATTATTCTTAGAAATAGCAACTCAAAAAACAAGAAAAAACTATTTTGGCTTATATTCAATATTTTTGAAATAAAATAAATGCAAAGAACAGATAACTATACAAAAGACTAACAGCGTTTTATTTCTTGTGTTGTCTGATATGCTGTCTAAGAAAAGTGTATATTTTTATATTATTATGGAATACTAATATATAATAAAATTGGATCGGGTTTTTATATATTATAAGTTGAGAAGGTTAAAATCTATACCTAATAAGCAAACTTAGGAGTATTGTTAAAATAATTTATGAAAAATCTCAATTATGAAAAGAAAAGATGTATTTTAGAATTAAAAATTAAATTTATACGAGTATTTTATATTGATCGAAAAATCAAAACAAATCACGTAATTTAATAGAATTACCGGAAAAGGCGCTAAATAATTACATGAAAATAATTTTTAATTATATTGTTTTCCACTAATATTGAATATTTAAAAAATGGCTCTAAAATTACAAATATAAATAAGTAAATAAATAAATAAAAAATAAATAAATAATACAATAAATAATAATATCTCAAGAATAAATTGAGATGCTGTTTTCATACAAACTGCATTTAAAAGTACTTTTTTCTCTTTAATCTACGGTGCAAAAATTTACAATGTGCTATGTTTAGAAGATAAAAAAACATACAGTAGTGGTTATCCCGTACAATGAAATATCTACTTTAATTTACGGCTTGCAAAAAACAGTTTCAAGTTAATTTGTTTCATTTTTAGGTATTGTTTTTACAAGCAACTAAAATTAACGTTTGATCTAAAATTTGCGAGGTACGTTTTGTGATGTGAAGACTATTTTTTTATCCGGAAATATTTTGTTAATTACATAAATTTGTAGTACATTTCATGGACTTTCAAAATGTTGTTAAATATTTTGGATATCTTCTCGAGATAATTTGCAATTTAAAATATACAGCGCAATAACTATAACGGAGTAATAACGCCAATCCTTGGCATTAATACCCCGGTTGATTCCCTACAGTGGCCGAGCTATATCCTAAATACTAATTCAAATAAACACAGTTAAAACTGTGCAGTGTTTCTAATAATTCTATTTAAGCGATCCTTTTAAGCAAAAAGAAGCTCACGGTCTGATATTCTTTTGCCTCATCCCACCCTCCTACGCACATTGTAAAGCATTGGCCTTGTAAGCCAAGTATCCGGGTTCGATTTCCGGCCTGGTCAATTTTTCGCTCAGCTGGAAATATTCAATTCGTATGATAACTTTACCAATCAGTTTGATTGTGTTAAAATAATTAGTATATCTACGTATCCATCGTTATATGGAGTTCCATTACCTGCGGTTTATTCTGCCGAGCTGTTTCAATTGACAGACCAGATGTTATGACCAATAAGGTTATCTGAGCTAAAAAATCCCAGCCGGCTATCGCCCAGATAGCTTAACAGGTAACGCATTGGCCTTGTAAGCCAAGTATCCGTGTTCGATTCCCGACCTGGGCAATTTTTCTTTCAGCTGGAAATATTCAATTCGTATGATAACTTTACCAATCAGTTTGATTGTGTTAAAATAATTAGGATTCCCTTAATGCTCCATTTTAAATTTTGTTCCATCGTAAGATTTTGTCATATTAAAAGAGAATAATGTTATTATCGCAACAAAAGCTCACTCATTAAAAGACATTTAACATCAAATGACAAGGTTCTGTTTACACATGAAAACATGTAGAAATCTCCCTTCAGTCAGAGTAATCTCGTTATATCACAACGTGCGTATGAAAACAGGATTTTCCAGCAGCGTTCTATGTTGCCAATTAATTTACTAGAAAACACATCTTTAACCAATCCAAAATTAAAAAAAAAAACGGTTTTTTATTTTTATTAAAAAATGACATGAATAATGATAAATAAATCTCATTAATCTCTGTATTCTGCAATAGTGAATGCTATCTAAATAAAGATTTTGAAGAAATTTCGTAAAATATTTTTTAAATTATACAAAATAACTACTTAAAAGGTGTTGCAAAAATATAGGTATTATTTATTTAATTTACCTGAGATCTTTCGAATGCCCACGCATTCATTTTCAAAGTAACATAAAAGAAGATAATTGATTAGAAATAGAAAACATCAAAAGTTTTGATGTATTTTTATGTTTTCTATTTCTAATCAATTATTTTCTTTTATGTTCCTTTGATAATGAATGCGTGGGCATTTGAAAGATCTCAGGTAAATTATATAAATGATATCTATATTTTTGCACCACCTTTTAAGTAGTTATTTTGTATAATTTGATTTAATAACAAGGTGTAAATTTCCACCAAAGACACTAGTATACAGAGGTTTTGACTCATTAAATATTTTTTTAATTAAAATATAAAAATGGCGACTTTAAAAAAAGGCTAGTGCGGGGGGCACATCTACAAATGAACAGCTTCTAATAATAATAATAATTTAAAATTTTTTAAAAGCGCTTTTTTTCTATAAAATGACGGCATTTGAATCCGCTAATGCTTTCGACTTTTACTACACAATCTTAAATAACATTTAGATGAAAAGGTATACAAATGACATCATTATCTCAAAATAATACACAAACTCAGCTAAAAGTAATTTCGTCATTGAAGAATCTAGGCAAAGCTAATCAGGTATCTATCATGCATTTGCATAGGTCTTCATTTGTTTGTTTATAATAGCTCTCCATGTTTTATCAGAAATCTTTTACGAATAATATATATTTTTTTAAATTGTGAAAATATTATTAAACACGAATAAATAAAATTGCTTTTTTTTAGCTTTCAGAGACGAATTAAGTAAACGTGGAGGAAAGTTACACAAATACATTTTTGTAAAGAGAAAGTATTGTACTGTTTGTAAAGTAAGTTTGCGGTAAAATAAGAAACAAATTATTATGGATTAAAAACCAAATAAAACCAGAAAACACCTGATTTTATTACAGATGACATTCTTCACATAACGCGTATTTTATTTTTTTCAATTTTTATGAGAAAATTATAGAAATGGAGATTTTCTGGTGCCACAATTACAAAATTGGTACTAAAAACTTAAAATAATTAATATCTCAAAAATATATTGAGATGCAGCATTCAAGCAAACTGCATTTAAAAGTACATTATTTCTTTTTCACGATGGTGTAAAAATTAAAGATGGCGATGCTTAGAAGTTTAAAATTTTGTAGTAGCAAAAATCGCAAAAGCAAAATTTTATTTCAAATTTCAAAGTGTTGCCATTCGCGAAAGGATTTATGTTTTACGCACAGATACGTTTGGCCTTTATAATATAGTAGATAGTAGATAAGTAGCTTTATCCAAATATCTAATATCTTAAAATTAACATACTTAAAAAAATCGCTACTTTCTTGTTTTTTAAAAAAGTTTTTCTCTTATCCAGGTACCAAATAGAAAAAACAAAGATAAATTGCCAGAGCTTGTTTCAATGGATTGACTTTGAAAAGAAATACTTTTATTAAACTGTAAAATATTTTTCCGATATTTAAATTAAATATTTTTGTTTAACACTGTTATTTCTCCAATTCTTAAAATCCATCGTTTGACACACAATAATTAAAAACACTTAACAGACGTATACGTTTCGCAAGTACTAGGACTCGCTTCATCAGTGTTCAAGCGGTAAAATGTTTAAAAAAAAAAAAAAAAAAACTGTCAGAAGTTTTGAAACACAAATTATTGCAAACACAGAACCAAAATACCATCAAACTTCAGTAACCAATAGAATCAAACCGGAAATGAAGTTTCGTGACATAACAAATCTAACCAGAAAGTTGAGATGTACGGTACGCTAGATAAATCATTAAACAAGAAGTTTTTTACTTTATTGATATGGAATGCTTCAAATAAGTCTGAATCAAGTGGAATAGTGCATTTTTGGATAATCATGGCTGAGGTAAAATTGAAATTATGACCCTCCTACCAACAATGAGAAGCAATAGAGGAATTTTTCAACTCTTTTCTCTTTACATAACCTATGTGTTCTCCGACTGTTTTTCGGAGTTTACGTTTGGTTTGTTCAATGTAGGACAAACCACACTGATATTGTATAGCGTAAATACTCCAATAAACGAGAGGAGAGATTTTATCTTTTAATTGAGATAATGTTAATTTATTGACTGGTTTGAATACCACTTTAAAACATAATGTTTTAAAATATTTGCAACTTTAAAGCTAATGCTATGATGAAACGGTAAAATAATTAGATTAGAATAAGAAACTGGTGTAACAGAAGAATCTGGATTATCGACATATTTATTAAAACTAGTAGAAATTAATCTGTTAATGTATGAGAATCTGAAACCGCGATCTATGGAAACTGATCTAATGTAATTTAACTCTTCACCGAGAGAATTATTATGTGAACAAATTAACTGAGCTCTATTAATCAAATATTCTCATTAAAACTGTATTTCATTGTATTTTAAATAACAGCAGTAATAGCTTTTTCATGTTATTTTTCGAACTGTTTGTATCTTTTAATTTCTAATAAATATCCACGTTTCAATTCTTTAACAAAAGTATATATGTGCCGTTGACAATATAAAAAAAAATCCCTGTCGGCTTGGCCTATAGGCGTAGGTAGATTTCGAAGAGTTTTCATCTGAACAACAAAAAATAAAATATTATTAATGATAATCCCAGTTTAACTATTTTATTTGGCCGCTTTTGAAACAAAATTTATTTCATTTTTCTGTAAGAACTGATTTTATCAAAATCATCTTAAACGAAATTCGGCTCAAATGCCCATTTTGAAAACATATTTTGAAATATATTCTGACTTTTTTAAAAAATCGACCAATACGCACGTTATATAATTCCTAAATAACAAAAAAAATGGTCAATTAAATGCGTTTGAGAGCAAAATTGAATTTAAAAATGAGTCATAAAATAACCAATTTGTTATTTGAATACATCCACCATTCTTTAATTAAGATCACTTTGGGAAATTTTGTGCAAAGTGCCCACTTTGTTAGCATATTTAAATATATATTTAGCCTTTATCAAAAAACTGACAAATAGGGCTCATTACACAGTTCCTATATAACAAATAACTTTCAATTGAATGCGTTTGAGAGCAAAATTGAATTTAAAAATGAGTCATAAAATAACCAATTTGTTATTTGAATACATCCTCAATTCTTTTATCTTGATCACTTTGGGATATTTTTTTTGCGAAGTGCCCACTTTGCCAGCTTTTAAAAAATATATATTTAGCTTTTATCAAAAAATTGATGAATGCGCACATTATATAGTTTCTAAATAACAAAAAAACTGTCAATTAAATGCGTTTGAGAACAAAATTGGATTTAAAAAGGAGATATAAAATAACCAATTTGTTATTTGAATACATCCTCAATTCATAATCATGATCGCTTTGGGAAATTTTGTGTGGAGTGCCCATTTTGGTAGACTTTTTTGAAATGTATTCTGCCTTTATCAAAAAACTGGTCAATCCGTCCCAATATATAGTTCCTAAGTAAGAGGACCTTAGGTCGACGCTTCACTCAGCACTGATCACATGGCCTTCAATCGCCGTCAGCGCCACCTATTGTTTGAGATGCGAACTAAAATAAAAAAATACGGTAAAAAAAACTCCTGACATTATACATAACCCTCCTGCAAAAATTTTTTAAATAGCTGTCACCGTTTGCAGGTTATTGAATTTTAAAATCCATTAGTCATTTTTGGGACACCCGGTAAGTACATAAATGTTAAATGATAAACATTTTATGTAAATTACTTATTGTTTTATTATTTTTTTGCACAAGATGAGTTCTAATATTTTAATTCATTCATTCTGATGCTAACTTATTTTATTTCCTTTACATTTCAGTTATATGTGATGAAATTAGCAAACCTTGTGCAAATGGAGGAACGTGTGATGAAGATTCTTGCATTTGCAAACCCGGAACAAGTGGATCCTTATGTGAAATCGTCGATGACTGTATGAATAATTCTACTTTCTGTGGAGATGAAACTGATTCGGATGCTAAATGTATTTTTGATCAGACAGAAAATAAAGCAGTCTGCGAATGTAATGACAGAACTCTGATTTTCGATGAAAAAAGCTTAGGATGTAAAAGTAAGTTGTAATTATTAAACAGAAAATCAGATTTTTCAAACAAAATACTAAATTTGCGTGTCTCACTTTACATTTTTACTTTGAGAATGTTTATATTTATCAAAGTGATTTAATATATTTCGTCATTAATAATCCAGTCACTTTAGGAATTTATTTTGCAACAATTTTAGATCAAAGAGTTTATTTTAGAGAGTTAATGTTAGTCACGAGAACACTTATACATCATTCTGAGTGATACTTCAAAATTCCTCAAAATACGTTTTACGTTCCTTACTTTTTTTTTTTCTCATTTTTATCTCATCAAATTTTTATCTCATCATTCTTCATCAAATAGGAATTGCATTCAAAATTTTCGCGTTTCTTTACCTATAGCCGTAACCGTACGCATCATTTTGTTGCTAGCGTCTATTTTTTATTTCATGCTGGCACCAGTTTTCCTAAATAAAAATCCTTAATAGACACTTTGATAACATGAACAAGAAAAATATGCTTCAAAGTTTTTATTAAAACAATATTGGTGCAAACAGAATATAAAAATAGTCGTCTGTGGCAGCCTTGCAATTTATATATTGTAAATCATGACCTAATTACAAACAAGATGGCTCATAAATTGTAAATAACTTGCACTTGATGTTTGGTGTTCTTCATGTCCATTAATCAAACACAGCTAAAAAATTTGGGTAGTTACTTTTATACTGATTCATCCAGAATATGACAGTATGGCTATGGTTGTTAGGCTGCTGTTAAATATTTCCCAGCAAATTTTTTCTAGCAGATATTGAAATTTTCACACTGAGTTGAGTAGCGTCTAGACTCCGCCCCAAACTTTGGCTCTTATTACAAATGCACCCAAGAAATTCCCCATGCTGCCGATAATTTCCCTTTTTTAAACAGAAGATGTGATTTCTTAAATCCATTGTTTATTTATTGATTTATTTATTTAAATGGGGGCGTAGCGCTCATTCACGCGTTAGTGATTCCAGTGTTGATAAGTTTCTTACATTTTAGTGATTCCTGCACAGCGAGTTTCGTGGATCCAGTGATGTTTTTTTTTTGTTTTAATGGGCGCGCCAGCGCTCATACGCGCGTTAGTGATTGCGGCGTTGACGAATTTCGTACATTTTAGTGATTCCTGCACAGCGAGTTTCGTGGATCCAGTGATTTTTTTTCTTTGTTTTAATGGGCGCGCAGCGCTCATACACACGTTAGTGATTGCGGCGTTTACGAGTTTTGTACATTTTAGTGATTCCTGCACAGCGAGTTTCGTGGATCCAGTGATGCTTTTTTTTGTTTTAATGGGCGCGTAGCGTTCATACACACGTTACTGATTGCGGCGTTGACGAGTTTCGTACATTTTAGTGATTTTTGCACAGCGAGTTTCGTGGATCCAGTGATGTTTTTTTTTGTTTTAATGGGCGCGCCAGCGCTCATACGCGCGTTAGTGATTGCGGCGTTGACGAGGTTCGTACATTTTAGTGATTTTTGCACAGCGAGTTCCGTGGATCCAGTGATTTTTTTGTTTTAATGGGCGCTCAGCGCTCATACCCCAGGTCGAAATTCATGCTGGTATTCGTTTGCTAGACAAGCACCAAGTGCTATAACCCAACAAGTAAAATAGCATAAACTAGCATTACACGTTGCTGGTTCCAGCAGAATTTCCAGCAATTCATGGTGTGTATTGGCCCACTTTGCTGGAAATAAGCATGAGATGCTTGCATATAGCTTGTCATGCTTTTGTTGTACAAGCTAGCGATATAGCATGTGATGCTAGGTAGCAAATGATAACATAGAATTTCCAGCAATTCATGGTGTGTATTGGCCCACTTTGCTGGAAATCTAGCAGACATAGCAATACCTAGCAATAACTAGCATATTTTTGTTGCTGGTACAAGCATAAATTTTGACCTGGGACACACGTTAGTGATTGCGGCGTTGACGAGTTTCGTACATTTTAGTGATTCCTGCACAGCGAGTTTCGTGGATCCAGTGATGTTTTTTTGGTTTAATGGGCGCGCAGCGCTCATACACGCGTTAGTGATTGGGCCGTTGACGAGTTTCATTCATTTTAGTGATTCCTGCACAGCGAGTTTCGTGGATCCAGCGATGTTTCTGTTGGTTTTAATGGGCGCGCAGCGCTCATATACACGTTAGTGATTGCGGCGTTGGCGAGTTTCGTGCATTTCCGTGTTTCCTGGACAGCAAGTTTTGGGGATCCGGCGATTTTTGTCTGTCTGTTGGTTTGTTTGTCTGTCTGTTTGTTTGTTGATTTGTTTCTTTATTTGTCTGTCTTTCTGTCTGTTTGTCGGTTTGTTTGTTCGTCTGTCTGCTTGTTCGTTTGTCTGTTTGTTTGTCTGTTTTTGTATGTCTATCTGTTTGCTTGTTCGTTTGTCGGTTTTTTTGTTCGTCTGTTTGTTTGTTTGTTTTTGTCTGTCTGTCTGTTTGTTTGTTTGTTCGCTTGTCGGTTTGTTTGTTTGTCGGTTTATTTGTTTGTGTGTTTGTTTGTCTCTTTGTCTTTTAGTTTGTCGGTTTTTTTATTAGTCTGTTTTTTGTTTGTCTGTTTGTCGGTTTGTTTGTTTTTACGTCTGTTTGTTTGTTTGTCTGTTTGTCTTTTAGTTTGTCAGTTTGTTTTTTTATTTGTCTGTTTGTTTGTTTGTGTGTTTGCCGGTTTGTTTGTTTGTTTATTTGTTTGTTTGTTTATCTGTCTGTCTGTTTGTTTGTTTATTTGTTTGTTTGTTTATCTGTCTGTTTGTTTGTTTGTTTGTATGTTTGTTTGTCTCTCTGCCTGTTTGTTTGTTTATTTGTAGTATCGTCAAAAAACGGAAATCAAGAAACTATATCGTCAAGTATCCATATCTTCCGTTTAAAAAAGCAAAATTATCGGCAGCATGGGGAATTTCTTGGGTGCATTTGTGATAAGAGCCAACGTTTGGGGCGGGGTCTAGACGCTAGTTCTGAGTTCGGGCATATAAGCACTAATGATACACATGCTACTATTAAGAAGTTGTGTTTTGGAATTAACAAATAAATAAAGAAATTTCTGAACTGCCGCGTACATGCGCTAATGATGCAAATCAGTTTAAAAATATACAATTAAAACTTAATATATTTCTGACAAACAGTAATTATTAATATAAGGTACCCTGGGGTAATAACGCCAGGCGGGGTAATAACGCCAAGAGCTTATATTTTGCATAATTATGAAATAATCAGGTAAATGACACCCATGTGCTCTGCGCAGAAGGGTTTTGAGTCATATAAATCGCAAAAAAAAGCTTCAAATTAATTTGTTTCATTTTTAGGTCTTATTGTTTTTACAAACAACTAAAATTAACGCTTGATCTAAAATTTGCGAGATACGTTTTTTGATGTGAAGACTATATTTTTATCCGGAAGTACTTTGTTAATTACGTAAATTTGTAGTGCATTTCATGTACTTTTAAAATGTTGTTGAAGATTTTGGATATCTTCTCGAGCTAATTTGTAATTTAAAATGAACTGCGCAATAACTATACCGGGGTAATAACGCCAATCCTTGACATTAATACCCCGGTTGATTCCCTACGGTGGCCGAGCTACATCTTAAATACTGATTCAAATAAACACAGTTAAAACTGTGCAATGTTTCTCACATTTCTATTTAGGTTGTCCTTTTTAAGCAAAAATAAGCTTACGGTCTGATATTCTTTTGCCTCATCCCCCCTCCCACACCACACCTTTATTTTTCTTATACTTTCACAAAAAATTGAACATTTTCAATAGCTTAGAATGCAATTTGTCAATTTCTAAGTTTGTAGAGTTTGTATTTTTAGAATTGGGCTATCTACATGCAATTATTCCATCTTATTTCACAGTTTTGTTTGCATGGCGTTATTACCCATATAGGTGGGTAATAACGCCAAATAGCATTGGTCAAGAAAAAACGCCATTACATTTTATGAATACATATCTGTTAAATTATTTTATTTTATATAGATAGTCAATGAGTTGCTGTATCAGATCCCATATTTGTTTGAAAAATACAATCTAAAACTAAGCCGTGAAAATTGGTAGAACCTTAACGTGGCGTTATTACCCCAGGGTACCTTAAATTGACGAAATAACAACTCAAAAAATAT
Organism: Maratus speculifer; assembly: GCA_964019185.1. Lineage (NCBI taxonomy): Eukaryota > Metazoa > Arthropoda > Arachnida > Araneae > Salticidae > Maratus > Maratus speculifer. The sequence continues at coordinate 83,814,652 of OZ025302.1, read as the reverse complement.
GTGACAAAAATGTTAAAGAAATAGCCTAATGTAAATAAAATTTTGAGTGGATTCACTGAAATAATAAAATTCGGGAATGTTAATTACAGGAATGGGAAAATCTGAACCTCAGAATATCTTTAATTACGTGAAATGCACACATATAAAGAAATGCCTTGCTGACTCAGTAATCAATATGATTGATATATTATACTTAGTGATTGATACAATTGTAATTGAATTAAAAAATATCTTAATTAAGAACTTAATGTATCATATCTTGCGCGACAATAATGCATAGCGGATTATTTATTGCCCCCAAAATATGAAAAAAAACATATTTTTTATATAAGCCACTAATTTTTATTTTATATTTTAGTACGATGTGATAACAATACGAATCCTTGTGATAATGGAGGAATATGTCAAGAGAAAAATGGCAAAAAGGTTTGCTTGTGCAACGAAGGAACAACAGGATATTTATGCAAAACTGTTGAAGGGTGTGAAAATAATTCTACTTTCTGTGGAGATGAAAATGTTTCAGGTGCTAAATGTAGTTTTGATCTAAATGAAAAGATAGCAGTCTGTGAATGCAATAAAGCAGAACTGAAATTCGACGAAAGAAGCTTGAAATGTAGAAGTAAGTGATAATCAGGATATTAAGGTTTTATTTAATACTAGACGCCTCTGGAGATCAATTTGGTCTCCATAAAATATATGCTAAGCAGTGCATTATGATATTTCCATTCTTAAATTTATATAGTTAGTGAATCCTTCCCTAAATTCATAGATTCTTTATACAGAAATGAAGAATTCTTTGTGATCTTGATAACATTTCATACATTTTTGTTGTTATACATTTCTTCTCTTTTGAGAACTATAATTTAATTTCCGTAGCTGTAAAAGTGAGTGAAATACTTTTTTTCAGTATCATAGGTTTAAACTGAGATTTGCTCATAAGTTATCGAAATTAAACATACTTTACCTAATTTTTTAATATTATGAAATTTATTTAAATTTGAAAATCACGCATTTATAATTTTTTTTCATTATTTAATAATTAAAAAATGAATATGTATATTTTTCTATTTATTAATTTTATGTCTGATTTCATAAATATGACATAAATGTAACATAAATATGACGTAAAAGAAACATAACTATAGGAGGCAAAGTAAAATTTTCGTGAAAGCAAACCGTAAACACATATTAGCACCTTCAATTTACATGCTATGACGTCATAAGAAAATTGTCCATGTCCATTCATTGTTGGAATGCTTTGCGAATTATTGTCTTCATGGTTTAATATTTTTTCCGTTCATGTGAATGAATCTTTTATGTTTGTTCTCTTTACGAAGTCGGATAGTAAGTTGTCAAATTGTCAACCTAATTTCAATTAACGAGGAAGAGTGTGTGTTGTGGCTGGTGCAATTGACGAAGAAATCGAAATTGGACAAAAAGACATTTTAGCAACTTATCAGATTTCTCAAGATGGTAGAAAAACATGATTTTTAAATAATTTACAAAGATATATTTATTTAATAAACATTATGTATGCCATATGTTAAAAAAATTATAGGAACAGATGTTATATACGCACTACAATGGCGCGATTTTTTTCCGGTGTCAGTTTGGTAAAAACTTCGCCATCAAATATCAGTTACACATAAATTTTTAAATTATTTTCTACTATTTTAAAAAGAAAATAATAATAAAATACAAATAATAAAATAAAAAGTTTAATTACTAACTATAAAACAAAGTTTATATCAATTTATAAAATAAAATATAAAGTAAATAAACAATTTATTAATAAATAAACAACAATGACCGGGTTACTATATGAGGCATAAAATCGCCATTTTGTCGCACTCGCGCTAATAAGGTGCGCATATGACATCTGTGCCAAATTATACGATGTTTATATAAATATTTTTTATGCATATACATTTCAGATGTGCAAAAAGCAAAAGGTTAAAATCCATTACAGTAATAAAAAAGCAACCACATTGATTCATTTAATGTCAAAAGTGTTCGAAAAAAAAAAAAAAAAAGAAAAGAAAAACAGGATATAGAACTCTTCTCAATTCGCGTTTGTAATGACCGAAAGGTGGCGTTGTATAGACCTTATAATCGTTTGTTTATGTAGCGCTGTTTGTTCCATGCTGTTGCATAGTGAAACCCGTTTAAAGAGCTATTTAAAGTGCAGTTTTTTATCTTTTTTATTTAATTATGGGAGATAAGTTACAAATATCGACAATTTTAGAATTTCTAGATGCTGGAAAATCTTGTAATTGCTTTAGAGAAGCTGAAGCAATTATTGATTCAAAGAGATTAGTATTGTGTTGCATTAAATAATGCAAAGAAGAAGAAATAGAGATTGTAGGTTCGTGTTTACAAACAAGACAAACAAAAGGAAATCCCCATATTACTTCAGGTTTGCTAGTAAAGGAAAACAAAAATTTTTTCTTGCTGTGTTGTTTTCTTGTTCAATTTTTATCTGTTTTACCGTCCTTAGAAGTTCGATTGTTTATTTTCAGTTTTATTGTGGTGCGAAATTCTAGGTCTCCTGACAACAATTCAAACTTTATGTGCTCTCTCTATATATATACAACAGCTTTTATAACTTGAAAAGCTTCACCAAAAGCTGGTAATTTTACAAAATATTAAACGAATTTTGTACTTACTGAATAAAAAAAAATTGCAATAAACATTTATTAGAATGATTTACGTTCTTCTGCTCTTTCAGAAACTTGCGACAATTCAAATAAAATGTGTCAACATGGAGGAGATTGTGAAAGTATAGGCAATTACGAATTCTGTAACTGTAAGAAAGGAACCAGTGGTGACTTTTGTGACACCGTTGATGACTGTGCAAAACTGTCATGCAAAGAAAGCATAACTGAATGCAGTTACGATCAAGTGCTAGAAGCAGCTTTTTGCAAATGTAAAGACAGTAACACAGCTTATGATCACGATACAAGGGAGTGCAACAGTGAGTATAAAAAAAATTAAATTCTATCATATGTAATACAAATTATGGAAATTTGGTTTTAAAACATCCAATGCATAGAGATGCATGCAACCGTAGTTTGATTTAGTTATTACAGCTGAATTTTGTATTAATATATATATGTTTGTTCGAATAATGTTTATCAAATCTAGTATGACGTAACAGTAAGAAATAAAATTAGTTGAAAATAATCTCAGTACTAGTGTGAGCAAATATTAATGCATAGTTAGCAATGCGATTTCCCTTATTTATAGATGTGAAAATCCAAAATTTTCTGTATTTATATGTATATTTTTATGCAAGCATTATGCATTGAATACCATGTGTACTATGTTATCTTTGTACAAAACAAACGTTTTAATTAATAGGTATGTAATATATCTTATTATAAAACTTTTAAACATAAATTTGTAAAAAATACTATTACATTAACAATAAACCCCGTTAAAATCAGAAAAGGAATGTAGTAAAAATTAATGGTATTTAATAATCAATACATTCGTTGTGTAAATGTTTTACATTTTTTTATACATATTACATTATTAAATATGTGAGCCTTATATTTCTATTTGTTTTGGTTCTGAAATACAGCAGTATGCCATATTCATAGCATATACAGCCGAACTCCGTTATAGCGAACCCGGTATATAACAAACTCATGGATATAACGAACGAAAATTTTGGTTCAACCGTTTTCATATTGTATTTAATACTAATTTGTCTTTTTATAACGAATCTCCGAAACCTTTCGAATCGGCTATAACGAACAATTTTCTAAAGTTGGCCACAAGTTTTTCAACTTTTCCGCAGTTGTGGAAAAAGACCTTCAACTCTAATTTCGAAAGAAAATGTATGGCGGCTAGTGGAACATGGTGCAAATTTGCAATAATTTTTTTTCATTAAAAGGTAGAATTAATTGCCTTCTTTCTCTTTTATGACTGCATCTCTGCAGGTGTGATCCCACTAACCTGTCAGTCATTTTCCCTTACTCCTGATCACATGTGTGTGCAAGACTTATTTCAATTTGTCTTCATCTTTAATTAATTAGCATTATGTCAGTTAAATGTAATCGATTTGTAGTCAATTTAATTCATTAATGATAATATTTAATAGATTGTATCCTTTATTTTATATACATCATTATTGAAGATACTCATAGAAGATAATGATTTATATATTTTGTGAACTCCAGCATTTTCCTTAACAGATCGGATAAAGCGAACCACCGGATATAGCGAACAAAACCTTCGGTTCCTTGAAGTTCTTTATAACGGGGTTTGACTAAAGTGATTGTGTTGACTTTTTTTAAGTAGTATTCTTTTTATATGTTTCAAAACTTTTATTACACACCGGTTGATAGTAGTCAAAACGTGACGGCATAATTGCAAATAAAGGTACTAATGCATATATCATATTAAAAGTGTGATTGGAGAAGAGTCACGATTGCGGATTTAAATTGAATTCCGTACTTAATGTAACGCTAGCCTGATAAAAAAACTTTAACGTTTTATTATTCTAAGTGACAGAAATTTCGGTCATAAAACTTAATTCCCCATGTCCACTGAATAGAATATTTCTTCAAAAACATTATGAAGGAAATTGATGGCGCAGTTTTTCGCAAACGGAAAATCGAAAAAATTGGACTTATGTTTTAAATATTAGATTTTACTTAGATGGACGCTGCGAATAACAAATAAAGTAGGGTCAGGTGAGGAAATTATGACCATCTCTACAATGTAGAAAATTGTGTATGGTAAAATTTTATTGAAGCTTAAATATCAAAATACTAATATATTTTTCATTTTAGATTTTCTTTATCACTAGTCTAAAGCATTTTTCAAATCCGAATAGTAATTTGACAAATCTCTACGAAAATCTTTAGTAAACGGATTTGTCAGTTTGGAGTTCCAATGGTCTTAAAATTACCCCCCACCCCCTAAAATAAATAAAATAAATAAATAATTAAAATCTGTGTAGGCAAGTATAAAGAGGAAATATATTGTTCATTATTTCTACACTAGTGATTTTAAATCACCCCAAACTTTTATGATTATGAGTTTTTGATGAGGTAATCATTACCGCCAGTTTAACTTAAAAAAAGGTGGGGGTTATGAGAATTAAAACTTTTTTAAAGTGTTCTTAAAGTGTCTAAATTATTCCCGATGTATTAAAAAATATCCACTTTTCAAAATAGAAATAGGTAATATATCCTTATATGTATAAATCTCCTGTGTGTGTGTTTGTCACTGAACTCCTCCTAAACGACTGGACCGATTTTAATGAAAATTTATGTGTGTGTTTCAGTGGATTCGAAAATGGTTTAGATTCACATTTCATAGAAATTGATTCAGTACTTTTTTAGTAATTAGGCAAAACCTAATAGTTAGTGATTTTTCGCCCATTAAAAGTTTTGAATAAATTCGCTGAATAGAGTGCGGACGGAATGGCCGAGTGGTCTAAGGCTCTCTGGTTGTTAAATAAAGAGATAGTGTGTTCGAACCCCACTCCTGACATGCGTGTATGATTTGCGATAATTTTTCTGTATTATAATTTTAATTAACCGACTTCAGAAAATCGTTAACTTTTAACTAAAAAGAGAAAAATAAACATTTCTATCAAAAATTGAACCGACTTCAAAACTACTGCAAAGTGAAAAATAATTTCTTTATGTAATTGTAATAAGAAATTAAATTAAGAGCGTAGTATTTATGGTGCGTATTATTATATATATGTACATTCATTTGATTTTTTTGGAGTCGGTGCCAAGACAACGTCTGTCGGGTCCGCTAGTATATATATATATATATATATATATATATATATACACTGTTAAAAATCTGCTGCATTATGCTGCAATGCCCTCCACCACTTGTATATAATATCTCTATTCCAACCAATGAGAAAGCGCCATTTCATGGCCAAGTAACCGTTTTCTATACAAGCAAGGGAGTGCGTTGCAGCAAAATGCAGCAGATTTTTAACAGTGTATATATATATACCAATCTTCTATGTCTACTATCTATTGTTAAAGTTTCAAAATAATAAATTTATGCCTGCGTTTTTTGTATTTCCCGCGTGCTTTTTTTTTTTTAGGATAATATTATTTAATCAATGTTTGAAGATATCATAGAAACATGGAGATTACACTTAGCAATTGAATTATAGTTGGATTTCGTGTCAATTTATTACATTAACAGGTCTTAGACTAATTATACATGTATTTTAATGTCTGCTAACTGTTGAAAATCTCAACGTAAAATAATTAAAATGTATTGAATTTCAAATATTTTCTTGGATTAATTCATTATTTATTTGTTTCGGCAAATGAATCATAAATAAATATTTATTAAATCTAATGTGGATGATACCAATAATAATAATGTATCAAATAATAATGTTGAGAATGTTTAGAGATGTAATGTAGAGAGAGCTAAACACATCACTATCGCGTTTGATTTGTTATGTGATTTACTATGAGGTAAACAGCAAAGAATGGATTCGATCATGTCAATTTTTTATTTGCAACCAATGTCTACAAGAAATTCTTAATTGTGGGATATAGCATTTCTTCTAATATTTCTTGCTATTTTTAATTTAATTTTAGATTTAAGGTATTTTTTCGCTTAGGTCATTAAAATGAAATGTAATGTTAGAAAAATGAGATTTTTGTAATTTTAGCTAGTGTATAAAATTATATGTAAAAATTTAAATTATGTTTTAAATATTTTTTACTTTTATTTTTAACCAACTTCCAAAAAGGAAAGAAGGTTATCAATTCAACTCGTATGTATTTTTTTATGTATGTTCACCGATTACTCCGAAACTATCCAACCGATTAAGTTGGTTTTGATGTTAAATGAAAGAGCTTGCTCTCGAATTGGTACCAATTCCGTTTCATAGAAATTTGTTCAGTACTTTTTTAGTAATTAGGCAAAAACTAATATAATTAGTGATTTTTCGCTAATTAAAAATGTTGAATAAGTTCGCGAAATGAAGTGCAGACAAAATGGCCGAGCGGTCTAAGGCTCCAGATTTAAGCTCTTGTTCTCGAAAGAGGGAGAGTGAGTTCGAACCCCACTCCTGACATACATGTCTGCAATAACCTTCTCCGTATTGTAATTTTTACATATATATTTTACCAATTAAATACTAATTTTGCTATTAAGACTATATTATATTTATCCGTTAGCACACAGTATCAGAGATCTCTTATCGATTCAATACTTTATCAGTGAAAGAGTACTAAAATAACAGGCTTGCGAAAAGTAACATGACCTTGAATAAGCTCGCCGAATAGATTGCAGTCAGGATATCCTAGCGATCTAAGGCGGCGGATTTAAACTTTGGTTCTCGAAAGAAAGCGTGGGTTCGAACCCCACTCCTGACATACGTGTATGATATACAGTGTTTTTTCCGTATTATAATTTTTTTAATAGACTTAAAAAAAAGGGAGAGGAGGTTATCATCAATTCGACGATTATGTATTTTTTTATGCATGTTCACCGATTACACCGAAACTATCCAACCGATTAAACTAGTATTTGTGTTAAATGAAAGAGGTTACTCTCGAACTGGTACCACTTCCATTTCATCGAAATTGTACATCGAAAGTACTTTTTTAGTAATTAGGCAAAAATTAATAAAATGAGTCATTTCTCGCAAATTAAAAGTAACATGTACGTTGAATAAGTTCACAGAACGGAATACAGTCAGGATGGCCAAGCAGTTTAAAGCGCCTGATTTAAACCCTGGTTCTCGAATGAAAGCGTAGGTTCGGACCCCACTCCTGACATGAGTGTCTTTTCCGTATTATAATTTTTAACCTACTTAAAAAGGAGGAGGTTATCAATTCGACGTGTATGTATTTTTTTTCTATGTATGTTCACCGATCTCTCCGAAACTATCCAAACGAATAATTTCGTTTTTGTGTTAAATGAAAGAAGTTACTCTCGAATAGGTATCGCTTCCATTTCGTCGAAATTGGTTCAATACTTTTATAGTAATTAGGCAAAAACTAATAAAATTATTGATTTCTCACAAATTAAAAGTAACATGCACGTTGAATAAGCTCACAGAATGGAGTGCAGTCCGGATGGCCGAGTGGTCTAACGCGCGATATTTAAGTTCTGGTTCTCGAAAGCGAGAGTGGGTTCGTGTACCACTCCTGACATAAGTGACTATATTCAATATTTTTTCCGTTTTATAATTTTTATTAACCGACTTCAAAAAAAGGAGGATGAGGTTATCAATTTAACGCGTATGTATTTTTCCTTCTATGTATGTTCACCGATTACTGCAAAACTATCCAACCGATTAATTTTGTTTTTGTGTTAAATTAAAGAAGTTACTCTCAAATTGGTACCACTTCCATTTCATCGAAATTGGTTCAGTACTTTTTCAGTAATTAGGCAAAAACTAATAAAAATAGTGATTTCTCGCAAATTAAAAGTAACACAGGCGTTGATTAAGGTCGCCGAAGTGCAGTCAGGAATGCCGAGTGGTCTAAGGTGCCAGATTTAAGCTTAGGTTCTCATAAAGGACGGAATTTCGAAACCCACTCCTGACATACGTGTATAATTTACAATATTTTTTCCCGTATTATAATTTTTACTAAATGACTTCAAAAAATTGTTAGCATTTCAACTAAAAAGAGAAAAATAAACTTTTCTACCAAAAATTGAACCGACTTCTTAAACTACTGCAAAGGGAAAAATAATTTTTGTACATAATAGTAATAAGAAATTAAATTAAGAGCGTAGTATTTACCATGCGTATTACTATATTTATGTACATTAATTTGATTTTTTGGAGTCGGTGCCAACCAAGCCAATTTCAAAATTAAAATTAAATATCCAATGCAAATCGTAAACGAATAAAGTTACATTTTAAACTAAATATTAAATCGTAAAAAACTCGTAAATACTTGGATGTGTGTCTATTGGAAAACTACATGTAACTTGGCTTGGCTGGCACCGACTCCAAAAAATCAAATTAATGTACATGAATATAATAATACGTATAGTAAATACTACGCTCTTAATTTAATTTCTTATTACTATTATGTGCAAAAATTATTTTTCACTTTGCAGTAGTTTTAGAAGTCGGTTTAATTTTTGGTCGAAAAGTTTATTAACTAAGTAGTAGGTGCACGTCGATTTTTCCCACCTATTTCTGCCTCTTTCCTCCACTTGTCCAAGTTATAAATTTACATTATACATAAAAATAAAACTATCAGCTATTTTAAAAAGATTAGAGAGCGCTTATAATTCTCCGTATATAGCAGTATATTCTGTATAATCTCTATATAATGTACATTCTATTCTCACCGTTAAAAATTTTGGCCTAATTTGAACCAAATTTTGGTGCTCAGTAACCGCCACCAAAAGATGGTGAAATCTCATACCAATATTTGGAGCTCCTATTTTAATCTTCCTCCAACTATTATAGCTGTGCTTCAATAGGAGCTCTAAATTTTGATTCAAGGTATCCTCTTCTTATAGTGGCAGCTACCGGGTGTCCCAAAAATGACTGATGCATTTTTAAATTCAATAACTTGCAAACAGTGACAGCTGTTTAAAAAAATTTTGCAGGAGGGTTATGTATAATGTCAGGAGTTTTTTTTCCGTAATTTTTTAATTTAGTTAGAATTTCAAACAATAGAAGGCGTTGACGGCGATTGAAGGCCAGGTGATCAGTGCTGAGTGATGTTAGTTTCGGCGACAACCTGGCCTTCAATCGCCGTCAGCGCCATCTATTGTTTGAAATTCGAACTAAAATAAAAAATTACGGTAAAAAAAAAAAAAAAAACTCCTGACATTATACGTAACCCTCCTGCAAAATTTTTTTAAATAGTTGTGACCGTTTGCAAGTTATTGAATTTTAATATCCATCAGTCATTTTTGGGAAACCCGGTATTAAACCCTAAAATTTGGTTCAAAGGCGGACAAGATTTTTAACAGTGTATATTCTACAATATATTTCGTTATACAATACTTTGCAAGAGTTTAAAATATGAAATGAAATGAAATAAATATTTTTTTAAGGATTTGTTTGGATTATTTTTAATCAGTAATAAATGCTTAATTTCATTTCACGTTTATTAGAATTATACTGAAACTTGTATATTTATTTATTTGCAATATTCCAATTAATGTATATTCTAGAATTTTTTAACAATCTTCGTTGTTAAATCCTCTTTTTTTCAATATTTAAATGGAAATACATTTGTTGTATTTTACTATATTTAAACATAATGTCAGCAATAAAGTTAAATAATAAAAATATACATATAGCCTTATTCAGCGGTTCCCAAACTTTCTTGATAAGTGACGTACCTTTCAGGAAAAAAAAATTCGTGATCCATCCAAGATAAAGTTGCATATCAGTATAGCAATTTTTGTATGATCTCTATAAGCTCAGTTATCCTATCCTACGAAAAACGGAAATTTTCGTACAGAAGATACATTATCAACAAAAACAAGATTCGGTAATCTCAATATGTGTAAAGGAAAAGTAAATAAAACATTGCACAAATTACAAAGATAGTGAAAAATACGTTTAATTATTATGAAAACATAACTTTATAATCTATGAGATTTCTAGTATTGGTATTTACCGATGTGGGAACAAACATTAACATGCAGTTTGTGCCAGTACTTATCTTTCAAAAACAGTAAAGCAGAAAAAACATGTTCTCATAAGTAGGAAGTGCTGAATTTCGTCAAGGACCTCCAAGTTGACTTATATATTTCTGGATAATCTGTTGGTATATTAATCTAGATAGAAATTAAGGGTTTTCCAATGAAATATTATTTCTGTTGAAAATGTCATATCTTTTTAAACAGATGAAATAAAAGAAATTTTGATGAGAAACCTCGATTGTTCCGCGACCCACCAAGACAATTGTCGCGGTCCACCAGTGTGTCGCGACCCATAGATTGGGAACCGCTGGCCTTATTAAATGAATAACATTGAACTGAACAAAATGTAGATAATTATTTTTCTTTTTCAGATATTGGTTGCATTTTGAAGACTATAAATAACGAATGCAATAACGAGAACGAAGAGTGCGATGAAGGGGAATGCAAATGTAAGGAAAACTATAAATATTCCGACGATAAAACAAGCTGTGAAGGTAAGGATAATTTCTTGTTTTCTATTAACCGTAGCCGGAAAACATTTTTTATCTAATATAGGATAAACTTCAGAATTGAGGGATAAATTTTAAATATTGAGTGATATTATCTTACTATAAATTATGCAAGCAAAGAAACTGTAGAAATAAACGCAAAAATTCTGGAATTACATACATCTGATAAATAATAAAGCTGAGAAAATTTGCCAATTAAAAATAAATAAATAAAGCGAGTTATTTCAAAATATTGATAGTGTTTGGAAGACTAATTGCTGATTAAGAATTAAGAATTAATTAAATCACCGCTTAAAAGATTATAATAACAATGAAAAGGAAATCGCACCCGAAAAACATTGGTATTGTGTCTTATTTTAAGCTGAAACATTAATTGTTATTTTATAATGATGAATTTTCACATAATTCTTCATATTGCGAGCATTTTCTGGTCTAAAAAATGAATCAATTGGAAATATTAATTACTTGAAATAATTAATTGCAAATATTAATTTTCTTCTTTTGTTTAGAGGACATATGTGCCTTCTGCAAGAAAAATAACTTTGAATGTGACGACCCAGAGTCAGATGAACCTTGCAAATGTAAAAATGGATATTCTGACGGAACAAAATGTGTTAAATGTGAGTATACGTTTGCCTAAAGAATAAGTAATCTTCCCATAAATATATTTCTTATTGAATGCCACGTAATCAAAAAAGCTAAATTATTTTAGTTTAAGTAATTTATGTGTAATTTAAAAATATAGTATAACTTCTTTAATTCGCAATCATACAGATTACGGTGATTCCGTATTATGGAAAATTCCGGATTACAAGTTATAAAAGTAGAATGAACTTAGATAGGTAAACAATAATACTAATATCTCTTCTTAATATGGCAATACGAAACTGCAAGAGACATGGTAATTGAAAAGTATTCAGAGAAATCCATACAAAATCTTGGAAAATATGAATTCTTTTTAATAATTATGCACATTTCATGCAGCGTACCCATCTTTTATAAATTACCGACAGCAATAATTGCACAATATTTTAAAAAGTACTGTTTCTGATTTATAAATACTCAATAAATAAAAAAATCAGAAAAATAACAGACATATCATGAAAAATATTCAAAAAAATTTCTAGAACAACAACAACAAATATATATATATGTAGTGACAAAATTATTTAAGACTTTCAATTAATTTAAAAAATAACTTTAAGTACTTAATCATATTTAAGATTGTAATATAAGTATAATGCTGTAAAATATTAAATATATAATTATAAATATTAAAATAAGTCACAAGTTCAATACTAAAGAGAAATAATAATAATTAAATCTGATTTTGAATTTTGATACCATCTTTTTTATCTTTAGAGAAGGAAAAATAGTAAAATTACCATTAGTTCTGAATTTTTAAAACATTTGTGCCAAAAAAAAAAAAAAAAAAAAAAAAAAAAAAAAAAAAAAAAAAAACTCAAAAGACACCTATACTAATTACACATGTAATTTAGAAAGTTCTCACCATGATAAAATTAAAAGAAAAGTAGTAAATTAGATAGACTTTTCATTCGTCTAATCAATTTTTGAATTTTTTTTAATGGATGTGCTATCACGTCATCTATTATCTTTAATTGAAAATAAAATTGAATGAAGGTACCAAATGTCCGGATTATAGAAATTTCCGAATCAGAGATTTTTGAATTAAATATATTATACTGTATGTTCTGCATTAAAAATGCAGTCTTATTGTGAATATACAAATAGAAGTGTCTATAATCGCTTTCAAAATAATTCATTTTTATAAAAAGAATCTTTAGTGTTATTAAAAAGGTCTGAAAAGGAAATATGATACATGGAAGAATTTAATTAGCTAAAGTTAATTTATAACAGATGTAGATCTCATTAAAGATATTGGAGTGATAATAAGTCTGACAAGGGGACCACCAAACATGGTTCTCACAGATTTTGATGAATTCAAAATATATTGTAGGGGTCATATCCAAGGGCGGATCCAGCCCAACCTCCAGGGGGGGGGTCGCAACTTTTGACAGATGATTTAATGAAACAATTTCAAAATTCAGTAAATCTTGTGAAAAGGGAATTACGATAAAAAGTAGCAAATTTCGCAAATCGGGCATGAAAAAAATCACGAATTTTGTCGATCGGACGCGAAAGATTTCAGATTTCGTTTATCGGCCAAGGGAAAAAAATCTAAATTTTTTATAATACTTGAAAAAATTACAAATTTTGTTCATAGGTTGCGGAAAAGTCGCCTGTTTTGTCTATTTACCGCGCGAAAAAAACGCGAATTTCGTTGACTGGGAGCGGAAAAATCGAAAATATCGTCCAATGGATATTGGAAAATCGCGAGTTTTGTCTATCGGCCATCAAAAAATCTCCAATTTTGTCTGTATGTTTCAGAAAAATCGCAAATTTTATCGATTGAGCACAAAAAAATCGCGAATTTTGTTTATCTGGAACGAAAAAATCGCAAATTTCGTTAATAGGGCACGGAAAAACCCCAATTTTGTCGATCGCTTCGTAAAAAGCGCGAATTTATTCGATCGGAAACGGAAAAAACGCGAATTTTGTTGATTGAGAATAAAAAAAATCGCGAATTTCGAGTTGATCTGGAATGCAAAAATTGTCAATTTCGTGAATCGGGAAAGAAATTATCGCGAATGTAGTCGATTGTCCTCGTAAAAAGGGCGATTCGGGCGATTGGGTACGAAAAACTCTCGAATTTTGTCGATTCGGAACGAAAAAAATGCTAATTTCGTTTATAGGGCAAGGAAAAATCGAAGATTTTGTCGATGATGCGCGGAAAAATCGAAAATCTTTTTGAGCGGCCTCAGAACAATAGCGAGATTTTCCAGTTTATCGCGAGAAAAAAAATCACAGTTTTCATCAATTTACGGCGGGGAAAGAATGCAGATTTCATCAATCAGTTAAGAATCACGAATTTTATTGTTCGGTGCGGAAAAATGCGTATTTCATGGACAAGAACGGAAAAAGGCGCGAATCTCCTCGATTGGGCCCGGAAAATCCCGAATACGGTCGATCGCTTTCGTAAAAAGCGCGGATTTAGTCTATCGGGAACGAAAAAATCGCTTTTGATAGGGCACGGAAAAATTCCGAATTTTGTCGATCGGGAACGAAAAAGTCGCAAATATGGTCGATCGTAAAAAGCGAAAATACAGTCGATTGGGATTGAAAAAAAATCGCGAATTACGTTGATATGGCGAACAAAAATTGACAATTCCATCGAAAGAAATTATCGCGAAAATAGTCGCTCGGCTTCGTAAAAAGCACGAATTCAGGCGATCGAGTACAAAAAACTCGCGAATTTTGTCGATTCGGAACGAAAAAATCGCTAATTTTATCGATTCGGAACGAAAAGTCGCTAATTTTGTTGATAGGGCGCGGAAAAACCGCAAATTTTGTCGATGATGCGCGGAAAAATTAAAAAAATCATTGAGCGGCTGCAGAACAATCGTGAGTTTCGTCAGTTTATCGCAAGAAAAAAAATCACGGATTTCATTAATTTATGGCTGGAAAAAAATGCAGATTTCATCAGTTTCATAGTTCGTGTGCGGAAAAATTCGTATTTGATCGAACAAGAACGGAAAAAATGTGCTAATTTCGTGAATTGAACACGGAAAAATCGTGAATTTTGTCAATCAAGTGAAGAAAAATCGCAAATTTCGCAGACCATTCGTGTAAAAATCTCAAATTTAGTCGATCACACCCAAAAAAATGTGAATTTCGTCGATTAGACATGGAAAATTGTGAATTTCGTGGATCAGCTTCGCAAAAATCGCGAATTTCACCGATCGGGTGCGGAAAAATTGTGAATTATGTATATCAGGAGCGGCAAATTCGCGAATTTTCTCGATCAGTTTCGAAAAAAACGCAAATTCTTTCGATTAGACGTTATTTTGCGTTCCTGTTTTAGCACTTTTTATTTACACTTACATTCCTCTTTGAAGAGCTTCAGGGGGGGGGGGAGTCATGACCCCCATGACCCCCCCCTTGGATCCGCCACTGGCCATACCATTAATTATTCGGCTGAAAGGGTTCTTTCAAATGGGCCTTAGTTTTTGAGAAATTGGGGGGTCAAAGTTCAGCGTTTATTTTAAATACTCATTAGTAAAGCTGTTTGTCAACCACTTGGTGGCTCCGCGGTAACGTGCGAGATTCCAGACCTGGATGTGGCGGGTTCAACTCCAAGTTGGAGATTTTTTTTTCTTCTTTATATATGGTATGTATAAAGAACGTATATGTTAATTTTTTTAAGCAGAATTGGAAATTCTACAGCTTTCAACTTATTAATATTTTCTTATGGGGATAGTTCACTTTTTTCGTTTTTTTTTCTTATTTAAAAAAGTATGGTTCAAATGATAAACTAATTGCACTTCAAAATTCATAAAATAAATAAAAATAAAAATAAATAAAAAATGCATATATAATTAAAAGTTTCAAGAGTATAAAAATGTTGAATATTTTAAAATCCCTTCTACTTTAAATATTGATAATTTTGCTCAATTACATTTATATATATTGCTAAGTAAAAAAAAAGTTGGCGCTTTTTTTTTCTTTCTTTCTATACCTTTTACATGTTACATATTTTAAGCACAATTGGAAACTAATATTTTTATTGACAAAACTGCATAACAAATTTATGCCTTTAACCTCTTTTCTAAGCACAATTCTGAAATAATAAATTTTCTTTTTTCTATCGCTTTTTTTGTGGAATATTTTAAATGAAAATTTATTCTTTTTTCTATAAATTATACAAAATAATTTTCAGGTGCAATTTCTCAAACATTTATGGGATTAGTTAATTCAAATAATGCATACCTTCGAAAGTGTAATAAAATATTAATGCAGTAGTGCTAAAATATTATCCTAATTTTTACTGATCTTTAAATACATTTATTTGTAACGTTCAACCTCAACATTATTTATCGTTTGCACAAATAAGAAATGACATGACAGATTATATTTAAATATATATATATATATATATATGTGTGTGTGTGGGAATATTGAGTGATTAGCTTATGATTTAAGCAAAAGTAACATTCTTGAAAAAATAAAAAGGTTTAATAGACATAAAATATGTAAGTAACATTCAATGATAACAGTAGAACTGAATAATATTTAAAATAAATAAGCTTCCCTGAGTTTTTGATTAAAAATCCATCCAACTCGCCATTGCTGAAATCTATAGAACACCTCGTTCTTTCCACGCATCATCACACGAGTCTCATTTTGGATATCACGTTCATTAAATCATTGAGTTTATTATCTTTTATTGCTGGATACTTTATTCTTTAATCCCACATTCTCGGTCATCCTGACGTTTCTGACGTCCTCGGCAGCTGTTTATAAAAATTTAGACACAAATTTACACATACAAAACAGTTAAACATAAAACAAAAACATGTCACGTTATGCAGATGCTTTACTCCAGGGCTTCATATATTCTGCAGCAGTTGATGTCTTGTTGGGACCATCATGATCTCCAATTTTCTCTACATCATAACGATCATGTGATTTATATAGTGTTTTTATTCGGTCCATGGAATTTTTCTTTTAATTTCAGACCTGGTCCATACCGCGTTTCTTGGATTACCACGGGATCATTTAATTCATAGCTGTAAGGTACTCTTCTCATCATGTTAAATTGTTTTCTATAATTACCATTACTCCAAAAATATAGATTTCTACGCGGACCATTAAAATTTGTTTTGATGCTTGTTTTATTATTCCTTTCACACGGTTCAATCCTTTCTTTTTCAAAAATTTCAAGCTTTCTTTCCCCTAAATATTTTCTCCGATTTTCACATGTGTGACATTTTCTATTAAAACTATTTCTCGAATAATATTTCTTTTCTTCATCTCTATCGTTGTAATCACGCTTCTTGTAATTTCTGATAAATTTCTGTTTATTTGCATTAATTCCTTCAATATTATTTTCTTCCCTCGTGTTTTTCCGTTTATAATATTTTTCAACTTTCCTCGTTTCATTTTTATTTTCATTGGCGCGTGCACATAAATTGCGTTTTTCTTTTAGGTCATTCATTCGTCCTGTTTGTGATGTCTCGTTTCTTTCATTCAATCTTTTCTTACTAATTAAATTTTCTTCTTTCTCATTTATTTCTTTTCTAATTTTCAAATTTCTCACGTGATTCAAATCAATTTCATTTTCTTCTATGACTCTCGCGAAATTAATCAAGTGATTACCTCCTGCAATTTTCTCATTTGCAACTATAATATTTTCATCACGTGAATTATCTAACGTTGACGTTTTCTTTTCATTGTTATTTCTGGCAGCATGATTCAATTTTATGTCAGAATTCTTCTGAACTTCAGTGTAACCTACTTCAATATTGTTGCGTTCGCCAACGATCTTAATTCCGTTCTCATCTATCGCCAATTTTAATTTGCTAATCACATCATATCCCAATAAAATATCATATGAAAGAGATTCTAACACATACAAATTTGCTTTGATTAGAAAACCACCAATATTAAATTCATATGAAAAGTATCCTTTAGGATAAACAACTACTCTTTCTATGCCTGACAAAGGAATATTATTTGAACGTAATCTTGGCGATCCAATTTTCGTATAGTATTCATAACTCACCAGACTGATATTACTTCCAGTGTCAAAAAAGATCTGTGTCTTTTCACCATTAATATCAATATTTATCATGCGATCCGGCTTGGCGCTGTTTGTTTGTTTGATTACTGCAAAATTTATCTCCTTGTGATTGGATAATCGCGGGTTTTGGCTCCCGTTAATATCAGTGTCTAACATGTGATCCGGTTTGGCGCTGTTTGTTTCTTTGATTAATGCACAATTCACTTCTTTGTGATTGGATAATCGCGGGTTTTGGCTCCGATTTTGGCTGTCATAATTTATTTGACTATTATTCCCATTTTTACACTGGGATATTACGTGGCCAAGACGGTTACATTTAAAACATCTAATTTGTGCCCTGTTTCTTTCATTTAAATTAGAAGATTCATTTTTATTAGCTGTATTATCTGCGAATTGTTGTTTTCTTAAAGTATCATAACGTTGAGATGGTAACCACGGTTTTGAATTGTTATTTTCGCGCATTTTTGACTTCCTATCTTCAAAGTGGTGTGAATTTCTATTCATGGTTTTAATATTACGCCTTGCTGTTTCGTAATCATCTAGTTTACAAACTAATGTATCAACACTTTTAATTTTGGGAAGATCATCGATGAAATGTTCCTTCATTTCTATCGGTAATCTTCTTTTGATTTGATCTACCAGTATTAATTCTTTTAAATCTTCAAAATTCGACACATCAAGACCGGTAATCCATTCTTCTAAATAATTCCTTAACTCAAATGCTAGATCGCGCCAAGTGGCTGAGTTTTCTTTCTTATGCGACATTAATTTTTGCCTAAACTCTTGTGGCGTCAATTTGAATCTTTTGAGCAGCAAGTTTTTTACATAATCGTAGTTATTTGTTAATGTTTCTGGTTCTCTAGTTATAACATTAGCAATTTCTAGCGGCATTAAACTTAATAAGTGCATGACCCAATTCTCTTTTGTTATATTCATCCTAGAAATCTGTCTCTCGAATAGAGCTAAGTAGATACTAATATCACCCTTCCCATCAAAGTGTGACATTAATTTAGACAAATCTAGTTGCTTACCTGTACCAGTTACAGCCGAACCGTCACTTGTATTTATCATATTTCCTTGAAGTTCAATTTTTCGTAATTCGTACTCCATTTCCATCTTCTTTTCCTCTAATCTTCTTTCTGCTTCTAACCGTAACCGTCTTTCTTCTTTTTCTGCTTCTAGTCTTTTTTCTTCTTTTTCTGCTTCTAGTCTTTTTTCTTCTTTTTCTGCTTCTAGTCTTTTTTCTTCTTTTTCTGCTTCTAGTCTTTTTTCTTCTTTTTCTGCTTCCAGCCTTAATCGTCTTTCTTCTTTTTCTGCCTCTAGTCTTCTTTCTTCTTTTTCTGCTTCTAATCTTCTTTCTTCTTTTTCTGCTTCTAGTCTTTCTTTTTCTATTCTCTCCGCGGCAATGACTTCAAATCGAACTTCTACAAAATTTTCTTCATAATCCTTCGATTCAGTCACCAACTTTATCAAATCAATGATTCTTGGACTCTGAGGCACAACTATACCTAGGTCATCACACAATGTTAACAAGTCCGCCTTTCTAGCTTTATTCAGAACAGACATTATAATTTTTGTTTACACTTCAACAAAACAATATAGTGCACTATCTTGCAGGCTTGATTACGGATAATTTCTAATCATTACACATATAACAAACAGTTCCTTTTTTACATAATACGTATTAGTTTGAAAACAAAACATTTTTCTTAGACTTAGATCTTCTTAGTGTAAAATAGCTTTCATTGTGAAATTCAAATTCAAATATAAATCAGCGAAATCATTCAAATCCCGGCAACGAACCCCCAAAACTTGTGGGAATATTGAGTGATTAGCTTATGATTTAAGCAAAAGTAACATTCTTGAAAAAATAAAAAGGTTTAATAGACATAAAATATGTAAGTAACATTCAATGATAACAGTAGAACTGAATAATATTTAAAATAAATAAGCTTCCCTGAGCTTTTGATTAAAAATCCATCCAACTCGCCATTGCTGAAATCTATAGAACACCTCGTTCTTTCCACGCATCATCACACGAGTCTCATTTTGGATATCACGTTCATTAAATCATTGAGTTTATTATCTTTTATTGCTGGATACTTTATTCTTTAATCCCACATATATATATATATATATATATGTTACAGGCCAAACCCGATTTTAGGCCAAACCCGATTTTATTCCAAACTAGATTGGCCTAGTCCAAACTAGTCTATCCTAATGCCCATCGGATAGACTAGTTTTTCCTAGGCCAAACTAGTCTATCCTAATGCTCATAGGATAAACTAGTTTTTCCTAGGCCAAACTAGTCTATCCGAACGCCCATCGGATAAACTAGTTTTTCCTAGGCCAAACTAGTCTATCCGGACGCCCATCGGATAAACTGGATTTTCCTAGGCCACACTAGTTTGGCCGAACGGTCATTAGGACGAACTAGCTTAGCCTGCTATTCATTGGTTTGAACTAGTTTATCCTAGGCCGAACTAGATTGTACTAGGCCAATTCAATTTGGCGTGATTTTATTGAATCTAAAGATCGCCACGGCGCCAACTTTCAGTTTTGATCTAATTTATCCTAGGCCGATGCAGTTTGACTCGCTGTTGGCTCATATACTATCAAAGCCTGAGAGCTAATGTGCTCGAAGATTCTGTGTGTGTGTATGTAACCATGTACGTATGTATGTATGTATGAACATACATATGTACATACTTATGTACGTACGTACGTATGTAGGATTAATATATCGCGACTAATATAATGGACTAATGAGGAATTAATAAAACACAATCACCCAAGTGCTGGAATTTGGAAGCGATTTAGTTCAAATCAGCCGGCTTCGCCCGCTATCGGGCCCTTTGTTTTATATAAAATCTCGAAACGGGTGTATACATGTTGTTGGCAATAGGGGCGCTCCCTGGTGATGGAATGTGGAATTAATATAAAGCGACCACCCTGGTGTTGGAATTTGGAACTAATACAACGCGATCTAGTTCAAGCAAGCTGGCTTCGCCTGCTATTGGGCTCCTTCTTTTATATAAAATCTCAAAACGAACGTATGTTAAGCGAATGAACCTCGAAGAGAAAAAAACATAATGATAAATATTTAAGAAAAAAGATTCCGCATCGAAATACCACTATTTCCTAATAGTAATTTTTGTAAAAATGTTATATTCTTGCTGGAACATTTTGAAATTTTGTGACAGTTTATGGTATTTGATATAAATTTATAAAAAAAGTCACATTTTGGCGTGAAAGAGGGTGTGGATGCGAACAAAATCTGGAAATATAACGGAAATTCTATTTTTGAAAGCACCGCGACCTCAAGTAACATCTACTAAACTAATAGGTTGTTTAACGGAGTTTCATTCAGATACAGTTTTGTTAATAATAGAGTGCGCTTCTTGGTGTTGGAATGAGGAAGTAATATAACGTGGCTCAGTTAAAACTTGCTGGCTTCGCCCGCTATCTGACTGTCGTGAGTAGCGGGGATATGGTTGGAAATTCGTTCGCTTCGAGGCTCTTTTGAAAAGGAGGATTACATTCGGCGGTGCGTACTCAGCACGCTTGCTACGATTTGAATTTCGTTCGCTTCGAAGTTCGTTCGAAGAGGAAGAGGGCATTCGGCAGTACGTGTGCAGCACACCTGCTATACGCTGTGGCAAGCTGTAGGGACGCGGCTGAAGAACTAATGCACGAAATTTAATAAAAATTTATATTCAGGTAGTCTTTGATCTAAATTGATGCTGATAAGTTTTTGGTGTAAATCGCTCATCAGGTGGAGCTGCTGTTTTGCATTTTTTAGGATTTACGCATTAGCTTTATCTTAATAACTAATACACAAATTTCCATTAACCATTAGATTCAGTTCGTCTATCAGATGAGTTGGTGTTGTTTCTATTTTGAAGTAAATCACTCAACATGGCTATGCTATGCTGCATTTTTAACAATTTTTTCAATAGCTGTATCTCAAGAACTAATGAACGGAATTTAATAAAAATTTATATTCAGATAGTCCATGATATAAATTGATTCTGATCACATTTTCATGTAAATCGTTCAACAGATGGCGCTTCTAAACTGCATTTTTACCGATATGCATCAACATTATTTCAATAACTTATTTACGGATTTTCATCAAACTTCCGGATTCAGTAATTCCGTGATATAAACTAATTCTGTTTACATTTTTATATTAATTGCTCAATAGGTAGCACTGTTGTGCTCCATTTTCCGGATTCCTAAAATAGCTCTGTCGCAAGAAATAATGCACGAATTTTCATCAAACTTTAGATTCAGTAAGTCTCTGATAAAAATTAGTATTCTGTAGATTTTGGAGTAAATCTCTCGAAAATTGGCGCTGCTATGTGGCATTATTCATAATTATCGCAATAGTTCTATCTCAAGAACAAATGCACGGATTTTCATCAAACTTCAAATTCAGTTAGTCTTTGATATAAATTAATATTATTTTGGTTTTAGAGTAAATGGCTCAATATATAGCGTTTCTATGCAGTTTTTTATGATTTCTGCGATAATTCTATCTCAAATAGTACTAATACACAGATTTTCATAAAATTTCAGATTGAGTTAGAATTTCAAAGCCGTTGTTACAGATTTTTCAAAAAGTTCCGGCAAGAATTTAACATTTTTACAAAAATTGCTATTAGAAAATAGTGATATTTCGATGCGGCATCTTTTTTCTTAAATATTTATCATCATGTTTCTTGCTGTTCGAGGTTCGTTCGCTTAACATACGTCCGTTATGAGATTTTATATAAAAGAAGGAGCCCAATAGCAGGCGAAGCCAGCTTGTTTGAACTAGATCGCGAGGTATTAGTTCCAAATTCCAACACCAGGGTGGTCGCGTTATATTAGTTCCACATTCCATCACCAGGGAGCGCACCCTATTGCCAAAAAAACTGTATATGAAGGAAACTCCGTTAAACAATCTATCAGTATATATGTTACTCGATGTCGCGGTGCTGCAAAACAAGAATTTAAGATTTTTGCAAAAATCACTATTCGTCAATATTGGCATTAAACCCGGAACATATTTTTATAAATTTATATCATGTGTTATAAACTACCTACCTTAAAGTTTCAACTAGATCAACCTAGAATTTCCGTTATATTTCCTGATTTTCTTCGCCCCCCCCCTCTTTCCCTTTCGTAATGGGACTTTTTTTACAATTTTTGTCATGTGTTATAAACTATCACAAAGTTTCAAACAGTTCCAAGAAGAATTTAACATTTTTACAAAAATTACTAATAGAAAATAGTGGTATTTGACGCGCCATCTTTTTTCTGAAATATTAAACATCTTGTTTTATTATGTTTCTAAAAGTCTCAAATAATGGTAATATTTAATTAGCAGCTAAAACCTTAAAAAGGGCTGAGCTTTTAAAAAAAAATCTAGCGTCCTCTTGCTCTACCCCCTCCATCCTGAATTTCAAGTCTCACTTTATTTAAGCTTTTTCTTATTTTTAAAAGGATTCGGAAATTTAGTTTCTTAATATAAACAATTTCGCCTGAAGTGATGTGCCAAAACCAATACCTGTTACGAATTAAAAATCTTTTCATAAAACCGAAAGTTTCTATCCGATTGAAAAAAAAAATCCGTTCTATGTTTATATTTAAACTCAGAACCCCTCAAATTAATCAGGTAAACACCTTATCAGAAGGAACTTACATCCAAAATTTGAAACAAATCGGTAAATTCTCTGTGAAAAACCTATTTACATGAATTAAGAATGTTACCTCCCATTCCTCCCTTCTTTATACGTAAGCAATGAACACCCACAACTGATCATGGATGTACCTTATCAAAATGATATTATACCTAAAATTTTAATAAAATCTGATCATTTTGCATGGAAAACTGACTTAACTAAATTAAAGAGGGGGGGGGGGTGCGGATTAGCCTTTTGTTCTCCTCCCCTTATTCTTATTCAATGAACCTCTGAAACTAATCAGGAAAGTTCATTATCAGGATAAATCTATGTACAAAATTTGAAGCAAATTGGATATTTCTATCAGGAGTTATCGCATTACGTACACACGTACGTACATACGTACCTACATATGGTCAAACGTACGTAAATGGTTACATACACACACAGAATCTCCGAGCACATTAGCTCTCAGGCTTTGATAGTCTGTGAGCTAAAATCGCGTCAAACTGCATCGGCCTAGGATAAAATTGATCAAAACTAGAAAGTTGGCGCCGTGGCGGTCTTTAGATTAAAAAATATCACGCCAAATTGAATTGGCCTAGGACAATCTAGTTCGGCCTAGGATAAACTAGTTCAAACCCATGAATAGCAGGCTAAACTAGTTCGTCCTAATGACCGTTCGGCCAAACTAATTTGGCCTAGGAAAATCCAGTTTATCCGATGGGCGTTCGGATAGACTAGTTTGGCCTAGGAAAAACTAGTTTATCCGATGGGCGTTCGGATAGACTAGTTTGGCCTAGGAAAAACTAGTTTATCCTATGAGCAATAGGATAGACTAGTTTGGCCTAGGAAAAACTAGTCTATCCGATGGGCGTTAGGATAGACTAGTTTGGCCTAGGCTAATCTAGTTTGGCCTAAAATCGGGTTTGGCCTGTAACATATATATTTAACAAATTCACTATTCATAAAAAAAAATCAACTAGATTGGGAAAGTCGTCTGCTAATGAAATTAGAATTTACGATACATAAAATGATATATATTTATTTTATTCGTCTACTTTTATTTTCTCGGTAAAATCAAGCAAAAATAGAAATTGTTTTTGCTGTTGTCATTTTGTTTCTTTTGCAGACAAATAAAAGATTTGAAATATTGGTATGCATATGTATAGCTGAAATTATGGTATAAAAATTGAGCGAAGGTAGATTTGTGTCGAACGAAGGTTGAATGCTAAAAATACTGTAATGGAAGGAAGCAGCACTAGTACAGAAAGTTTTCGTTTGGAAAAGGAACAAAAAGGCGAAATTGCATTAAAATGTTGCGAGATGTTGTTACAAAATGATAATCTGCTTTCAAATTCCCAACCGGATTTCCTTTTCTTTTATTGCTATAGCTGAAGAATTTCATAATTCAATATTACAAATATCAGATAATCGACAATTTATTGAGGCAGATGGACGGATATTGAATGAAGAATGTGAATTTAATAAATTTACAAAGGTATGTTTTTTTTTTTTTTTTTTTTTTACTTAACAATATATATAAATGTAATTGAGCAAAATTATTAATATTTAAAGTAGAAGAAATTTTAAAATATTCAAAAATTTTATACGTTTGAAAATTTTAATTATATATGCATTTTTTATTTATTTTTATTTATTTTATGAATTTTGAAGTGCAATTAGTTTATCATTTGAACCATACTTTTTTAAGTAAGAAAAAAAAAATGAAAAAAGTAAACTATCCCCATAAGAAAATATTAATAAGTTGAAAGCTGTAGAATTTCCAATTCTGCTTAAAAAATTTAACATATACGAAACATATAAAGAAGAAAAAAAAAGGTCCAACTTGGAATTGAACCCGCCACATCCGGGTCTGGAATTTCACACGTTACCGCGGAGCCACGAAGCTGTTGACAAACAGCTTTACTAATAACTATTTAAAATATACGCTGAACTTTGACCCCCAATTTCTCAAAAACTAAGGCCCATTTGAAAGAACCCTTTCAGCCGAATAATTAATGGTATGATCCCTACAATATACTTTGAATTCATCAAAATCTGTGAGCACCATGTTTGGTGGTCCCCTTGTGAGTGCAAATATTCGTATGTACTCATTTTTGCACTGTTAAATACTATAAATATATGAATTCTCGGTAAAACTACTGGCAGCAAAGTTGCTGGATTTTTTCCGTTTATGGAAATAAAAGAAAGAAAAATTTCGTTTGAAGAAATGGAACTGAATTGTGCATAAAAGTAAAATAAAAAAAGACACTGGTAACAACATCTTTGGAGAGCTTCGGAAACACTAGATTGTGCAGAAGATTTTTATTGGATATTTTTGGACTCACAGAGTATTGAAAACCAGCGTTCTTCTTACCCGACCCACCAATGACCGAGAGGTTCTGACCTCTCAGCTGGTAGACGGTAGGTGCTGGATTCGAATCCAATTGCGGCCGTCGGCCTAACCATTCGGAGTTTTCCGTGGTTTTCTTCGAACCTTGGATTTTCTTGCGTAAATACGAGTTAGGATCCCTTATAAAGACTTCCACAGAAAGCATCACAGCCCTTTCGGGTCTATATCCCACGTTTTGATAATCGGCCCTCATAAAATAAACTAAATCTTCTTCTTAAAAAAGCTACCGCGGCCGCCGTTGCAAATCATTTTGAATGCTGGTGAAGCTGATTCTAGTGTTTTGATACTTTTTATAAGAGAAAGGATAAATTTATCGATATTTTTATAACTCTTTAAAGTTACAATAAATAAGCTTAATTTAGTACTTATTAGCTTCCGATGCTGTTTCTTTCAGACAAGCTAAAAAATGTCGTGTCATCAGCCCTGAATTATCTACTCAACCGATTTTGATAATTATTTTTTTAAATAAAAGCTATTTATTTGTAGTTGTGCCAATTTTAGTTATTTTTTAATTTATTTCCATTTTTATATTTTATTTTTAATTTTAAATGCTTTTTACGATATTTGTTCAAAATGGTAGCAACTCAGTTTAGCTTTTCTCTCGATATAAAAATTTATTTTCCAAAATGATTGCGTATAATTATGCACTAATTGAGGTAAAAAAAATATATTTACTGAGAAATAATATTAATAATGTAAATAAAGTAACAGAAAATAATTTATGATAAAAATTAATGTCTAAAGCAAAATAGGAAAATTTTCAAAT
Source organism: Maratus speculifer (assembly GCA_964019185.1). NCBI lineage: Eukaryota > Metazoa > Arthropoda > Arachnida > Araneae > Salticidae > Maratus > Maratus speculifer. The sequence continues at coordinate 83,787,996 of OZ025302.1, read as the reverse complement.
GAGGAAAATGATGTCATTCAGCAACCAAATAAATGGGAATTACAATATTATTACGGATGCCTTTATCATATAACTAATAATAGTAACTTTTAAAAAACATTTGAAGAGACAATGACGTCACTATTTAAAACATCGCATTTTTACTCATAACGATTTTAGGTACTACTCTGTTATCCCGTCGACCCATTTCGCCAAATTATATGAATCGCCAAACTAATAGCCAAATTATACATATTGACATAATTTTTATTTTAAATAACGAAAAAACAAATAATTAGTAGAATATTAATAAAAATATTAATAAAAAGTCGAAATAAAAATCACTTAATGACATTTTAAAAACATGAATCTTATTTAATGTCATTGAATTTGACATTCACGATCCTCCATTATTGGCATTTAATCTTATAGTTTGGCGATAATTTTTTGATCGACGGGATAACCTGGTAGTACCCGATATTACATTTCAATATTTCTTTTCATTATGGACACTGAGATTGAGATTTTACTTTCAGATGACTTCAGTTAGTGAAAATAATGTCACAATAAAAATAATTTTTTTTTTTTTAATACAACTTTTCTGTGAGTGCATACAAAATAAAATTTCTTGATTTCGCCGGCTCACATATTACAATTTTTACTGAAGATGTGTGAATATTTGCAAGCAAAATTGTAACTGGTAAATTTAACATTTAGTTTGTAAATATATTTATTATATATTGATTTAATAATGTAATTACTTTTGCTTTTTTTAAACCAAATCTATCGGGTCTTTTAAACATTTCACTCGTAGAATTCGATGGCATTCCACTCGTTTTATTGATAAATTACATTTCCTTTTACTCAGAGTCTATAAAAAAGCGCTTAAACTAAAGAAAAAATCCGTTTTGATGAATCTAGTCAATGAAGAAGTAGCACTTCAAATTGTATCTCTTTATTATTCCGCAATTCTAATGTCTCAGAGAGAAATTGCTATTCAATTGGGTAATTCACGCCGTTTTATCTGCTATTATATTGATAAACACAAGAAAAATTAAGTTAGTTCATTGCAATCTAAACAGGGTCGCCCTTTTAAAAAACCTCTATCGATTTTTTTTCCTAATCGGAGGCGAAACTCAATTCTGCAATGGCAGAATCTATATTCAACTTGTTAGCATCCGATGCTATTTCTTTCAGACAAGCTAAAAATGTCGTGTCAACAGCCCTGAATTTTCTAGTCAACCGATTTTGATAATTATTTTTTTAAATGAAAGCTATTTATTTGTAGTTGTGCCCATTTTAATTATTTTTTAATTTATTTCCATTTTTATATTTTATTTTTAATTTTAAAAGCTTTTTCATGACATTTCTTTAAAATGGTGGCAACACAGTTTAGCTTTTCTCTCGATAATAAAAGTTTATTTTCTAAAATGATTGCGTATAATTATGCACTAATTGAGTTTAAAAAATATATATTTACTGAGAAATAATATTAATAATGTAAATAAAATGACAGAAAATAATTTATGAAAAATTAATGTCTAAATCAAAATAAGAGAAATTTCAAATGAGGAAAATTATGTCATTCAGCAACCAGATAAAAGGGAATTACAATATTATTATGGATGCCTTTTTCATAAACGGTAACTTTTAAAGAACATTTGAAGAGAAAATGACGTCACTATTTAAAACATCGTATTTTTACTCATAACGATATTAGGTACTACTCTGTTATCCGGTCGACCAATTTCGCCAAATTATACAAATCGCCACATTAATAGCCAAATTATACATATTGACATAATTTTTATTTTAAATAACGAAAAAATAAATAATTAGTAGAATATTAATAAAAATATTAATAAAAAGTCGAAATAAAAATCACTTAATGACATTTTAAACACATGAATTGTATTTAATGTCATTGAATGTGACATTTACGATCATCCATTATTGGCATTTAATCTTATAGTTTGGCGATAACTTTTTGGTCGATGGGATAACCTAGTAGTACCCAATATTACTTTTTTTTCTTTTTTTTTAAATAAAGCTATTTTTCTGTGAGTGCATATAAAATAAAATTTCTGGATTTCGCCGGCACTCATATTACAATTTTAACTGTAGATGTGCGAATATTTGAATGCAAAATTGTAACTGGCAAATTTGACATTTACTTTGTAAATATATTTATTATATATTGATTCAATAATGTAATTACTTTTGCTTTTTTTTAAACCAAATCGATCGGATCTTTTAAACATTTCACTCGTCGAATTCGACGGGATTCCATTCGTTTTATTGTTAAATTGCATTTCCTTTTACTCAGAGTCTATAAAAAAGCGTTTAAACTAAAGAAAAAACCCGTTTTTGATGAATCTAGTCAATGAAGAAGTAGCACGTCAAATTGTATCTCTTTATTATTCCGCAATTCCAATGTCTCAGAGAGAAATTGCTATTCAATTGGGTATTTCACGCCGTTCTGTTTGCTATTATATTGATAATCACAAGAAAAATGAAGTTAGTTCATTGCAATCTAAACGGGGTCGTCCTTCTAAAAACTTCTATCGATTTTTTTTTTTCTAATCGGAGGCGAAACTGAATTCTGCAATGGTAGAATCTACATTCAACTTGTTATTTATATATTTTTTCTGGCATTAATGTATAATTATAAAATTGCTTGATTAATACAATTGATTACTGGAAATTTTTGCATAATTAACTGCTTGAATATGGCGTGAGTTATTTATGGCAGACAAATAAACAGTTTCGTGTCTATTTTGGACAGAAACTATCACTTTCAGGAGGAGATTAAAATTTTAAAACTAAAATTTCAAAAGTTTTTGTATTTACTTGAGTGAGAAATCAATTATGCATATTTTAAATTGGATTGTTCCGAACGAATCTCTCAAATAAAAGTGTTCCGTTAATTTTGAAATTCAGCTGACTAAAGTTCCTGTTTGACCAATTTGAAAAACACTGTACTTATTTTTATTTTATTAATTATTTATTTTTTAATAACTTAAAATAATGAAATTCTAAGGGTAATTGAAAGAATTTTACAAAGGGGACAAAACGATATGTTTGTGTAATGCAGTGCTCAAAAACAGTTGTACAAAAGACATTAACATAAAACTGTTAAAAACACATTAATTTAACTAGAAGTAACCCATTAACGTGCAAATTATTTTTTCTGTTAAAGTTTAAATCCAAGATTTTGCACCAAATTTTTAAAAAAGAGTATTTTTATGTTATTTTGTCAAAGATTATTATTATATTATTATTGTCTTCTCTCTCTCTCTCTCTCTCTATATATATATATATATATATATATATATATATAATAAAATTGAAACTATTTTAAATCAAAATTCGGGTGTTAAAATTTTTTATAAAACTTGACTAAGATATTCGGCCTTTCTTGTGATTAAACCTTTCTGGAATAAACATGGCGCGGACTAGCGGTGTCCCAAATTCGTGACGTATTTTTAAAGCGCACACGACAATGCCAAGTTTAAACTTTAAAAAATTATTTTGCTTAACTTACACTGTAAAAATTAATTATTATTACAACGTTGAACTTAGTTTTATGAAAAGCCAAATAAAGTTTAAATATCGTTATTTTTCATTTGGCCAAATCTTTCAGAGTTTTCCATGCTTATCTTCGAACCTTGGACTTCTTTGTTGAAATATGCGTTAAGATTAGGTTTCTTTATAGGAAGCACCCCCTCTTTAGGGCCTATATCGCTCGTGCTGATAATGGGCCGCCACAAATACAACCAACAACCAGTTACCACAGACTAAATATTACTTATCTCTGCGCAGCGCTCATGTCTATGTCAGTTATTAACAGTATAACAATTTTCCCCTGAAAACATAATACCCCCGATATATTATATTCATGTGCATATAAGATCAGGCAATATCGGAATACATTTAATAGTATGGTGATTATAAAAATGAACCAAATATTATTTGGTGTTAAGTTAAAAATTTTAATTTTTAAAGAGTGTATTCAATTTTTATGTAACGTATCGGCACGTTCAGTTGAAAGAAAATGTTTTGACTATCAACAACAGCATTCTGAAAATACTTTGATTCAGGCAAAATTTTAGTACGTTGTGATAGTCTCTATAACGCCCCCGTAAAGATAATATAAATTTAATTTTCCTGTATAATTAACCAATAGGGATTTTTCAGATGTGAATATAGCTTATACATTTAGAAACTAAATTTATTCGTCTAAGGTTATTATTGTATCTTGATAATGAAGAAAAACAAACTTCGGTACTCATCAGAGTCCACGATTATATATATATATATATATATATATATATATATATGTAGATATATATATAAATTACATATATATTTAGATATATATATATGGATAAAAACACTATTAATCACGCATAACGCATAATTACACACATAATTTACACCTTATTCTCCTTATTATTTTTTATCATAGTGTCACAGCCTGCCAATAGATGGCACCATCTCCGCGATAGAATTTTATTCTCCATGTTTTTGGATGCTATACAGAATTTTACTCAGTTTAATGTGCGTGAGGAAGGATGTTGTAGTGTGCGTTTTTCTCCATTAAGGTCATGCAAATTCTCTGAAGATGACTCGTAAGAATGAGTTCAAAACCTAAGGTATCAATCAGGGACGAAATTTGAAGGGTGCTGGAGTTTGCAATAGCCCCTTTCAGAGAATTTGACATTTCAGAAAATTTATTTGACATCGCGGGTCAAACTTTAAAAAATTTCAAAAATTGCTAAAATCTTGAGCAGTATCGCCTTTAAAAAAACTATGCCCCCCTCCCCAAGAAAGTTCGGAAATGGCGCCTCTGGTATCAGCATGTTTTATGCGTGATTAATATCGTTTTTTTATCTATATTCTACGCTAACGAGTGTCTAAATTTGTTTTTAATCAATAGATTTTTACAGAATAAGTCCAAGTCTTTTATTATATTTTAACAGTTTTTAGGTGCGTTCGTAATTATCTAACTACGTAGCATCTATAGGTGTCATTCAGTCCGTCCGTCCGCATATAACAACACATAAACTAACTAACCTAATCATTTGAAATTTAAAATATATTATATAATTTTGTCGAGTCATTTCAAATTTTATGAAAATCGGATGCATAGATCAATTACAGAGACAATCAAAAGTATTCCGTTACATTACGGTCAATGAGGAAAAAAGTTTCAAATGCATTTTAAGCGTTTGAAATTTAAAATACATAATTATTACATAATTTTATCGAGTCATTTCAAATTTTATGAAAATCGGATGCATAGATCAATTACAGGGACAATCAAAAGTATTCCGTTACATTATGGGGAAAATATTTAATGGGGTTTCAAATGCATTTTAATGGTGTTACACTCATTTGAACATAATAAAATTGATATGCATCTATAAAGGACATTTTATAATATACATTTTGCATAATCTGCAGTGCAAAGTACATTTGTTATTCATTTACAAGTCCACACAAAAGTATTCCATTACATAATGGTATAGGGAAAACATTTTTTGTGAGCATTTTGCGCGTAAATAACATTTTACAATTTTATGAGATTCATATAGGAGATTGATATTTTTAAAACTTCGTTGTCGTACGAACGCACCTCATTTCCTACGCTTCACGTGCAATTTCCAACTTGTTTTTTTATAAAATGTAAGGAAATGAATTGTAGGAATGCAGAAATGTGTCTTAGAAAGACACCCACGGAGGGCAAATTCACCCCTTAGGGCCTATATCCCGCAGTGTAGATAATTGGCCGACACAAACAAACAAACAAACAAACAGAAGTGTGTCATTACAATGAAGCAAGGACAGATATAATTCAATGATAATAAATGAATGAACTAAAATATTTTAGAGATTAACAATGTTTTATAAGTTTTACTTCATTATCTTAAAAGTCATAATTTAAAATAATTAAAAATTAAAAATGATAAAGTATGCAAACACAAACATATCAGTACAAATAACAAAATCTCTCATATACGCAATAACACGATTCTGCTCCTCAATATATGATCAGATTAAGCGACTGATTCTTTAATTCAGTGATTTCATTATGCGACGTGTACTGTATTATGAGGAATATCATTTTATTGTCAGAAGAAAAGCAGATCATAGGTTTAAAAATCTCTTCTAGGAAGTGAAGCAGACAAATATGATTTTCTGTTTTCAATTGCATTGATCTAATTATTACATAATTTTTCTCCGTCCACTAAATAAAATTAATGGAATTTGTTAAAATAACAAAAGAATAAACTTTTTATCCTATTGCTCATCCTTCCTTTAAAATATTTAATGTATAATAACACAAACGTTCTTGTTATTCTCTTTTACAGATGGAAAATGTGATATAGGATTCACAAAATGCACTCAGAAATGTGACCCAAATTCCGGAAAATGCTCTTGCGATGACGGTTTTGAATTATCAGATGAAGATCATGCAACGTGTAGTAAGTACTACTAATAAGATTAATATTTAGTTAAGGGGCTTCTAAAACAACAATAATAAGGTTTCTCAATAAACATTTTTATACACTGGTTTCCAAAAATTAAGAAAAAATCACAAAAATAGCGATAACGCTTTCAAAAAGCAATCCGTATGAAATTTTCATATATTGTTAAATAAAAGATGCTGAATAAAAATATCAAATGCAAATTAGTGGCGCTGCAATCGCATTGTGTCATCCGTGAGGCACATAAAAATGCATGTTAGAGAATAAGGCAGCAGTTGTCGCTGTGATAATGATATTATAAATCTAGGATAGCGGATTCATTACAATGACTACGACGCATCATTTGCCCACAGAACTGCGATTTAGAGCTATTGGGAGATTGGAGCCAGGACAAAGTCAGGCAGAGGTGGCTAGATGGCTAAATTTGAGTGCTTCGGTGGTTGATAGGCCTTGGCAACAATTTCAAACCACTGGTTTGGGTTCAAGAAGGTTCAGCCAATAACAGCCAAGGGTTTCGTCAAGCGCCGATGACCGATATTTGCGGTTATGTGTACGAAGGAATAGAACCGCAATCCCATCTCACTTTAGATCCTGCCTTGCTGCAGCCACTGGAAGGTTGGTGTCAATGTCTACTGTGCGTAGAAGGCTTCACGAAAGTGGATTTTACGCTAGGCGACCAGCAATTTGTGTGCCGCTCACCTCATGTCACCGGAGGGAACGTTTGATGTGGGCACGTCAACATGTTCACTGGACGCTTGATCAATGGAAGCGTGTTCTCTTCAGGGATGAGTCCCGGTTTAGCCTCCAAAGCGATAGTAGGCGTTGTTTGATTTGGAGGTAACAGGGAACACGCTATCATCTATCAAACATTAGTGAAAGAGATCCATACGGAGGAGGCAGTGTCTGTGTTTGGGGTGCTATCTCTTTGGGTGGACGCACTGACCTCCATGTCTTTCCACATGGAAACGTGAATGCTCACTTGTATAGAGATGACATTCTTGATGCTTATGTGTGACCTTATGCCGGTGAAATAGGTAATGATTTCCTGTTACAGGACGACAATGCTAGACCGCACAGGGATTGCATCGTGGAATATTATCTTCAGCACCAGACAATTCAGCTCATGGAATGGCCCGCTCGATCACCGGACTTGAATCCCATCGAGCATGTTTGGGATGCTTTAGGGAGACGTCGCTGCCCTCAATTCCCCTCCTCTGACCCTTGCCACGCTTACATCTGCTTTGGAAGAGCAATGGCTCTTACTTCCCACCGAACTCATCGACCGCATAATTGTCAGTATGACACATCGCTGTATGTGCTGCATTGCTACTAGGGGTGATCATACTGCATACTAAAGGTACTTTTACTATACCAAACTGGCAAGCTGATTTTGTTAATTTTATAATTATGCTATTTATTGAAACCCCATAATTGTCTGGTAATTTCTTTTCATGTTATTTTATACCTTACTATTCGTTGCATATTGTGGCTGAGTTTCATTAAAATCTACATGTAATATTTTGAATTATCGCTATTTTTGTGATTTTTTCTTAATTTTTGGAAACCAGTGTAGAATTTGGAAGTTTGTATTGCCATATGAATAAGTGAGAAAAATCCTTAAAATTAAATCTGCAAACTTGTGATGCATATTTTAATTTATCTAATTTCTGTCCTTTAAATTCTATGCCAATGTCTTTCCTACAGTAATTTTGTTAACTCTATGATTAGGACTACAAGGTTTTATGTAAAATAGACCTAAGAGCAAAGAACATGCTAGTCCCTTCATGATTTTTATCAGAATGATCACTAAAGCTATATACATATTATTACAGCATTGTTCCATTGATCCATTGTTAAATGGATCAATATCACTAATAATCTGTACATTTCAATGAACATATATTAAAAAAAGTTCTTTAATTCCGCAAAATATTCAGATTACACATTATTCCTCAGAATAACACATATAATTCGGATTTTTCCAACATACATTTTAAAGCCTAAAGAAAGGAACAGTTATAAAAACTTTTGTGAGTAGTAAATAAATTATAGAAGAAAAAATAACTTTCATAATTTTACTGCTTAGTTTAAAAAACAAATCTTTATTATTATTATATTTTATATGTGTTCTATCGCATTAAAGTCTTCTTAAATATTATTTAAGCAGTATGAAAAATTCCCGAATAAGTTCTTCAGCAAATTTAATAAAGAGTAATCCAAAATACATTAGGGACACACAGAAGATTTAATAATGAGAAATATATTACGAATCTTTCTTACATACAAATAGTCCCCTCCCCCTCTAGTGGGCTTTAAGCAAGCTACACTGAGATTCATTCATTGGAAGTATTGATAAAACGTGAAATTCTTGACAGGCTATCGGTTGATTGGGTTCTTTTTTTGACCACAGACTATTAAAGTGCATTCCTTCCCGGGTATGTGGGGGGAATTGGATTTTTTTATGTAACATATCGTTTTGAAGTTTTTTGGCTTGTATATTACTAAGAACTCTACTTCCTCCTTCCTAACTCATTTGCACACTATTACAGGGCATTTTAATTTGTTTATTTGTTCAATATGATTCCACACAATTTTTTACAAAAATACGAAAGAAATATGAAAAAAATACTTAACAAATCTGAATAATTAACTGTTTTTCCACTATTTTAACACAGGGAGCAGGTACGTATTTCAGACGAAATCAAGATATAGTTATAAAATCCCACAAATTTGAAGTTCTATTAATAACATTATCATGACCTTGGAAAATCCTGGACGGGTCCGCTAGTATATTGTAAAAATGATAAACATTTAAGTACACACGGTTATTAAAATAAAAGTATTCATATATTTATTTATCATTTAAAAAAACTCACTCTTTCATTAGAAATAATTTTGGATAGGACCATTTAGGGAATTGCAGAAAAATAAATAAATTGCAGACGTTTACAATATAATTTCTACAATACCATGAGTCACATCTTTCTCTATAAATTTCTTTTTACGTTTTTTATTATTTCACCTATGTAGTAGCCTCTAATGTTTAAGAGTGGTGACATAAAGATACCGCAAATTTTCTCAAAGTATTCTTCAAAATCAGAAAACGCGTCTGTAATTTTCTACAGAGGAAAGGTTCCGAAATACGGATACCTTAGCAATGTCAAACAAAATATCATTTGTGACTTGCATACGAAAAAAACATATGCTGTGGTAATAATTTCAAAGTTAAGTATTGATTAGCTGAGTAATTTGTGTAATCTATATGTACTCGAAAAATTGACAAAAAATAATTAAATATTTTTGTGTATCGTATTGTCATATCATGCAATCACAATTTAATCTTTATCTATCAGTCATTGCAACATAATATTTAATTAATACCAGTAATAAACCAGTTTATTCATATGTAAACATACCGGTTAATAAAACGTCATGTAGTGACCATCAAAGCTGATGGAAGAAGTGACCAGTATTATTTGGTCTTGGTTTCCTAAAATAACGCACAGGACTGATCGAGTAATTATTTAATTGCAGACATACTGAACAGATAAAGGCGAAAAACAATCACTGAAAAATTCAAAGATTTTTATTATTCTTCTAAAAGTTTTCTAGTGGAACTGTCCTAGACTTCTAATTAATTAACTGGTACAAAAATCTTAAGGATAAAGCCGAACTCTATATATTATTAATAATACATTAGTCCAAAGTTACGCCGCCACTCTAAAACCGTATTGAACATGTATCTCCTTTGAACCGCACTTACCGTCACATCTTTTGTTGAACAAAACCATTTATAACCTACTCTCCTCCATTTGACATATGCCTGTCAATGTTTTTTAATCTTCTCTGGCGTCAAATCACAAATAAAGGTAGTTAATTTTAATCTCCAGTAAGCATCGTTTAAGAAGTATTAATTTATTACTTCCGGTGTATTAAGTCTGACGCGAATCAATTTCTGTGGCGCTAAAACGTTTTAAAGAATTTTCCAAATATTTGACCCAAGTGCACACGTGAAAATAAAAAATAATCTCGGCATCGAGTTTGCAGCTAAAAATAGAAGTTTTTTGTCAAACGATAAATTTATTTCAAGAAAAAATGAGGTTATTGATACATAATAAACCTGAAACACTAAATATTACACTAGACCTTTTAATAAAATACTTTTAAAATAATAGAACTTTTAGGACGGAATAATTTTTGAATTAAGATATTGTATAAGTTAAATAAAAAAAGTTTATAAGAGTTTGATATACACAAGAAAATTACAGAGATTTTTAATAGGATTTTAAATAACAAAAGCTTTTATTTAAAAAAAAAATTTCAATTAGCGCCATTTTTTAGATTTAAGCAAATTGGAATAAATATGTTTTGGTGAATTAAGATTTTATACCTTTCATATGTAGATTTTATAAGTAGGATTTTAATTTATTAAGCCAGAATAATTCATGAAACATTATAATAAACTATAATGTCAGTTTTGGCGAAAAAATTAAATTTTGTTATATATATGAATTTACTTCGACTTACTTTATTGCCTAAAAGATTCATTTGTATCCATTAGGCTGGATAATAATTTTTTTCTGACTTCCTTTTTTATTAACTTGCAACAAGGTGCAAATAGCTTTAGTGTAATATTTTAGGTACTGTGTTTGGAGATTCAACCTTTTTTGATTATGTGACATTTCTGAAATATCATATGTATATAATTTAGAAATGAAATTCCATATGATATTTGCACCAAAGTAATCAACAAGTGCTGGTTATTTTTAAACGATTTTTTTTTATAAATCAATATTTACAATCGATCATTACTGTAAACTAAATCAGACAGGTGATACAAACGATAGGCAAAGATATAATTAGTGTTTACAACATATTTTATTCATAACATATGGATTTTGTATTTATGTAGATAAAGAGACACCAAAGTTATTTTATAACTGGGAATAAATATGCTTAAAATACTGAAGTATTTAACAAAAATATAAATCTGCAAAAGGAGAAAATTTTTCAAATGTCATACAATATTATTTTTATTAAATGTTATAAAAAATGGAATAAGAAATATGTCCAATAGTATGTTTTGAAAGAGAAAATAATAAAACATAAGTTACTAAATTAAAAAATACATATATATATATATATTTAAAAATAAATTTTGACGGTACTTCTAGGTTATCCCGTCGACAATTTTCGCCAAATTATACAAATCGCCAAACTAATAGCCAAATTATACATGTTGACATAATTTTTATTTTAAATAACGAAAAAACAAATAATTAGTAGAATATTAATAAAAATATTAATAAAAAGTCGAAATAAAAATCACTTAATGACATTTTAAACACGTGAATCGCATTTAATGTCATTGAATGTGACATTCACGATCATCCATTATTGCATTTAATCTTATAGTTCGGCGATAATTTTTTTGTCGACGGGATAACCTAGAAGTACCATTTTCACTAAAGCCAGAAGAAAGCAAACAAATATGTTTCTAATTACACAAGAATTAAAAAATATACTTCGTTTGTTGCCTTTGCATAAATTACACACATAATATCATGAAATGACATAACTATCATTCTCCTTAGTCATTATATTTCAACCAATCAAATCAAGTAACAACCCGTCCAGATACATACACATAATACATAGGCATACATGCAGTAATATAATACACTGCTCAAAACAATTAAAGGATATTGCAGTTTTAGGTGGATTTTGTATCTGGGAAACTTTTTAGCTGATTGATACATGGTCAACAGACATAGTAGGTTATATGAGAATAAATTACACATGTTTGGCAGAAAAAATGCATTTTATTGCGCATTTGTGTACAAAAGAAAAAAAAACACAATTTGTGCATATGAGAAAAAAAGAATAAGAAAAGGTGTTTTCTTCAAAGAAAATCATTTTCGGTAGGGGGTATGGTTTCCACGGGCGGCCAGCAACGTTGAACACCTTTGAGGCATGGACTCAATGAGGCTATTAATGACGAGTTGGGGTATTCTGCCCCACTCTTCCAGAAGAGCTCTTTCCAGTTCTTGGAGAGTTTGTGGAGGTTGTTGACGGTCAGAAACTCGTCTTCTTAGAGCGTCCCAAACGTGCTCGATTGGATTTATGTCTGGAGAACACGCTGGCCATTCATTTCGAACGATTCCTTCCTCGAAAAGGAAATCCTCCACCAGATTTGCACCATGTGGCCTGCAGTTATCGTCCTTTACAATGAAGTTATCTCCGATTTCTGCAGCGTAAGGGACTACAATAGGTCTAGGACCTCATACCTATATCGGCGACCAGTCAGAGCTCCATCTCGAATGATGTAGAGGTCAGTGCGCCCGTCAATGGAGATGCCACCATACACCAACACTCCTCCACCGCCAAATCTGGCACTTTCGTGCACGAACGCAGGATTATTCCTACTGCCACGGTCCCTCCAGATGAAAATACGCCTATTATCCGGATGCACAGAAAAACGGGACTCGTCAGAAAACAGAATATTGCTCCATTCATTTCTCCTCCAGTTGACATGCTCGGTTGCCCACTCCCTGCGGTCGCGACGATGACTTGATATTAATCTAACATATACCATCGGTCGGCGAGCATGCAGACCTACAGCATGGAACCGGTTTCGGACAGTCTGAGTTGAAATCGTTGTGCCTGTAGCCGAGCGAAGGTGTTGTTGGAGAAGAGTAGCGTTCATGTTTCGGTGTCTCCGAGCTGTTAACGCAAAATACTGATCTTCATTGGGCGTTGTTGCCCGTCTACGACCTTGCCCTGGTCATCGGCCTGCACATCCACTTTCCAAAAAATGGTTACAGATCCTGGAAATGACACTTTGTGACACTCCAATGGCTTGCGCTACTTCGGCTTGAGTTTGGCCCCCTTCTAACCTACCAACAATTCTCCAAGCTTCTGAATCTGTCAAATGACTTCGCTGAGACGTCGTACTCATCGAAACAAAGCAATCACTGAATGCCGATCATTCTTGTCTTCATTCTCTTTTATCCAGTTGAAAGTCAAATTTCATTCGCTGCCGCTAAAGCGACGTTTTTGACGTCGAACTCAAAATTTGCATACTCCACAGTTTGAAAACCAGAAAAATTTGCATTTGTGATTCTCTTCTTCTATTTTCGGCAAAAAAATTTCGTTTACATCTTTATTTTATATAAAACTTCAAATATCCTTTAATTGTTTTGAGCAGTGTATAATGAACCTAACTGAAGTGAAAAGTTCGCCAGAGCCAAGAATTGAACCCGGAATAACAGCATTCCAGGCTGTTTCTCCGGTTTCGAGTTTAAGTTCTGGCTCTAGTTAACATTTCACTCAAGTTGGGTTTATTACATTTATTGTATGTGTGTCTATATATTATGAGCATGTACATTTATGATTTAAATGCAGGAGTTTCTTGTATGCGTCTATGTGCGTTAACACCTCGTTTACTCTAATATAAAAAAATCTAATTGATATCAATTACATAATATGATGGGATTAATAACTGATTTATATTGCTTTTTTTAGAAAAAAAAGATAGTGATGCATCATGCCAGTTGATATGTGATCCTGGTTTTTGCGTTAAAGAAAATGACAAAGAAAAATGTATATGTCCTACATCAACTCATAAATTTTTAAATGGCAGCTGTATTGGTAAGTTATATGATTTTATTAGTGAAAAACTTGCATAAATTTCAATTAAATTCTGTACTAAAATTTTCTGAGAAGAGCATCGTGAAAAGCATATTATTTAAAGATATGATTTTAAAGAAATTATTTTATTTCAAAGAAAAACAACTTCACATTGTCAACTATTTACAAATTTCAAATGATGAAAATAAAAATTATAACACACATAAAAATTCCGTGCTAATCAAAATCAGGTATAATTGTGGTTCATTCAGGATATTCTTTCTTGTAATAAATTTAATGGTTAAATATGCGTTTTTTATATGACGTATGTATTCGGCTTATTAATCATATGTATATGCTACTGATTTCTACGCTGTAAAAAAATCTGTGATTTTACTAAAATTGTTGTAAGAAACAGTGATTCTTAGAACTGTTTATGTACCATAAACAACAAAAATTCATGTAACAGTTATACTTTTGAAATGAAAATCAAAACATATATAAGGTTACTAAGAACGTTTTAGTAAACTTTGATGTCTAGAACTTTATATGTAAGCAGTACTGGGTTTATAGATAAAATTTAAGTAAAATTTTTGTAATTTTGGTCGATTCTTTAGTAAAGTACAGATTTCTGTAGCTTTACAAAAAGTAATTTTGTCGACTTATATTTTTTTCTGTACAAGGGACAGATAAAAGTTTAGTAATTTAAGAAAATTCTCTAACTTTACATCTGTAGAATTACAGATTTTTTCACAGTTTACGCCATTGAAAAAATACGAAACTTATTAATAAAAAAAAAGTTCAAAAACATATAATTAAGTTCGGTTATCACAAATCACTGTTTTCTGCCTGTTTTACATCACACTGAGAAACATTTGTGGAAACTTCTTGGCAGCATTGCTGCCTCCAATTTTATGGAGTATTTTAACCGTTAAAACCGGTGTAATATTGTCATGTTACACCAGTAATATATGTTTAAATTACACCATTGCATATGTGAAAACAATTACTGCATGAAATTGGAGGCAGCATTTGCCACCATTTTTACACCAATTGTATGGAGTAACGTTTCCACAAATGTTTTACAGTGCAGTTGCATTGTTGATTGTACGAACATTTGGTTTATATTGCATTAAATATAGGGCTAAGAAGAAATAAGTTGCTCGCATGAGAGGGCACTGGAATGCGTTCCATTCGTGCAAATGAAATCAAATTTAAGCTGAAGATAATTCAAATAAAGTACTCGACATTTAAAAATAAAACAAAAATTTGAAATTTAAAAGTCCATTGATAGGGGTTGCTGTAACACACATATAACATTTCATTAACTTTATCAATTATAAATAATATTTAAAAAGTGAAACTAGTTAATAAAAATGAAAAATCTTCCGTAAGGTTTTTCATACATTAGAATGAAGTATATACAGTGTTCGGGGAAATATACTGTCACTAACAAATTGCAGCTGATTGCTGGCTTCAAGGACCATGTTAGCCACAATATATTCATTCTGGTAGATTGATTTTACAAGTAGGTTCATTTGTTTATCATGTAGATAAAATGTGTAGAGAAGTAACTAATGCTTGTAAGTAATACGCTTTTTTTAACTAAAGAATAATACTAATAGACATGCGTTGTAACGCAAATGATTTTCAGTACATGCAAATAAATACCATTTATGCTATAGAGCCATCTACTGTTGTATCTTCATAATAAAGTTTTTTATTTAATCAATTCGGATGCATAATTTCATACACTTTTCGATGGTAAATGGCAACACACAGACGAATGGATGCACGGACTAACAGACAGACATTTTTTATAAATATGTCGTTTGAATCTCTTACCCGTAAAATGTGTAAAACCGCTAACCCTTCAAACAGGAAATTGGAAAAAAAAATTGATTACAGGATTTTCTTCTGTTGAAGAAAGAAGAAAGTAAAAGAATAGAAGAATAACAATACACATTAATTCGGATATTTTTAAACAAAAGTTACATTTGGAAGTTTCGTTTAAGAAAGATTTGCTTTTTAAAGACCAAGAACAGGTTTTTAGCTTTTATTTTCTAGAATATGAATGATTTTAGCCATAGAGTTTTCTTATATTAGTTATTGCCTTCTGATTAAGATTAAAAAATTAAATGAAATAATTATGACGCAACATGAATTGCACGAGTCCTAGTGTGTATACTTCCATACTTCCAATACTACTGGATTCAATTCAATTTTAGTTAAGGATTATAAAGTAAGAGTTTGAAGTACTTTAAGGTCAGAAAGTTAAGAAAAGTGATAATTTTTTAAAAAGGTCTGAATTTTGAATTTTCTTTTTTTTGCAATTTGGCGTGCATGTTAATTCTTTTATAAAAAAAATTGCTACAACTGGATCGAGCTTCATTTAATTATTCTACCATTCATTTAAAATAAAAATCAAGATACGTTTAATTAAATTTAGAATTACATTCAGTCCTCTATTCCAGGAAAATAGTAGACAGTTTCACCGTCCACAAACGTAGATTTCGATGGATCTCCTTCTATCAATTCGCAGAAACAGACACACGTGCTGCTCGTTTTTTTGCCGATCCCACCGAAGCTAGCACAAGGAAGAAAATACAGGCTTGTGATTGGTTGAATAAATTAAAGAGCATTTTGTTTTGGTTCATTTTTGAGTTTACCTTTTTTTAATCATCACTTTTAGAAGACGGATTTTGATTAATTTCCTTCTGATTTTACATATTTATTAACAGATAAAAAGAAAGATTTTCTGCAATTTAGAATTAAAGAAGTTATTGATGATGTTTCTCAATTGTTCTGTATTACTTTAAAAATAATAATAATAAAAGTGAAATTGGAATTTCTTTTTAATTATTTTAACATGATAGAAAAATTTATTTACAAACAATAATCATATTTCCTTTTAACGGCGTCAATTATGCGATATTTACAAACCCAATTGTTTTATATTACTTTTAAAAATTCTTATTGTTATTCTTATTATCTCTTTTTAGGTGCGTTCGTAATTATGTAAATACGTAGCACCTATTGTTGTCGCTCAGTTCGTCCGTCTGTCCGTCTGTCCGCATATAACAACGCAAAAACTACCCAACCGAATCGCTTGTAATTTAAAATACATAATTATAACATAATTTTGTCGAGTCTTTTCAAATTTTATGAAAATCGGATGGATAGATCAATAATAGGGACAATCAAAAGGATTCCTTTACATTACGGTCAATGGGAAAAAAGTTTCAAATGCATTTTAATCGTTTGAAATTTAAAACACATAATTATTGCGTAATTTTGTCGAGTTTTTTCAAATTTTATGAAAATCGGATGGATAGATCAATAACAGGGGCAATCAAAAGTATTCAATTACATTACGGTCAATGGGAAAAAAGTTTCAAATGCATTTTAATCGTTTGAAATTTAAAAATATAATTATTACGTAATTTTGTTGAGTCATTTCAAATGTTATGAAAGTCGGATGCATAGATCATTTACAGGGACAATCAAAAGTATTCCATTACATTACGGTCAATGGGGAAAAAGTTTCAAATGCATTTTAATGATGTTACACTCCTTCGAACATAATAGAATTGGCATGAATCTATAAATTTATACTAAAATATGCATTCTATACAATCTGTGATGCAAAGAATATTTATTATTAAATTACAGGGCCACGCAAAAGTATTCCACTACATAATGCTATACGGGGAAACATTGTTTGGGACGTGTTTTAATTATATTCAACTATTTCACATTTTATGAATAAGATATACCTTGCTGCGGTGTAATAAAAATTACTTCCTGCATATTTACAGAAACGTAAAGATTTCGACTACTATACTATATTCGAAGTACGCTCTACTATATCAGCAAGATCTGAATATTTTTAAAACTTCGTTATCGTACGAACGCACCTCATTTGCTACGTTCACGTGTAATTTCCAACTTGTTATTAATTTAACACGATATACCCATACATACCCCTAATACGTACATCCACATTCAGAATAATTTATTTACAAACAACAATTGCTCTTTAAATTATTCAACCAATCAGAAGCCGAAATTTACTTCCCTATGCTAACTTCGGTGGGATCGGCAAAAATGCGTGCTACCCTCCAAGGTCATGTTTAGTTTAGGCGAGACATAGTACGTCGATAGTTCATTATATTTCCAAATAAATGTTCACAGTTGGATATGGTTATTAAGTTAATCATCTAAAGTCATCATTTTAAAAATAGTCCGGGAGCCGACCGTCGATTTTCCTATGTATCGAGTACAAGGACCGGACATACATCAAAATGTAGGTCTCAATGTGCACATTAAGAATATCACTGGCTGCCAGGTCCTATCCTGCCGGAACCCAAGGCAGCCGCACTTTTATGACGTCAATTTTGAGTGTTTACCTATGTATCGAGTACAAGGACCGGACATACATCAAAACGTAGGTCTCAATGTGCACATTAATAATATAACTGGCTGCCACATACATCAAAATGTAGATTTCAATGTGCACATTAAAATATCACTGGCTGCCAAGTCCTATCCTGCCGGAACCCGGTGGCAGCCGCACTTTTATGACGTCAATTTTGAGTGTTTGCGTATGTATCGAGTACAAGGACCGGACATACATCAACATGTAGGTCTCAATGCGCACATAAGAATATCACTGGTTGCCAGGTCCTATCCTGTCGGAACCCAAGGCAGCCGCACTTTTATGACGTCAATTTTGAGTGTTTACCTATGTATCGAGTAAAAGGACCGGACATACATCAACATGTAGGTCTCAATGTGCACATTAATAATATAACTGGCTGCCACATACATCAAAATGTAGATTTCAATGTGCACATTAAAATATCACTGGCTGCCAAGTCCTATCCTGCCGGAACCCGGTGGCAGCCGCACTTTTATGACGTCAATTTTGAGTGTTTGCCTATGTATCGAGTACAAGGACCGGACATACATCAACATGTAGGTCTCAATGCGCACATAAGAATATCACTGGTTGCCAGGTCCTATCCTGTCGGAACCCAAGGCAGCCGCACTTTTATGACGTCAATTTTGAGTGTTTACCTATGTATCGAGTACAAGGACCGGACATACATCAAAACGTAGGTCTCAATGTGCACATTAATAATATAACTGGCTGCCACATACATCAAAATGTAGATTTCAATGTGCACATTAAAATATCACTGGCTGCCAAGTTCTATCCTGCCGGAACCCTGTGGCAGCCGCACTTTTATGACGTCAATTTTGAGTGTTTGCCTATGTATCGAGTACAAGGACCGGACATACATCAACATGTAGGTCTCAATGCGCACATAAGAATATCACTGGCTGCCAGGTCCTATCCTGTCGGAACCTAAGGCAGCCGCTCTTTTATGACGTCATTTTTGAGTGTTTACCTATATATCGAGTACAAGGACCGGACATACATCAAAACGTAGGTTTCAGTGTGCACATTAAAAATATAATTGGCTGCCACATACATCAAAATGTAGATTTCAATGTGCACATTAAGAATATCACTGGCTGCCAGGTCCTATCCTGCCGGAACCCGGTGGCAGCCGCTCATTTATGACGTCAATTTTGAGTGTTTGCCTATGTATCGAGTACAAGGACCGGACATACATCAAAATGTAGGTCTCAATGTGCACATTAAGAATATCACTGGCTGCCACATACATCAAAATGTAGGTCTCAATGTTCACATTAAGAATATCACTGGCTGCCAGGTCCTATCCTACCGGAACCCGGTGGCAGCCGCACTTATATCACGTCAATTTTGAGTGTCTGCCTATGTATCGAGTACAAGAACCCGACATACATGAAAATGTAGGTCTCAATGTGCACATTAAGAATATCACTGGCTGCCAGGTCCTATCCTGCCGGAACCTGGTGACAGCCGCACATTTATGACGTCAATTTTGAGTGTTTGCCTATGTATCGAGTACAAGGACCGGACATACATCAAAATGTAGGTCTCAATGTGCACATTAAGCATATCACTGGCTGCCAGGTCCTATACTGCCGGAACCCGGTGGCAGCCGCACATTTATGACGTCAGTTTTGTGTGCACATTGAGACCTACATTTTGTTGTATGTCCGGTTCTTGTACTCGATACATAGACAGACACTCAAAATTGACGTCATAAAATTGCGATGCCACCGGGTTCCGACAGGGTAGGACCTGGCAGCCAGTGATATGTTTTATGTGCACATTGAGACCTACATTTTGATGTATGTGGCAGCCAGTGATATTCTTAATGTGCACATTGAGACCTACATTTAGATGTATGTCCGGTCCTTCTACTCGATACATAGGCAAACACTCAAAATTGACGTCATAAAAGTGCGGCTGCCACCGGTTTTCGACAGGATAGGACCTGGCAGCCAGTGATATACTTAATGTGCACATTGAGACCTACATTTTAATGTATGTGGCAGCTAGTGATATTCTTAGTGTGCACATTGAGGCCTACATTTTGATGTATGTGGCAGCCAGTGATATTCTTAATGTGCACATTGAGACCTACATTTAGATGTATGTCCAGTCCTTGTACTCGATACATAGGTAAACACTCAAAATTGACGTCATAAAAGTGCGGCTGCCTTGGGTTCCGGCAGGATAGGAATTGGCAGCCAGTGATATTCTTAATGTGCACATTGAGACCTACATTTTGATGTATGTGGCAGCCAGTGATATTCGTAATGTGCACATTGAGACCTACATTTAGATGTATGTCCAGTCCTTGTACTCGATACATAGGTAAACACTCAAAATTAACGTCATAAAAGTGCGGCTGCCTTGGGTTCCGGCAGGATAGGACCTGGCAGCCAGTGATATTCTTAATGTGCACATTGAGACCTACATTTTGATGTATGTGGCAGCCAGTGATATTCTTAATGTGCACATTGAAACCTACGTTTTGATGTATGTCCGGTCCTTGTACTCGATACATAGGTAAACACTCAAAATTGACGTCATAAAAGTGCGGCTGCCTTGGGTTCCGGCAGGATAGGAATTGGCAGCCAGTGATATTCTTAATGTGCACATTGAGACCTACATTTTGATGTATGTGGTAGCCAGTGATATTCTTAATGTGCACATTGAGACCTACATTTAGATGTATGTCCAGTCCTTGTACTCGATACATAGGTAAACACTCAAAATTAACGTCATAAAAGTGCGGCTGCCTTGGGTTCCGGCAGGATAGGAATTGGCAGCCAGTGATATTCTTAATGTGCACATTGAGACCTACATTTTCATGTATGTCCGGTCCTTGTACTCGATACATAGGAAAATCGACGGTCGGCTCCCGGACTAAAACTTAGACATAGTTTCCGATGACGTTATTCTCATATACATAAGTGGCAGTATAAATGATTTCACTTACTTGAAAATTTAAAATGTGCTTTAAATAGGCGGATGCATTGTGTTTAAGCATTAACAAATAATGAAAGGACTTTGATTTCCATCAAATCAGTTTACCTAAATGATCTGCAAATAATAGCAATATGCAGAATGTAAACAAATAAAAAGATGAAAGCTAGACTTTTTCAACCTAATAAAATTTCAAGCATTAAGTTGACGCAAATGTTCTGTGAAATTGTTTTACAGGAATAAAATGAAGGTAATAGATAAAAAAAAAAAAAAAAAAAAAAAAAAAAAAAAAAAAAAAAAACCAAGCAAAAAAAATTAATTTCAACTGAAAAAGGAAAATAACACCTTAAGATAAACGTTAAAAGTTAATATAAGAATATTTCCCGTATAGATTTTGCTTAAAATATTTCTTAAAACTTTCAAATTTTATAAACAAATTTAAGCAGGGAGCAAAACATAAGTTCATAAATCCTCGTAGGGTACAGGAATAGCAAAAGTTGCTTTAGACTTTTCTCATGCCAAAAAGTTATCTGAAATTATTTGCATTACAAATAATTCCACAATTTAACGTGTATCAAAAACTTTTATAAAAAGACCGTTTTTATGTATAAATTTTCTTTTTAAACAGAATCCATTCATCAGCTTCTAAAATATTAAGAGAAAAGATCACTAAACATTTTTACAAGTATTTCGATTTTTCGGAGTGAGTATAAAGGGATTTTTGTAAATGCATTCTTTTTCATTCTATAAACCAGTCTATTTTGTGAAGACGTGTTTCCCATGGTGCTTTCTTTATTTATTATTGCTTTTTTTAATAGAAAAAAAATCACAACTTAACCAGAGGATGTGCGATAAAATAAGGATATTCTTATTATACGAATCAAATATTTCCAACTGAGGGAAAAGGTTCGCAAGACAGAAATCGAAGTCAGATCCTTGGGTTACAGGGCCAGTGATTTTCCGTTTAAGCTAACTGGGCCGACAACCAGGAAGCATTCTTCGCTCAGATAACCTTATTGATAATAACATCTGGTCTGTCATTTAGATAGCTCAAAAGAATAAACTGCAGATATAGGAATTCTATATAACCAATGGATGTGTTAGATAAAATGTTATTTTAACGCAATCAAACTGATTGGTAAAATTATCATACGAATTAAATATTTTCAAATAAATGTGATAATTTTACCACTCAGTTTGACTGTATTAAAATAACAGTTTACCCAACGCTTGCATCGTTTATATGCAGTTCCTTTACCTGCGGTTTATTCTGTTTTGTATAAAAAACAGATTAGACGTTATTACCCGTAAGGCATGGTGACGTCGCTGTGAAGTCACGTTGTCACTTTCTGACCATCGATCTTCGATGTGACATCACGTGACGTCGATGCGAAGTCACAGTGACTAAAATGTGAAGTCGTTATGGCCATTTTAGAGCTCGTTTGTGATGTCACATTGTGACTACTTTGTGAAGCCACGTTGTGACAAATTTGTGAAAAATGTGTCATTTGTGATTATTTTGACATTAACATTGTGACGAAACTTTGACAAAAGCGACGATACCTAAATTGCCAGAAACATGCTTTTCAAAGTAAATAACATGTTTTGAAGAATTTTTGTAATTTTCTTAAGATGTTTAAGAAAGTCGCATCTCAGTCACAATGTGACGTCAGTGAGTGGTGTCATTTTGATCACAGATGTGATGTGACCAAAGTGACTAACAGTGACGTCATTGTGACGTCACTGTGACCATGCATGCTATGAGGGTACCAATAAGTTTATATGAGTGAAGAATGCTAGCTGATTATCGGCTCAATTTGCTTAAACGAAAAGCATTGACCCTGTAAGCCAAGGATCTGCGTTCGACTCACAGCCTCGGCAATTTTGCGCTCAGCTGGAAATATTCAATTCGTATGATAATTTTACCTATTAGTTTGATTGTGTTAAAATAATAAATTAACCTTATTATTTCTAAACTGAAGTTTATATAAGTAAGTTCCTATAGAAATTCTGATAGAATAATCATATTTCTGTTGTCCGATAGCTAAGTAAAATAACTTAAGATATTTATTTTTTGGTCAGATCTGTGTAGAATAGATGGAACACCCCCGAAAGGCTTGAATTGTCCTGGCAAATGGACAGTTCAAGGCAAATGCGAAAGCGATGATGATAATGGCATGCGTTGCAAATGCGAAGACCCATATGAGCAGGCGGACGACGGAATTCATTGCAAACGTAAGTTTCTCTTTAGTTTTAATTTCACTATATTCATACGATCGTGCAGGGTAAAAAATAAAAGTATTTTGAATTATGCTTTCACTTTGTCAGACTTTTTTTTATTGGTTTGCTTTTAGGTTTTCATTTAAATATTTGTGTTTCACAGCATAGTTCAAATGTATTTTAAGGACGACTGAAGATAATTTTTGTTTAATGGGGTCTATTACTCAGAATTTTCATAAAACAACTCTTGAAATTAAAATTAAAACATAAAAATGAATTATATTAAAAAATAGCGAGTACGGGCACATCTACAAATGAAATGCTTTCGTTTAGAAAAAAATGCTTAAAATTTGCTCAGTAAAAATCACAGGCCAAAATAATAAAAAATAAAAACAGCTTGGTCTGTTATATATCTAGATCAACATTTCAGCAACATTATTAAATTATATATTTATATGTAAATCTCAAAGAGAAAAGAAACTTGTGAGAATTACACCACATATTAAAACTATATATTTACAATAATTTATTTATGGACTCTATACGCTTGACGTCACATTAGAAATCTCATGGTGCAAAAGTAACTCGGTTAATATATTTGTTTAAACGTGTCATCATTTGATGCAGCATAAATGTAGGTTGCATACGGAAAATATTTTCGATTTATTCTGTACAAATTACTATTCGATAGACACTTATTAGAAAATTCTTATATAATTTAATGAATAAAATACACAATTTAAAATTTAAAAGTAATTTGAAAATATGTATGATGGTGCTTAAAAATACACAAAGGAATTAGCACTTCAATTGAAAATATCTAAAAGTCAACGAAATCTAAAATATGATCCTAAAATTTCAATACACAATGTTTTTCGTGATTCTGAAGGTTATTTTCAAGCAAATTGAATTTTTTCTCTTTTTCTTTGAACTCAACAAAAGGATATTGTCTGTAGAGTTGTTATAATTGTCTGATTTACAGCAACGTTTTAAACATACCCAATTCCTACATGCGGACTTTCAAATGCATGACTGATGTTATTTACTAGTGCTCGCGATAGCAGCTATACGTTTAAACGATATACGTATATCCGTATAATACGTTTTTCTGCTATACGGATACTTTAAAATATACGTTTAAACGTATCCGGATACGTATAAGGCGTATCAGTTAAACGTATATTTTAGAATACGTATATTTAATGTATACGTATATTCCACGTATCGTATCTAATTTAAATATTGGACATCATCAGTCTTATGTCACTGAATGAAGAATAATTTGGAAATCGGTGGCGTTACGACAGGAATCCGTATAGTATATGTCTTATATACACAAGATCAAGCAATAAAAAGCGTATATTTTTAAAAACAGTTTGCAAAAATTTCACAAAATATCACACTCCTGATTGGCCGATCTCGTTTCACTAACAATGAAATATCTATTTTCAAAATAGCGAGTTATTACCGTGAATTGCAAAAGTATTTTGCAACATTGTACTTTGAATTTATTTAGATTTTTTTATTCATCTCAAGGTAATGAGCTCAGATACCCCGTTATTTTACATTTTGTGTAGGTAATGTATACAAATTGTATCCATTGTAAATAACCAGCAAAATTAAACACTTTTTGAGGAAAGAATGAGAGTATAAATGTTTCAGATTTATAGTGAATTCTTGTTAAATTTAATTTTTTCTTTTTAATTATTTAAAAATTCTTTATTTACTTATTGTTTTACACTCAAGATTGCACCCGGGCGTAAATGCTATTCTTTTCATGGAGCTAATATTTTCTAACTCTGTTAATGTATAATGAAATTTCATTTTTTTAATCTTGACATTCTCACCAAAACATACGTAGAATCACTTCATATCAAGCATTAACTGAATCTTTGATGAAAATCCGTGCATTAATTCTAGAGATAGAGCTATTGCAGAAATCGTAAATAAAATACAGAAAAGTAGAGCTACCTGTTGAACGATTTACATATAAAACTAGTCAGCAACAATTTCTACCAGGGACTACTTGAATATATAGGGGATACTGGGATGTATGTGAACAGTTCACATAAACATAGCTTTTTGTCATAACTGGGTTAATTTCTATAAGCAAAACTACTCTACATAGTAAACAGAACTTTTTTTTTACGCATGGTATTTTTTTAAAATTAACTTTACAGTTCTTCTTACTTTTCTTAATAGTTTATTGAATTAAAAAAAAATGTTCATATGTGCCCCAACGAAAGAGCAGTTGTAAACACATAAGGAAAACCTGTGAACACAAGGAAAAAAATTGACATGTTTTTATTATCTTTTTCATATGTTATCTTAATCATTAGTTGTATTATTTATTAAATTCACCATAAAGAAAAATATATGTATATTTATTTAGTTTCTGAGTTATATGTTTAAGCAAAATATTATTTAAAAAAAAGTAGATTTGGGGGGGGGGGGTTAGATAATTGATAAAATATTGTTGCAATATAACAAAAAAAAAATAAAGAAGTAAACTTGAGAAAATAATTAAAGAATTTAAATTTTGCTTAGGGCTTTTTGTTTGAGGGAGATTTTAGGGAGGGGGCATTTGGATAATATTTATAGGAAAACTACCAAAAGGCGAAAGATTCTTATTCCTATATTTGCCTTATTTGCCTGTAAATTAAGGATAAAAAATTGTTTTACATTTATAAGCTTCCTCAAAATTTAATTTCTTTTGCTTTTAAAAGAAAGGGGGGAGTCAATAATGGAGATTTCACGGTAATTATAAGTTTAAAAATTTTATTTTCTTAATATATATATATATTTTCAAAACACCCAAAAAAATAGCTGTTTTAGAAATGGAAGTAAAATAATACTACAAGTTTGCAACAAATGGAACAGAAAAATTTGCAAAATTGTTAAACGTAATATTTTTTGCATTAATGATGCATAAAAAATAGTATTGAAAACTGTTAAATAAAATAATTTATAGCATTTATTGCAATTTAGAAAACATGAAATTTATTTAAATTACAATTGAACGTAAAGAGCTTGTTGCTTTTTATGTATTTGCTGACAGTTGTGTTTGTAGAAGTTTCTATTACACAAAATCAACTTTATATGATAGAAATGTCTTCTATTTCTATAAAAATATAGATAATGGAGCTGACATTATTTTCACGAAGTTAACTAAAAAGAATAGAATCACTGAATGATTATTGGGCAATTTAATGACATATTCAGATCTGCCCCAACTAGACACTTCATAAGTGTCCCACATTCCGACAAGAGTTAAAATGACAAATCATTAGCATTTCTCAATTTTAAAAATAAAAAATATCATAAATATTTATTATTATCCATAGTATATGTTAAATACAGGAAAAAAGAATAAATAAATAAAATTATTCTTTTATCAAGCTGGAGATTTTACTTTTAAGTACAATAAGCAGTATTTTGGCTCTTGGGGACAAACAAAATGTCGAAGAGTCTCAAAAAATTTTTTCCATATGTCTGTAGGTGCTCCCATCTTTGATAATTTTTTGAAATAAAAAAAACATATAATAACTAGTGAAAAATGGCAATGTTCTTATCTGCCACATTTTCACATGTGCCCTAGTCTCCCCCATATATGTTACTTAATTCTGTGTATTAGGTCTTGAGATAGAAAACCAACGAAATCCATGTCACATACAGACAGACAAAGTCACAGAATCATAAACTGACAGGCAGATATTTTTTAAAAACATGTTTTTCGGACTCTCTTACACTTAAAACGTGTAAACCCGTCGAAAATATTCCCGAATCCAATACTTTCTTCTTCTAAAGATACAAGAAGATATAAAAAACTAAGTACTGCGTGGCAGATTTTCCAAAGATTAGTTTGATTCTACCCACAACTAATGTAAGACATTTTATAATAAATAACTTAGTTTTTTGGAAAAAAAACCAAAATCTAAACTGAGGAAGTATTCAGATTTTTTTAAGTACCTGCATAACAAGTAGTAGTTAAGTAAACACATCGTAGTTCTTTGAACAAAGAATCGCGAAGGGGATACTCTACCGGATATTTCTCAATGTCTCTAATCTGCAAAAAAATATTGAAACATAAAATTACATACATTGAATGAAAAACCTTTAAACGTTTATGCGTTTAACCGCTTGGGTAAAATCCGGATATACGATGTGCCGTATATGCAGTTTCGTTTAATACGTATAACTGCCGATGCCGAATTATACGTATAGCAAATACGTATTTCGTATAATACGTATTATACGTATACTCGTATAAACGTATAATCGGGAGCTCTACTATTTACCAATTCCAAAAGCAAACGCCAGCTATCGCGACAGTGGTGCATGAAGTTATGGTATAAACATGGCAACTCATTACAGAAAACAGTCGTTGTTCGTGGTAATATCGTTCAATCTTCCCTCATCTGGTAATATTTCTAAAGAAAAGCCACATTATCATGTGTTTAGAATCTGGACGGTGGTTGGCGGGAGTAGCTCGCAGGGAGCCTAGGGAATATATATATATGTTGCGGCCAATACCCAAAATTGGCCGATTCTAGAATTGGCCGGCCAATCCGCGAACTGGCCAGATGCAATTGGCCAATTCGCGAACTGGCCAGATGCGATTGGCCAATTCGCGAAATAGATATAGGCACTCGGCTTAATCCTTTCGAACATAGTTGAAAGTGTCTATGAATTCAAATAGTCTAGCCGTCAGCCTGTCCGTGCTCTAACTCGAGTAAAGGTTCCGGTTAACTTGTAATTGTCATCTAATTTGGTTTATCAATTAATTTCGATATTGAAAGGGAATTGTGCACTATTTTTGGTTAATTTAGTTGGGTACACAAAAATATTTCGTTTCGATATAGTCAATGGGAATCTTTTTTACTGTGCATTTTAATGTTACATTATCTTAATTACAAAAAAATTGGTACCTATGCATCATAGTTCGGGTGTTGGCCAAGGTTTCCCGGGCAGTTTGCGAATTGGCCAGCCAAAACCCGAAATACGCTATTCATTTCATGTATTTCGAGTTTTGGCCAGGAAGCTTGGCCAGTTCGCGTATTGGCCGGCCAGTTCTAGAATTGGCAAAGGCTCCGGGTATTAGCCGTAACATATATATATATATAGATATAGATGTATGTGTGTGTGAGAGAGAGAGACTAAGCGTTCAATACTTTTGTTTATCCCTTTAAAAGAAATAATAAATAAAATTCAATTAGAATAAGATAAGTGGTTGTTTAATATCCTTCACACATAAAATTAAAAAGAATATTTGTTTTACAATTTTGACTTTTATAACAGTTTGTTTCCTGGTTACAGGTAAGGAAATGTGTAAAGAACAAAAGGTCATAGAGGAGCGCGATAAAATGAATGGTTTGTGTGAAGAAGTGGAAGATGAAAAAGGTTATAAATTGTTTTGTGACAAACGGTTTAAGAAAGATGAAAAAGGAATCTGCAAAAGTAAGTTTTTAACTTTTCTTTACAACATAATATCTTTCTATGAGTTTTTTAAGTAAGCCAACTAAAGTAGTTTGGTACATAATTGTGTTAACGAAGTTAGAAAATATTGTTATTGGAAATTTTAGATAAATTTATGAAAGATTTTTGATATCACTAACAAGTATGTGATAAATATTTGTTTTATGCGTTACTTCAAACACCAGAAGCCTTTTTTATGTTAACCCCTAATTTTAACATTTATGTTATACATGTTGGCTTATCATTAATCATAGGGTTTTTTTTCCTGCAAGAAAAATTACTTAAATAATCTTTAGTTGTACATAACTAAATAAACTTTACTATTATAAATTTTTAAGCTTAAATGCAACATCTGCGTTTTTATTTTTTTAAATTATCAATTCTTTTCTAAAAATTATTATTTATCTGAAATTTGAAATTTTTTTTATTGAATAAATAAACAGTACACGAAAATTTACCGATTTTTTTTTATATTTTGCTCAAATTAAAAAAAAGGGAAGTATTATCTCAATGTTGAGCGTGTGCAATAATTTACTTATGTACTGAAAAAAAAAATCGTTAAATTTACGGAAAAAGCTACACGCAGCAATGTTGCCAACAGTTTTTGCAGTAAATTTAGATATAAACGCTGCCGCAGATACACTGCCACTACGCAAAAACGCTACCACTGATACCACTGATATTCATGTTTATCATTGTTAGACGGCGCTCGGATTCATGCTTCGCTTCACCTAGTGGTAAGAAAATATTACTTATCAGGTTCACTGCTCCGCGGTATTCAAATTTGGTACTTACGTATTAACGCCACGGAGAACGCAGAAGTTAGACGCAGATTAACGCAGAAGTAACGTTAATGCGTTAATAAAAAGCAATATTTTTGCAATACACATACATTTAGCGTTCTGAATTAAAAAAAAAAACTATTACAAGATTGAATAATATAAATTAAGACAGACTTGAATACATTTTTTAAAAATAAAATGTATATACAAAAAATTAAAACACTAAAAAACATTTAAAACTACAATCGTAAACGTTTCGCTAAGGTACAACAAGGCTTCTTTTCCACATGTGCACAAAGAATGGAGTAAAAAAAAGCATTAAAATATGGTGTCAAAAATCAGCAAACAACAAGAAATGCAAAAGATATATATACGTGCATTTGCGGACAACAAGATTGCTCTGTATTGGTGCATTAGCACAACTTCTGCTGCGTTGGCGTTAATACGTAAGTACCCAAATTTTTTTAGTGTGACTCCGGTACTCCAATGATTGCTTCGCGCCATATTGCGGTGCAGTAATACCACTAATTCAGAAATTATACTTGATTGACTTTACTCTGTGATATTGAACTCAAATTTAACTATCAGATTTGATTGTGAAAGGTCTGAAAATTTTATTAGGAGTAAGAAAATTACTTGAAGATATGCTTTGCTGACGGCATTTAAGACAGAGCAATATCATCATATCATACGCATTTAGATTAATGTTGATAATAATAAGAACTAAAAATTCCTTTAAATTATTTTGCATAAATAGCTTTTTTAACTTCCATACAAGATAAACATACCGACAAAATTTTCTTAAAACAGAACCATAACAGAGAAAAAGTATCTCAAATCGCCACATTCGATCTTCGGACTGTTCTCATAAAAGCATTTAACTCAGCCATTACCTTCGCATAAGCTTACGGATCTGAGAAAAGTTTAGTTGCCAAAAAATCTTAGAAAAAATTAATGAAACACATTTAACTCGCAGAGCACCAATCACGTAATGACATCAAATTATAGTCCAAGAGCCGACCGCACAAAACCCTAAGTCATCGAGCACAAGAAAGAAACCTTTATTTTATGGAAGAGTAGTAATAGGGGAATCTAATGATCCATGTCTGCGGGAAGTGAAGCAGTGCATAAGCCAAAAATTAAGACCACTAGTGGTTGACTCGTATGTCTATCATTGTGTTTGCCGTACAATCAAAAGTATGAAACATGGAAAATTGGGTGCAGGTAAACACAATGCTAATCCTACGAGTCAACCACTAGTGGTATTAATTTTTAGCTCACAGGCTATCATAGCCTTATGTGCCCGTCCGTTCTGTATGTACGTTCGTACGTTCGTGCGTAACGCGATAACTCATGATAAAAATATCCGATCCACTTGAAATTTTGTATGTAGGTATATCCTGACAAGGCGCTTCCCTGATTAGTTTTTGGAGTTCATTCGATATGTAAAAGAGGGGGAACGGGGGACTGATGCCCCTCCCCTTAGTTGATATAAATGGGATTTTCATGCAAAATTAAGTTTTCGTTCCAAATTTAGATTAGGATCATTCTGATGAGGCGATTCCGTGACAGTTATTAGGTGTTCATTGAATAAGTATAAATAGGGGGAACAGGGGTTCTAATGCCCTCCCGCCCTTAATTTATATAAATGGGTTTTTCATGCAGAATTTTCAGATTTCGTTCAAATCTCTGAATAGTTTTGGAAGTTTAATGGTAAATTAAGTATAAAAGAGGGGGATAACTCCTTTTAAATAATATAAATGCTAAATGGGTTTTTATTAAGAAATATATCATTTGCTCTGAATTTTGGATATAAATTTTTTATATGATAAAGCATGTCTTTGATAGTATAGGAGGTTCAATGATTAAGTATAAAAAAAGAGGAAAGGGGAGAGCTGTTTGCCCTTCTTAATTTTTTTTTCGAACGGAATTAACCCTTGAAAATATAAGGCTTTAATGTACAATTAGTATTTGTAGTTTGTGAGCTCAATGCCATCAATTTAACTGGGCAGTATTCTTTATTGACTTATGCACCATTCGTTTCCGGCAGACATGGATAATTAGATTACTCTCTTGCTATTCTTACATAAAATAAAGGCTCTTGGTCTATTAGTAACATGTTGTAACCGTTGTAATGGCTAGCTAATATTCATTTAAAAATGCTTCAAAAATTACATCGAAATAAACAATTTTGTTTATTTATTAATTTATTGTTTTATTAGTTTTTTTTGGCTTTGGTTACATTTGTTTTTCTATTAGAAGAGTTTAAATTTCAGAACCAGTTCCGAAAATGAAAGTTATTATTTTTTTAAATCTGAAGCTAAAATCGGAAAAGTAAAAACCGGCCCGATGTAAATCATTCTCAGATATTCTATGCGAAAACATTCATGTAAAAACATTAAAATTTGATCAAGGTATTTGAAAATAAGGCCCCCATAGAATTAAAAATATGCACTATACGGGTCTTTTTGAGTAACTAGTGTAAGCTCTTAAATACATGCAAGTGAATAATGTATTAAACATTTCACAATATTTGTTTCTCTTTTATTTTAGGAAAATGTGATTTTAAAACAAAAGAATGCAGGAAATTGAATGCAGAGTGCGATCTCAACGAAAATTATGATGCATTTTGCAGGTGTCCTCCATTCCTTACGAGAAAGGATGAAAACAGTCCCTGCATTGAGATCGGTGTGTATAGCAAATCCTGTGATTTTTGTTTTATCTCGACATAAAAAAAGGTGCTACTTGGTTAAACCCTCGACCAAAAAACTATCGCCAAACTATAAGATTAAGTTTCAATAATGGATGATCCTGAATGTCACATTCAATGGCATTAAATATGATACACGTGTTTAAAACGTCATTAAGGGATATTTATTTCGACTTTTTATTTCTATTTTTATTAATGTTCTACTAATTATTTGTTTTTTCGTTATTTAAAATAAAATTATGTCAACATGTATAATTTGGCTATGAGTTTGGCGATTTGTATAATTTGGCGAAATTGGTTGACGAGATAATCAAGTAGTACCGAAAAAATGTATTAATTTAACCCTTTATCTATTGACGGTACTTATAAGTACTATTAAAATTACTTATTATAAAACTCTTTTAATGCGTCGATTAGTTGTAATACAAATTAAATTGAGTTGCAGATACATTACTTTATTTTGTTCTAAAAGCATTAATGGTAAAACAAAACAAAAATATTTTTAAAGAATGATTTCTTTGATTTTGTATCTTTTCAGCTTTCTTGGCGCTGAGGGCGGGGAGAGGGATTTTTCAATTCGGAAATATTTCTATATTTATATTGTAAGAACATCATACTTTTACATTTTATAATTCTGCAGAATACTAAATTGATAATTTAAAATAAAAGATTTGGGTGGGGTTAAAAATGTAGCACAAAATCCCTGTAAATTCAAATTTAATTAATCTTTCTAAATCCTCCAATCCTTCTAAAATCCTTCAAGAATATATTAAATGGTTATGTAAATCTTTTATTTTAGTTTAAACAATTTGTGTAAAATGCTTTAGAATGTAAAATTTTCTTGAATTCATATTTCGTTAGATAAAGGATTAAATTTATCTGATGAAATATATATCAATAATAAGAGTAATTAGTCGGAAGTAGCAATCCTAAAAATTTATCGAAATATCGCCCAAATTTTTTCTCTAGAAATACGTCGCCATAAAAGAAACCGACTTGGCTATGGTTAAGTAATTTGATAAAATTCTCATCTAAATTCACCATTAAGGAATCTTCTCTAATAGCGTCCTTTGCTTTTTAAATTTCATCCTTTTAAGTAAAATTCGCTAAAATCTTAAAACCGAGAAATGGGGAAGCTATCTTTTCTTCTCGGAACAGGATATTTTTATTTTGTATTTGTACATATTTCCACTTTCAAGGATACATCATGACAGTTTTTTTTAATCTCATTCATATTAGAATGTTCAGTTTTATTTCAGTTGCAATATGTTCACTTGCTACTCAGAAGTGGCAATTCTTAAACTTTCTACTATCTCATCCACGATAACATTTCAAAATTCCTCATCACAGTACAAAAATTAAATGGCAATCTATGGCCATCGTGGGATTCTTAGTCATACGAAATTCCGTGAATTAGTTCTTGAGATATGATTATCGCTAAAATGGTGTAAATCATGCAAAATGCAGCATAGCAGCGCTACTTTTTGGATGATTTACATGAAAAACTGATTAGTTCTTGACATTGAATTATTGCGGGAGTCGCCAAAAATGCAGTAATCTGTTGACCTGTTTACACATAAAGGTAGAAAATGTTAATGCATGTCAAGAACTAATTTAATCTGAAGTTTAATGAAAATCTGTGAATTAGTTCTCGATATTGAGCTATTGCAGAAATCGTTAAAATGCTGAAAAGCAGCGCCACCTGTTCAGCGATTTAAACTAAAATGTAAAAGATATCAATCCATGTCATGGACTAAGTAAATCTGAAGTTTAATGACAATCCGTGCATTTGTTCTTGAAATAAAGCTACTGCGGAAATTATAATAAATGCTAAGTAAAAACGCGATCTGTTGAGAAATTTTCACCAAAAGCAAATCAGAACTAAATTATATCAGGTACGACTGAATATCAAATTTTGTTAAATTCCGTGTATTAGTTCTTGAGATAGTGTGCATACAAAATTTGTGTCACATACAGACATTTTATAAAAAACATGTTTTTTGATATCTGACCCCTAAAATGTGTAAATTCGTCAAAATTGTTTACGAATTGAATACTTTCTTTTCTAAAAAGAAAAGAAAATAAAAAACTAAAACTGTATTAATATTTCTTATTAAAATGATTTATTTATTTCGCATGAGTTCGATCCCATACAATGTGTTTCTTAAAGTTACACTTAAAAAAAAATCTTGAACAGGTTTAGAAAATACTAGGCTCGATAACTGTTGCTAAAAAAGGTTTAAAAACTGTTTAAAACAAAAAATATCGTTAAAAAAAAAAAAAAAAAAAAAAAAAAAATTAAAGACCGGTAGAAATGTACGGTTAATAAAATGATATCTATTTATGAAATTCGCACAGTTCGCAAAGTGTACATAACATTTATATTTACATATTATTGCATATAACATTTTACATATTTTACGTTTTAGTGTAAATTTTTAATTATAATTAACTGTATATTACTGTAACTATTAACCAATATATGTTCTAGATTTAAAGAAGCATTTCTAAAAACA
This sequence comes from Maratus speculifer, assembly GCA_964019185.1. Taxonomy (NCBI): domain Eukaryota; kingdom Metazoa; phylum Arthropoda; class Arachnida; order Araneae; family Salticidae; genus Maratus; species Maratus speculifer. The sequence goes on along the minus strand of OZ025302.1, from coordinate 83,752,801 downwards.
AAGTTTCTATTTAAAGTGAAAAACAGACACTACGTCTGTTCTTAATAGATTAAACAATTACAAATAATACAGATAGTTTAATTTAATAGTTGGAAAATTTATAAACATTATTTTAAAATAAAGCATTAAGCGTTTCAAACTGATTTTAAGTTCCTCATCAATAGTATATATAACACAAATTCACAAGATGCAACATAATTTAGCCAATATTTGAAGCCACGTGCTAGAAATGATTAGACATGGTGATAGGTAATAGAGTTAGATTACGATGGTAGATTCTGGTGGAAGGGAACTAGATTCCTTTAGTGGAATTTGGCTATTCTGGTACACCATGTCTACAGGAAAATACAGCTTTTGTATATATTGCAGTTCCATTTCATGACCTTGGCCGACTAAAATTTCGAAAATGATCAGTCTCTATGGCGTAGACTACAATTTTAGAATTTAAATTTCTTGATTTAAAGGCAGTCTTGTGTTCTTTTAATCGTATTTTCAAAATACCATTGTCGCCACTATTTTTCAAAAATATATCTGATTAGTTTTTACAGTGCATTAATTTTAATATAATATTTAAATATACAAAAATTTACGTTATTTTGCTACTCCTGCATGGTAAATTCGGTTACGTACTGAAAATAATTTTAAGAATTCATAGTTTTTATTTTAAAGACCAATAATTGTGTTTTATTAAAACTTATACAATCCTAGATAAAAAAAAAAGGAATTATTTTTAACATACTTATTTGCCTAAAATTGCTCATTTTAAGGTAATTGTAGTAATTGCGTGATATTTTTGCGTTTATAAATTGAATGACGATGATTTGGCACAATGTCAATGCATAGTCTTTCGCAGTACACATTCCCCCCTCTCCCCATCCCAGAAAACTAAGTCTGAGCGTCCACACAAAGGATGACGGGTATCTAAAGCGAATTTTTTAATCCGCGTGTACATGGTACTCTAAATTTTGGTATAAATATATTATTATTATTTTTTTTTTTTTGGCTGCATTTTTCTGAGTTAAACTAGTCAAAGAAATTCTTTATTAATACTGGTGTCTAAATTTAAGAGACCGTACTCTTGTGTTAAAAAAAAATATCAGCTTCTGTAGCCCCTAATTCTGTTCTGTGCTCAGAAATAGTATTTAGGGGGTGGTGTACTGCGAAAGACAGTAAGAAGGAAATCTGGAAAATCTTTGTCATTAAATACATAAATGCAAAAATGTCATGCAAATACTAAAGTTATCTTAAAATGAACAATAGTAAGGAATGTGCTTGTGCATGTTTTTTTTCATCTTATTTTTTTTTGGACAGAACTGTAATTGCAATAAAAAAGCTACTACACAGTTAATTTCATTTATTTTGAATCTCCATATAAGTATTTTGCACGGTTTTAACACTTTCAAGCAAAGTTGAAAAGTATTTATGAAAACCGTTTGTGTGTCTGTCTTGCAGTACTCTAACTAGCGTAGATGCAGTCTAATTGCCATGGAAATAATATATGTAGTTGGGATTTAAAATGGCATGTTCGGTATTGAAAATGAAGTATGTAGCTTTTGCGATTCACTTACAAATACATTAAAAATCTTGTTTACATTATGGTCAGTAGGGCTAAATAAATTTAATGTTAATATGTATTTTAATATAATTTATTTATAATGTATTTTAATTATAAGACACTATTTTAAACATATTGAACACAAATAAATATCACTACAAGGTGCTCATTGTAGAATCTGGTGTGCATATCATTTACGGGGCCACAAAAGTATTTCGCTGCAATACTGAATATGAAGAATAATTGCCGGCAATACTTTTTGAGTTCTATTATACGTGTAGCCTATCTTAACTTCAATCAATGTATCGGAATGACATAAATGTTGATATACTTATCTTGGTTCAAGAACTAAACTTCCTTCTAAGCACGTTTTAATTTGACCAAAGGTAATAATCTTTCTTTAAAAGGAAATGTTAGTGTTGAATCAAATAAAATATTACACGAAAACTCTCAATACTCAATATAGCTATAAATTTAGCCAAATACATAATGTATGCTTCTCTTACAATCTGTCACTCATATTTGCACTGTAAAAAAATCTGCAACTCTAATGACGTAAATTTACAGAAATCTGTAGGTTTACTTATATTTTATCTGTACACTGTAACAAAAAATACGTAAATCTACAAAACTAGTTTTTGTAAAGCTTTAGAAACCTGCGGTTTAAAACAGAAATCTTCTAAAAATTTTCCGTAACCCAGGTTGCAGTTACAAAAAAAGCTCGAAGCATTCCAGTGTCCTGAAAATTCTTACTAATCGTTATAGAGTTTTCATTTTAGAGTACAAATGCGTATGAGTTACATGAATTTTTGTCTTTGCCTTTACATAAAAATTTCCAGAAATCCCATTTTCGTAGAAAAAAATTAATAACTTCACGAATTCTTTTTACAGTGTGATCACTAAAAGTTTATCGAATCTTTAAGATTTTTGATCACTAAAAGTTTATCGAATCTTTAAGATTTTTGATCACTAAAAGTTTACGATTTAAAAAAAAAACTGATATGAGAGTGATAAAAGAGAGAAATCAATCAATTTTTCTATTCCATTGTGATAAGTCTAAAAAAAGTCTTGAAATGGTTTTAAATTAACTTCTAGGTTTTAAATTCTTTGGTTTTAAATTCTCTTCTTAACTTCTAACTCTTATGATCATTCCTCCCAAGGCAGCCACACCAGTGGCCGAGAAGCTCTGATCTTTCAACTGGTAGACGGCAAGTGCTGGGTTCGAACATAATCGCGGCCGTCGGCCTAACCGTTTGAGGTTTTTGTGGATGTCTTCGAACCTTGCATAAATACGGGTTAGATTCCTTTAGAAAGACCCCCACGAAGGGCAACCTCCCAGGGCCTATATCCCTCGAGTAGATTATCGGCGGACACAAAATAAACGAAACCAAACCAAACCTTCCGAGGCAGTGTAATATAAATGCTTTAAAAAATTGTATATGCTTAGGTGTGAAAAATTTAAAAAGTGTTTTGTTATTTGATTAGTGTGCTGTTTAGTTAATAACTTAATGAATATGTCTGTGAGATAAAATCTAACTTTATTTTCTTCAAGAAACAAAATAATTACATATGGATAATTCTGTTTTTTTTTCAGCTAAAACATCATACACTGGTGAAATATCTTTCTTAAAATCTAAATATATGATTGAAGATGACACCCGAAACAAGAGGTCAACAACGTCTCTCATCAATACGGTGGATTTACAAAAAGATTTAAAAGAATCGGTAACATCAGATATTTTCATTCTATTTTACGGATATTGTAATAATAATCTGATTTATTAGTACTGTGAGAGTTAATAAATTTTATTGTTTTACGGTAAACTAATAATGAATCAATCATACAATTTCTGTTGACAAAAACTTAAATAAACGATAAATTTAAACTGATATAAGGAGCTGTTTTTGAAATGCAATTGTTAAAACTTGTTTAATATACTTCTAAATAATTAAACAATCTCTTATCATTATCTATAATAAATGTATATTAACTTTTTTTACAATGAATGCTCAAAAATTGTGCCCTATCACTGCGGATATTAGATAGATATAACAAATCATTGAGGAATCACAGACATGTTCTCATAAATACATGCGTTGTTAAGTAAAATCAAACTTTTCATTAAGTATAAATAAATATATAAATTTTTACTTATAAAAAGTTAACGTAAACAGAATGATGGTTATGTTTACAATGCATGTTCTAGCGTAGAAAAGCGAAGTTAAATTAAACCTACACTAGGAACAAAACGTTAAAATGCTGAGCTGGTGCTAATTTACAATAAAATAGTGTCACAAATTTGTCATTAATACATTATTAATCTACAATAAATAATCAATGGTAATTTCAACTTTATCTTATGAATAAAATCCCTGTCAAAAAATTAATTCTGAGAAAGAAGATTATAGTAGAATTCTTAAATATTCTGTTTAATTTTGTTCTCAGAAATTTTTAAGTATAGGAAGCTTGCTGCTAAAGCAGATTTTTTTAAAAAACATGTCAACAACTAAGACATTTGTTTCCCATGGAACTTAAACCAGGAGTCTGTGACACATAAATTTATACTAAGCAGTAAATTTCTTTAGATGATATTGATTTAAATGTGCTACAGTAAAACGCAAAATACATTGTAAAAAAAATTCTGAGGAACTACACTTATGAAAATGTGTCACGCAATAACGTATGTGGTTTTAAGATCACAGACATATAACAGTGTTAAACGTCTATAACTTTTTCATTTTCATTCAACAAATAAATGCTGCAAAAATACAAACATTTCTATGAATAAGATTACTAGAAAGATTTTTGGTTCAGAATACATTTCACAGCGCGCCATTTTTATGTCCTCTTGATAAAAGCAAATTTTTATAGATAATATATTAAAGACAACTGTCGTTAAGAAAACTGTGCGTACATGTTTATATATTTTACATTATTTACAATAAAAGGACATAAAAAGAAATCATATTTTTGCTCACCTCTCATTGCTTTAACCATGCATACTTATGCCTAAGATTTAAAAAACAAAAATCCACATTTTGAAATTTTTTTCCCATATATAGCCAAATTTGGCGCTAAATACATGTTTTGGGCTTCTAATTTTGAAAGTCAATTTTTTTTGGCCAAATGTCGTCAATATTTTGTCAAATATAGCCAACCGGCTATTACAATTTTCTTGTCTTCACGTCTTTACAATATGACCCACTAATGAAATTCGTTCAAATATCTGACTTAGCTCAACGTTTTTCTGGTAATCAAAAATAGTAAAATATAGAATTTAGGCAAAATCGTTTAGGTCGATTCTTACATGAAATAATCTTGAGCCACAATGAATCACAAAATTACTTATTAATATAGTTTTCTCGAAGATCGGACCCAGCCGAATTGTCTTTTCAAGGTTGAAAACGGTAAAATACCAAATTCAGTTAAAATGGATTAAAGACGTTTTATAGGTAAAATTAGCTTCAACCGTAGTGTCCCAAGAATGATCCACTAATCGAAATTTACAGAACATGCGATCTAACTCTATGACTTTCTTATACCCAAAACCGATGTAACACAATATTTTGTCACTGTAATTTGTGCCATTTGTTAGATACAATTTGCCTTGATCTGCAATTATAGTGATCCAAATATATCTAGTAATCGGATTTTCTCGAATATGCGACCTAACCAAATGGCTTTTTCGAGTTCAAAAGCGACAGAATACAAAATTTAATCAAATTTGCTAGACACGTTTTCCAGATAAATTTTGATTGGTTAGTACTGACCCAAAACGGATTTACTAATCGACATTCCTGGAACATGTGCTCTACTCCAGTGATCTTTTCGTGCCCGAAAACGGCAGAACAAAAAATTTTCTCAATATTTTTTTACTTAAATAAATGGATTACGTCTGATAATATTCATATTAATTAAAATTCACTAAAATCACAGACAATAAAATTAACTTAATTAAAAACATAAAAATACAAAAACAATTTCATAAAACGTTTCAGATTCTAACCAAATCCCTCATCCGTTATTTTACCGTGTAACTCCTTCCAATGGAACGATTTACACGTTGAAATAACTGATGAGGGATTTGGATAGAATCCCAAACGTTTTATGAAAATTTTTAAATGCATTTATGTTTTTAATTAAGTTAACTGTATTGTCTACTATTTCTCAATATTGTTTGTTTCTCAATATTGTATTTTTTTAGATACAATTAGCTTGTCCTTTACCAGAAATAGTCAGACCCTTGACAGACTTTGATAGCCTGTGAGCGAAAAATTAGAGTTAGATTAGAATGCTTTCAGAGATTTATGGAAACTCTATGTAATTTTATTTTTTAACACAATAAGTTAAAAATAATTTAATAAACAAAACAGCCTTTTTTTCGTCCTGAAATATTTCCCTGGTATAGTATATAAAAGTAATTAAATTAATAAAGCAAAATTTACAGTTAAGAATTAGAGGTGTAAAATAACGTTAAATATTCAAGCAACTAAATTTTTCTTGTCGGAGCGGCATTCGAGAAGAGCTAAATTTTTTTCTTAAAATTTAGGAAGGATATAGTTATACATAAAATTTGAAAACTGCATATATCGTTCAATTTCTTTTTTTAACAAAACAAATAGACAGCATAAAAGGTGTAGAAAGAATGATGAATTTCACTATTAATTTTAATATTTTCAGATAATAAGAAGGTTGATATCTACTCCAATTGGTAAATAGTTTAAAGAGAAAAAATTTTCTTGAAGCTAGATGTCAGGTTCTGAGAAAACATCTGCTATATAGAACTAGAATTTATGTAATTTTTTTTATCTTAATATCTTATGTATTGTATGGGCTGTGTACTGAAATTTCAAGGTGACATTCTTTCTTAGTCTAAAGCCTGATTGAACAGGTGGTGAAAAAAAAAAGAAGATTGTCGAGGGGAGTATTTGACCTTCTGGGATGGCTATTTAAAAAAGGAAAATAAAGGATTTCCACGAATAGGGGGGTTTACATTAGGGAAATGCAGGAATATAGAAGGGCAGTGTTTGGCTGAGATAGAGTTCGTACCGTGAGAGCAGTGGTGGACAGAGGTCCTTGTATGTAGTTCTCGGGTAGAACAGCGTAGGCTGAGAACCCATGTGTCGGGAGATTCGAAATCAATCTCCGGTAAAGTTAATCTAACGTATACAGAGTGAGAGGCAGAAGGTGTAATTTGAACAGTACACAGCCAACTTTTTAATGTATTTAATTTAATGTGGAACCGGATCACCTATATCCGAGTTACATATGTAAATAGTGTATCATATTGTGTACATAGAATAAACTGTTAATTGTTAATTTAGTTAATTCAGAGCGTTGGTGTTCATTTACACGATCATCACAGTGGGTGACCTATATCACCTAATAATATCGGTGGTGGCAGCAATAACTATTACGGACTTTCTTCAAATTTGTGCGGACTAAGAGGGAACGTCCGACACTAGAATATGAAATTTAAGAATTGATGTTGAATTCAAATTTTACCAAGAATGAATGTGAGAAACTGATACCACAAATTTCATGTATTTTACTAAAACCATACTTGCATATTCACGTTTCAAGCAAAATATGGTTATTAGTTAAAATATGGTAATTCAAGTTAAAATATGGTAAAAAATCTATTTCAATATCTCTCTCTCTTTTCACACACACACACATAAATAAATATACAGCGTTTCCGGCAAATAAGACCCCGATTTCAACATTAAATTTCTCAAGAACAAAAATCGATAGAATCATGCGGTAAACGGATTGTTTATTAGGTAACTGTAAAAATCTTATACAGAGGTTTCGATCGGTGAATATGTTAAAAAGATTGTGTTCTGATTGCAAATAATGCTTGTTTTGACATTTTTCTTGTTTTATATTTCTTTTAGAGAACGAATTTATCGGCTTAGAGTGCTATACTTCAACGATTTTTGGAATTAAATTTTTGAAATTTCGAAATTCCTAAAATTTATTTCGAAGAATCGTTAAAATATGGCACAGTAAAAACTCTACAAGCAATCTAAAACAAGAAAAATGTTAAATTAAACATTCTTTGCAATCAGAACACAACCTTTTCAAAAAATTAACCGATTGAAACTTCTGTATAAGCTTTTTACAGCTTACCAAATAAAGAAACCGTTTACCGCATAATGCTATCGATCTTTGTTATTGAGAAATTTAATTTTGAAATCAGGGTCTTACTTGTTAGACACTCTGTATATACATGTAGTATAGAACAGGGTTCGTACGGGTCCCTTTTTTCCGGTGAAATATCAGTATTTTGTTATATAAAAAAATAATTCTAAATCTTGTCCAACTCACGAAATTTCGCCTTATTGAAGAATGATTACCTATAAGAAAATACTAGTATCGTAGAATTTCCTGTTTTGGAAATCGAATACTGAAACGTTAAAATGTTACATTAAACTTTGAAATTTTACTTGATTTTACAACAAATATTACAAGCATTCATGGAAATTGGAAATATGAGTTTACAGTTGAAGATATGTAAAATTTATAAATTAGTGTATAAATAATACACAACGTTTATTAAATCTGATTAAAAAACTCTTGAAATATATTTTAGAAAAGAACTTTGAATAAATTAAATGTATGAATGCATTTAAAGACAAATATAATTTCAAAATGAAATTTCATGGCTTTTTTTTAGTTTCAATATGCCTATACAGAAAAAAACTTCAAAGGTGTAAACGTTATAGATTGCGAGTAAGTATTTTTCATTTATCCTGTTTTTTATTATTACGATATGCAATACATAATTGAATTTTAATGATTTTTCAGTAAAATTGAAAAAAATATATGAAGTTGTGTATATTAAACAATGTATATTATTATTATTACATTATTATTAGACAATGTATATTATTATTTATCTTTTTAATTATGAATTTATTTCGCTTAATAATGATTCTATTAAGAATGAAAAAAATGCTTCTATTATAAAAATTACCTATGTTTAGATTTCGTATTTTTTAACAAATAATACAAATATCTAATTTTCTTTGAATTTTTGAAGCAGTTGATGAAGATTCATTAATCAACAATTCTATTATTTCTAGCGATTTTATCTGGCTGCCGTTTGATAAATTACATATTTTAGCATAGACATCTGTTTGTGATTAATTTCCATTGTTGGAGGATTTCACAATCTATAAATTTTTACAAATATTGCTTACAGAAATGTAAAATCTCTTCATCTATATGTATTTTTTATTGCTGTATAATATATTTTAAAATCTTTTATAGAAACTATTATAAAAATTCGGACATAAAATAATAATTATTAGTGAATAAACACAAAAACTTATATAATATGCCATAAAAAACTACTTTTTCTTTAATAAATCGAGTTTACGAAACTTATATTTTTTAAGTCAAATCTTCCGAGCGTGATTTTGGTTAGATAATTCAAAAGCAATGTCTTTAAAATAGTAATGAAGTATTTAAATAGTAATTACCATATGTAAATTTCGGCCATTTGTAAAAATGTTGAATTTCCTTAAAAATATTCGAAAACAGTAAAACAAAATGCTTCACTAAAACTTATTACTAAAATAAGTGTGATCAAATTAATAAATGATTTTCAAAATTAAAAACATGCGTTATAAAAAGTATATATAAAAAGGAAATCCAAGAACTTTTAGACAATTCATAGCTGTTGAAAAAGATAAAAACTGGTAGAGATAAACTCAAAGTTGACTAATATACAATCATAGGAAACAACCTTCTATATATAAGAATAAATATAGATAATTTTTACAGATTATACCTAGAAAGTTTTCTATAAATGTAAATACTATCGACTTTTTACAAATTTATTAAACTGGAAATCCAAAAGTGATGTTCCAATTACATGATATTTACCAGACATAAATGTATATATATTCTTTTTATATTTTCCTTATTTAGTTTTTTTATATATGTGATTTCAATTTTATTATATATATCTATATTTATCTATATATAAATACAGGGTGCGTCATAAATTCGTACAAAATTAGAAAAATTATAATAAAAGAAGTAATGCTCGGAAAAAATTTCGGTTAGCACGAGTATGATCAGTCGTATTTTAGATTTTTCTCCATGTATAATCAAAAATGATTCAAAAAATAACAAATAGAGGCCGCTAAAACACCATATTGGGACGTTTTATAGAAATCAGGCAAATACAAATAGACAATGAAACAAATCCCAATAACATGACATTGTGCATTTATTATAAAATAGTAAAAAATGCTCAACATGCGAAACTTTCGCGATGCAATATTTGTGGATTTACCATTCTTGTAGAAAAGTTTAACCACTAGCGCTTAATCTGGTAACTATAGCATGCTGTAGATATCGAATGAAGAATCTATCTCCAGCTATGTGTTTTAATGCTAAATAAAATTTAATGCTAATAAAATTAAAAATGGGCTCAAGGGGAAAAAATACTTTTTTTGGGATAAAAAAAATCATAACTTCGTCATTTCTCAAGGTATCAAATCCAATTAATTTTTTCATAAATGTTTTTAATATTATCTAAAACTTTTGCATTTACAAGTTTTTGATAGGACCAACTCTTACAGCCCTCTTCCCCCCCAAAAAATTGAAAACGAAAAAAACGGGAAAAGGGGTTGGAAACAGAAAAAAAAATACATAACTTCGTCAATTCTTAAGATATTAAATCCTAATAAGTTTACTTTACATCTTTTTCGTAATATCTATAATAATTAAATTTCGTAATAACCATTATACTGACAAGTTTTTGATAGGGCCAATTCTTATAGCAAAAATAAATTAAACAACAATAGATGTTAAATAAAAATTCTCTAATCCAAACTGCTTATATTCCGACAAATTTTAAAATTCATTTTTCTCTCAAACATATGCATTCGGCAGGCTCTCTTGTTTAGAAACTATGTAATGAGGCCTGTTGGCCAGTTTTGTTATAAAGGCAGAATATATTTATTTAAATGTTGTTAAAGTGGGATAATGAACAGAATTTTCGGAATCAATCGTGATTGAAATATTGAGAAAGTATTTAAATAACAAAGTTATTATTTTCTGATTAATTTTTAAATCAATTTAATTTTCAAAATTATTCTGTTGCTAGGCTTTCTTGTTTAAGAACTACACTACCTGGCCATTGATGATGTCCACTTGCGATTTTAGACATTTAAATATATTTAAATTAATTTAACATATATGTTAAATATCTAGAAAAATACATGAGGAACTCTCCTGAAACTCTCTGTCTATAAACATAATAGTACAGGTCATATATTTCCGTGAAGATTTTTTCCCGAAACTTTATAGGGGACCGTCAACAAATTAAAAAAGAATGAATATCTTTTGGATAACCCTGTCAAAAGTAATGCAGCAAAAGCACTTAAATTGAATTGGCTTATTGTAATAAACCGTGTTCATTTTTATGTCGATAGCATGTATACTCGTAGAGAAATTAAGGTTTTTATAAAAACAGTCCTAATTTTTTCCAAGATTTTTGCTTATAAATTGCAGAGTTATTAATATAAAATAACATTCTTTTCGGAAAATGTGACAAACTACATTGCATATAATGACCTGTAATCAGAATTAAAAAATAATAAAAATTGTAGGAAAAAATGAGTAGGTTTACTAAAAACTTTTTCGCTGCGCATGCGTCAACGATATCAAAATTTCATTTGCATATTATGTTAGCTAAATGTATCGAGCAACTTCTGTGAAAGTAGCAAAATCATAGCCTGAAAATTCTAAAAATAATTGTCAATATAGTATGTTGAAAAACCGTTGTTCCCAAAATGAAGGAAAAAAATGAAGGATTTTATTCAAATGCAGTAGTACGTCCTATATTGTGTATTCTATATTGACACTTACCAATAAATATATGGATACAATGCCTCTTGTTTACTTTTACCCCCTTTTTTGTTTACCCCCTTCTCTTTACTTTTTTTCTGCGTTTTTACAGAAATTTTTAACGGTTATTCCGAGCATTAACATTCCTTTTTCTTTAATATAAGGGAAAGTATAATCATCAAATCAGGAGTAATTCAAAGGTATCAAGGTCAACTGAATCTTATTTTTCATATGTAAATCATAAATAAATCTATTGAAAACATTCTAAAATAAACTATGTTGTCTGGCGAATAAATCAAGAAGAAGAAAAACGTGCGTATTAGAGTAAATCTTCGACGAATGTTTCTTTAACAAAACATTTAATGAAATAAAAGTAAGTATTTACAATCCTATGTACGTATTTACAAACTTTAAATCATTATTGGGCGACTCAATGTTCCACTTTCATATCGATATTTAACAATAATAGTCACATCTTTTATCATATCAAAATCATTCTAATCAAAGCAGCATATCGTTGCATTCTATTTACAAGATCTAGAGTATTCTGTAAGTGGAAGTTGAAGTAATGAAATTACACAGCGCTAATCTAGCTGTAATTATTACTTTTTTTTTCTTCAATATGACCCATTTGAAGATTTTTTTTTTTTTTTTTTTTTTTTTTTTTTTTTTTTTTTTTTACCAGAAAGTATGAGATATGAGGCCTACAAAATACTTTGAAATCCTCAAAATCTCTGTATGCCATGTTTGATGGTCTTCTTAGAAGTTAACCTTTAATGGCAAAAGTGAAAGTCAGATAGGACATTTCATACCAGGATGAATAGGTATCAGATTTCGATTGGAATTGTAACGTCGTAGGTATCTTTTCTTTAGGTGTGTTCATAATTTTATAATACGTAGAAAACTATAGCCTCATTTATTCCGTCTGTTCGCATATAACAGAGCAAAAAACACCGAACCAAGTCGTTTGGAATTTAAATATATAATTGTTTCATGATTTTGTAGAGTTATTTAAATTTTTAAGAAAACGAGGTGGAACCCGTCGAAATTCGACGAAAGAAAATGTTTAAGAAGGAACTGTTTCATTGATTTATAGTAAATCTACAAAATTAGTTACAGTAAAAAATGTGTCTCGTATTGGTCAGTCAAACTCTCAAACAAATATTATTTTAAGCTAATGTTAACAAAATACTATTTCCATAAAACTCAGTTGTCCAAATTATTAACATTAAACTTTAATCACGTATGACATTCGTAAAATATAATAAAGATCAATTATGATGAAGTTATTAATTGAGGCTCTTATGTTTAATATAAATGCGGATGAAAAAAAAATATTTTAAATTGACACGATCATAGAATTTCACGTGAAATCTAAACCCGTCATCATTTTCATCTTCTCAAAGTTTAAATATATATTTCTCATATCCGTATTCACCATGGTTAAAAAATGGTTATTTTAATTTCATCATTAATGAATAAAAATGAAATAAAACTGAAATTCACCGAATTTTTAAAACAGACGATATACAGGGTGGTCATAAAAAAACTTTGCCAGTATATGGAGCTCTAGCGGCCAGTCCGTTCAACCGATCGAGATGAAATTTCAGATATAGCTATTCAGAGGTATGAGCTCGAGATTCTCTGAACGGCAACAAAATGTCGATCACGGTTACGGTTATAGTTACAGAAACTCGAAATTTTACAATGGCAACACCCATATTTTTTCATCGCAAAATGCTCAGTGCATGCGAAAACCCTAAAGAACGTTGGAACCGTACGTGTATAGCAAGAAACGGACACGTTATGCACACACAAAAACTGTTCTGCGAACTCCCCTCCCCCCCTCTATGAAAAAATACGATTAGGGCGGTAGGAGTAAATTTGCATATGACACAGAGTCAGTACACTAATATCTGATTACAACACAGATCGGAGAAAACTTTTATTTTCATTATACATTTTCCACATGGGTGCCATCACAGGAAATTACATATAACGGCAACTGTGGACAATACAGCCGAACGTTACATCGCATGGGAAATGTTTGCAATCTCACGTTTGATAGAATCTTTCAAATCCGGCAAAGTTTGCGGATTGCACATGTACTCTCTTGATTTTAGATATCCCCAGAACCTGAAATCCATAGGAGTGAGGTCGAGGGATCGCGGAGGCTATTGACGTTACCAATTAAGATGAATGCGCCTCGTCCGTTCATAATATGCGAAGAGGTCGGTCGTTATCTCCATCATATTGGATAAAAAATTCATTAACAAAGTCTATATGCTGTTGAGGGTCTCTCACTTCCAACATCTAGGCGCGCAGGTACCGATAAAGAAAACATGCGGATTACAGAGTTCAGTAACTTTAAGACCATTGATTTTGGTATATCAAATACACGAGATGCACCTTTTGTAATTTGCATGCGTCCTCTAGTCACTATGTGATGCTCTTCCATAACAATATCCTCAGGAACGGTCGGTCTACCAGATCGCAGACTATCACAGGTGCAGCCAATTTCTTCGAATCTCTTTGCTAAATCACGAAGAGCTTGTGAAATGCATAGGTTACGTATTTGGCGATGGTTTCGACGGTAAACAATGCGCCAGGCTTTCGCAGCATTCATCTCATTTTGATAATAGTTTTACCAACTTACCACGAACGAAGTCAATTTGTTGGCATCTGCAAGCTCCGACTGAAGAACTAACTTTCCCACCCTATTTTTATCGGTTTTCTACGCTAACTATCTGGCAAACGATATTCCGTGATTAGTATTTTGTCTTTGTCATATTTAAGTTTACCGAATTCGAAAATAGTAGAAATATTAAGAAATTCACGAGAGAAAATAAATTACTGTTGAATAGGAAGACGTATTTTTGGTGATTGAAAACCATAAAAAATTATAATAATCAAAGTAATACAGCTCAGTATTTTGCCCTTATAAAATAGATGCGTTGTTTCACTTTTGCAATAGGATTTTCTAAATACAACTTAAATAATCCAGGTGCTTATAAAAATTTACATAATGTAACTTTTCTGAAACTAAATAGTTTGACTTAGTCTTTCTAAAATGATGCAGATCACTATTTTAAATATTTAATATGTTGCAAATATACATCTGAATATAATACATTTGACGTTATCCGTAATGTACACATTGTCTAATAACAAATAAGTAATTTGTTAGACATGGAATGAGAACATGAATTTTCTGAAAATAGATTATTAATACATTAAATCGTTATAATAATTAAAAATTATCGCACCGTAATTTTATTATATTTTCAATAGGAAGTAAAATTTCTTTTTATTTTACGCAGGGAAACTGGAGATCTTTTGACATGCAAGATAGAATTGCAATTGAACAAGGAACCAGATGATGTAAATGCATTAACTTCGCCTGCAAATTGCTATACTCTAGATAAAGGATTTTGCTTAGTTAAACATCTTGTGATAAAAAGAGAAAATGAAAGTAAGAGTTTATCTTTTGAAATTCTTTGTTTTCGATTACACGAATTTTCATATCATTTATTATTTTGTATTCAAAATATTTGTGACGCGAGTAATATTATGCAGATTCCACAGTTTATTTGCTTGAAATAATAGAAATAATCAAATTAACTTTCAATAATGATGAGTCAATGCCATAAAAAAATAAAAATTGAGGATGAAAATGAATTAATCATCTTTTTCTGTAATTATTTTGATTATTTAAAACGCCATTTCCCCATTTTGGGTCTCGTGATAAATTTAGAAAATGAAAAATGACAAAATTTTCAAACAAACAATGTCGATGATCACACTTTAATCCAGTCAGAAAAAGAAAAATCCCATTTCTCTTTTCTCTTTCTATGTTCTCTCCTATGAGAAAATGGAATATCCCTTTTTTCTTTCCCCTTCCGAAAGAGAAATGGGGAGTTTCATTTTCGCGGAAAATATGATCATGGCCATTTTTTTTTTTTTTTTTTACTTTTGTAGTCTTCTCCTAAAAATCCTAGAAAGCTAATCCAATTCTTTTTCTGTTCCATGAATTTGGACATATACACAACTACTGCTGGATATATTTTATTTTCTTCAACTGTGACACTTTTTTGAGAACACTAATTCAAATGTTGCAGATTTTGAAAATTTTCAATATTTAACAAGTTATATTTCCTAGAAGCAACAATATCTCAGTGCAGTTCTATATTATTTAGCCTTGTCCTAATAGTACACTTTCATATTCTATAAGAAAAAGTTTGGAATACTAATACTTAAATACGATATGAGTGCAAAAAATGATACGTTATTTTGATAGCGCAGATACGTTATTTTGATTGTATTTTGCGGCAACATAACATGGAAAGTAACGATGCACTATTGAAGCAAATAAATTTTAATAAGCAGGGGTTGTTATACTAATAGTTAATGCCAAAATAATTTTAGAATGCTGTTGCTTGCTAGAGATATAGAACTACAAGCAGACTGGCATTTCACTTTGCATGAAAAATCGCATTCCTAACCTTGAATTTTGACATTTTTTATAGGGAAGAGATTTTTTTTTCAGTGCTTCAAAATTGCACATAATTCATTATATATGATTTACTTCAACATAAAAAAATATCAAGCCAATTCAAAAATACAATATCAAAATATCACTTTTTTGTGTGAATTCAAATAGTGGCTTTTAACCCTTTGCGGCGCAGGGCAAATTCATTGCTTAAGTGCTGAAATTAATGACTGACACCGGAATTTGAAAACAACTTTATTTGCAAATATGGAAAAGCTATATTTCACGCATTAAATAAACCGTAATTTTTTAAAATCAAAATTCTGACGCCAGTGGGGCGTTTGAGAATTAAAATTAGGTGGTTTTATAAATATACCACCGCGACGCAAGGGGTTAATAATATTGCTTTTTCTAATTGACGTCTGTGGTCCGTGCCTCTTATATCTTTTGCACAGTCGAGACGACTTCCCTAGTGCTTTTTGATCATGCATCCAGAATCTTTCCCTCAACAGAGTGCTTGTGCTTTTGTATGGCACTCACCGCACATAAATCGCAACAATTGATCGTCCTCTTCTTTTAGGACTCTAGTTATGGAAAACGGATGATGTAATGGAATCTGCGTGTCATAGTGATCAAGAACACCTGGCAGCCATCTTGCAGGTTGAGAGTACAACTTCCGACTTGTGCAAGGCTCACTTAGCCTTTCTTTCATTTGACATTAATAAAATGAAAACCAATGTTGCTTAATAACTGAACACATACATTTTAGCGTTAGGCTTACCACTTGATCGGAATATAGGCTGTCTAGCAACCGAGGGCCAACGATCAAGAAAACAGGGATGGGCATTGTGCGCACAGATCCTTCATGGATTGTGAAGTCATATAGTTTAGTTTAGTTTAAGCGAATAATATAATGCCTCATAACTCTGTATTATACAACAGTGAAATGCAATAATGGAAAATATCCCTCTTTAATCCGATCTTTGAAGTATTTACACTGGTCAAAACAATTAGGAAAGTACATTGTTTTAACAAAATTACTCATATACTTACATCGATAAGCAACATAAAATAAATCATCCATAATTTAAAGCTATCAAGAGACAAATAAAGAAACTTCATATGCAAATCAAAGATCACGTGAAAAATTAGGAAAAGGCCAGACATCGGGATGTTGCAGAAACGTCTATTTCACTGCCATAATTGTGAAATTCAATTACTCACCTTTTTTTCAAAAAGGTGACTAGAAAATGTTTCAAGAACCTGAATCACTAGAATCCATAGTATGGCGTATTATAGAAAGAGTTGAATCCGGGCAAACACAACTAAGTGTCTCAAACGCTGTTGGAGTCGCCACAAGTGTCGTTGCAACAACTATGGAATCGATTCCAAAAAACAGAGAATGTAAGACTTCGACCAGGACAAGGTCAGCTACGCACCACCACAGCAACTGATGATCGGTATATACTGTTAACAGCTCATAGAAACAGAACAAACAATGTTTCATCAGGAAAGTTTCTATGCACGCAGGCTAATGGTCTACATTCTGTTGACCTCAAACCACCGTGCCGCAAGATGGGCTGCTGAACATCAAAATTGAGATCAACATGATTGGAGAAAAGTGCTGTTTATAGATGAGTCCTGATTCAATCTGGAATGTGACACCCGATATGTTTTGGTAAAGGGAGGTAAAGGGGAACTCAAAATAACCCCAAATTAGTTCGTGAAAGGTCACTATACAGCCGAAGTGGCTTGATAGTATGGGGTGGAATAAGCATAGATGGAGGGACGGCCCAGTGTATCATTCTAAATGGTACTTTTATGGCCCAAAGGTATGCAGAAGAGACACTGAGACCTTATGCTGATGTCATTAAGATCCCTTTGTTTTCCAGCATGATAATGTTAACAGCATACAGCTAGAGTTGTGAAGAACATGCTTGAAGCTGAAACAATGCAGCGAATGGAATGGCTAGTGTTCTCTCCAGACCTGAATCCGATCGAGCATGTTTGGGACATGCTCGGAAGACGTGTTGCTGCGAGATCAAGAATTCCTTTTACTGTCAAAGACTTGGATTGCAGTTCTTGAGGAATGCAAAGCATTCCCCCAAATCTTATAGATATATCATCGGACCCATGGAAAACAAGCGTCTTAGCTGTTCGAGAAGACCACACACCACTAAAATTACTAAGACCACTAACAACATTGCATCATTTACAAACGATATATTTTTAGCATTTATATGCAAAAATATTTTGCCCTAAATTTTCTTTTCATGTTTTATTTCATCTTTTCGAAAAATTAAAGCTTAATTAAAATTTTTCTGCAGGTTTTGTTTTCTTATTGCGCATTGATACTCATGTATTATCTATTTTATGTCAGTACATGGCTGTCTCGCACGGTTTTCTTAACTTATTTACTTGCTTCCCTAATTTTTTTTAACAGTGTAGATTATTTTTATGCAAACAAAATAATGCGTTGCAGTTATAAAAGTTTAACCCTTTCCGGCGCACTACTCTTTAAAGTTGGAATTTAAAGAAAACAAAAATTAGGCAATCTATTTACGCCTAGAGGAGTACACAGGTATTGTTTTGTAAAGATTCCACTAGCCATTTTAATTATACAGCTGTTGCCGAAGTGGTAACCTCCCATAAGTAAAGCATTGATAAGCGCAGTGAGAAGAGCATTGCTGTGAAGCGCGTATTACAGTAAAACATTTTACCTATTATTTAAAAACAGTAGAGTTTGATCATTGTGGAGTTGCCATCTGGATCTCATAAGAAAGATTTAAAGTAGGCATTAGAGTAGTTTTTGAAATATTCACGGAGTTTTTGTGTCTCTAAACAGGGGGAACTTTAGGTGTTGCCGACCCGGCAACACTGCGCGTTAAGGGGTTAAATGATGAATGTTGTACACCGATGTAACGACTCAATATATTTACTTACATAAAAGTTTTAATTTGTCATAAAAAACAAAGGTAATTACTGTTACTGATATCACGTCGTGTTTCCTTATGTATTATTTGAGAGTATAATTATCGAAACGTCGCAACTTAATTTTATTTAAAAGTTTTTCTTAAAAAATACTTTTATTTTTAGTATGTTTTTAATTAAAAAAAAATAAATGCACGCCGGAGATTATAACTATACATTATTTTTATTATTATTATATTAGAATTTTTTTTATACAAAAAATTGCATGCTCTAAATTTTGTTTTATGGATGATTTTAAGTGAAAAATATAGGCAAAGCAAAACAAATAACGTACCAATCATACATTTATTTAAATAAAAATTGATATTGCAGAAGCCCACATAGCCACATTTAAAAAAAAAGTTTTACAACAACACAAACGATGTCAATTTCGTGAAAAAAAAATTCTACTGAAAATACTCAAAAATATGAAAAATAATACGAAATTTTGAATTTTCTATATAATGCATGCATAAATAAAAATATAATGAAGCATACGAACAAGAAAATTAATTATGCACGAAATGCAGTACAATAGATCAGGAAATGTGACAAATTAGAACACAAACTTAACGCATTTTTTTAAACTTTATTTCAGATACATTTGAAAAGATGGATCAATGTGCATTGAAGGACACTTTTTGCGACGAAGAATCAACTAAATGTGTGCCTGAAGAAGGAGGAACTTTTAAGTGTATTTGTAAAAAAGGGTTTAATAAGACACGCTCTTTTCCTGTACTTAATGAAGGCAATGTCGTAGAAAAATGCGCAGGTAAAATTAATTGATTGTATAATAGTAATAATTTTCATTTTTTATTCGTAGTCAAGTTGTAAGTTAATTATATATATTATTAAAATTAATGTTTAATATTATTTTTTACACATAAAAAACACATCATAAGACCTGGGTAGTAGAAATTTCAGAAAGCAAAACAGAAATTTTGAAAAAAAGAAGTTAAAGCTTTTTGTTAATAGTTTTATTGATTTTTGTTTGTTTGAAAGATATGCTTAAACAGTTCAAATGATAGTTCCTAATTCTATCAGATTTTTTTAGAATTTAAATTTCAAATATCATATATTATAGATGTTACTTAAATTATTAAATAAATAAATTTCATAATAAAATATCTCATATCTCATATTTTTAGACTAATTCAAATCTTAACCTTATAGCTCTACCATGTCATATGAGAAAAGTAATAGCAACTTTCAGAAAATTTAAACATTTGTGAGCAAACAGATAGTCTTAAATTCCCACGTAAAATATTGCCTACTATGTTTTTAAGGTAAAATGCTACTATTTAGAGGGGCTGGTTTTAGGTGCGTTCGTAATTATGTAAATACGTAGCACCTATATTGGTCGTTCAGTCCGTCCGTCTGTCCGTCCGTCTGTCTGTCCGCATATAACAACGCAAAAACTGCCCAACCGAATCGTTTGAAATTTAAAATACATAATTATTACATAATTTTGTCGAGTCATTTCAAAGTTTATGAAAATTGGATGTACAGATCAATTACAGGGCAATCAAAAGTATTCCATTACATTACGGTCAATGGTGAAGAAAGTTTCAAATGCATTTTAATCGTTTGAAATTTAAAATACATAATTATTACATAATTTTGTCGAGTTATTTCAATTTTTTTGATAATCGGGTGCAGAGATAAATTACAGGGGCAATCAAAAGTATTCAATTACATTATGGTCAATGGAGGGAAAAGTTTCAAATGTATTTTATACGTTTGAAATTTTAAATGCATAATTATTACATAATTTTGTCGAGTTATTTCAAATTTTATGAAAATCGGATGCATAGATCAATTACATGGACAATCAAAAGTATTCCGTTACATTACGGTCAATGGGGAAAATTTTTCAAATGCATTTGAATGGTGTTATACTCATTCAAACTTAATAAAATTCATATGCAACTATAAAGTACATATTGTAATATACATTTTACATAATTTGTGGAGCAAAGAATATTTGTTATTGATTTAGAAGGCCACACAAAAGTATTTCATTACATAATGGTATACGGAGTACATTGTTTGATGAGAGTTTTAATTGTAATTCACTATTTACAATTTTATGAGATTGATATATGAGAGTAATATTTTTAAAACTTCGTTATCGTACGAACGCACCTCATTTGCTACGCTTCACGTGCAATTTCCAACTTTTTTATATTAATGGTGAAACAAAAAATGAAGTTCTTTTTTGAACGACTGAAATACGTGTTCAATATTAATTCAAACTGAATTAACGGCGTCTATAAAGCAAGTTAATTATAAAATATATGAATTTCAGGTACATCTTTATTTATTCCTTTTATTAATTATTTTTAAATTCCTTACTAATTACAATATAAAGCTGGATTTCTTTTTAAAGTTTCAAACCAACAATGCCTAATTGCTAAATTACTGTTGCAGTATTCATATTTTTACATTTAAACTAGAATAAAATAGTACTACTACTAATAAATCTGCAGATCAGAAGTCTCAACATCAGCCCCGAAAGTCATTGTATTTAAACACATTTTTACTTCCTGCAAACCGCAATTTAAAGTTTTTAAATTATGTTACTATTTATAAGAATAACATATACAGTTTTCAGATATTGGCACAGTTAAAGAAGCGGTGTTTTTGTATTAGGATATTCGGAAATTTTTCTAAAGTACAAATTCTGGCATTGTTTTAAAAAATAAAGTAGATTTCTTCAGGGGGGCTCGACATTCCTGACCCCCCCCCCCCGAATTCGCATTTAATTTACATTTGTAACTTTCTATTGATTGCGTTAATATTTATCGTAAATCTTAAACTTCTTTTAATACTTTGATTTATAAGGATAAGCAATAAGGATAAACATTTTACACTATCCTAATATCTTTACTTACTTGTCAACTACAAACTTTTACATCTAATATAACAGGAACTTTTGTAAGTGTAAACTGAGTCGTTGGATTGAGAAATCTAATGTTCTATAAGTTTTGTTTCCTAAAAATAGTTTATATTGCCGTTATACAATATTCATGTCTAACAAATAAGCATTCATCATCCTAACCATTGTCAATTAAACAGCAAACGTGACTTGGCGCCATAAAATATTTTATGCGATGCCTTTTAGTAGTATCCAAATTAAATTTTAAATGTTTATGTTTCAAGTACCGTTCATATTTAACGCAAACCTTTGTTTCAAATCAAATTGCAAAGGTTTAAATAATATTTTATTTCCCTGAGTCTGATTTCCAGCCTTATCTTTTGTAATCTGAATTAGTTGAATGGTTTTTACACAGACTACAAGCTGTTATCGGTGACTTCGTTTCCGTAATATTGAAATAAAAATAAACACTTTAATTAGGCAAATCATTCTACTCTTCATGATTAAAAACATGAATAGTTAACAATATGTTCATCATGTTTTATAGGTATGAAATACGGAACGGAAATTAATACGGAAATTCATATTTATATGACCTTGACATACCGCAGTCATAAAAATGCGAGATTTTGTGCCAATTATTATAAATAATTGCGAAAAAGAAAGTGCAAGCAACATCAAAAGGAGGGCCTAGTAAGACGATACAAATCGATGAATCTTTATTCGTAAATCATAAAACGACACTGGGAGAATATACAGTTATTTTATGTAGCATTTGTGAAATTTTTATATGTATTCATTGCGATTTATATGGCTTCGATAAAAACTCACAATCACAAAAATTTTCAAAAGTTATTTTTAAAAATGACAAAATACATTTACACATACATTAAAATAATGTGCTGCGAAAACTCGGTTACCAAACGACGATTTAGAAATATAACTACAGTATATTTTGAGCTCCAGAGCCTTATTTTTTAACACTGGCTGACAGAAAATAATTTACGTTGACGAAATTATATTAAAATTTAGATTTTATAAATGAAAATGTAATTTCCATTTTAAAATAAAATAATTTTTTTCTTATTTTTTAAAAAGAGGTGGTATTAAAAAGAAATATGTGCCAAAATATATTTATTTAAGCAATATAGTTCATGTTTAGTTTTTAAGAATGAAAATATTTATTTTCCGATGCAATGATGTCATTTTCGACAGAATTAATTTTGCGGCGCATGATTTTGACATTTACTATATATTTGTGTTTTTTTATTGAAATTTTCGATTAAAAATTAGACATTTCTGTTAGTCTTGTGCAGACGATAAACCGAAAATACTGGTAATATATATATATTCATAATAAGAATTACTATAACACAAGGGCTTTTTATTTCAACCACAAAACGTATTAACATTTTTTATATAAATAGGGACAAATTCGCATTTTATTTCGTAGTTTCGTTTTATTTCCAATGTAAAAACGCATTCATGTTTATATTTTATTTCATTTTTTCCATGCATGTGCAAATTAGCTATTTCGAATAAATTATTATGAGGGATATAATTCTCTTGTCAACGGTAAAAACAGTTAATCTTAATTTTTATAGAAAAAATATTTATAATAAAATTAAAATATTCCATTTTCAAATGATGAACTTTTTAATTTTTAAGAAAATTATTTGAAAAAAAAATAGAATAGAGCCTGTTTTTATTTCTGGGGTTAAATCCATCTAAATGTAAAAACGGATGGACATATTCCTTTTTTTAAATGTTGATTTGACCTCAAACGATTAAACTTTTACATTTACGATATTTTTCGTTGCTAAATGACAATTAGAAGAAAATTAATGCAATGAAACACACTGAACACTCAAAATATGTAAATTTATTAAAGGAAATATTTTATATTATTGGAACACACATATAAAATCCTTTTTGTAATTTACACTGAATATAAAAACCCTGATAAATGTATTGACAAAATTTCAAACTGCTATGAATAATGTATGATTCTAATTAAGACATTTCATGATCCATAATTTACCATTTAAATACTTCAGTGAAAGGAGCCATTCCTTTCCTGAAATAAAAATGGAAAAATCGTCTGATTGCCATAGAAAAGCATTATTTCACAAAATAAATCATTCTATATTTCGCGAGTAAATGAACCAAATGTAACAGAAATCGTCACAGCTAAATCTGGTTACATCACAAACATACTGACTTAATTTCAAGTTAATCGGAATCTTTATACAACAGTTATCTTGGAACACACAAACGGACAGATGGGCAGACAAATGAACGGACAGGCAGACGGAAACACAAAAATTTCGTGTTTCCAAAGTAAGCCTTCACTTCATCGGCAATAACCTTGTAAATAGTGAAGGCACAGTAGCAACATTATAAAATATTTCTTTAAAAATCTAAAAAATATATTAAGTTATATTTTTGATTATTTGGAATTGGTTTGTATGTTTTTTCAACGTTTCGTAAATATTTTATATTAAGGAGGTTGGTGGCAAATTATTTTATTTTTGTTCGTTGGAATTTTGTCGAGAAGCATTTCGGTTAAATATATCGTTAATAAAATTTTTTTAAAAAAAGCGTCGAAGTTTAGAAAAGCTTGAAAATCTAATCAAAGACTATTTTCAAACATATCATATAGCATCCGTAAAAAATAGCTTGGAAATATTCAACTGTTTAACATTTCTTTTCTCTTTTTGATGACAGTAATGATTATTCTTCAAAAAAGTGTAACAGAAAAATGCGATTCATTAAATTGTGTTATGTTTGGATTGTGCCCTATTTTGTCCACAAATATTAAAAACGCCAAATTCGTCACTGAGAGTAAAAACTATATATTTTTGCAAAAGTAACTGATTACAAATTTTTGTTCATACTTTTAGTCATTTATATGCCAAATTGGCTAATATTTGTATAATCTCATTTTAAAATAAATGAAAGTACATGGGGGGAAAGGAATGGATGAAACATGAAATACCACTCGTTAAACAAAAGCTTGATATTGTTTAACATTTTCACTTTTTTTATAATAACGGTTATTTTTCTAGAATATGCGGCAGCGAACTGTGAATTCATTTCTTAAAAATATATAAAATTATGTTGTTTTCTTTAAGGGGGTCAGGGACACATTTTTAAATAATTTTTATTTATTCAGTGAAAATTTCGAAATTTTTTTGGTAATGACTAATTATATTATTTGTATATATCTATATATATTATATTTTATTATATTTTATTATATATATATATATATATATATATATATATATATATATATATATATATGTGACGATTTCAGGAGAACTCGAATTATTTCCACTGGTTAAAAAGAAACACACAGTCATGGCAAGCGAGGGAAAAAACAAAAATAATAAATAAATGTAGAAGATCCAATAATTAGTCATGGGCTGCTGTAAATTCATTTATTAAATTCGTGATAATGAGGAAGGAAAAGCTCCTTTTTGCAAAAATTCCATCATTATTTCAGCGAGCTGTCCTCATCGAAGAAGCAACCCAAAAAATCTTTAGAAGAATCTTCTTTTCATCTCGAGACTTCCCCCTTTTAAACTAAAAAGAAAGTTCTGGAACATTCTGTAATCTCTAACCATCATTATTTTATGTAAACAGAATTCTTGTCCAGCTACGAGATTATTTTAAACAGACGAAAAATTTATTTAAAAAAAAATAGTATTTAACCAATTTATAATTGACTCAGAATTTTAAATATCTTAGGCAGACGATTTTTATACATGATTAATTTTAAGAGAAAAAGAAAAGAAATGAATTTATTAATATGCAAATTATCGTTGACGGCGGAAAAATAAATAAATAGATAAAATAAAATAATGATATTTTTTAAAGGTATGGGTTTGGAATAAATTTAATAAGACTTTCTTAAAAAGGGTTGATAAAAACATAGAAGAAATCAGTTTTATTTGGAATATTAAGAAATAAAGTTTTAATTAAGAATATTTTTAATTTAGAGCCATCTTTTTAAATTTACGCATACTGGATTAATGTTTTTTAAGGCAAATTAAGAATTTATATCGTCTGCATAAGGATTAACAGATTAGATTTAGAAACAAGATTTTAATTTAATAATTTGAAGTAAGTACGAAATATTATTATAAGAAAATTAAAATAGTATAAAGGTTAGTTTTGGCGAAAAAATTTTAAATTTGTAATATTATCCCCCCTCCCCAAGACTTTGTATGAAATTGATAGTTAAATAAAACTACAAGTTCAGACAACAGAAATATAATAATTTAGAAAAGTTAAATTTTGGAATAAAACTGTCAAACTCAGGAAGCCAAGAGATGGAAGAAAAGAAAATTAACGCAATATAAAAAATATTAGCGATTAAAATAAAATAGTTAACAGAAAATAATTCTGAATTGAATTTAGGTAGGAGCATTTCCCTGAAAGAAATACAATAACGTTACAACATCACTTACCATTTGTAAGTGCATAGGAGATAATACATATAATAGCAGTAAATAAGTTATGAATATTAATAAGCAAGAGATAAAAATATAATAAAAACAATAAAAATTCGTTCTCATGGAAGTTTAAATAATTACAATGACTTAATGCATAGTTTATTTTAAATAAGTCCTTTAAATGAAAAAAGTCTTTCAAGAATATATAAAAGAGTCTTTTTCAATGTCCAGTGAATACAGTCTCTTTAATTAAAAATCTTCAAACCTAGTTTAATCTTTGGTTTTAATGTTATGTTGGATCCAACATCTTTCAGTAATATATCAATTTTTCAATAATAAATAGCATCACTCTCAATATCAATAATAAATAATATAGAAAAATTTAAATAATAACAATAACAACAATAATAAGTAATAGTATAATAAGACTCCATATCCTAATATTTTTCAATAAGAGTATAATTAATACTAAACTTCATTATAGAAATCATAATAATAATAATAATAGTAAAACAAGAGTATAATGAAAAGAAAATATCACTATTTGTTTATTATTGATAGGGAAAATATTGGTTGAGGATAAAAATAATTACATAGCAACTAAATAATTTTCTTATCTTCTAATAGCATAAGAAAGTATTTTTTGCTAGCCGAAAGCATAAATAAAAAAAATCATAATAATTCCAAAATCCAAATAAAATTAAATCTAACTATTTAGAAAATGGACTCTCAACCAGTATTTCCTTACAATAATTCCTCTCTGATACTCTTTTACAAAATTGTCAAATTTGGTTATAAGTTTTCAATGCCAAATGTAGAATAATGTTTTATCCACACATGGTTTATAAACTTTAATAATAAAATACAATAGGAATGAAAGTTGTCATTCTTAATTGAGAAATGGAAATAAAAATACTTTGCTTTTTGAAAAACTTTTAATCTGTAGTTTTCACAATCACTGAAAATCACATATTTTGTTATAGGTTTGAGTAGAATCATTAGATTTTATAACTGTTATAACATAAATATCTGCTGAATAAATAGAATAATATTAATGTCAAATACATGAGTAAATATAATTAGACTTAAACACCCTTAAAATTAATTTATCAACATCAATTTGAAAGCTTTTACAATCAAAGTGTTCACCTTATGCCTGCATAAGGTGTCCAATTTAACCCCAAAAACTCCCAAAAACAAGTAATATTCTTGTAGGCCTCCAAGAACATACCTGCTGATGTTGAAAATTATGGTGATAAAATATTTAAATGCTAAGAATTAAAATTTAATCTATTGTCTTGACTTTAGTTTGATCTAGTGATTGTATCTGAGGTTTTGTTTGTTTTTTGGGTTGCTCATGAAACAGTTTAAAATCTTCGGGTGAAAAATAGGGTCTTAATTTAGAAACATGCACAATAACGGAATTCTGTCCTGTCTCATAATTAAATTTATCTATTTCATAAGTTACATCAGAAAGTTTATTTATAATTTTATATGGTCCAGAGAAAGTAGGTTCTAATTTTCGAGTGTTAGGGTATTTAAATTCTTCATAAATTACAGAGTCTTGTATTTTTAATGGGCATTCGACAAAATGTCGATCATAGAGTCTTTTACTTTTAAGGTGAAATTCCTGAGTTCGCGCTTTCGCAATTTTGAGGGCTTTGTCTACTGGTGGGTAATAGTTTTGTTTTAAAGGAGATTCATAAGGCAATTGACCATAAAATAAATAGGCAGGTGGGAACTTGGTGATAGAATGGGGCGTATTGTTGTATTCTTCGATGACTTGGTTTAATAATCTAGTCCAAGGTATTTTAGAAGAAGTGGAATTAACTTTACATTTAAGCCTGGTAACTATAGTCTGATTAACGCGCTCTACCTTTCCATTGGTCTGAGGATGATGTGCGGATGTAAAACGCTGTTGAACATGATGATTTCTAAGGAATTTCTTAAATCTTGGAGATCTGAAAGATTTATGCCTGTCACTAAGTATTTTTTGAGGTGCTTTGATATTGAAAATTTGTTTTAAACAGTTAGTGTATGTTTCAGTGGTAACATTTTTGGAGGGAAAAGCCCAAACAAATCTAGTTGCATGATCTATTATTATGTGTAAGAATTTTTTTGTTGAGTTGTAATAGTTAAATCCACCAACAGTATCAATAGAAAGACATTCAAAAGGTTGATCTGTTGCTGGCATAGCTTGTAATAAGCCGAATCTTTTCTGTTTTGGTTTTTTATTTTTCTGACAGGTATCGCAATGTTTAACAAATTCTGTAATGTCTATTGTCATATTAGGCCAATAATAGTTGGGAGATATTAAATTAAGCATTTTTTGAATCCCTAAATGTCCAAAATTATCATGAGCAATATGGAGTAATTTTCTTCTTAATGACATTGGTACAACAATTTTTTTGAATCCCTTTTTCTGAACTATAATAATTCCATTCTCTTTTTTATATTTTTTGTCACAAACATTGTCTTTGTCTTGCATCTCTATAATTTCTTTCCTATCTAGCAATAAACTAATATGTTGATTAAAATGACAAACAGGATTTCGTGACAACATGTCTGCTTCGACATTTGTTGAACCCTTTTCATATTTTATCTCATAATCAAACATACTAAGTTTGAGTGACCATCTAAAAAGCCTACCTCTTAAGTTTTTAACACTCTTTAACCATACTAGAGATGCGTGGTCCGTATGAATTGTAAACTTGACACCATGAAAGTAATGATAGAATTTGTCAAGAGTATCTATAATAGCTAAACATTCTAATTCAGTTATGAAATAATTTTGTTCATAACTCTTCAAAATTCTAGAATGATAAGCAATAGGATGTAAGAAATTATCTTTATCAGGTTGTTTTAGAACGGCACCTACTGCTATCTGAGAGGCATCTACAAACATATGTAAAGGTAATTTAGGATCATAAATTTTGAGGATGGGTTTTGCAATTAAAGAATTTTTTAATTTTTCAAAAGACTCCTGGCACTCTGAGTTCCATTCCCATATTGTGTCTTTTTTAAGTAATCGATTTAGAGGATATCTAATTTCAGCATATTTATTTATGAATTTATGGTAAACATTAATGGAACCTAGAAATCGTTGTAACTCTTTCACATTGGAAGGAGGTTTTAAATTTTTGATGGTTTCAATATTGGCATTTGCTGGTGTTATAGTTCCATTAGTGATTTCATAACCTAAGAAATTTATTTTATTTTGGCCTAATTTACATTTAGAAAGTTTAAGTTTAATGTTTTCTTGTTTGCAAATGTCAAAAATTTGAGCTAAATGGTTTAAATGTTCTTCTAATGAGGAAGAGAAAATTATAATATCATCAAAATAGTGGCACGCAAAGTCGATTTTATATTTATTAAGGATTCTTCGAATGGTTCTATTGAATATGGGAGGGCCCGTTTTTATGCCAAAAGGGAGCACGAGCCACTCAAAAAGTCCAAAATTGGTTGCAAATGCTAATTTTTCTGTATCGGATGGATGTATTGGTATGTGCCAGTAGCCAGAGGCTAAATCCAAAGTTGAATAATACTGAGCACTACTCAATTTATCTAAAATTCCATCGATACGGGGCAAGGGTTCTGCATCATTTTTAATTATTGCGTTTAATTTTCTATAGTCTATACATAGTCGCGTTTTTTTACCTTCCTCTCTTTTCATAACTAGTGTAACAGGGGCAGAATAGGGGCTATTACTTTCCTTTATCAGTCCGGCGGCTAACAATGATTGAATTTGGTTTTTTATTTCTATTTCTTCTAGAGGAGATGTTCGGTAGGGCCTCAGAGATATAGGTAGGTCTGAGTTTAGTATAACGCGTTGTGGTTCAATATTAATCCTACCCACATCATATTTATGCTTTGCAAAAATATCACTATAAATATGAACTAATTCCCTTAAATTTACATCTTGAATTAAATTTATTCCCCAGTTAAATCTGAATCCGAATTATCGCGAAAATTTTGAAGAGTCATGGAACCTCTATAATCAGGATGCACATTAATTGCGTGATCATATTCAACACAGTCTTCATTTTTCATAATATTTCCACAGGTAGATTGTAACTCTATATCATGATTATTTACATTCAGTGTTTCATTATCATAATTATCTATATCTACAGTATTACCAGTATTTAATTTCATATCTTTTTTATATTCAGATGTTACAAATTCATTAGATTGATCCCTGTTTTGTTGTACTTGGTCCATATTTACTGTATTGAAATGAAGGGATCTCTCATTATGTATGGATATACTGTTAGTTATAATTTTCCTTCCCTGCCTTACAATACAATTTTTACATTCTATGGTTAATTTAAATTTAGAACATTCTTTTAACCCCAAAATAGCATAATCCAAATTTGTATTGCATACTAAAAAGTTAACATATTTTTTAATTTTACCCACTTTTAGAAGAACACTACATTTTTTATTTATATGTAAAAATCCTTTTGCCTGACCAATGGTAACTGAGGGTATAGTCTCAATTTTAGCATTAAGTTTTTTAACAAATTTAAGTGGCAATATTGCAATAGTTGAGCCAGTATCTACAACACATGGTAAATTATAATTATTTGTATATCCATACACAAATAATAGTCAAATATTATAAGAATTATTTTGTGAGCTACTTGGAAGAGTATCAGAGGAGTGCAACTCACTCCTAAAAATACATTCTCTTTCCCAATGAAAAGCATTACTGACACCCCTATTTGTGCATATCCTACAAGGTCTTGAAGGGTATGAATTTTGAATATAATTATTTTGACAAACTCTAGGTCTTTGAAACTGAGATTGCCTTTGGGGAATCCAATTCCTAGGTGTATTATTGGGCCTAACTGGCTGAATCCAGGGCCTAGTTGGTTGAAAAGGTTGAAAATTTTGTCTAGCTGATGGTTGATTTATTACTTGGTTTGAAACTAGTGGGGTGGAAACTTCCACGAATTGTTTGACAACCCGGTACCATTCTGTGGTACTACTAGGAGGATTTATAATGATACTGTTTTTGAATTCTGGTTTTAAACCATCAGTTAAACCTTGTAATAGTATATTTTCACTAAGATGTAATTTCCTACCAATTTCCACTTTCTTACGAAAATAAGTTTCTAAATTGTCGAAATTATCTAATTTCAGGTTTGAAAAATCAGAAAAACTCGGGATGTCTAATTGAATGAATCTTTCTATCAAATTTTTCTTAATTTGTTCATAATCCGTACAATTTAAACAGTCATTGATATAAATTTTTTGCGCTTCCCCTTTCAGATATTGCGCAATAGAATTAAATTTCCATTCTAGATTTTTCTTTTCCTTTTCACATGTTGTATCAAAATAAGTTAACCACGACAAAATGTTCATTCCAGAACTCGGGTCAAACGGTACGAACTTAGGATCTTCCATAATTTTTTGATTCTTACTCATTAGAATAAATGAAGCACTTCTATTTTCTTTATTAAATCCCGATCGTAAAATCATTCGCAATAAATTTCAAAGTTAATAATTTCTATCAATTACATATTTTTTCAAAATTACTATATCAGATCCATAACATACAATAAATAATAGAATAATAAATAAATTAGTAAATTAATAAATTAACTTCAAATTACTCTCATCAATAAAATAATAAATAAATAAATAAATAAATAATAAATACTTTCCATCAATCATAAATAGAATAGAAATAATAATCAAAACATTTAATAAAATAAACTTACAGTTCACGAAAAATCTTCAATAAAATCCATTCTTCATTAAATTCCTCATCAAATACCTTTCGCATACTCACCACTTTGAAGTTATTAATTTTCAAAAATTTGTCATTATGACCATGATTATCTTGAGTCATCAGTTACACATAAACAGCAAAAAGGTGGAATATCAGGCCTCAGGAATTCACGAGATCTTTCAAACCACTCGGACAGAAAGCTGTTTAACATTAAAATCTCCTCTGTTACATTCACTCGAGGAATCAAAAGATAATGGCAATTCTTGCTTAATAACACTTTCAACCATGGCGGGAAAAATTTTCGGCGATTCATATTTTTGTCATCACTTCGTTTCAGTAGATTCATTAGATTCATTTACATAGCATTTTACTTCTTCAGTAGATTCATTTCAAAATCCGAAACAGGCACTAGCACAGGCATTACCTATCCTGTCGACTTTTCGATTAGTTGTGACGATTTCAGGAGAACTCGAATTATTTCCACTGGTTAAAAAGAAACACACAGTCATGGCAAGCGAGGGAAAAAACAAAAATAATAAATAAATGTAGAAGATCCAATAATTAGTCATGGGCTGCTGTAAATTCATTTATTAAATTCGTGATAATGAGGAAGGAAAAGCTCCTTTTTGCAAAAATTCCATCATTATTTCAGCGAGCTGTCCTCATCGAAGAAGCAACCCAAAAAATCTTTAGAAGAATCTTCTTTTCATCTCGAGACTTCCCCCTTTTAAACTAAAAAGAAAGTTCTGGAACATTCTGTAATCTCTAACCATCATTATTTTATGTAAACAGAATTCTTGTCCAGCTACGAGATTATTTTAAACAGACGAAAAATTTATTTAAAAAAAAATAATATTTAACCAATTTATAATTGACTCAGAATTTTAAATATCTTAGGCAGACGATTTTTATGCATGATTAATTTTAAGAGAAAAAGAAAAGAAATGAATTTATTAATATGCAAATTATCGTTGACGGCGGAAAAATAAATAAATAGATAAAATAAAATAATGATATTTTTTAAAGGTATGGGTTTGGAATAAATTTAATAAGACTTTCTTAAAAAGGGTTGATAAAAACATAGAAGAAATCAGTTTTATTTGGAATATTAAGAAATAAAGTTTTAATTAAGAATATTTTTAATTTAGAGCCATCTTTTTAAATTTACGCATACTGGATTAATGTTTTTTAAGGCAAATTAAGAATTTATATCGTCTGCATAAGGATTAACAGATTAGATTTAGAAACAAGATTTTAATTTAATAATTTGAAGTAAGTACGAAATATTATTATAAGAAAATTAAAATAGTATAAAGGTTAGTTTTGGCGAAAAAATTTTAAATTTGTAATATATATATTATATTTTACTATATTTTATTATATATATATATATATAACTTGTTTTTGAAAAAACTAATTTTCAAATGTGAATATGTTTTTTTTTCTTAATTTTCTGAATCAAAATTAAACTAGAACAATAAAAAAAATATGTTCCAAGTTTGAAGTATTTATCTTCAACGATTCCTGAATTATAAATAATTTAAATCTGAGAAAATGTGAAAAAAACATCATGAAGAAAAACGCAATTTTACAAGGTCAATTTATGACAATCATTGTTTGAAAATTAGATTTTGAAAACAAACAAAACAAAACAAAACAAAACAAAACAAAACAAATGTTTCATCTTCTTATAAGAATAGAAACATGATTTAAACATCATTATAAGCAGAAAAAACAGAGAAACATTAATGAATTAAAAGTTTTATTAGAAAATTTGAAGATTTCTGTCTCCTGGACCCCCTTAAATAATTAAAATAAAAACAAGTTGAAAATTGTACGTGAAGCGTAGCAAAGGAGGTGCATTCGTACGATAACGAAGTTTTAAAAATATCACTCTCATATATAAATCTCATAAAACTGTAAATAACTACTATTAAAATGCGCCCCAAACAATGTTCTCCCTATTCCATTATGCAATGGAATACTTTTGTGTGGCCTCTTAAATCAATAACAAATGTTCTTTGCACCACAGATTATGCAAAATATATATTATAATATGTACTTTATAGATGCATATCAATTTTATTACGTTCGAATGACTGTAATACCATTAAAATGCATTTGAAACTTTTTCCCCCATTGACCGTAATGTAACGGAATCCTTTTGATTGTCCCTGTAATTGAACTATGCATCAGATTTTGATAAAATTTGAAATAACTCGACAAAATTACGAAATAATTATGTATTTTAAGTTTCAAACGATTCAGTTGGGTGGTTTTTGCGTTATTATATGCGGACGGACGGACGGACGGACAGACAGCCAGACGGACGGACAGACGGCCGGACTGAACGACAACAATAGGTGCTACGTATTTACATAGTTATGAACGCACCTAAAAATTGTAAAATACTGTATTCTTGTTATCAATAGCGCTCTTATAGCAGATTTGCTTTACATTTTATGTTTCACTGTTTATCTACTCTATCTACGGTATTATAAAATTCTTTTAGTACGTCAGTTAGTTATAATGCTGTTTAGAATGAGTTACAGATACATTACTTTATCTTGTTCCAAAATCATTATTAGCTACACAAAACAATTTTTTTTAAAGATGACTCTTTTGCCATTGCATCTTTTCAGCATTCTTGGCGCTGAGGAAGGGGGATGGGAATTTTTCAATGTGGAAATATTTTTATACCGTATTTTCGGGTGTATCGCCCGCACCCTGTGTATAACCCGCATCCCTAAATCGAGCAGTACAGTAAAAAAAGTTCGTGTATAACCCGCGGAGATGCATCGGTGTATAGTCCGCGGGCTATACACCATTTATGAACGTATATTTCGACCAGGGTTCGAAATTAGAAGCCATTAGTCATAATTTTTAACACAAATGTACCAAATTTTTTCGTGATACATAATATCTACAGTAATTGGGCCAAAAAATTAAGGTTATCAGTACCGTAATTTTCGGAAGAAACGCCGCGGCGTTTACGTGTTTTAAGATAAAATTTCAAATGATGCGGCGTTTACGCGCATTTTTTTTTCAAAGAAGCGTGATATATTTTTTAAAAATTTCCAAAAATTAAAAAAAAATCGGTGATTAATTCAAAACTTCGGACATAAAATGTGTACGTATCTCAGGTCATTGGTTCCCAAAAGGATCGAATCCGAAATGCACCAACTCCGAAAAAGAACGATTCCTCGGACTCTATCTGAAATGAAACGACTCCAGAAAAGTTCGATTCCTAGAACTCGTTCCGAAATGAAACAACTCTGTAAAGGAACGATTCCTCGGAATCGTTTCGAAAAAGACTGACTGCTCTGAATCGTTCCGAAATGACATAAATCACGCGCTTTTTTTAATTCTTTGCAACAGGGTAAGGTACCAACTCCGAAAAGGAACGATTCCTCGGACTCTATCTGAAATGAAACAACTCCGGAAAAGTTCGATTCCTTGAACTCCTTCCGAAATGAAACGACTGTGTAAAGGAACGATTCCTCGGAATCTTTTCGAAAAAGAACGAGTGCTCTGAATCGTTGCGAAATGATATAAATCATGCACTTTTTTGTTCTTTGCAACAGGGTCGGCAGATTATTTTTTTGAAAAATAAACTAAAAATGATCTTAAATTCAGAAATATCTTAATGATCTTAAATGTCGAGATTGGAAGGGTTCCGGATTTTGCATTTTGTACTCTACAAACCCATTGGCTATTATACATCTATCAGTGCAATACTTGGCGATAGTTGCGACAGTTCTTCCAAATCCAGAAATAACTGTATTTAAGCAGTAAAAAAAAAGCATTTACAAACATAGGAGAACTCTCTAAATATCAAGGCATAGCGAAAAAAATTTACAAATTTCGATGTTTTTAAGGTTTTTTAAGGTTTAAATTTTGTAGAAAAATATCACGAGTTCCAATTTTTTAAAAAAAAATCTTTGTATAACCCGCACCGTGTATTAGCCGCAGCGGCTTTTGGGGAGTTTTTTTGCTTGTATAAGCCGCGGACTATACACCCGAAAATACGGTACTTATATTGTAAGAACATCATATTTGAACATTTTATAATTTTACTAAATACGAAGAAAATAATTAAGAATAAAATATTTGAGTGGAGTTATAAAAATTGCACCAAATCCTTGTATACTGAAATTTTAATTAATCCTTCTAACTCCTTCAATCCTTCTAAAATCCTTCAAATATTTATTAAATGGTTATGTAAATTACTTAATTTAGTTTAAACGATTTGCTTAAAATGCTTTAGAATGCAAAAATTTCATGAATTCATAGTGTGGTAGATAAAGGGTTAAAACGCACAGCATCAACAAAATAAAAAAATATTTTGTTACGATTCATTCTAAAAAAATTATATTTAAATTACTTAAAATAAAGTCAGGAATATCACTGAATATATTTTAAAAACACATTTGAATTGCATCGAATCAAATCAAATAAATACACATTGGAGATTTTAAACTACTTGTCTAAAGATCACCTATAATTTTTAAGCAATATTCATAATGTAAAGCTTTAACATTTCTAGAAATGTGTTAATAAATGTACTTGCTTAGAATTACTAATTTAACAACATTAAATATATATTTTAATTTTGTTGATTAAAGCTATGCCTCAAATAAATACTTTTCATTTTTTATTATTTAACCTGCTTAGAAGAGCATTATTAAATTGTAAAAGACTGAAATATAAATATTGTAAACTGCAGTGATTTATTCCAATGTAGTTTGACTATATATTCATTCTATTACTACATTGCCATCATATCAAAGTGACAAAAAATACAAATTTATTTATCAGTGCAGTCTAGGAATTGCTAAATTATATGTTTTACACATAGCCGACTATGTACTACCGGCCGAGCCATTTCGATAAAAACCGCCGAAAAAGTGAAGTCGGATTCAGCTTCAAACACTGAACCATTTAATTGGACCACTTGCGAGTCCACGTGAACAGACCCTGCCCAAATTAGCATGGAGTAAGCTGTTTTCTGTTCTGTGCACGTGTTTGCGCATGTGGTCGTTGTTTTGGTTCAAGTTTTCCACGATTGGCCAGAATAGCTTGGGAATGGTATCAGAGTCCTCTGGCGGGAGACCTAATACATTAATCTCAAACAGACGGGCCTTTAGATCTAGTCAGCCTTGATTTTACATAAATACATTGAAGGATATTTGAGAGACAAAGGATTTTTGACCAAAATAAATGCAATTACCAAAGTAATCATCGACAGTTTGCACAGAACCGGTTCCGAAGCTGTAATCTATTGTTATTTAAATAATCATGTGACACGAATTTTTCAAGAAATATTTTTAGAAATTCTGCAGAGTAACGTGTCACATTTACATTAATTATAAATAGAAGTTTTCTTATACGTCCATTAAAACATTTCAAAAATATGCATTAAAATATTTAATTGCTATAAAAGACGTCAAATACTAATAAAAACATTAAAAGATCTTAATAATTTTTACATGTTTCGATTGAATTTACTCAATCATCATCAGAAAAACAAAATACAAATAAACACAAAGATGGAAAATGACAATAAACTTATAGCAATTAAATATTTTAATGCATATTTTTGAAAAAGTGTCACCACATGTCAGTAGGGGAAGGTGGGGCACGTTGAGACATGGCCCACCTTGGGACATCTCAATTTTCAGGCTACATTATGCAGCCACGAACTATTACTTATAGGTGCTAATAGATGACACTACAGTCTACTCTTCCATGTGATTTGGAATCTATGGTGTTTGCAGGTAATAAATAATACAATTTTATTTGTTTTGAATGAGGCTGAGTAACATTAATGTATGTTTTGTAGAATAACTTTCTCATAAAAGAAATGAAATAATATAAGTGTGAACATGTTGTGATGAAAAAACATGGATTTATTGTTATTTTAATGGTAAAAAATAGACTGTAATGCTAACCCTAACAATGTAAGAGTTTTAAATACATAATATATGACATGGGGAAGGTTGGGACACTCAGTTGTGGGGCACCTTGGGACATGTCCCAAGGTGTCCCACATGTAAACAAACATTTTTACATGCAGCAAAAAAATAGCAATTAAATATTTTATAGCAATTAAATATTTTAATGCATATTTTTGAAGTGTCACATTTATTCCCATTAACAAAATCTTTTAAAATAAACCTGTATAATTCTAGTTGAATTGTGACTTATTCAAGAGACATAGTCGAAATATCAATTACTGCTTACAAAGATAACTATTCTGGTAAAAAATATAAAAAATGTCATTTTTATGTGCATTGCTTTAAAAAATACATCTGTATGTATGTACTTTTCGAATTTGAATTTATATTTTTTTTGGTGGGGGGCGGCTTCTGAATTACACGGAATGCGAAATTTTCACTTTGAAATATTTATTTTGAAGTATATATACTTCTAAGTATCTTTTAGCGTTGTAAACGGTTGATTCTATAATTAGTGTTTAGTATTAAGGTAAGTTAACATAAGCATTTTATGAGAAGTATATAATTATATAACAAATGGAGACTAATTTGTAAATTCGCGTTTTATGTTTCAAGTTTGCTTCTTTATAAAAATAATATTTATTCTTGTATGAATATATCAATATAACAATTTCTTAAAAAATCATTGACAAATCACGTTGAATAAATCAAAAAATAAATTTGTAGAAAGAAACTTAAATGAGAATTCCATTTAAAATGTTTAATTTCTTCACCTAACGAGTGAACAGCAGATTCGAACGAATTAATTTTAATTATATTATATTAATACTGTGCAAGCATGTCTGCATTTTTTAATTTTTACCTAATTTGAATACCATGTATTCAACTCTCGACAACATGAAAGGAATAAATGTATGTCAATAATTATTGTTCTATGAATACATTGTTTTCAACAATTTCATCTTATCATGCTTTTATAAATTATATATTCTGACATTTAATTCAGTATGATCCATGAAGAGTTGATTCGTTTTAGATTTATGTTTAAAAAAGTTTTTTTTAATCATTCAAAAATTGTCCTATCAAATTTTATAAAACTTTTTTTACTAGACATAAACGAATGCCTGTCCCAGAAGACTAACGAATGTCCAGAAAACACTACTTGCATAAACACTTATGGAGACTACAAATGTGAATGCAACAAAGGATTTAGAAGAAAAGCCGGGAACTTAGATCCAAGAATAAAAGGTTGTGAAGGTAAGGGAAACATTTGAAATATAATCGTATTTTTAATTCTTTCAATCAAATATCAGTCTCTGCGACATTATTTTATACAATTTATTATTAATGGATAGAATTCGTAAGTATCGCATTCTCATTGGAAAACCTCTGCCTTAAATTATGCGTCATATTTGAGATTTTTCACTGAGTCATGTATTCCAATGTCAGTTTTTTACATATATTTATTCTACATATTAAAAGGGAATACATTATTTACAAAAAAAAAAAAAAAAATCCTTTTCTATCTATCTACATTATAGAAGCAAAAACGTACCTGTGCGTAACACATACGTCATTTCGCGAATGGCAGTATGAAATTTCGTCTTCGCAATTTTTGCTTCTGCAAATTTTTAAATTTCTGAACATCCTACATTTTCAATTTTTACGCCATCGTATAGAGAAAAAATTTGATTTAAATGGAATTTGGTTGAAAACAGTACCTTAATTTATTCTTGAGATATTAATTTTTTTGTAGTTTTTAATACTGTTTTTGTAATTGTGTCAACAAAAGTACTTCATTTTTATTATAAATGGGTAAAAAGCCCTAGTTTATTGAATCATTTCGTCGCCATTTTCTTATAAATGTGAAAAAAAATTCAAATTAAACTACATGCTATTTCAACAGTATGATCTTTTATAAAACATGGTAATTTTGATTTTATTTCGTTTTTTTTTCATGAAATAAATGATTTTTAGTTTATTACAAACTTATTTTTACACTAGAAAAACGGTTTCGCTTTACAAAATGTATTTAAAAAATAGTTGGGTGAATTATTTTGTCCGCTTTTACTTAATTTGTATCAAATAGCCGAAAAAAATGTAAATTTATTAATCCGTGTGTAAAACCATTTTACAAATTTTGAAGAAATATCACTGAATGATTCCCGATAAAACATGGAGCTATTATAAACAAAGAAATGAATGCACATAAATTATTTGATGCTCAATTTGCTTCTTGCGTAACGACATGTGTCACAGAAATATTGTCTATCTTACTTATTGCATGTGGATTATTTCAGAAGTTTTTATTTACACTTAAACGAATATAAATAGTTTAGTGAATATT
Source organism: Maratus speculifer (assembly GCA_964019185.1). Classification (NCBI taxonomy): domain Eukaryota; kingdom Metazoa; phylum Arthropoda; class Arachnida; order Araneae; family Salticidae; genus Maratus; species Maratus speculifer. Next base: position 83,712,540 of record OZ025302.1, on the reverse strand, counting down.
TTCAGTTAATGGAAATTGAGGCTTCAAGCGTTGAATTTAAATTATTTAAAAATGATCAAATTAGAATACCTCTTTTTTAAAAGCTGAACAAGGATATGAAAGGTGCGTATGTAAGTTTTGAGATAATGAAAATAAATCGGGTTTAAATTTCGCGGGGGAAAAATTCTATGATTAAACTAAAGTGGAAGAAATTTTGCTGTTTTTCATTTTGGAATACCAAGCATACGAGTTTTATTTGATAACTGTATCATAATAATTGCTCTTTATTATATTTTACAGCTTGTATGTATGATTAAAGTTTAATTTTAATAATTTCTACATCAGAGTTTTATGGAAATAGTATTTTGTTAACTTTAGGTTGAATATCATTTGTTTAAGAGTTAGAGTAACCAAGATGAATTTTTTATTAAAACTAATTTCGTAGATTTGTTATAAATCAATGAAACAGTTTCTACCTAAACATTTTCCTTCGTCAAAAGTCGACGGGTTATATCTTGTTTTTTTTTTTTTTGTTTTTTTTAAGAAACACTAATTGACATTTTAATTCATAATGTAACTGATCAGCTACATAGCTCTCGTGTTTTTCGCATTTATCAAGAGTTTTTCTTTTACAGTGTATTCCAATGACAGTATTTTTTTTATTATTTATTTTATTTTATTAGATTCATTTCAATTGACCCGTTGCGCTAAATTTTCTACCACAAAGGTCTGGAGTTCTTAAAATAAAATGCTTGTTTTCTACAAATTGAAAGGGAATACATTAATTATGAAAAAAAGTTTTCATTTCTATCAATCGATATTATACAAAGACATATCTATATTATATTAAGACAAAAACGTATCTGTGCGTAACGCATACGTCATTTCGCGAATGGAAATTTGAAATTCGAAATGAAATTTCGTCTTCGCAATTTTTGCTTTTGCAAAATTTTAAATTCGAAACATCCCGCATTTTTAATTTTTACACCATCGTATAGGGAAAAAATAATTTAAATGAAATTTGTTTGAAAACCGTACCTTAGTTTATTTTTGAGATATTAATTTTTTGTAGTTTTTAGTACTGTTTTTGTAATTGTGGCAACAAAAGTACTTCATTTTTATTAAAAGTGGGTAAAAACCCCCAGTTTACTGAATCTTTTCGTCACTATTTTCTTACAAATTTGAAAAATTTTGAAATTAAAATGCATGCTATTTCAGTACTATCATCTGTCATTAAATCCCGTGAATTTTGGTTTTATTTCGTTTTTTTCTCATGAATTAAATGATTTTTAGTTTATTACAAAGTTATTTTACACTCAACACAACGGTTTCTCTTTACAAAATGTATTTTAAAGAAGAGTTGCACGAGTTAATTTGTCCGTTTTTACTTAATTCGTATCAAATAGCCGAAAAAATGCAAATTTATTATTCCGTGTGAAAAAATATTTTCCGAATTTTGAAGAAATATCAATGAATGATTCCCGAAAGAAATAAATGCATATGAACCATTAGATACTTAATTCGCTTCTTGAATAACGACATTCGCCACAGGAATATTGTCTATCTTACTTATCGCATGCAGATTATTTCAGAAATTTTTGTTTATACTGAAAAGAATATAAATAGTTTAGTGAATATTTTCAATTAATAGAAATCGAGGCTTCAAGCTTTGAATTTAAATGATTTTAAAATGATCAAATTAGAATATCACTTTTTAAAAGGTGCGTTTGTAAGTTTTGAGATGATGGAAATGATGTCGGGCTTAAATTTCGCGGGGAGAAAATTCTATGATTAAACTAAAGTGGAAGAAATTTTACTGTTTTTCATTTTGGATTACCAAGCATACGAGTTTTATTTGTTAACTGTATCAGAATAATTGCTCTTTATTATATTTTACAGCTTATATGTATGATTAAAGTTTAATTTTAAATATTTCTACGACAGAATTTTATAGAAATAGCATTTTGTTAACTTTTGGTTGAATATCATTTGTTTAAGAGTTAGACTAACCAATATAAGGGGCATATTTTATTATAACTAATTTCGTAGATTTATTGTAAATCAATGAAATAATTCCTTCTTAAACATTTTCTTTCGTTGAAATTTGACGGATTCTAATTTTTTTTAAAACACTAATTGACATTTTAATTCATAGTGTAACTGATCAGCTACATAGCTCTCGTGCTTTTCGAACTTATCAAGAGTTTTTGTTTTGCAATGCATAATATAAAGTTTTTTGCTCCCAAATCTTAATATTTCATCACTTAGCGAAACAAAATTATTTCAGATTGCAATAAAAGATTAATGCAAACTTTTTTTTCTAATCTATGTAAAAATATAGTAAAAATAATATTGTACGTCTTAATTTTTCTTTAAATGTTAACCATTTTCATATTTTCTTTACCAGCTGTTTGCGATCCCAATCCTTGCGAAATGATGGGGAATGTGAAGAAAAGCGAGATCACGGATTTATGTGCAGGTATGTACAAATAATCGTCGATGTACAAAGATATTTTTAACTATAATTTCTTTCGTTTATTTTTGTTAAGGGGACAGTGAGCTTTTATTTGAGCAAAATCGTCACAAAAATGGTGGTATAATAAAACCGAAACAGTTCTTTCTTATTAAAATATCATTTATGAAGGTTTTCAGAAGTAAATAATAAGGTAACTGTATTTATATTCTTTAAACTGCTTTTCTCAAAATTAATTTTTCAGCGTTTTTAGATTTTTGAAATGTTCCTTGCGACGTAATTTTTGATCAATATTTATGAAATTGATAATTAATATGTTTAGAAAGAAATTGTGTAAAATTTAAAAAATTCGTTTTAATTAAGATAGTCAAATTTGATTTTTTTACTTATTAAAAGGCAAAATTTTGATGAAAATCGATTTCGGATTTTAGAAAATAATCTTTAAAATACTAATTATCCAAGAGGTTACACAAAACAAAAATATTTTTAAAATGATGAATTCTTTTGCCTTTGTATATTTTCTGATTTCTTGGCGCGGGGGGGGGGGGGTGGAGAATTTTCAATTCGGAAATATTTCTATATTTACATTGTAAGAACACCATATTTATACATTTTATAATTCTACAAAATACAAGCAAAACAGTTTAAAATAAAATATTTGAGTGGGGTTATAAGTGTTGCACAAAATCTCTGTAAATTAAAATTTTATTAATCCTTTTAAATCCTTCAAAAATTTATTAAATGATTATGTAAATCTTTTAATATATTTTAAACAATTTGCGTAAAATGCTTTAGAATGTAAAATTTTCATGAATTCATAATTCGGTTGATAAAGGGTTAAAAGATTGTCTAAACCACACGATCGTGTGGTTTAGACAATCTAGGTACATTATAGACAATTATAGGTACACCTCATAATATAATTATAATTTAAGAAATTTAAGAAATCTATATACAGGGTGATTAAAAAAAACGTGGACAAATTGATATGACAAATCAGGAATATGTGAAGGATAAAATATCACATAGGAACATAGGGCCGCATAACACTTATTGAGCCACAAATATAGGGAGTCTACAATATCAAATATCACATAGGATAAAATATCACATAGGAACATAGGGCCGCAAACCACTTATTGAGCCACAAATATAGGGAGTCTCATCCAAACTCATTTTGGGTTGAAGTTAATAAATTTCAGAAAACTGAAGTACATTATAATAAAACATTTAACAGACATTCTCACTTTTGTTTTAAATGTGATAACACCAAACAGAAGTGGTAGAAGTTTGCATTATGCAGACCAGCAGTATGCACTTGGCACCTCACATTTTGGACTGTCATAATCAGTTTATACGATATCATCGATTGCTTGAGCAACATGTTTTTCCACATCTTTTCGTAAATTTATCACATTTCACATAAAAAAATGTACAAATCATTGCATTATCATTACAAATATTTTTATTTTCCTCGAAATTGTTACATTCAAACCGGGAGTAGCTAGAACGAAACACCTTGTATTTGTGACCCAATAAGTAGTTTGCGACCCTATGTTCCTATGTGACTTTTTTTAAAATCCTTAATGTATGCGTGATTTGTCATATCATTTTTTCCACGTTTTTTTTTTTTTTAATCGCCTTGTATATATAATAAGAGATGTCTATTTGCCTGCCTTCCTGACCGCAGATAACGCCGAAATTATAACTCCCAGTTCTCTGAAATGTTTGTCATGTTTAGATGCTAACACTGAAAGTGCATTTCGCAGCCAGATTTTTAAATTTGAATTTAGATATTTTTTTAATTAAAACTTACTGGGTAAAAGATTATTTTCAGCTTTTTATTAATCCACGGCAACGAAGCAACCAGGTTAGAAGTTTTTTGCATTTATTCACCAATCCGTGGCAACGAAGCAGCCAGTCAATGAAAGCCGGGAATAAATATGAGATTAAACGACTGCATTTCACGGATGAATGCTAGTAACAAATTGCAGACGTAATTATTATTTTTCCTGTTTTTATAATCTTGTTTTTCTGATTGATTTACTATAAATATTTAAAATAGCGTCATCAAAAATAGTAGTAAATTAGGAAATTGCTTCTTTTATGTTTTCTTGGGGTTTGTTCAGATGTGCAGCGCAAGTTGCTTGTGCTTAGATATTTTGCATGGAGTAGGTATCATTAAAGAAAGGCATTTTATAATAATTAAGTTGTTGCATTATTTTTGTGGTTCAAAACAGCTAAAATCAACGCTTATATATTTTTTTATCCTTCCAAAACATGACTTTCGTAACAGAAATACATATCTATGTTCACTCAGATAAAATTTAATTTTTTCCCTATTTTAGTAGGAATGGATATTTTAAATATTATCCAATTGTTTGAAAATATATATGGCTCCAGGAAAGGCCGAGCAGATCGATTAGTACAATGTAAACTGCCATTTTCATGGGTAGTAACATTTGTTGTCTTTTTGTTGGATAGTAGCATTTGAAGTTTTTTTGATGCATGGAAGCATTTGTTGTCTTTTCGATTTATAGTATTTATAGTGCCAATTTAGAGATAAAAATGAGAAAATAAACGCGTCTTCATTTTTCGTTTGTATGATATATTATACATTCAATTGTACAAATGAAATCTAATTATTGTAATGAAAAAAGTTAACTCAAAATTTCCTTACGCATTCGAATTTGTTCATTGTTTTAACTTTCATTATCTATCTGATCTCTCAATTTTTTGCTTCTTTAAAATACAAAATCTTCTGAAAATAGCTCTCCGATCACTGTCAAAAATTGTAGAAATCCGTCTGTTCATTTAAAGGAAAGTGCGCAATCATAAAATGAATAGGAAAAAGTCTATCAATCTGAAAGCAGTTAAATAGTATAATAACTAGCTTACGAACAATCCAAAAATAAATTACTGATTTATACAATACATAGCATTTTTTTGCTGATGGCTGCATATTTGAAAATTCTATTACTTAATTTAGTATGAACCCCCCCCCCCCCCAAAAAAAAACAACAACATTTTTTTGTTGTTGAAACTTGAAGAATATGGCTTACAATAGAAGGATTTAGCGTATTTTGTGTTTGTACAATATTTATTCATAAAGAATACACAAATTTAAGAATGTCTTTTGAAGTTCAGTATAACGCCGATTATCGAACAAGCTGTCCCTAATTCATATAATCAAGAGTTTGGAAAAATGGGCAGACAATTTAATGTATATTTCTGACTATACTAAATCTCTACAGTTTTTCTAGGCTTATTACTGGAATCACCAATTAGTGCTAATGTATTTAAAAATGTTTTTTTCTTTATCTTTTACATTTCTTCTGCTTTTATTAAGTTACATTTAAAATTTTCTTTTTTTTATCATTTTTTGAACTTTTGAGATTATAATCTAAGCAAAAACAATTTCGATTGTTTTTTGCTTCAGATTAGACATTCTTTACAAAGCTGCTACATCTCGAAATATACATAAGGGTGATTCTCAAAATAGGGGACAATTTCAAAAGTGAAATCTTAAAAAAATTACTGTTAGCAAAATTTCTGAAAAAAAATAGGTGTTGTTAATATAGTATTAAGTATACATGTAGTCAGCAGAGCTAAATATTTAAAAATTAACTTAAAAAAAATTAGTATTTTTTGAGCCATGCTAATGACAAAACAAATTGCATGGAATAAATATATTAAGAAATTTTTATTTTCTTCATGTTTAAATATTTTTTTCTATATTTATTAGCCTTCCTTTTCAGCAAATGGTTTCCATTTTTACATATATACATATAAGGAGAATAAAAACATTACCAAAGAGCAAACTTTGTTTACATTAGCAACATTCTGACATTAACAATGTAAGAAGCTGTCTTAGTGATTTTCTGACAGATTTAATGCATATTTTAGGGATAACAAATGTAATACCTAAATTTATATGTAAAATTAAACTTTATAAAAGATACAATATAAGCAATGGTTACATTTATGCACATAGGAGTCTTTAGCATGGACAGAAAAACCATGCTAATGACACTGATATTTGTCCATGCTAATGACAAATTTTAATTTAAATAAGATTATGAACCATAATATAATCACAATGCAATAGTCCTTTCTGGGGCTTTTTAAAACACAAAAGTCCTATGCAAATAAGTAAAATAAAAATTTTAATTATAAAATAAACATGAAAATTATTATCCATTCTAATGACATACAATTGATGTATGCCCCTAATATTCAACTTCTATTCTTAAAATACAATACATGCTTCTATTTGCAGGCTGGGATAAATTGGCTACTTGTTGCCATGGAGAAACTTTATATTTTCAAACTATTATCATATGTGAAAATGAAATTTTGATTAATAACCAGCTGTTATAGTATGACCTTGTTTTGAAAATAGAATATGGAGGACAAACTTTAATTCTTTTTTTATATACTATAATTTTATTTTTAAAAAGAAACTTATTGGATAAATCCTCTCCTTGATTAATTTAAAGAAAGAATAACATTTGTTTTATTTTATAAACATGATATTAACTCTTGAAAAAGCTAGTATATACAAGGCACAGCTCCTGTGGACATCCATGCTAATGACATTTTGAACATTTATTCTGTTATTTTAAGGTGTTTTAACTAAAAAGTGAGTAATTCTGGAGTGCAAATAATGAATAATATTAAGACAAACATATCTAAATATAAAAACATGACAGAAAACCTCTCATTTTTTTGTATGCCGAAAGACATAAATTGTCCCCTATTTTGAGAATCACCCATAAATGCATTTGTCGGATAGAGCCAGTGTTCTTCAGACGTTCGAGCCATTTCATATCAGTTTTCAATTTTTCGAAGGCTTTGTTTTGTTATGGACCTGGATTGTTTTCAGGACATTCGTTTTTACTTTTTTCAATTTCTCTTTCTTTGTCACTGATTTTAACGATTCACTAATCGAAGATCTGGCATGCGAAATCTGAGATGAAAAATGAGAGAAAGAATGTGTATAAATAATTGAATGTTCGATTAAGAAAGCTTTGAGAGATATAATTTGTTCGGGTAAGTGGATGTTTGGATACAAAATGTTTGGGAAGTAATAGGCTGTCAAATAATTAAATGTTCGGCTTGTTGGAGTTCCGATAATCGACCCTGTATAATGCTGGATAATGATAAATAATCAGTGTACAAGAATGTATGCTATTTTTGATTACTCTCTAATTTAAAATATTTTGACAATGTTATCATAGCACAAGCAATGCAATTAATTTAAATATGCATCTGTTAAAAAAAAATTTTTGAGCTATAAATTCATTTAATATATTCTATTTTACATTTTTAGGTGCAAGCCAATGTTCTTTGGACTTACATGTAATGAAACTGGTAAGTCTTGATATTTCAAACGCAATATATATACATATATATTTAAGAAAGATGTGTTTTAGATTAAAGTTTCTGGTTTGAAATTAAACTTTTATCTATAAAATGTAACTGGGTTTAAAAAAAAAACTTTGAGTTTTTGAAAGGGGTGAGTGTTTGTTCTGTCCTAATTTTTAAATAATTGATTTTAAAATAACTTCTTATAAAACCGCTTACTCGAATATGTAACGCATTTAAGCAGAATGATAAACTAGATGTATTTAATTAATTATGCTTTGTTGAAAAGGACATCTGTATCTTCTTTTTTTATCTTATCTTATCTTATCTTTTTTCTTTTTTTTTCATGTTATTTTAGTTTTATTGATTCTGAATGCATTTCTAATATACCATTCGTTTCCACGTTTTTAAGGTCGAACTGTAACGTCGTGACTTATGGGTAGTATTTACTAAATATAAGCAGATATGAGCTAACTGTGTTGTTCACTTAAGTTACTTTACACTGGAATTGTAAAATTTTAAGGTTCCTGAAAAATCGTAAAACAAATCATTTTTATAAAACTTATATCCTATATTTAAGGCATCTAAGAAAGAAAAAAGTTTTCATTATTACGTATTAAAATAAAAAAGTCCTTTTTTTACCCTATACTTAAGTTCTACCCCAACTAACACTCGTAGAAAAGAAAGTAAACGTAACCTACTTAATTTGCAAAAAAGTATTGTAGATGTAATTTGCTTGTAAGACACGATTGTAAATAGCATCTACTATTCAATGATGTGTATTGTCTTAAAATGTCAACCAAAAAATAACTCAAGTTGAGCCGAAATTCACTCATCTCACGGTTTGAAAGACAGCTTCTCATAAAGAGTCGAAAAAACTCAATTGAGTGAGTTGTTTTTAAACAATTTAAATCAAGATGAGTTATTTAAATAAACAGTCTAAATCAACATGAGTAACTATTTAAAAAACAACTCATTCACGATTCAATAAATTACAGCTCTTTCCTGAGAAGCCAAATCCACTCTTTCGCTTTAAGAGTGTATGGAATTTGCTTAGTGGTTTATTTACATATGAAAACTAACCCCAAACTTCATTTATTTCCATAGTAATACCAAAATGTGGACATCATAAATCTGTTCTACAGCCTTCAACTCGCCTAAATACAATTTTTCACGAAGTTCATACAATATGTTTCAGATAAATTAATTATTTTAAAATATGGCTGTATCTAAACTGAAGTTCAGAACTCGGTTATTGAAATGCTGCAGAATAACTAAACAAATTATATTAATGTATTATTTATTGCCTATATGATCATTTCATTCGCTTTTGATGTGGCTATTGCAAATTGAAATGTTTCAATAAAGTGAGTAAAATATACACATATATTTCAAATTATGCTTTTCTGTACGTCATAGACGGTTCCTAAAACCATCTTTGTGTTTAATAAAATCATAATTTAAAAACTACTTGTGAGAAAAATTTGAAACTGGGAATTTGCATAAGTAAGGACATAGTAAATATGACTCTATCAAGAAAATGCAAATTGCATTTGATATTTATTTCGAGTATGAATTTCCTGATTCCTATTATATATTTTTTAATAGCAAATTCAATGTATTTACAATTGGATATTTGAACATTATAACTACATAAAAATTAGCCCATTAAGATTATAATTTCTATAGATATTAATAGAAATATGAGAATGTTTATTAATATTAGAAGCTCTATATTTTGAATGCTTTTAGTTCAATAACTTATCATTTAGATGAATTGAAGTTTCATTTCTATGCATAGTATAAACCAAAAATTTTAAATATATTGTTAAAATTGGGTATTGCATTGAAAAAGAGCAATTATGGGTTTGGTTTTGATTTGTAGATGGTCCATGAGGAAATTATATATGTATATATATTTATATATAATTTAAAAGCAGACTTTATTTCCTGTCTTTTGGTACAAATAACTTTCTTCTGTTACAATTAGTCGCAGAGTTAGTGGAGAAAGTTTACATAGTTTCTTTAATGCTCATATATAGGCATAACCTGAGTCTCCTGAATTTATTTACATAGCATTGAATATTCAGTGTCTTAGAATTGTTCTCCATGTTTCGGCATTGTAAAAAAATCAATACTCAGATGATCATACTGTAAATTATCGAATAGAAGTGTGACAGGAAGAAAGATAAATGACAGTATATAAATGTACTTAAATTATGTACTAATGAAGTATGTACATAAATTTTGCTCAAAGTGTTGTCTAGATATAACGATTTTCTCAAACGAGAACTAAGGTGTTCCGGGGTAATAACGCCACGTTAAGCTTCTACGAATTTTCACGGCTTAGTTTTAAATTGTATGTTTCAAACAAGTATAGGATTTGATACAGCAACTCTTTGACTATCTATGTAAAAAAAAAATTATTTAACAGATATATATTCATAAAATGTAATGGCGTGATTTCTTGACCAATGCTATTTGGCGTTATTACCCACCTATGCGGGTAATAACGCCATGCTAAAAAAATTATAAAATAACATGGATTAATCCCATGTAGATTGCCCAGTTCTAAAAATGCAAATTCTACAGCCCTAGAAATAGACAAATTGCTGTCTAAGCGATAGAAAATGATAAATTTGTTGTAAAAGTGCAAGAAAAAGAAAGGGGGGAGGCAAAAGAATATCAGCCATGAGCATCTTTTTGCTTTAAAAGAACCGCTTAAATAGAATTATTAGAAACATTCCGCGGTTTTAACTGTGTTTATCTAAATCAGTATTTATGCTCCCAAATAAGCATTCTATGCGATAGAAAATATTCAATTTTTTGTAAAAGTGAAAGAAAAAGGAAGGAGGGGAACTTTAGCAGAATTTAACACCCTGAGCTTCTCTTTGTTTAAAAAGTCCCGCTTAAATATAATTTTAAAAAACATTGCACGGTTTTAAACATTTATAATGTAATATTGTAATCCTGTGAAATTTTATAATATAGAGAGTTATGTATAATAAATATTTTTGTTAATCCTTAACTGCTGTGACAAAAATTGTTGCATAAATACTGTGAGCGGTCTGTCAGACCGCTTATACTAAAGATGAATAAAAGCTTAAATTAACTCTCAAATTACTATTTATGTATCAAACTTTATACACAGGACTATTATAAATAAAATTCAGCTATTCAAACGTCTGTAGAAATATAGTTCCAAACGAAACAAAATTTAACCAGTATCTCTAATTAAACCAAAAATTACGAGTTAAACTCCGAAACTTGTAAAACTCAGTGGTCTGTGAGACCGCTAACAGCAGTTAAGGATTAACACTATTACAGAAGTCGTGTAAATAACTTTTTAACCGTAAACTTCACACTAATGCCGATTCGCGCAAACCTAAAGTTAAATTGTCGGCGTTATATAAAACATACTTTAATAAATTTGTTATTTTAATTAATTAACTAAAATTTTTCATAAAAATCAATTTCCTTGTGAGATCTTCTATTAAATTTTATGTATGATTCATATAGCTGCATATCATTATCTCTATATTAGCAAAAATAAAATAAAAAAACTTAAAAACTTATAAAATCAAACTTAAGCTGCTGTTAGCAATCTGACTGAAAACTTTTTTTTTCAAATTTCAGAGTTTAAGTATGGCTACAACTGAAAATCTTCTTCGTTTAGAGTCCTCATTCTATTGTTAGAAATATTTGAATAGATTATATTTAATTATAACTAATCATGTACAAAAAGTTTAATGCATGAGTTTTAGTCATTGATCACGTTTTAATCTTTAACTAACATTACCGGTCTCACAGACCACTGCTTTTTTCATTTTTTTTAGTATAACTTGTAATTTTCAGTTTAATTGTAAACAGTATCGAAATTTTGTTTCATTTGGAACTTTAGTACTTATACCAGACACTTTTAAATAGGTGAATGTTAATTATAATAGTATCGTACAAAAAAAATTAGCACAAAAACAGAATCCTATTTTTTATTCACTCTTTTTATTCGTCTTTCAAACTTGCTGTCACAAACCGCTTGACACTAGTTACGTTACAATTTCTGTCACATCAGTTAAAGGTTAAATTTCTAAAATATCGAAAAACAGAACGCTTAGGACTGTCAACAGTTAAAATTTAGAATTCAATTAAAGAATCAAATGGGAAGTTAATAGAAATCTGATTTTGAAAATGTTGGAATTAGAATATCGAAAACATTTTAATATCGTTTTATTTATAAGATTTTAAAATTGTTTTTACACTAGTATTTAGAAAAAAAGAAAGAAAGAAAAAGAGAGAGAGAGAGAGATTAGTTTTGGGTATCGGACCCCCCCCCCGCCCTACCACACCCCTTTAATCTAACCATTTCAACAATAACAATAATGCTGTCCAATACAAAAAGTAAACAATAAACCCCCTTCGGAGATAGTTAGGCCACTGTGAGAATTTAACCGGGGTAATAACGCCAAGGAATGGTGGTATTACCCCTGTATGCTTATTGCGCATTATATTTTAAACTACATATTATCTCGAGAAGGTATTAAAATCTTCTACAACATTTTGAAAATACATGAAATGCATTACAAATTAATGTAATAAACAAAGTATTTCCTGACAAAAAAAAAAATCTTCACATCACAAAACGTATCTCGCAAATTTTAGATCAAGCGTTAATTTTAGTTGCTTCTAAAAGCAATAAGGCCTACAAATGCAACAAATTAACTTTAAGCTGTTGTTTGTGTTTTATATGACTCAGAACCCTTATGCGCAGAGCCCATGGGTTCCATTTACCGGATTACTTCATAATTATGCGTAATATTAGCAGTTGGCGTTATTACACCAGTACACCTTATTTCAATACTAATCGACGTTTTAGTCCTCAGATTTAAGATTTTTTTTTGAAATGTTACCTTCGGATGCCAAATGGGAAGTAATTTAGGCATTATGCAGGTAAAAAATGTAGAACGCTTAAATTTATCATTAGTTTTTGAAATTCTGCTAAACATAACTAAAGAACTACGGAATGTACTATAATTTTGGATTGGCATACCGAGATTTTTTGAAATCTATTTTTATTTTGAATATTTAAATTTTACTCTTATAGGGGGAACTGGGGCACATTGATACACCCTCTCTACTGCTCACAGGGTCATTATAGGAAGTTTCACAACAGATTCAAAAGGGGATGCTAGTGTACACAACTCAGAAAGTAGTGTACACACACAGAAAGTCTTGGTATGATTTAATAGTTTGTTAAAATGGGATGGGTGATTTATTGTTTTTGTAGGTCAAATGTAAATTTCAGTTGTACAATTGAAATGGTATTATACAATTGTTCCAGTATTTTCAGCCGAAAAGAATGCTCTCCTTGGCAAGTAAAGATACTTTTTATTAATCCCTCATTTTTTATTGTTAGATAAATTATGAAGTGTTGGAATTGAGATTCATTTTATTCAAAATGGCTGTATGGGGCACATTGATACAGTCTATGTTGGGGCACATTGATATAACCTAAATCCTTTTTTAGTTCATTTTTTCATTACCTTTTATTATTTTTTTTACCATACACTCCTTAATCCAACCATTTTTTGCCAAAAAATTCTAATGTTAGCTTTTATTGAACTAAAAAACTTCTAATTTTTTATATTAGAAAATTTTATAGATTTTTATAAATAATTTTATATTATTTTTGTAAAGAAAAGACGTACCATTTCAGCCAACATCTAATTCTAGTAGAACTGACAAAAGAAAAGGACGGCAGCCTCGCAAATCTCGAATTTATATCGATTCTACAGAAAAAAATTATTTTCGACATGAGAAATGTTATGTAAGAGAAGCAAGCTGCAAAAGAGCAAAGAAAATTATATCATAAACAGATTTTATAATGTAATTATCCTTTACTTTCTGTTTATAAATCGTTTTATAAACAGAAAACCTGGTAATTTTTTTCATCCTTCCGAAGAAAGAAGATAATGCTGGGGTTGAAGTGCCAAATATGCCATCAAAGTAACCACCCAACAATCAGAAAAGGAACTGCCAGAACATCAAGTCATTATTCATTTAATTTTCATTGTTTTAATATTACTTACAAATAAATTGTGGGTGTTTTGAATTTCTATAAATAAATATAAAATGGTTTGTTAACTAATTTTCTATAAAAAATATGCATTGGTGTTATTTTGTCTCCATTTTTTCCAAACGTATCAAAGTGCCCCATGAGGTGTATCAATCTGCCCCGGGGATGGGGCACATTGATACAAATTACTTTTTATATTTTATTTTAATTAGATGCAAAAATACTACATGAAACAACGATTGTACATTTTTATAACACACTACACAAGTTTTACTGACACCAAATGGAAAAATAACTTGAAATTTCTACTTTCTAAACACCAAAAAAATTCTTAGAAAAAACTGTATCAATGTGCACCAGTCCCCCTACATGTTTTTGATATCTGTTTCTAAAAAAATATTTAATGTAAATTATTTTTTATAGAAACCTCTTTAAAAACATATGCTAACATATTGTGTCAAGCACTTTTTGAGTGCTGTTTAAAAGGATAACCATATTGCATTCTCTTTTGTAATGGTTAAAAATGAATTTATTCATAGGATTTCTGAAGTCTAAACTACATGATTCTTAAATCTGTAACTCGAATAATTTCCAGCTTATAAAGAAAAATATACCAAATAATCCAATTAAGACGTCAAAATCAAGAATAACCTTTAAAACTTTATTTATTATTATTATTATTTTTTAGCAGAAGCACATATGTTTAGTCAAACTCGTAAATAATATGTTTATAGCATTTATTTGTAAGTATATTTGCTAACCGATACTATCCAATTAAAATTTTGCACGATGACTTGCGGCAAAGTTAATAGTAAATTATACATGAAAATGTAAGATAATAAAAATAGTGAAACAATCAGCTTTTATGAAAAAATAAGCTGATAAATCAAACAATTATAATGCTTTTATTATTCAGTATCTCCTTTAATTTTAAAATCTCAGTATTAATCTATTTATAAATAGCAATTTAATCCTTTATCAGGCAGTGGAAAGTATTTTCTCCACTTAAATCTAACCACCAACAGCTTTACGAATAGCATTTCAACATTTTTCAATTTATATGTTCGTCAATTTATATGTAATAATTCAGGTGACATTGTATCATTTTAACACTTCAGCAACATTATTAAACTGCCTTATAAAGGGTTTACAAGTGGTAGATAATCACTGATTATCTTCAATCATAGCGCTAACAGAATTTATCCTTTTCGTCACATACCATCTTTATCACTTGAAGCCTTAATAAAAATACTTTGTTACATTATCTGTACATGTATAATTAAACACGAAATTCCTATCTAGTACTACTATAATATTTACATATAAAATAGTTTCATAGGCTTGATTTTTAAAGAGTTCAATTAAATTTTATTTTTAATGGTTTCCACGTCATAAACGAAACACTATTATAGCATTTATATTGGAACAAAAGTTGTAATATTTTATTTATGATTATTAAGCTAATATAACATTTGCTTTCAATTAATCACATTAAAGCAATTTCTTTGAATTTTATTACAGTGACTGCAAGACCTTTGGAAAAAGTAGATAATAAAAACGCTGCAATTGTTGGAGGAGTGTTAGGGACATTATTAGTGTTAATTTTGATAATGTTCGTCTTCATTTACAGAAAGTAAGTTTAGAGCCTTTATTATTTGAAAAGTATTTTTTAAGTGCAATATTTGTTTTAATTTTTTGTTCCCGTAGCATTTTATTCATGCACGTAATGAAATGGTCACTTGATAGCTTACGAGTATAATGAAATTGAGATTTATTTTAGTATGAACAAGGTAAGGTCAGTGAATGTAAAAAATTACTTCTTCCCATTACATAGTTCAAAATCTCTTTAAAATTGTTTTCAACCCTTTCGGGTCTTGTGTACTGTTAATAGTATGTGTACAGTATTACTTTTGTTTAACAAATGCTTTCGTTTCTATTTACATGCCGTAATATTAGTATATGTCTATGCATTTACTATATGATTTCATTTATGTCTAGGTAGTTAGTATTAATAATAATAATTATTATTACTAGCTTAATCCTTTTTCTGCCGTTTGCGATTATTTTATTTTAAACATATATTTCACTCTTTAAATTTAAAATAAAATTTACATTTTTCAAAGATTCATGTGTAATAAGGCGTAAAAAGTATTATAAAATTGCAATATAAGTTAAATCTTATCGTGATACAATATTCTCTAAACATCTCCAAAAATTCTTCTTTAACCTATTGTCATATGAATATGAACTGAATATTACCCAAAACAAAAACATACGTTATGTTTCAGATAATGGGATATTGGTTAAACACTAATTAATATATATGGATAGCTAATGTTAATGTTATTACCACAAAAAGTAATTTTTTCTAAAAACTGAGAAAAATTTCGGACCCGAAAAGATTAAATTATCTCAATAAAAATATTCTTTAAAACTCTGCATAAGAACACTTTATTTAAACAAAGAAATATTTCAGATTAACGCCTAAAGTTATTAAATAAAACGTTTAAATTTCAATATTTAGGACGGTAGCTAGGGGTGATGCTAAGGGGAGCTCAGCCCACCAAAAATATTTTGAGTTTCCCCTGGAAAAGATTCTCAAGGTCATTGAACGAAAAATCAAAACGGAATTATATTCAAAAGTCTAATTTAGTTTTGAGGCCCTTTCACAGTTTTGCAGAAAGACTAGATTGTAATTAAAATAAAGTGTTTCAACACTCGCTTATTCTTCTTGTACATATGAACCTAACAGGATGTTTAATATTGCTTTAGTTATACACTCGAAATTTTCATCATCATATTCTTTTCTTAGCATAAAATGAAATTATTACTACAGTTTAATAAGAAACATGGTACCTACAATGTGAATGTGCACTAATTTATCTTTCTGTATCAGAGCGATAGCAAATAGGAGGTACCCCCCTCTTATATTTTCTTGAGCACCCCCAATTACAGCCTTGAATATCACTGAAGCACGCGTCCTTGTGACACACTGAAAACTAAGTAAAATGGAAATCTTCTAAAATCTATTAGGAAACCAGAAAAAATATACGTTAAGTCAGCATTATATTAAGGAAAATTGTGTAATGAAGTCCCTCTAAACACTCATAAACCTAGGCTTAAGGATGCTTTAAAAAATCAGGTATCCATTGTAAACTTGTTGACATATTGATGGAGTTTCTTAAATGTATAGATAATAAACATTACATATGTGACTACCAGGACGGTTTGGAACCTAAAAGAGTTTTTTGTTTTTTCGTAAAATACATTATATCATAAGTCGCGAAAATTTTCCTCCGATGATGACTTTTTTCCGAATTCTATATTTAAAAAATTGGTGTAGAACATCAGCACTTACTCTATTTTTTAAAAGATATTTTGCTTATTTTTGAAAACAGTATTCGAATAAAAATACCTGAAAAATGATTACGTTTACAAAGCTGCCAACTTCTTCGGATTTTTCCAACCACTAAAATTAGAACGAAATTTGATTCTTATTTAATCGTTGGAAATCGTTAGGATTCGGAATTGTTTTAAATAAAAAAAATTATTAAATTTTTGCGGTAGGAAATATCCATACAAGTTGGCAGCTGTGCGTTTATGAATAAAAATACGACTTCAGAAATACGAAGGAAAGCATACAATTTGAATTAGATTTTGACCGCCTCCTGATTTTTTCACACACTAAGCTGCAGGTTTCACGGCAACATAAGTAATATTTAAATTAGTATAATTCCACCAATAAAACCCAGTTCTGAAAACTTAAGTTAGGATTGATGCTATCAAAGATTATACACCGATACTAATAACATATTTTGCATCAGGTTGGAAAAAAAAACATCTTTTTTTAATATTTTTAATAAATTACAGAGAAAACAGCATTACAATATTACCCTTTGGCTGGGCAGTCAGGGAGTTAATATCGTCTAACTAGTCACATTTAGTATTTTTTACGTGTATTTCAACTTTTTAATACAATATTTTTGCTTTTTGATCTCATTCGATATAAGAAAATGGACATTCGAAGTGTTACTTTCAGGTTATCTATGCGATAAATGACCCCTATTTATGCTAGGTGTGCACATTTTGCGAATATCCATTCCCAACTTTCTTTCAAATATTATAATTCTTTAAATGGATACACGAACTCAGTGAAAAAAACCGATATATAATACGCATTTTAATTTTCTCGGCAACTAATTTGGTTAAAACTAAACTGAAAAAATGGTTTCTCAAAATTGCTTAGAAAGTACTCAATTTCAAGTACTTCGCATACTCTAAATAGCTCCGATCTTAATGTACTCAAAACTGAGAAACACATGTATTTAATTTTGATTCAATGGTAATGTTCAAATGTAAATCGCTATGAACTTCCCTCTTAACTTATAAGTTAAAGTAAAAATATACTAACATTTATTACTTGCTCAAAATTATAAAAAATCAAAGTTTAATTGATTGTTTATTTAGAAAAATAGCAAAAATTATTAGTAACGTATTCAAATCGAATATTTTTATGACAAGGGCACAATTTGCAAACACTTTTAAATTTTTTCAAAATACTGCGTATAATTTAACATTTACCTTAATAAGCATCTTTTAAGCCACCATGAATGAAATAAACCAATACAGGGTACAAAATTATCATTTGTTTGGATTTGATAACAAATGATGTTTCAAAATTAAGCAATGTGATCATTTTTGATCCAAACATACTCAATTCGATATGAGTACATCGATGTACACTGTAAAAAAAATCAAGAGGTTACTAAAAACTTTTTAGTAATTTTGTATTCCACAGATTTTTTTAGTAACCATTACAAACTTTTTTTTGCAAGTAAAACAAACATTTCTTTTGTAAACTGAAGAAAAGAATTTTTTGTATAACTAACTTAAAACTTTTTAGTATAAGCCACCAAGCAAATTTTAGTAATAGCTCCAAAATTATTTTTAATAACCAGTACGTGTGCTCGAAGGGCAGTAGCTTCCTTCGAGCTGCATACAGTTGGTAAAAACACAGACTTCTAATGCGGAAGATTTTTGCCTAAGCCGCAACAGATGGCAGACCAAACATTGCTACCTGCTCCAACAGGATTTTCAAAACCCCCTTTATTTCACGAGCACTTACACTGCAAACATTCGGTGCATATTTGGCGGCGTCCAGAATCGAACGCGGGACCTTTTAGCCTGGAGTTCGATGCTTTGATCACTATGCTATCACGGCCAAACCAAGTGAGGTTTAGTAAGAGCTATTAAAAATATAAAACTATTAACTCTATACGTTGCTAGCTTTTTTCTAGTAATTCATACAGATTTTCTTGTAACTGAGTAAGATTACTAAAAATTTTTTAGTAATTGCATGGATCACTAAAATTTTTTTAGTAGATCGACCCTTTTTTTACAGTGTACTCATTTTTGAGTACTTCATTTTTTTCAGTGTACTGGATAAATTTGGTTGTAATTTTGCTGTTGTAAGTACAGTAATCCTTTAATATTCGCGAAGTTTAGGTTCCCGAAAACATTCGTGAATGTCAAAATCGCGAATGATGGGACTATGTTTCCGCACATGTAAGGGGGCTAGGTTCTGATGTTTTTTATGGAAAAGAGCAATTGGAGTTCAACAAATATATTTATAAAACATTATACATTAAAAATACATACTTTAAATAAATTTGAATATCTATAAACATGTTAAATAAAATGTTTTTGCTGCACTAAAAAATTTAATGCGACAAGTGGAAAAAATTTAATGATATGCAACCGTTTGACAGAACGGACCTTATGTTTATGAACTTCCAAGTTGCGGTCTCGATTTCTAATTTCAGATTCCTCTCCAGTGAAGAATCGCATTCTATTGCTTTTTCAACAAGTTTCTGTTGATATTTTAAAATTTCCCTGACATATTTTGCAGACAAATATTTCACCTAAAATAAAAATTTGATATTTTCGAAAATTTAGAAAATTGAAAAAAAAAATATGCATAAAAATAAAGAAAATTAGTGATATATATACCGGGTGATCCAGAAGTTCCGGGAGTTTTCAAATGCTAATAATTAACAAACTATAAACAATACAAGTATGCGGTTTTCACGGAAATGCTTAGAAACGTATGGG
This sequence comes from Maratus speculifer, assembly GCA_964019185.1. Taxonomy (NCBI): domain Eukaryota; kingdom Metazoa; phylum Arthropoda; class Arachnida; order Araneae; family Salticidae; genus Maratus; species Maratus speculifer. The sequence continues at coordinate 83,692,537 of OZ025302.1, read as the reverse complement.
ATTTGTATTTTTGATCAAACAAACAAATTATGTTAGTTACACTTTTTGCCAACAGGTGGCGCTAAAATTGACAGTATTATTTTTATGGTATGATATAGCTCGCTAAAAAGAAAGAATTAGTGTCCAAGAGTTACAAATTTTCATTATGACACCCATAGCTTATAAGTGCCGCTGTGAGCCGACGCAAAACAACGTGCACAGTATCCTCAAAGGAGAAAGAAAGTCCAGATGAAATTTCAATTTTATCGTAATATTATAAGTGTACTGATTCATTATAAGCTGGTGATTTCCACCGAGTATTACCATCGAATTCTACCTCATTTACGATTGCAACAGACATTTGGGATCTCCTGCTTCTATTACGATCTTTCAATTAGCCTTTTTCTCAAACCTTTCTTCCCATGACATTTCACATTTCTAATGGCCATCGAATCTTTTTCTATTTTTACTTCCGTATTGTACGATAAGAACACAGCTCAACATGCAAAGAAAGCATGTCTAAACATGGCAGTTACTCATCAAATTTTGTATCGAAATTCCCTTTCAATGCAATTTCAACCACTTTAAAAAAAAGTGATTGAACATAAACTACCCTCCAAACGAAATCTCATTAATAGCTTACAAAAGATGTTTCGCAATGAACTCTTACTCATGTGTCTAAAGCATATTTTATAGTTACATCCAGTGTTGTACAGCAGCGCCACCTGTTGCTAAAAATTGTAACTATATACATGTTAAAAAAAATCATGCTAAACAAAATCCCACGGGTTTCTGAGCATATATGTGAAAACCGAACCTTTGTATTGTACATAGTTTCAAAATTATTAACATTTCAAAACTCCCGAAACTTTTGGATCACCCGGTATTTCCTCAACATAAGGATTGAATTTCTCGCAACTTAGGTCATACAGTAATACAGTATACACAGTACATATGTACAGTATACACAGTACATATGTACAGTATACACAGTACATATGTACAGTATACACAGTACAGAAAACAGTCTATACAGTACATACCGGGTGTCCAAAAATGACTGATGAATTTTAAAATTCAATAACTTGCAAATGGTGACAGCTAATTAAAAAATTTTTGCAATAGGGTTATGTATAATGTCAAGAGATTTTTTACCGTAATTTTTTATTTTAGTTTGCATCTCAAACAATAGGTGGCGCTGACGGGATTGAAGGCCAGGTGATCAGTGCTGAGTGAAACGTCGAACTGGCCTTCAATCGCCGTCAGCGCCACCTATTGTTTGAGATGCGAACTAAAATAAAAAATTACGGTAAAAAAACTCTTGACATTATATATAACCCTCCTGCAAATTTTTTTTAAATAGCTGTCATTGATTAGCTAGTTATTGAATTTTAAAATCCACAAGTCATTTTTGGGACACCCGGTAAGTATCCAGTGTAACTTAGTTTATAGAATTGGTAAAACGAAATGAGTTTCTATATAGAACAAAATCCGCGAATAACCATGTTCAGTCTTTGCGAATGCGGAAATGTTCCGCATTTTTCATTTTGCGAATAAACAAAATTCGTGAATGTTAACACTAGAACCGCGAAAAGTTTTCCTCGTGATTCCTAAAAATATTTCACACTAGAATTTTCATTTTAAACTAAATAACTTATTTATTTAAAGTATTTTTCTTTATTACATATATATCTTATTTTATAAAACAAAAATCTGGTACAAATCGACATCTGTGCATTTGCTACGGGTCAAAATGACCCGGTTCCGCGGTTCTAGTGTTAAGGGATTACTTTTCCACATATCCGCTGCACCTTAGATAACTCGATTTCCAACCAAAATTTATTTTTTTTGAAATGTTTTTTTTTTTTCTATTAGAACATATTTGATTTCTTTTTCTAAATGAAGTTTCCGGTTTGATAAAGACTTAATTAAGCCGAAGTTCTTGGCGGAAAATTACGGTAGATAAATTTTAATATTTGTCTTCTCGAATGTCTGTTTCTGACAAAGGTGTTGGTATTTCGATTATTATTGTTGCGTTGATATTTTTAATAGAGTCTGTATTATGCACACCGTCTAAAACTAGTATCATAAAGAAATTCTCATATTATTATCAATATAAACATGAAAACATAATGACACTAAACATTAAAAATACTTTTGTTTACGAAATAGTGTAACTAATACATTTCTTGTTTTCACTTTTCGTTTATAAATGAAAATATATATTAATTCGAGTTAAAAGAGTATTGCTTGCTTAACTTTAAAAAAAATATTTTTCTCTAAATGAAAATGAGCCAATTTGGAAAAAACTCGGTTACATTGCTTTTTATTTAAAGAATTTCACTTTTTAACTATAGCCATTTTCTTAAGACAATAGTCATAGAAAAACTTTTTATTTAAAGCAAATATTTTACGATGATGAGCATATAGTATCAATAATGTGAATAAGTATCACGTTTAAAAATTTTGATAAAGAAAGTCCAGTAATCTAATTTATAATAGTGTTAAAAATAATACTAAAATAAGGCTTATTATGCTTAGTGGAACATACTTCCATAATTTCAATAAATTTCCATTAAAAATTATAAATTGTTCGTCATTTGGAATACTTATTTTTATTTGCATTCTTCTGGTAAAGCACTCATCTAACTAAATTATAAACGGTTTGGGATTCAGCTCACATATTTTAGAATTTTAAATATTACGATATAGTGTATCCGTATTATGCATGATTATATATTTTATTACATAGTTTCGTGTAGAAAATTTCAATGATAGCTATGACAAGATAATGTCTGAGGAATAATGTTCACGTACATTAAATAAAAAATGGACAAAATGTCCTTCACATGACACTTACATAAATGTCTCTATTTATTAACATATAAGTTCTTAGAATGTAAACTATAAATTACAAATAATACTTGATTTTCAGAACAGCTTATTTTTTTTAATTCGGGGATACACTAACACTGTTAAACTTCATGCGGTGTTCATTTCTGATATACAGTATTTAAAATATGCAGATCATAAAATAAACCTACTAATATTTTATTACGAAAATGTTCTTTAAATTAATTGAAAAAATTGAGAGGTTTGACAGAACGACAATTTCCTTAAAATAATAGTGTACAAAAAGCTTAAGACTCAAAATTTTCGTTATTTTAAGTCGAACTAAACCCTAACACAAAAACATGGTTAAACAGTAGGTACACTGTAAAATGCTACAGATATAAAGTTATAGATATCTGCATGCTTACTAAAATTTTATTTGTACAGTGTACAGAAAAAGATATAAATCTACAAATTCAGTTTTTGTAAAGTTACAGTAATCTTTTATCAAAAATACCTATTAAAATTACAGTAATATTACTAACATTTTAAGGGAAACCTGGATTGCAGTTACATAAAAAGTTCTAAGTATCCGACTTTCTCCCCCAAAAATATTTAGCAACCTTACAGATTTGTTGACTTACAGAACAAACTTTATCTGTTATATGAATTTTTGTTGTTACTGTTATATAAAAAGTTCTAGAAACCACAGTTTTCTAGAAAAAGTTTATTAACTTCATAACTTTTTTTGCAGTCTAATATGTTGCTGACCAATGCGATTTAAGGAATGTTCCTTTAATAGGTTTCAAAATATCCATATTTAAACTCCTTTACCGAAATAATACGCCCGTTTCAGACCATTTCATAAAACAGCGGACAAAAAGAGCTTACATATATATATTTCTTATATTAAAAGTTCTTTAAACATAAACCAAACATCAAAAATAACAAAATCTTCTAGATATTCATGTTACCACAAATCTTCTAGTTTGAGGCTTTACGAACTTTGCTAAAGTGGCAGTAATGTGTAGAAAAGCTACCTCATGCATGACGAGAAATGAACCTAGATTGTAAAAAAAGAACTGTAAAGCTGCGAAACGTTTTCCTCGAAAATGCGATCCCTAGGACTATTCTCCAATGGTAACAGCAAAAAATCATGTAAACGATTCCGTTACATGAATTTTTATTGCTACTATTACATAAAAAAGTTCTAGGAATTCTATTTTCCAAGAAAAAGTTTAGTAATTTTACAGATTTTTTCTCTTTCAATAGTGTATAATGCATTTATCATTGTGGCACATTATACATTATAAAATTCTATTATAACTATGCATGTAAGAAAAAAATATTTTAAAATGTCTGTCGGTTTTAATGCTGGAAAGTGCCAAAAATTTCTAAAATTCACAATGTCATATCTTAGAGAATTTTGGTTATAGAAGAATGTGATTTTCTGTGTTGCACTTTCCCAACTATGGGTAAACGGTTCTAAGTAAAACATCGCACTACACTGAAAAAAAATACCACATGAAAATCAAAAACGTGTAACATTTAAAAAGTAATGACAATGCTATATTATGCACAAAAACTTAAATTTTGCATTTTTTTAAACACTTGCTTTATTTATGCTGCCTAATTATCTCCAACTTTTCAAAAATAAAAACAACATTCTATTCTTTTGTGACACTATGTATAAGATATTCAAAATGGAAGGAAAAGAAAATATCTTGTGAAAACCAATTTACAAATTAAAAACATCGTAAAGTTTATTCATAAATTTATTTCTAATTTAAATGACTAATATCATTAAATGAAATAATTATAAGGCAAAATCTGCAAAAAAGTATTTAAAATATAGTGAGATATGAATTAGACCTTTTAGAAAAATAATGATTTGAGTTGATTGTTGTTATGTTTCATTATATCTTTCAAGATGTAAACAATTTTTATAAAATGATAATTTTTTCTATTCATTGTTTATTTCAGGGGGACTAAATCCAAGATTGACGAAGATGATGAGTATGCAAAACACAGGCAAAGAAGCGTATTAGCAGAAATAGTAAGTAATTACTATAACTCTCTTTACCTTTCACAAACGTGAATTTGCTTGATGTTTGAAAAAAAAAAATGTGTTTGATTTAACACATTGAGTCTGGATTCTTCTAAGATTCTAAGGTATTCTGGAGTAATAACGCCGCGTTAAGGACCTACCTTTTTTAGCAATTTTGCTTTAGAATTTTTTTTCAAATAAATTTAGGATTTGATGCAATAACTTATTGACTATGTTTACAAGAAAGAATATTTCAGCAGATATGTATTCATAAAATATAATGGTATTATTTCTTGACCAATGCTATTTGGCTTTATTTCTCGCCATAAAATGAAATAGTGGCACGTAAATTGTCCTTTTCTAAAGATACAAATATTACAGCCCTAGAAGTTGTCAAATATGAAAAAATTAGCAATACTTAATATATAAGAATTTCTTTTTACGCTTTTTGGTTTTCAACAATGACAGTAAAGCTTTCTCGTGCATATAACAAAACATAAACCCACTTCGGATGTAATTTCAGCTCTTAAAAGAATCAGCTGGAGTAATTATGCAGTGGATGATATAATTATCTCAATATACTTATTGCGCAATATATTTTAAAGTATAAATTGCCTTGCAAGCACCTCCAAAAAATTACACAACATTCTAAAACTACATGAAATGTACTACAAAGTTACGTTTACACTACAAAGTTATGTAATAAACAAAGTACTTCCTAATAAATATTTATTCCCTGGATCACAGAACGTATCTCGCAAAATTTTGATCGGGCGTTAACTTTGACATGCTTCTTCTAGTGATAAATTCTTGGAAGAGAACAAACAAACTACCAGCGGTTATATTTGATTACAATGCCACAGTTTTTGCGCAGAACCCGGAGGTTTCATCTCTAACGTGTAATATTAGCATTTGGCTTTATTACTCACCCTGCCGTAATTATCCCAGGGTACCATACATAGAATGTGTATAATTTTCATTTTTAGTATCAGACTTTTTTATTTGTAATCAAGGCGTTATCTAATCAGAGAATTCCTGCATCAAATAAAGCGAAACATACTTTTAGGAAATACAGATACTCAGCATTTAAGATTTTTCAAACGACTCCTCTCTTGATATAATTTATAGGCTGATTAAGACATCATTATTTATTATTTTTATGTTTTGCAGGGTTCTCATCTTTCTTATTAGAGCTTAAAAAAGAATGATTTATTTTTCCTTTTGTGGCTCCTTTTACCTTCTCCTTACTGTGCCAACATATTCCACCGTCTAAAGTCATGATTCTAGTAATTCGACTGTATTCTTGTTCAACCCCAAATTATGCACAACTCTACTTGCATAATTACACGAGATTTCAAATATTACTATGGTGGAATATAATTCATATCTGTTTAACTTTCATGACTGCAAGATGGCATGCATTCTTTATCAACTGAAACACTGTAATTTATAGGCGACTGTGGTACAGGAAGTACGTCATTTGGGGTACTGACCTCATAGCAAACAACAAAATTTAAAAACAAAATAACAACAAATAACAACTCATAACAATAAAATTTCATGTAACCGTGGAATTTTACATGAGTTTTTGCTGTTACCGTTACATGAAAAGTTCTTGGAATACAAATCTACTAGAAAAATCTTAGTAACTGTATACTTTTTTTTACAGTGCAGGTTCTCTCCAGATCATTGGTATGGCGAAAGGCATTGAAGTTCTCTTTAACATATTTTACTCTCGAAATCGGGTAGAACAACACAAACAACAAAAGCGTGATGCTCATGTGTTATACCGGTTGCCAGTTTCGCATCCAAAATAATGTCTAGAACAATTTCACTTAAAAACTTATCAATGTTTCTCTTGTGAGTAGTGCTCATAAATTCGGCAGAAATATAACAAAAATTATCACTGGAATTAACACAATTAAGGCACATTTTAAAAGTAACCGTTCATCGGGTAATTAAATGATACAAGGATCAGTCTTTTACAAAAGACAAAGAAAAGTCCTCCTGGCACCACAATGTTCGCGAAGCGCATCGTATTAGTATATACATATATTATACGTAGCAAATATTTGTTCACTTTCATCTTCATTACACTGTAGAAACAAAGTACTTTAACAGGCAATAAAACAACATAATGAGATATATTTAAACACAAATGTCTCTGAAACAAAACAAAGTTCAATTTTTTGTGATGATTTCCTAAATTTCCTAGGGTGTAGTTACTTAAATGTGTTAAAATTTTACAAGAAAAAATTTCTGCATTATCTGTGTAATTAATTAAACTAGATAGATACAACCATTTGAATAACTCTGTGCTAGAATCTGAAGCTCCTTGCAGCGCATTTTCTATGTAATTTGCATAGTTTGAGTTTCTACCATAAATAGTATAAGAAATTTTATGAAAATCTGAAAGTCTATGGTGTTAGATTAGTAAGAAAGTACAGGTAGTTATTTCAGAGCGATTGAAGTGGCCTGTAGACCAATACATGTGAAACCGATGTAAACTTTTTACTTAAATATATATAATGATAAACGATAAATACATCTAATAATAACACATTGCTCAGTGGTGCACAAAACAGGAATTTTAATATACATTAGTACATATTAAAATAAAATAAACTTTCAACGTTTCGCGCTGTCTTCTGCGGGCGTCTTGAGGAAAATATGAAATGGAAGGACTACGTTTGCATCTTGTTTGAGAGATAATATTTCTACTAAATTAAAAACTAAATGAATTAAAGTTTTAAAAATGTTGCCAATAACACGTGAGTAAAAATTAAAATATTGCAAGGAAATAAAAATTTTAAGGTTTTATGATGTTATGCCATATTTTTGGTATATTGTAGGATAAATTATCATTAAATGGTTTATTTTCTCGTGCTATGATTTCGATGGATTCTATTATTTTACCTTAAACTGGGTTATTGCATGGAACTATGATTTTGGCTTCCTCAAAATTAATATGACAACCCTTGTTCGCCAAGAAGAAGCGAGCAAGGGCAGTATTCTGTTTATATTGTTCTATATCTCTGCGATGTTCTTTAATTCTAATTGAAAGTTTCCGCGCGGTATATTTACGATAAATACATCTTATAATTATAAACATTGTTGAATCTACTGATAAAAACACCCACATTTGAATGGTTAACTTTAAATTTTATCCAAAAGTAGCAAATTACCTTTCTTTACCGTTCCTTCTTATGTTTGCGTCGTAATATTTTCTTACGACCCAATCTAATTTTAAAAGTTTGCATTTCTATAGACTCAAAATTTATTTTCATTCTTCTTTTGAAAATAATTCTCGTTTTCTATGAAAGAAATATCTTGTTTCGATTTCATAAATGTTTAGACGTGTTAACAAATGTTTAAGGTATGTGCTTTAAATGTCTTTTCTTACTAAATAGATCATGTTATGCAAATTTACTACTAAATTTTTGGTCACACTATCTTCTATAGTGTCCTTGATATAAACTCTGAATGTTATCAGTAAGTGGCGCTGGTGCACATTTTAACATTCAGGGTATATCTGTTCCATTGAAACTAGACATCGCGTTCGTTGATCTAGCTATCTTCGACCACAAATTACTTGAGTTGGAACTTATTTATATATTCTGCGTGTGTACAATCTTATACTGGATACTCATAAATTGATACACACTAAAAAATAAATGGGGAAATTTATACATTAAAATAGGTATATCGATGACACGATTTGTCTATATGTGTAAAGTTGTGTGTAAATTTCAGAAAAAGTATTAGATACTGGTATTTTTTTAAAGAAATCATTCCTAAATTAATATAAAAATTAACCACCATTGAAGATTCTGCCTGAGAAATTTTAAACTATAATTTTAAAATTAATGTTTCAGATAGTAAAAAAAAAAAAAAAAAAAAAAAAAAAAAAAAAAAATATTACTCATTTTAAAATATACATGTGATATGATTTTTTTCTAACAACAATACACTTATTTATTTCTACAGGCCAGGCAGCAAAGACAGCAGAGAAAGGAGTATGAAGACCGCGAAAGGAATTCTGGCACCAACAACAGACATGCCAGACTGCAAAGAGAGAGTGAGGAATACAGAAAAGAAACTCCAGAAATACAGAGAATTCCAAGAGTTCAGACTTCCAGAAGCAGAAACACTGACCAAGGAAGGCGAGACGCACACTCTGATTCTGAAATGTCGCGCAAATCTGGAAACCACTCGAAAGGAAACGAAAATCGACGAAGTAACATGCAATTTAGTAATGGTGCTTATGATGAAGAAGAGTGAAGATTTTTATTTTCTGTAAAAATACATTTAGAGTCATCATTTTCAGCAACTTTTTCAAATCTAAACGGACGTTTCTTTAATGAACATTTCTGGTGTCCGCAATTGTATATTTTTAGTAATTAAAATTAGTTTTTCATCATTTATCTCTGTATATTCACCTATTACTTATTTTGTAATCATTTTCCATGTCTAGCTTTATACGTCTGCATGTCAACATCTGATGTAAACAATGTGTTACATTCTTAAAATTAATAAATAAAGTTTTTTTTCAATGGATTTATTTTTATCTTGTATAAATTGTTAATTTTTGATACAAGACTATAATAAATAAAATAAAAATACTTTTCCAAAAGTAATTCAATCTATACGGTTTCTCGGAAATTCCTTTTCGTATCGGAAAATTAATTCGTATCAATAATTCTATCACTTAATGATTAGATTTTGTTTCCGATACCTAATCTTTAGTAATTAATCGAATTTATTTTACCAACGGACACGACTTTCCGAACAACCCTATAAGTATAATCTTAACCAGAGTGGTGAGTGGTCAAGATTAAACTCAGTCAAAAAAATTGTAAATTTTCAGTATTTTGTTAAAGAAAAATTAGCTTTCTTTAATCTTTTTATATTATTTGAAGTATTTTCTATAAGGAAATGCTGATCGTTTTCTCTTTATCTTTTAATGTATTTTCCCATAATCACTTACCACTCTGTTAAATCTTGAGCCATCAAAAAAAAATTTTTTTTGAGACATGTGAAACTAACTGTAACTAACATACCCGTCGCACTAGAGATAACGTCATGAAAGATACGTAGGGGAAAGTTGGATAAAACCAGAAACCAGGCTTTATTTGTGACGGTATCTTGCAGAAACTTCTAGAATTACTTCTAGGCGAGCAACATGCCAGCTCCCAGTAAGCAGAATTCGTGTAAACGAACTCATTTTGCAGTAGTGATTTTTTACGTGAATAAGTTATAAATTCGACGTCTGCAGTATTACATTACCAATCCTAAATATTTAAGGATTTGGTTTAGGTAAGTATAACGTATGATAGTCTATTATTTACTTATCAGTTTAACGTTTTGTATTGATGTCTACGAGTTATCTGGACAAAGCTAGAGTAACATTTCCTCAAAACTGCGTGGTAGGATGAAACCGGGATGTAGATATTTGGACATAACCGGGGTGTTTTCGGTTTTTCTACGTCTTCTCAAAGTCTGGGCAGAGATATCAAGTGCCATTTTGTTGTCTTACCACACGATATAAAGCCTATTCCAGTATAAACGGATCCTAGGGCCATCAAGAAATCTGACAAGCGGCGAGGGAAAACAACTATATTTATTTCCACCCCCTACAAATTAGAGCTAGAAAGGATAGAAAAACAAAATAAGAAGAACTTAACCCTAAAGTGAAAACTTTCCAAGATGGCAGAAAAGAAAAGTAAAAAAATGATGTGAAAAAGAAGAGTCTAAAAAAATCCCTTTGTAGAATGTCAATTCTATTATGTTGAAATGAGTGTAACACTATTAAAATGCATTTGAAACTTTTTTCCCATTGATCGTAATGTAACGGAATATTTTTGATTGTCCCTGCAATTGATCTATACATCCGATTTTCATAAAATTTGAAATGACTCGACAAAATTATGCAATAATTTTACGTTTTAAATTTCAAACGATTAAAATGCATTTGAAACTTTTTTTCCCGTTGATCGTAATGTAACGGAATACTTTTGATTGTCCCTGTAATTGATCTATCCATCCGATTTTCATAAAATTTGAAATGGCTCGACAAAATTATGTAATAATTATATATTTTAAATTTCAAATGATTAGGTTGGGTAGTTTTTGCGTTGTTATATGCGGACAGACAGACAGACGGACGGACAGACAAACAGACGGACAGACAGACGGATGGACTGAGCGACAACAATAGGTGCTACGTATTTACATAATTACGCACGCACCTAAAAACGATGATCGCTAATATTTGACCTAGGTTACTGACGTCATTCACATTGCGCCCGGGTTTTGTAATAATGTCGGTGTTGTCATACCATATAAAAGATGAAGCGGGTAGCCCGGAACTGTTGATGACAGTCACGTGATCAAAGCTTTTATTATATACATGATTACTTTTTCCGAATATACTAAATATAAACTTGAATTTGTAAAAATACGAGATTGTACTAATTTCTGTTCATAAAATTATACAAGGTTTTTTTTAAAGAAACAAAAAAGATTTTTTTGGTATTAATCACTAATAAATAAGCCTAAAAGCTTAATGATAAATATTATAATAAGATTAGTGATAAATATTATAATAAGCATCGTGAGTCAAATTAGTAATCAGTTTTTCTATAATACATCTAATGATGAAGAATATCGACAAATTTTAGTCTAAAGGAAATGTTTCCACCGAAATGTGATTAGTAAGTTCTTAATATAAAAATCTTCGTATATATATTCTAAATTATATCTTGTAAAAATTATCGTAACGAATGAAAAATAAGTTGGTATTATTATTTTGTAAAAATGCATCTTTAACGTGTGCCGAAAAAGTATCAAATTGATAAATTTTCTTATCTTTCGTTTGTTGTCTGTTACCTGCTTTTTATTCTGTTAGTTTTACATTTTAGCATTTAGTTTTTGAATGTTGTCTTCTGATTTCATTTACATTATGTAATATTTTAAAAATCTTTTATTTACTATGAATCTTTTAAAACAAATGTTAATCACAGTTTTAATTTTTCATCTCGCGATGTTTGTTTGTGTTACAATGGAAGACGGTAAGTGCAAAATATTTCACATGATTTTGACGAATTATAGCTATAAAAAAAACAAATATATTTTAATATATGCAAAATATTTCATTGAAAATATGTGACAAAATATGAAAATATGAACAATGTGTGTCCTATATAACGGCCAAGTAAAATATATGAAGTATTTTATTTAAATAAATTAATTCACAATTTTATTACATTTTTTATTTTATTTTTATAATTTTTGTTACTATTTTATATTTTTTAGCTTCATTTTTAAAAGTTTTATTACCTCAGTTGATCTTATTGTAGTGATTGTATTGATTTTTTATTTCGACATATTTTTAACTCTTCCATCACTAGTGGTTTTTGAATGTCTAATTTTCAATTTTTAACATTTCACGGCACTTTTTTTTTCTTTTTTTTGGGAAAAAAGATTATTCAAAATCTATATATCGCTCTAATAATAGAAATTTTTTTTTAAAAAAATTTAATTTCAAAATTTCAATTAAGTTTTTATATTTTATAACTTGTACCTTATATACACAATTGTCGTTTTTTAATTTTGTATCGCTATGTTTTGAAATTGAACAGGCATCAATAAATGAAATGTATCTATTTAGCATTCTACAACGTTTTTTAAATTAATATTTCAAAGTATCCAGTAAAAATAAATAAATAAATGAATTTTGCCTTTAATAGTTTTCGAGTTTGCTATGAACCAATTCTAATTTTTTGTCAAATGAAGCCATGGAAAAAATAATGTTTCTCCATACTTTGGACTGAACTTAATCAATTAAATAATCATATTGGGGAGAGAAGGGTTAAGAAGATTTATATTTAAACACAATTTCAAAGAAAACAAATTTGCAAACACGATGCTTTCTTTAATATATAAGGAAAACTGGGTGATGATAGTGTAGTTTTTGATTTATTTTCTTTTTAAATCGCTTGATTTTTTGTTTGTTATTCATTGATTTTTAAGTGAGCTAGTAATTATTTAAATACGTAGCTCTTATAGTCTTCTTCTAGTCCGTCCGTCGTTCCACAAATAACAGAGCAAAAACTACCCATCTGCATCATTTGAAATTAAAATTTAAAATATATAATTGTTGCATAATTTTGAAATAAACTTTAAGTAATTTAAGCTCATATTCAGTAATGTTGGCGAATTCTTTTGGGTAGCCCTGTATACAATCTATAGCATTTATAAATATCATTTAATGTGCATAGATTTAGTGAAACTTAAACGCGCATATTATAATAAAAATGCATTTCATCTATCCATCAGCCATCATCGGATGCATATAAAGTATTTCGGAAAGAATATACTATTTGAAATCTTTTTGTGTGTCCCGGTAAATGCTATGCATTTCATATTATGCAAGGCAGTATCGTATAATTCGTATAATTTATATTAAGCCTCAGTGACATATATCAATTTTATTATACATGAAACAGTTTAATATATTGAAAATATGCCACAGACCATTTCCCCCTTTAATGTTATGTAATGGATTTTTTTTATAGCCGGATATATTAATAATATCTTTATTTTCACCGAATACTTTATACAATGCATTATTTTAGTGCACCTAGTGGATGCATATATCTTTTAATATGTTTGGTTTGTGTAACATCGTTAAAATTCTTTTGAAACGATTTTAACCTATAGGCCGTAATGTAATGAAAAACTTTTGACTCTCCCTGTAAATAAACAAATCGTGGTAGAAACTTTATTTTCAATAGGGTTCGTGTTCGTGCTAGGGTAAATGTTCATAACGTCCAAAAATTTCAGGACAATCCGAGTGTATTTACAGGAGTTAGACGTAAGCAGATGGCCAGACGGACAGACAAACCGAATGTATAAGCACGTTTGAACTTTGTTGGAAAGTGCTAAAAAGAAAAGAAAGAAGCATTTTTGGTAAGCTACCACAGAAAAGATAGAACTATGATTGAGTTTACACAGGTTGTTTTAATTAGTACAGATAAAGGTTTAATGTTCACAACAATTAAAACTTAAAAGTTATCTACGGTATTAAATAGTCAATAACACATATACCTCGCTGGTCCAGTTACCTCAATTTACCTTACTCATATATTATGATAATTGTTAACATGAAATTCCACATTAAATTATGTATTTTGAAATTTACACATTTACGTGCCTATTTTGGCTCTTTAAACACCACTTTGTACATATAGACAAATTGTTTTTGCATCACAGATATGCCTGTTTTTATGTATAAATTTACACATTTACTTTTTAAAGTGTATAACGTGAATAAAATATGTTGCAAACTATTTTTTCATGATGTTGTTCTGTGCTCTTTCGTATAGTATGTATTTTGTAGTGTTCTTTAGAAAGATAAGAGTCATCGGAAATTTCATAGAACTTAAAATTTGGAAACATTGTCAAACATCAAAATTATTAAACATATTTCTTCATAGACAGTGATTAAACGGATTTATTTTGAATATCCTTGTATAGAAGTGTATCTACTAAGAGCTTCCTTTTCCACGCATGTATTGTGATGCATTACACACATGTCGATTTAACATGCCACAGTAAATATAAACAACACATTAATCGCACAGCACACATCAATTTGACGGCGATCCAACTTTATTTACACGAGTTAGAGCATGGTCAGAGAGACAAAACAAAATCTTAAAAAATTATCATGTTTTAAAGTTTAAAAATTTTTCTTTTATCTAAATTTATAATTGCTGGCTGTACTTTAAATTAACAAAGATGATGATATAAAAAAATTAAGGCGATTAAATCACGGGAATTACTTAATATTTTTCAAATTTAAATGGTAAAAATCTATAATTAAATGCTGAAATCGGTATAATGAACTATTGAATATTTCAAATAATATTTATCGATTTTTTAATTTTTGCTTTTATTGTTCCGAAAAACAATGGTATGAGGAAACGTTAGGTATTATCAATTACTAATATTTATTAATAGGAATCAATCACGCATTGTATTAATTTCTCTAAATTATCTCTTTTGTTATCTGCTCTTGTTCTGTTTTCAAATCGACAAGATTATTTATTTGCTTACATCATACATTTATTCATCAGTAGTTTATTTCCTCTTTAAATGTAGAGCATTTTTAAATGTTTGGTTAAAAAATTTTCAAAATGCTCTTTGTAAAAAGGATAATTTTGCTTTTTGTGATATTTCATACAATTTATTATGTCTGCAAAGGAGCAGTGTCGGATAATATACAAACTAAAGGTGCGATAGCTACTCAGAAACACAACAAAAGTAAAATATCAGGTATTTTGTATTAATATTTTTCAAATTTTGTATAATTATTGAAATAGTTGTGATAACATATTGAAATATCCTTTAAATTTACCGATATTTTTAATTAACTTAAATTTCTGTATTTATGTAGCATAAATCTGATAAACAAGATGTTCCATCCTTTATTAATTAACAAAGGGTAGGTCAGTATCGATATGAACGATTTTCCTTCCATCGTTTTAAGTGCAATATAAAATGTGGTAATTTGTTTCTGTGTAAATTGCTTATCTATTCTCTGTACTTTAAGCACGATGCTTATTTATTTATAATACTAAAAAAAAATTATTTATGAGCCATTTTTAATTGCATTTGTAAGTTTTTAAAATTGTAATTGTTAAAATATGTGTTCCCTGAAATGGCCCTTTTTTAGTTCCTGTGCCTTGCCGTATTTACCGTTGCTTGGGTTCAGAACTGAATACGGAGAGAGGGGCTAGCTCCCTCCCCTCCGGTATTCCGGAAAAACAGCTCTGATTCTCCCATCATCTACCTGCCCAACTTTATGACATTTTTCTCTTATGGTCACTACATTGGTGACTGCACATCCTGCTATGTGTCGGGGGTGTAAGGCTCTGGTCCCAAGCACCTCAAAAAACCGTTCGTATTGCTGCACTTTTACTGAAATTCCATTAAAAATTATAATAAAGCAACACATTTAAGTAAAAGAAGTGTATTCGATTCGTCAAATAAATGTATCTCATAAAAAAGAATTCGTTGTAAATGGTCCCATAAACCACAAATCTATAATGTCAGTCTCATAAGGAATTGATATCACATAAAAAGAAGAGCTATGGATGTGCTGTATCAGTCCAAGTGCTGTATAAAATCTATTAATAATCATAATGATTCCAAATGACTAGTAAGATACAGTACGTAAAAACTCCTTGGCGACCAGTAATCGTTTATAATGTATTGGTTTTTTTGCACTTACACATGATTATATTTTGAAGAATTTTCTTTTGGTATCACTGCTCCCATGAAACAAAAAAGTTGAAGCTTCCGATTCGGAACTTAACTTTTGGAATTTAACCTTTTGTCTGAAGTTTTAAGGAACTGATGTAAATTGTAATAAATCTGCTATGCATATTTCAAAAATATTATTCATTTTTATGTATCACGTCCGGATTTTTTACAAGTAAGTAACTAAGAATTTGGAATTTGAAAATATACAATTTACACAACTTTAATAATAATAATAATGAAAAAAAAACAGATAGATTAATAAAATCATATATACATACATAAATGTGTGTGCATGTTTTGTAAGGAATGCCATTCTAACCATACAATAAAATTACTTTTCTTTGTCATCAAAAGAATGCTTGTGTTTTTTAAATTTTGAAGCAGGTTTAGCGTCTTCTTCACTGTAAAAAATTTGACTCTTTTGTTGCATCGTCACTCCTCCGCTTTTATTAAATCACTCTCTTTTGACTCACGAGAATGCTCCATAATTGGGTGAAGTAATCGTTTTCTGTAAAAGCGGTGGAGTGACGATGCAGCAAAAGGGTCAAATTTTGTACAGTGTTTTTTTTTTTTTTTTTTTTTTTTTTTTTTTTTTGCCTCCAGCAGTAACGTTCTAACATATTGACATTACTATGTCCTTAATAGGATATTTCCATGCATTTTACGTCGTGTTGAAATTTCTCACCTTGTTCTTCACTCATTTCTTCAAGATTTTCAGGAAAATATTCAAGATGAGAGTACAGAAAATGTATTTTTAAACTCAGGTTACATCCTAGTTTTTAAAATTTTTTAAAGTTTTTTCAACGATTATTGCTTAGTTAGGATCTTTGTAATTTCCTAAAAATTTCAGAATAACGCCTTTGAAACAAATTCATGCATCTTACTCGATTGATTTCATATTTCCCTCAAATTTTTTGTTCTTCATTAACCATCTTATACCCGCGCCGACGAACACACCTTCTTTGATTTTACCTCCCAGCTAATGAGGAGAAATTGTATTTAAATAATCCTTTGTATTATTTAAGGAAAGAGGACTTCTTTTGGTTCAATTTAAGCTCTGCCGTATTACACGATTGATCCTGGATTTAAAACTTTTCTTGCAGACCATTCTTTCCTTATCCAGTGTTCGGGTTTAGCTCGGGTGTTCCACACGTATTAGAAGCAAGGCATTTTCATATAGTTCGCCTTTATCGACTCAATAACAGATATAAAAATTTAAAATCCCCACAGATTTGCCATTTAAATTCTTGATATTTAATAATACTGAAGAGAAAATCAAGGTTATCGTATAATTGTTTAAAAATTACTGAATGAGCTACAGGAATTGATGATATAACATTTTCATTATTAAGTAAGACACCTTTGTAACTTCTTTTACTGGAATCAGTTAAGAGTCTGTACTGAGATATTTCATGATTAGGAATGGAAAATAAATGAGCCAAGTCCAGAAACATCTGTTCAGTATACAAGTGAGTTTTCATGAGAAAAATACTTGGTAAATTATTTTTCTCAATTTCTATACAAAGAATAGGTTGTTCCTCAATCGAGTAAATTTTTATTTTTTGAAACGGACAAAACAAACGAAAGATATCAATAAACGAATAAAATAAATGTATGTTCCCACTACAAATGCGCGTGATAAAATTGCGCTTTTTCAAGAAAATATCAATACATAACGAGTCGCCATTTACATTTCACATTCTACAGTGCAGAAAAATATTTTACATTTATTAATTTAATTTTACTAAGAAAATAATTTTTATTTTTATTAAGAATACTAGCTGACCCGCCCGGCGTTACCCGGGTCCGTATTAACAATATTAAACGAACTTGAAATTTGTATGATTTTATCATTAACTCGAAACATGCAGAAATGCATTGTCTGAAATACGTGGCCACTGACTGTGTAAAAAATCGGTTTAAAAAACAGCTAATGTTAAGCTCTAAAATTACTCAAAATGAGCGATGAGAAACGCGGGAGGTAATATGTATCCAACGACTGCGTGATTTTCCTGTTAAAGTATTGATATTTATCAAAAATCACTGTTAAGTCACGTAACTATTTTTTTTTTCACATAGAAATCCCAAATGAAATATTTTGAATTTCAAACTAATTATATCACTCTTAAATCCGACTATACCATGAAAGAAATCGATACTCGCTGGTAGCTAAAATGTTGGTATGTAGTATTATAATTTCAGAGCCATTTAACAAAATAAGTGTTATTTTTAATCAAATCATGCGTAATGTTCACTCTATGGATAAATTCCTAACCGTAAGCTTTTGTACCGTAACCATAACCTGCCTGTAACCTAACTTTGACTTAACAGTACCTTACCGTAATTTAAATATAACATAAATGTAACCTAGCCTTCACTTTATTGTAGCATATCCCTATTATAACCATAACATAAATGCAATTTAACTTTAACTTAACCGTGACCTAACTATAACCTAACGGGAAATTAAATGTAATCAAAGACTTACCGTAATGTAATTGCAACCTAAATGTTACAAAACCATATATTGGTTCCATGTCCATGGAAATTATTTTGTCTTGTTCGGATCTGGTTATGATCAATTACAACATTTTTGTCGGGTTCAGATTTCGTTCGGTTCAGATTTTAGGTATTTTTTGATATTGAGTTTTAATGTTCAGGTCGTATTCATGTCCATGGAAAATATTTTGCCTTGCTCGGATAAAGTTATGGTTCTTTGGAATATTTTTGTCGGGAACAGATTTGTTTCAATTCAGATTTCGGCTTTTTCTTCAAATGGAATTTTTGGGTTCGGGTTTTCTTGCGTGTTCACGGAAATTATGCTGTCTTGTTCGAATAAGAACATGCTTCACTGGAATATGTTTTTTTCAAGTTCAGATTTGGTTCAGTTCAGATTTCGTGATTTTTTTCAAAGAATTTTTTTAGGTTCAGATTCGATTCATGTGAATGGAAATTTTATGTCTTATTCAGATCCGGTTACGATTTTTTGGAATATTTTTTATCAAGTTCCGATTTGGTTCGATTCAAATTTCAGGTATTTTTTCAAATAGAATTTTTAGATTTGGATCTCGTTCATGTCCGCAGACACTATTTTGTCATACTCGAATCCAGTTATGATTCTTTCGAATATTTTGGTCGAATTTAAATTTGGTTTGGGTCAAATTTCAGTTTTTTTCAAATCGAATTTTTTAGGTTCGAATTGGGTTTATGTCCATAGAAATTATTTCGTCTTGCTTGGATTGGGTTATAGTTCTTTGGAATATTTTTGTCTGGTCCAGATTTGGTTCAATTCAGATTTCGGGTTTTTTCTTCAAATATAACTGTTGAGTTCGGATCTTCTTGCATGTTCACGGAAATAATTCTGTCTTGTTCGAATAGGGACATGCTTCACTGAAATATTTTTGCCAAGTTCAGATTTCGTTCAGTTCGCGATTTTTTCAAAGAAATTTTTTGAGTTCGGATTGTGTTCATGTCCATGGAAATATTTTGTCTTGTTTGGATCCGGTTGCGTTTCTTTGAAATAGTTTTGTCAGATTCAGATTTGGTTCGACTCAAATTCCAGGTATTTTTTGAAAGGGAGTTTTAGGTTCGTATCGGGTTCATGTCTACGGAAATTATTTTGTCTTACTCAAATCCGGTTATGGTTCTTTAGAATACTTTTGTCAGATTTAGATGTGGTTTGTGTCAATGTTCAGGATTTTTCAAACGGTTGGTTGGTGTATTTTGTCGGCCGATTATCTACGCTAGGGATATAGGCCCAGGGGGGAAGTGCCCTTTGTGGGGGTCTTTCTAAGGGAACCTAACCCGTATTTACGCAAGGCTCGAAGCAAACCACGAAAACTCCGAACGGTTAGGCCGACAGCCGCGATTGGGCTCGAACCCAGGATTTTTCAAACGAAGTTTTTTAGGTTTGAGTCGGGTTTATGACCATGGAAAGTATTTTGTCTTGTTGGGATCGGGTTATAGTTCTCTGGAATATTTTTATCGGTTTCAGATTTCGTTCGAGTCATATTTCGTGTTTTTTTTTTAAGAAAATATTCAGGTTCGGGTCAGATTTCATGCCCACGAAAATTATTTTTCCTTGTTTGAATCGGGTTATGCTTCACTTGAACATTTTTGCAGGATTCAGATTTGGTTCGGGTCAGTTATCAAATTCATAGTTTTTTCCAAACAGAATTTTTAGGTCTGGGTCGGGTTTATACTCACGGAAATTTTGTCTATCACGGATCGGAGTGTGGTCTATTTTTTTTCTGGTTGGGATCGGGTTATGTTTAAATTAGTCTAAACATTAAGGTTTTAATCAGTTTTGCTACTATTCTTTTTATGGCTATTTCTGATAGATAATTTACTTTGCTATTTCATAATTTATTATGGTGAATGAACCGTTTGCGGATACAAACAATTGTACGCCAAACAGCTATTTTATTTTTGTTTTAAAAACAAATTAAAGCCATATTACAATTTTAAATTGAATAGAACACATTTAAATTTAATCAATGATTAAAAAAATAAACTCATAGAAAAGTGTTGTGTAATGTTTTTTAGTGCAACACAGCTAATAACTCATACATTCTAATGTTCGAAATGCCAAAAATATGCGTACAACCATATAGTAAAAAGAAATTAATAAAGTTGCAGTATAATGTCTTGGGGTGACGCAAAAAAAGTAACTCTAAAATCCGCGACATTAAGTCCAAATAAGCACCAACAAAACCATTTGCTTTGAAACTCCGATCAATTCAAACTGGTTTAAACCCGTATTTCTTTGTTTTTGTTTTTTATCTTTTAAACTGTTATTGAATAGATGACTAAAATTTCGTTTAAAAAATAACGTTTTGTGCCATTATTGCCTGTAATACACGATCAGAATGCATGAAATATGCAATTAGATATATCATAGGCAAGAATTATTTGATTATTTTTATCATATGACTTTGAAATATCAATATAGAAACATCATTTAAGACTTTGAAAAATCAACATTCTTTCGTTAATGTCTTAAAATCGTCTGCACTCTGAAATCTAGATTTTAAATTAATATTATTATTTAAGTGTTCATGCATGATTTTAAAAGAATCTTTTCATCACTATATTTTATATATTGACATGGAATTATTAATATTTTGTTAAATCATAAACATTTTTCAACTACACGTTATAAAGTATTAAAAATTTCTGAAAAAAAAAGAGAAAACTTTTAGTAATACAATTTTTTACTTCAAATCATGTTTTCAATATTTTATTTAATTTTCTTTCGACATTTAATTATTTTTAATTTTCCAATTTCAATTATTTTAAAAGCAAACATTTATTTTAATAAATAATATAATAGATAAAACAATTTTAAAAAATTACTATTTCTTCGTAAAATATGCTTCAGCTGTAATTCATTTCTTCCAATCCGTCTTATTAATACAAAATACCTTCCTCATGCTTTATTTTGAGACATTAAAATTTCAGCGATAAATGGTTTCATATTGCAAACCTTTTTCTTTTTTCGGTTTACTTCGCCACCACCTACCTTTTTCCTCCGTGGCGTACAGCAGCTGTGATTAAAAAAAAAAATCCTCACTTAAACTGACAGTTTGCCAGTCTATGAATTTTAAAAGTCAGTCCCAGTTTTTAAAATAATTTCTGCGAAAATTTTATGCAACCAACCAACCATAAGAGAATGAAAGTGAAAAAAGCTAAAAAAAGCGATTTTTTATGAGAGTGAGGTTTGGAATTTAATTAATTACTCAGTTATTAAATAGAATTTTGAAATTCTGAGCATCAGGTGCATCAGGAGAGATATTGGGCTACTCTCAGAAAAATTTTGAGCTTCGTACGTACCGTAGTTTTCGCTAACTATCGCAGACACACACACACACACACACACAGAGCGATTTGTTATTTTATTAATATAGATATACTATTTCTATTTAATAAATATTGCACATTAACTTCATGAAGAGGCACCCCTACTTTTTTGTTATGTGAAAGAACTGTGGGTGATAGCAAAAAACTAATGTCATATCAGCGGCACTGATTTACTAAGAAAAATGTGCAATTTTACAGTTTTTATCCAGTTTAGTGTTGATCTGTCATATCACTTTTTTTATGACTGGCGTTTTAAATTTAAAGCTTCTCGGAACCATTTACAACGAAATGTTTTCCATAAGATATTGCTTCTTTTTGTAAGGTATTTAATATCCATTACACATATCCTATTTTATTTCAATTAATAAAATTTTAAAAAAAATACATGTAATGATGTAATATCAGGTTGAGTCTAAAGTTTTGACCCTTTTTTTATTTTAATGTTGACAACAAATATTTACAAAAATACAAAACATTATTGAGGATAGTAATCACCATTAAGTTCGACAATCTTCTGCCAACGTTTTGGCAGTATTTGAATGCCTTCCTTGAAAAACTCTGGGCTACGTGAGTCGAGAAAGAGGTCAACCTCTTTTTTGACCTCTTCTGAAGAATTGAAAATTTCACCACTAAGGTGCAGTTGCAGATGCAAAAACAGATAGTAGTCGGAAGGTGCCATGTCCGGACTATATGGAGGATGTGGCATTAAGTCCTATTCCAGCTTGTATAAGTTCCAATTCGTCCACGCACTGACGTGTGGCCTGGCATTATCCTGGTGAAACATAACCACCTTGCGTCGGAACTCCTTACTTCGCTTTTCCCTAAGTGCTGCGTCCACTCTATGCAGCATGCTGCTGTACGACTCACTGTCGATGGTCTGGCCACTTTTTAAGTACTCCTTGTAGATAATACCGCGACTATCCCAGAAAACACAGAGGAGGATTTTTTTATAGGTCAATGTGCGCCTGGTTACGGTCCTGACCGGTACACCTGGTTCTTACCATCCTCCTTTTCGACTGGTGTTGTCGTAATAAACCCATTTTTCATCACACGTAACAATCCGGTTCAAAAAATCACCCTTTCCATGATATTCGAGCAAGTTTACACAAGTCCGTTTTCGTTTTTCTTTGTCATTTTGTGTCAGATCGTGCGGCACCCATTGATTGAATTTGTATGTCAAACCAATGTTTTTTAATGCTCGAATTATGGTTGTTTGAGAAACATTGAAGTGAGATGCAAGTTCCCGTGATGTAGCATTTTGATCTTCATCGATGGATTTCCGCAATTCGGTCTCATCAATCACAGTAGGTCGACCAGCACGTGATTCATCTTCGATGTCGAAATTCTTAATCTTAAAATTTTGATACCATCGTTTAACTGTACTAAGTGATACAATATCCTCACCTAAACGTGCACACATGTTACGGTGACATTCTGCCACTCCGGTGTTGCTACAGAACTCGTAGTAGATGATGGTTCGAAGCTGGATACGTGACAGTTCCATTTTCGAGGCTTTGTGGAGGCTACAGGTGATAATTTTTCAAAACAATAAATACACAGTGTTGTAGCAAACGTCTTCTTTTTTCGAAACCAGAAAACCGTATGCAAAAATGTCACTTAACTTGCGAACGCCAGTTGTTTTAGTAGCACTATTCTGCGAAAGGGTCAAAACTTTAGACTCAAAGTAATAAATTTTTCACACATTATGTTTCACAAAATATAATGTTAGACTATTTCAAAACAAATCAAAATCGTCGTTTCTTACTCATTTTTTGAGAATTCATTAATTTTTTAGAAACGATAAAATTTAAGAGACAAACCAGCAATGTTTTTTGCTGTTGTCCTATAAGCTAAGGGGAGAATCATTAATTAACTCAGCAACGATTTTATCCCAATAACTTTTGAAACTAAGCCATTCTATTTTCTAAATTTATATAAATTTATACAAAATATGTAAAGACAAAACAAATTAAATAATGGCCATATATTTTATTTGCTGGAGTGTTAGTAATTTTTAAATAACATTATCTAATTAAGCTTTTTTTTCTTCTTTTTTAATTTAAATGTTTTTATACGATCTAACACATGTTGAATTTTATGAATTTTGAATGAGTGTATTTTCCTCAATTATTACTTTTTTCTACCTTAAATAGAAGAAAGTATTGTAATCGAAATTTTTTTCGACTTCCGGTTGTCGACGGATTTACATGTTTTAGAAATCAGAGATTCCAAAAAACATGTTTTTGCAAAATGTCTGTCTGTCCGTGTGTGTGTGTGTGTGTGTGTCTGTGTGTCCGTATGTCGCCATTCTACCATCAAAAAGTGTATGAAGATATGCATAGAATTGAACCAAATTTTTTGTGAATTATTTTGGCTGTATTCAAGCAGGTCCTCCTTCTTTTTGTTTAATATTTCGGGGGGCGCTGCAATTGCGATTTATGTGCCATTTTCAATATTGTACCGACCAAAAGTATATGAAGTTATTTGAAAAAAATCTGTCCGAAGGGGGCGAATGCAATTGCGATTTTCATGCTCTTTTCAATATTAGATCAATCAAAAGTGTATGAAGTTATGCATCGAATTGAACAAATTTTTTTGTGTAAGTGTATGGCTATAGCTAGCTTGTCCCCCATGAATTTGAAAAAAATCCACCAGAAGAGGGCGGTGCAATAGTGATTTTTATGCAATTTTCAATATTGCACCACCTAAAAGTGCATGAAGTTAGGCCTAGAAGTAAGCTAAAATTTTTGTGTATGATTATTTTTTGTTATGACAAGTAGGCCTTCCCAGAATTTGAAAAAAAATCTGCCTATCAGTCTATTGCTCATCTGCTCGAGCAGAGATGGGTATTCGTTTTTACTCCGATTAATTGACTGAAGCAGAAATTTAAGATGAAAATCAAAGTTGACATGGTATTGAATTAAAATTATTAAAGCCTTAAAATGAGTAACTATTTTTTTAATATTAAAATGTACGCATGAGATAGAAGAAAGTCTTGGGATTGGCGCATCCAGCTAGTTCTTATTGTGAATGATAGTGCATACCGAGTCTTACGTCTTCCAAATATTTTCTTACGTGTTTTGGAGAACTGATCAGATAAATTATAACTCATTTCAATAAAAATTCGATTTTAATAGGATTTTGATAGTTCATTGGGGAGCGGGAGATGAAGGGGATGCTCTTTCAGGGCACGGAAATTAAGCGAGTGCCAAATTTATACTATCAATCTCACTTTTTTTTGTCTTAAAAAAACTCTCAAAAATTTAACATCCTTTTTTTCAAATTTCCTTTCCTGAAATAGAAGTGCAATTCTTTTTTATGTTACTAAGTTATTCAAATTAAAGACTAATATTTACAAATTAACGCAAAACAGGTATTCAGTAGAATTTTTTTCTGCACTTTTCAAGTTTAAAACCCCATGTCACATACAGAAGGTGTTAGGAGGCGGAGGGAGGGCGAAAAACTGAAAATTTGTCCCGGGCAAAGTTTACTCTTAGCACAGCTGTGATCATTATGAAATTTCTATTTTCTTTCCCATCATATTCTAATTTTTTTTTTGACTAGCACCAGGAACTTATTGGAAATTCACTAAAAGCTATTAATAGCACAAGTCTAAAATAATAGAGTCGATCAGTTTTGTAACTTTATTATTATTTTAAAATGTAAACAAAGAATTATAATAAAACTACAAAAAATATTTGACATAAAAGGATTCTAAATGTTGAATCAAAATTTATTTAATAACAAAACCATTCTGATTCTCTTATATTATATTAAGCGATAGTAAATTGACTTAAATTGATATTCAATTCCAAAGTTTGGACTGTTGAAAAAAATATTTGAGAGTATGTGCAGCATGCATATCGAAAAACAGACAGATAGAAACAAAAGTGCATGCACAGCATGTATCAGAATTAAAGAAATAATCATTTTAAAATAAAAGAAATACCTAAATTATTATAAATTGATCCAACATGAGTAATTCAAAAGGAAATGTAAGAAACCATAATTCCAGTTATTGCAGAATGATGAATTCTAATTAAAGTACATATATTTATTCATTTATAATGTATTTATCTGTATATATATATATATATATACAGTAAAACCAAAATAATTCGGATTAATTGGGACCGGACCCAATCCGGAATATCCGGAGACTAATAAAAAAATGGAATAAAATATAACATACTAACAGAAAATCACCTTTATGTTAAACTTATTGAATATTTGCAGACAGTAATAATGTTTACTTTGCTTAGTTATTTCAAAACATGTAAGAAAAAGTTTTTTTTAATTTAGAATACGACGATGAAACAAGTTAATGTTATGGAAATTAGCCAATCACTATATACAGTAATATACAGTAAAACTCTGATAATTCGGATTAATTGGGACCGGACCCAATCCGGATTATCCGGAGAATTAGAAAAAAATGAAATACAATATAACATACTAACAGAAAATCACCTTTATGTTAAACTTATTGAATATTTGCAGACCGTAATAATGTTTACTTTGCTTAATTATTTCGAAAACATGTAAGAAAAAGTTTTTTTTAATTTAGAATACGACAATGAAACAAGTTAATGTTATGGAAATTAGCCAATCACTTCTGAAACTTGAAAAAAAATGACCAAACTGATCCGAATTATCCGGAGATCCGGATTATCGGGGTCCGAATTAGCGGGGTTCTACTGTATATATACATACATATATATATATATATATATATATATATATATATGTGTGTGTGTATGTATTTCTTAAACTTGAAGAAAGTTTATAATAAATGATCTGTTGAATCTTTACTGTAACTTTCAAGCATTTTATTATAAAAGCAATATGGAAGAGAACTCACTTATTTTCATACTTATTTCAGTATGATAAAGAGCAATCCTTAAGTTCTGTCTAATTGCGTTTCTGACTATAAGTACTCTGAGGTTCATAAAAGTGGCTACATAATGCTTTTGAGATTGTTCTGTGGTTTCTCTAAAGTCGTTGTTTGCCTCGAAATTTTTTTAAATCAAGGTCGGTGGCACGCTTCAATAATCTAGTTTCTCCACAAATGTCCCCCTGACATTTTTAGATGATTATTGTCAACAGTACCTCTGTTAAAAATCATTGCAATTTCACGTAAAATTAAGTTTTGTTTAACTGTTATCATAATTTTCTATCCAAAACTCCCTATAGTAATGAATTATTTAAAAATTATGCGTGCTGAAATATAGAAATATCATGAATAAAATTGATAATATACACACCTATTATAAAGCAGACACCGGCATCAAGCAGTTTTTAGTTAAACAAACTGAGATCATTTTCATATTTCAAGCATTATAATATAACATTATCGAGTATAAAATAATTAAAACATGTCATTATTAAATGTCTTTCGGTTGTATTGTTATCCAGATATTTTAAATCACCCTATAAACGAATCGCATTTGTTTCAAAGTTTAACAAGTAAATCAACTACTTTAAACTGATATAATTCAAAAATTAATTAATATATTTACATGAAAATTACGATGGTTTGAACAACTCGTGAAAACTTTTAAAAGGGAGCAAACCACGTTAAAAACCAAAATTTACTCATTCTTGTAGCCCTGTCAACAGTTTTCAACATGAAAAAAAAAAAAAACATTTTTAAAATTTTCATTTATTGTAAACCTATTTAACGGATTCCATTTTACTTTTTGTTTTCTTTATTCCTTGGCACTCCCACTTCTATACGAAAAGTAATTTTGTTTTTATAATGAGTAGAACGCGAGGAATAGTGGTTTCAAAATCCTGTTTTGGACAGTCTGTTAAATGTAAAGTAGCAGAGTAGTAAAACAAATTTTGTAAAATTGATTGGAAATAATTCGCGTCAATTGGCAAAAATTACTTTGATTTACGGTTCATTGCATTGTTGTTTCGCTGGCGTGGGGGGGAAACTCTGTCGATTTTTGTGATAAACTGTATTTGCCATATTTTCAATGGAGATGTCGCTGCAAGATTCAATAATATATACAAATTTCAAATGATGTTATACCATGTAGTTTTAAGAAATTACCGAACATAGACGGTACTGTAATTGAATTTATTTGTGCGGTTTTATGCAAAAAAAATCAGATAACCGTCAGTGTTTTAGAAAATTTCACGTTTAGCATTTATTTGTTTCATAAAATTGGTATCATAAAACCAATTCTTTCACAAATACGTTTCTTAAAATGAGTTTTTTTTTAATTAATTTCATAAAATTATTCTTAAAATATTTAATATTGTTTTGTAAGAAGTCGTCTTACAAATGTACAAGAAGAAAGAAAGAAGTGTATAACTTATCTTAATATAGATATCTCGGGGGCTGCATCCTTCTTTATAAACTTTTTATTACTTGAAAAGAACGGCACTCACATATAGTACACTAACACAAAACATACAAATAAAACTTTTTACATAATTCTGGCGCACGCCACCATGAACCAACTTTTTTAACATCACTAAGAATAGAACAGTTTTTAATAATAGAACTAGCGTTGCCAGATTTTTTTAAGACGAAAAATATTACAACTACATTTTTTTAATTTAGCAAAACTCAGGTCACGTGACGCGTGACAGTCTTATTTTTTTCTTTCTTTTTTTCCTTTGGAATGCGCGTATTACATCCTCCCCCTCTGTTTCCGATCTACGTCTCGGAGAGGAAACAGAATGCTTTTTGGGTCTTCCTCTTTTTCTCAAGGGTGCAACTGGAATAGATTTAGATTCTTGGAAAGGCAACAAGGGAGGAACGTGGTAAGATCCAATTCGTTCAGTAGGATTTTCTAGACTAGCAATGTCATATGTCACTAGCGACTTTTGAGTCAAAATTATGTATGGCCCATCTCTCTTAGGCATAAATTTTGCTGTTTTATTTTTACTTGCCTTACTCACTGGGTGTAGTTTAACCCATACTTTTTCACCAGGCTTGAAATGTACTTGTCTACGATTTTTATTATAATATTTCTTTCGCTGGTCTTGTTTCATTTCAACACGTTCTTTCACACTTTTCGAAATATTTGCAAGTCGTTTAAGATATGGGGTTATTTCCGGAATAAAATTGTCATTTTCGAGAACAGCTTTGAAATAGTTTACCACGTCATCGATTGTTCTTACTTCTCGACCAAATTGTAGATAGGCAGCAGTTTGGCCAGTCTTATCCGATTTGGCAGAGTTCATGGCAAATCTAATAAAAGGAAGTTTATCTATCCAGGAACGGTGTTCATCCCCGACAAGGATTGCTATTCGAGGTTTCAAGTCTCAATTTTTGCATTCGACCGGATTGGTCTGAGGATGTTATAAAGGTGTCAATGATTGGTCTATTCCAAAAATATAACAAACTTGTAGAACAGCGCTCACAAACTGAGGACCATTATCACTTACCAGTCTTCTTGGAATACCATACCGAAGGAAGATCTCTTCTATAAAATAGTCGCACATTCTTGTGCAGTTGCAGTTGTTAAGGCAAATAATTCTAGCCATTTAGTGGCACAATCTTCCACTATAAAAATCCATCGGTGTCCATCTTTACTGGGTGGCAGTGGTCCAAAAAGATCAATACTGATGGTTTCAAACCGCTGAGCATAAGCAGGTGTTCGCAATAAACCAGCAGGTTTCTGATTTGTTGCTTTATAACGAGGACACTCTGGACATTTCTTTACATATTCAGAAATAAAGGCTCGCATGCCAGTCCAATATTATCTCTTAGCAATTCTTTGATAGGTTCCTGCTTCACCATAATGTCCAGCTGAGGGGTCGTCATGATGAAGTTTCAAAATATTTTCTCTTTCTTGAACTGGAATGACTAGTTGCGCTTCCTCGGCATCAGATTCAGGAGCATAACGATAAAGTACACCTTGATTCATCAGGAATCCTCTATCAGTCCAATGGGCAAAATCTTCACTTTTCTGTTTATCTTCAAAGCAATCTATAATTTTTTAAAGATTTTCACTTTGTAACTGCACTTACCTCATATCTTTTGAGCTTCTTGTTGGCATATCTATGCTAACAAAGTTGCATGTCTCGCAGAAAGCAGATTGATGATTACACACAGGACGTGGCAGCATGTCAGCCACAACATTAGATTTTCCAGATTCATATTCTATATTCAATAAAAACGATTGCCATTGTAGTGCCCAACGGGCTAATCTTCCCGATGGTGACTTAAGACTGAGAAGCCATTTTAAAGGTTGGCGATCAGTAGCTACAATCACTTCTTGGCCTTCCACATAACGACGAAATTTTTCTAAGGCCCAGACAACAGCCAAATCCTCGCGTTCAGTAGTGGAGTAATTTCTTTCTGCACTTGTAAGAAGACGGCTAGCATATTCTATGGGGTGTTCAGAGGTCTTGTCGGTACCTTGTAAAAGTACAGCCCCAAGAGCATAGCTGCTAACATCAGTACGTAGAATGAATGGTTTGGTTCCATCAGCTTGCTTCAGTACTGGAGATGTCACGAGACAATGTTTTAGAGTTTCAAAGGCTGTTTGTTCTTCTTTTCCCCATTTCCAAGTGGCTTTCTTTTTCGTAAGATTGCTAAGAAGTCTTGAGATATCAGCACAATTTTATATAAATCTTCTGTACCAAGAACAGGTTTATAAGAAGGACTGAATTTCTTTAACATTTTTTGGTATCGCGGATACTTTGTCTGGATCTACTTCTAAACCATTTGGAGTTATCCAGTGTCCTAGATATTTAACTTTCTCACAAGAAAAATGGCATTTTTCTTGTTTGCCATCTAACTTAAATTCAAGGAGTCTCTCGAACACAACTTTAAGATCTAAGAGATGTTTCTCAAATGTTTCTGACAAAACAATGATGTCGTCTAGGTACGATAAAGCAAATACATCCTTAAGACCATTTCTAAATTGATCTATCGATCTTTGAAACGTGGCAGGAGCATTTTTTAGTCCAAAAGGCATTTTTAAGAAACGATACGTTCCATAAGGACATACAAATGCAGTTTTATCTTGATCTAGTGGGTAGACTTGAACTTGGTGATACCCAGAACGAAGATCTATAGTTGACATGTAAGGAGTATGCTTGGCTTCATGTAAAAGGTCATCCATTCGAGGTAATGGATATTTATTTGCTACTGTGTTTTCATTTAATTTTCTATAATCTATGCATAATTTTACACTGTCATCGGGCTTTGGTACGAGGACCACAGGAGAAGCATAAGGGGATTCACATTCTTCTATGATTCCTTGAGCTAGAAGATTGTCTAATTCCTTCTTAAGAATTTATTTTTTAGCAGGAGTCATTCGATAAGGTGGTACAGCAACAGGAGCACTATCACCTGTATTGTTACGATGCTCAACAAATGGGATTGTCTCTCCCCCTGGTTGAAAACACTTTTTATACTTTTTCAGGAGATCATTAAGTCTTTCCCTTTTATCGGGACTTAAAATTTTGCCTTCGTCTTCACGTAAAGCATATGGACTAACCTCGACAGCAGCAGCAGACGTACTATTTTTTTCTTCGTACTCATCCACAAAATCAAACTTTTTATGAGGTTTATCACTAAAATGCCATGTCTTTTTAGCGGTATCAAGCACCATGTTAGCATTGTGAAGGAAATCCATTCCTAAAAGAGTTCTATTACCTTTGGCATTTGGTAACACAATAAACTCCGTTTTGAAAACTCGGCCTTCAATTTCTACGGGCACAGTGGCAGACAAAGTTTCTCTAGCCATCGTAATTCCGTCAGTAAAAGGTTACATCATGGGTATGGGGATTCAATGCAACACCAGTTTTCAAAAATAATTTATACATTCGTTCTTTTGCAATAGAAAGATTGGCTCCTGTATCTGCACAGACTAACACCTTCTTATTGCAGATCGTAATAGGCACATTTGGAGCTAAAACTGCTGATGTATTTAAAATTTTTACTGCTAACATCACTTCTAGCGTATCACAAGAAAAAGTTTATAGGGGGGGGGGGGGGTAAATTGGAACTTTGAACCGGGGGCAGTTCTCTTTTCGTTCGCCCCTGTTTCCATTTTAGCTGTATCTCAAGAACTAATCCACAGACTTTCATAAAAATTTAGATTCAATTAGTCCTTGATGCTAATTGTATTTTGGTGGAATTCACTTAAGGCGCTGCTATACTGCATTATTCATGATTAGCGCAATAGCGCTATCTCAAGAACGAATTTTCATCAAAATTCAGATTCAGTAAATCCCTGACATAGATTAGTGTTGTTTAGTTCTTAGTGTAAACTACCCTAGAGATGGCGCTGATATCCTGCATTTTTCATGATTTAAGAAATAGCTGTATCTCGCTCTTTCATGGATTTTCATCAAAATTCAGATTCAACTGGTACCTGATAAAAATTGATCCTAATCAATTTTGGTGTACACCACTCAACAAAAAATGCTAGTTTGCAGGGGGGGGGGGGAGTGGTTCTGAGGTTACTTTAATTCTTCTACCTTAGAAACTAATACACTGAAATTTTGGAATTGGCACATCCGACTATTTTATCTTCGACTTTTGAAAAAAAAAATGAAAATTATATTAATTTCAGAGAAATCGATTAAAAATTTTAAAGTATCGATTAAATCGAGTTGGTCGTAATATCGATTAAATCGATTTAAAAAATCGAAATCGCCCATCACTATAGTACACTAACACAAAACATACAAATAAAACTTTTTACATAATTCTGGCACACGCCACCATGAACCAACTTTTTTAACATCACTAAGAATAGAACATTTTTAATAATAGAACTAGTGTTGCCAGATTTTTTTAAGACGAAAAAATATTACAACTACATTTTTTTAATTTAGCAAAACTCAGGTCACGTGACGCGTGACAGTCTATTTTTTTCTTTCTTTTTTTCCTTTGGAATGCGCGTATTACAGTTTCTTAAATTCGTTTTATTATATTGTTACTTTAAGATTTTAAACATAGTAGGGTATTTCCATGGCACTTGTCGTGTAAGTCACAGTATTGGTGACTGTAAAGTTTTTGGCTACCGTTATTTTCGAAAGGTTTGGATGGCCTTATTCAATTAATGAAATATCTCTGATAAAATGAGTCACATTTTTTCGTTCTAAAATACTAATATCCAAAATCGTAGTATGTGACTTACACAATATGTGCACATGGAAATACCCAGTGGACAGAAAAAAAAAATTATTGAAAGAGTGTTGTGTAGTTCTATGGGAGGAGGGTTTGAAATTGGTGAAACTAACTACTAGGACACGTAGCAATTCAGGGTCAAAAATGCAGTCCTAACAAGAAAAAGGGGTTGTTAGTGGCTGTACCAATAAGATAGCAAATTGACATTTAAAGACAACGAGCTTCAAATATGTCAAGACTTTCCCGATAGTGAAGTCACCCGAAATTCCCTTAAGGCATGTCATTCTTGCCATTCCTACATTTTTGTTTATCCTATAGCTTATTAGAGGTATTAGTGTTGTTTTGATGTGGCGCACCTCGAATTTCCGACGGATGCCTGGCGTATGTCAAAACATCCGAGATTACATGTTTCGCACACGTTACGAAACTTTCGATCACTTTATTATCAGGAAAGTTATAGCTTATTTTAATCATATTATCTTTGAATGATAATTTGCTATCATGATGATTCAGCCATTAACAAACTCCTATATGGTTAGGATTACATTTTCGACCCTTCGGTTCAATGGGATTCCAAGTCGTCTAATTGTATCCCATTCCATATAAATATTTGTTACTCCAGGTTTGAGTCACTCTGTATATTTAAATGTGTATTTGAGGTCATTTAGGAAAATAAAGACTTTTCTGAATAGCTGAATTTAAAATAATATTCAAACTTATGTTAATTTCCTTATTTGATTCTATCACTATTCATGTTTTAAAAAAAAATTTATGTTCATAAATAATTCTGATTTCAGATAAAGCATGTGACACAGACAAGTGTAAAAAAAGTACATGTAATTGCTGTCCTGGATATGGTCTATTAAAAAAACAAATTTGGGAAGTTTTAGGAAGTGACAAATGTAAAAGTAAGTAAAAACAAATAATCTATTTATAAATAACCTCTTAAGTAGTCTTAATTGCATACGTAATTTGGACAAATTTCGCCTTAATAATATATTTAAAATTTTATTCTGGAAATAGTTTATATGGTTATTATTTTTATATAAAAGATCTAGTGCCTGCATTTCTGTCATGAACAGTGATTGTAATAAAAACATTTACAGGCTACTTAGTATATGGATTTACTACATTTATTTCTTACGGTCTGTGTTGCTTTTAATTAGTTTTTTGAGTGCGTTCGTAATTACATAAATGCGTAGCACTTATAGTCATCGTCTTGTCTGTCCGTCTGTCTATCTCCCTGTCTGTTCACATATAAATGTCTGTAACATATCCGCAAAAATCACCCAACTGATTGGTTTCAAATTTTATACATATAATCTTAGGAGAATTTTGTCAAGTCAAGTAACATTTTATGAAAATCGCACCTAAACTTGAAAGGATATTAATGAACGTTTTTCTCCATTCTATTAAATTCCACAAACTATAATTAATTCAATGATATCCCGTGATGTTTACCTATTCTATATTGAATTGTGATTATGTCTTATTTTAGATGTAGTCCTATAGTATCCGTATTACAAATTTAATATAAAGGGTGATTCAAAAATATATGTCAGAAATGTAAAGGCACGTAGAAAGGGCCTAAGTAAACAGATGTCGTATAAGAATATGGGTGCAGAAGCACAGAAACAATTAAGGACACAGCTGGGTAGTTCAAATGAAAGCGCCATGTTGACTTGAATCATTATTCTTCGCTCGAATTTCGAACAACATGCATCGCCACACCATTGTGAGCTAGTAGACAATCATTTCATGCATGGGACAGCACAGGGAATTAGCTCAAACTCCACACCTCTAGAGCTTGTTCAAGGATTATCCTATACTGTGTGTAATAGTGCTCCTTCCACTGCAGGAATTCTGCGATATCTACGAATTCCCGTATCACGCATCGATATGTAAAATAAAACACTCGGACACAACTTACGATTTAGACGCTCTAATGTTCGGCATTCCGGCAGATTCCTACTCATTAATCGTTTCATGTACATTCTTTGCACTGCCGCTACATATTTTTTGCACACCCACATACATAAAAGGCATGTCGGCATGCTCCGTATTGGTGTAACGGTGCACGCTGCTCTAACTCCGTGCGGAAAATAACTATTCAAGTCATCGAATAGGTTTCATCTATCGAATTCAACAACGTTCTTTCCATTCTCACTGCTGCATTTGCATTTATTAAATGTTGTTGTAAGTTGTGAGTTACATATTTGTTCTTTTTACCTTTGCAAAGTTATTTGCGATTTTTTTTTCACTTTTGTCGCCAAAGAATTTGATTTTAATCCAAAAATGCACAGCTCTCACATGTTGTCGATGGTCGCAATAAGGTTTTTTCAAGTAAAGATAAATTTTGGAGTAAATTTTAATATTCAATTGTAATTTATATAGATGTGAGTTAATATTTTAAAAATTTGAAACATATATTTAAATTTTAGCTTAAGTGTGAATTTCTGCCACACATATATATTGTAAAATAATTCTTTTTAATAATTTGGATATTTAGTTTTGAAATTCCCTGTATATAAATGTAATAAATTTGTTATTCATGCACCTGTATAAGTGTGCAACATTTATTGTACCGAAATCAGACTATTTATAAAACTAGATATTGTACGAACACACATTATTTGCTTCATTTTACACACGATTTCCGATTTATTTTGAAGAAAGTGTAGAGAAAATCTTTATGACTCTTCTCTTTAATATTAATTAATTAAGTTGGAACAAAACTAACGGACTTTTTCTTATTATACAATCTTTTAACTTATTACTCTTTCTTCTTGGATGTATTATTTTTATTGAAACGCAAACTTTATATTTTCTTATTTCGAAAAAACATTTCGTAAATTTACATTTAAATAAAAAAAAATACTATCGTTATTTTATGTAATTTTTTTTACCTTTGAAAAGTCGGCTCATAAACAACAATACGTAAAAACAAATGCATAGTTGGCAGTTTTCTTTTTATGTTGAAATTTAAAATAATATAAAGTGCATTTAAAAAGCTTTGTTTCATTAGAATAAACTCGGATTTGCATTTTCACTTTGTTTACAACTTAAGTTAATTTGATGAAAAACAAAAATTCAAGAATATCTTGCTTCTTGAATTTATACATCATTTTACAAGCTCTTTTTAAAATCAAGAACATATATGAAAATCATTTATGATATTTATTTGAAAATCATTTATAATTATTTGTATATTCTTTTTAGAATGTAACTGTGGCGCAAATTACAATTGCACATTTTTCAGTTCTACCAGTAAAAAATGTATTTGTCCAGAAGGATTTAAAGATAAAGGAGGGAAATGTAAACGTGAGTATATAATAGAGTAATAAAATTTTATCTTCATACATCGTTTATTCACTAGCTATTCATTATATTTTCTCAATAACATAGTTTTATTTCTTTTATTTTTTACCTGATCTCTGTATATTATGTACTACAATAATTTTTGGATTTTTTTAGATGTTGGCCAGCTCAAATCGTGTTTTAAAAAACTTTATTGAAAGAAAAGGAATATTTAAAATCTTTCAGGTTATAAAAAGAGTAATATTTAAAAACTTTTAATTTGACTCTATACCGTCAGTAATATGTGCAAAAAAAAAATTAGATTTTTCATTCATATAATATAGAAGGACTAGTGAAAAATGCTCCAAGGAGCAGTGCAAAAGCAGAATATGATTTTAATTGAGCATTAAAAAGTAATGGACAAGTGCTTCTGTTAATTACTGAGCATGAGGAAGGATAAGGGATCCCTTCTTGGCTACAACTCACTTCAATGCCAACTTTGAAAAAATCATATTTGCGCTTTTTCCATATAAAAGAAATTTTCGGTTCTTTAGTAGAATTTTCCACCGTGCTTTAGATATTAACCAGGGGTGTAGTCATAAAAATAACATAAGATATATGCTCTAAGCAGAGGGATATTCTAGAATGTGTATACTATAAGCTTTCTTGAAAAACAGAGGGTATATGGTGTTCTATTAAAAAGTCCAGAAGGTGTACGGCGTATAGCCTGTACTACATCTCTGATGTTAACTGCACTGTTCACTCTGCACTATACTACAAATCAATTTTCTGTGCAATTATA
This sequence comes from Maratus speculifer, assembly GCA_964019185.1. Lineage (NCBI taxonomy): Eukaryota > Metazoa > Arthropoda > Arachnida > Araneae > Salticidae > Maratus > Maratus speculifer. Next base: position 83,655,286 of record OZ025302.1, on the reverse strand, counting down.
CACTTAGGGTATACTTGGTGGCAGTGCATGAATGTGATACCTGCAGGAACTAGGTATCTGGCATTATGTCGCCTTCCTTTACATTTATGTCTAATTAAGCTGCATCTTTACTGGTTACGTCTTTACACTATACATTTTTATAGTAACTGCGACTGATTTGTTTTCACGGAAAAAGCGCAAATATGATTTTTTCAAAGTTGGCATTGAAGTGAGTTGTAGCCAAGAAGGGATCCCTTATCCTTCCTCATGCTCAGTAATTAACAGAAGCACTTGTCCATTACTTTTTAATGCTCAATTAAAATCATATTCTGCTTTTGCACTGCTCCTTGGAGCATTTTTCACTAGTCCTTCTATTTTTCCATATTCCATAGGGATACTGCACAACTTGTTTTGTATTTTATATATAGAAAACAAAATCTTATTTGTATTGAAATTAAAAAATGCTACATACTCTAATACTCTGGTGTTACAAATTAAAAAAAAAATTTAAACAGGTTTTTCTATACCAAAATTCTACGGTGGTTTAAAAAAAAAAAAAAAAAAAAAAAAAAAAAAAAAAAAAAAAAAAAATCAGTTTTTTACTAAAGTGAATAAAATAATAGATCCTTTCAAAGAATAGATTTTTCATTCAAATATCCATTATTTTTGCCAAAAACAGGAACTTTTTTTATGCAAGAGTAAAGTTTGATACAAAAACCATGCTTCTTTTTTTTCTTAATCCGTATTTATTACGGACTTATTAAAAACGTACTCCACCGCTTTTATAGGAAACGATTGCTTTACTGTGTTATGGAGCATTCTCATTGGCCATAAAGAGACATTCTATAAAAGCTGTGGAACTCTGCAACAAATGGGTCAAATTTTTAACAGCGCACTGTTAAAAATCTGCTGCATTATGCTGCAACGCCCTCCACCACTTGTATATAATATCTCTATTCCAACCAATGAGAAAGCGCCATTTCACGTCCAAGTAACCGTTTTCTATACAAGCAGGGGAGTGCGTTGCAGCAAAATGCAGCAGATTTTTAACAGTGTGCATATCCTTGGCGCTATAGTTTACAGGAGTGGTACATTGTTCAAAATTTGAAACTTTTGCTGCATCGCCACTCCATCGCTTTGATAGAATATCTCTATTTTGATCGATGAGAATCCTCGATAATGCATTTAAGTAATCGTTTTCTACTTATCTAATATATCGTTTCCGTATATTTATTTTTTCAATCAGCACCAAGGTGCGCACTTTATTAGAAGACGCGCTCTATTAGACGGCGCATTCTATTAGAAGAAATACGGTATATACTTATAATAAATACACTTTGTTAAAGTACAGGGCCCCAATATTTGACAGGTATGCCAGGCATTTTTGCCATTGATGCCATTGTGCTAAAAACAAAATATAAATAAATGAAAAAAATGGATAAAATATAAATTTGGCATGGTGCAAAAAATTGCCTAATTTAAAATTAAAAATCAAATTTGACAGCCACCAGGGCTAGACACCGTGCATAATTATTCAGTAAATGATTCATTAACACTAGAACGCCCGGAAATTCTACTCAAGTTTGAAAATAATATTTCTCACCAGAATTTTTATTCAAAATTATTTAATTGATTTATTTAACGTAAATTTGCGTGGATTAGATTTAAATTATTTCAAGAAAATTTTTCTGGTTCGAATTGAAATTTAGTTACATGATTGGAGTCGAATCGACTCCATCCGGGCGTTCTATTGTTAAAAAATGACAAAAATCAGCATGTCAAAAATTTCAAAAAAATTCATAATTCGTTAAAAAATTAAGTTAAAAATAAGAGAAAAAAAAGCATTCTGTATTTTTTTATGCTTAATCGAATGGTGTAACTGGTTTTTCTCTCCGATGATCACAAGTACCTTATGTTAAAAAATGACAAAAATCAGCATGTCAAAAATTTCAAAAAAATTCATAATTCGTTAAAAAATTAAGTTAAAAATAAGAGAAAAAAAAGCATTCTGTATTTTTTTATGCTTAATCGAATGGTGTAACTGGTTTTTCTCTCCGATGATCACAAGTACCTTAGATTGATGACTGCCATTCTTTTATTTCATCTTGTAAAAAAACTGTTTTACGTAAAGCTATGAATTTTTGCAGGATTAATTAGCATCGCAAAATCTTTAAAATAAACTTTACCGCAACATTCTATCTGCAATAGAACGTTAGATATACCCATTTATGACCAAGTTTGGAAAATACGCAATTTCAGAAAAACCGCTCAGCGAAATAACGTTTTCTCGATGACTACCTCGGGATAAAAAGTTTGTCTTTTGTTTAAAAAAAAAATTAAGTTTTTATCTTTAGTAGTTTTCGAGAAAAGTGCTGGGACACAAAATTTTTGTCATATTTTCAGAATACTCTACAGTACACCTACAGTATGCCATAAAAAAAAATAATTTTTGTGCTATGTTGTGCGTCTTGGTCAGACGAACATTTAAAAAAAATCATCAAAATTGGATAAGTATTTAGTTAGTTATTGCAAAAAGAAAAATTGAAAAATCCGTGTGCACCATCGCTCAATCATATTATTGTAGCGCGCTGCCGCGCGCACAATGATGTGTATCATGAAAAATAAAGCATGCATGATGTTTAAAAAATACATTGCATTTCTATTTTTAAAACGAGATTTGGTGTTTATTTCCAAAATAAGCACCAAAAATGTCCTTGAACAGAAAAAGTGAGGGGAGGGTAAAGTGTGTTTCTTCTCATAAAACCAAATAAATTGAATATGAAAAAAAGTTATTACAGGGATCATTCTAATGATCGTAATAGACTCTCTAATTAGAATTTATAAGTGCTCTATACTCAAGGAAAATAGTTCTGACGACCCAGAAATCAATGCTTTTTATTATTTAGGCATATAACCTTGCGAGAGATGTTGTAATCTATTAAATTAAATGTTATTTCGATGTTATTTTAACTTCTAAAAAAATCTTCTTTTAGTAATACATGTATACCAAAATTTCCAGAGCAATGTAAGGGGAGAAGGATTTCATAGATGCCTAAAACTGCTCAGGGGAAATTATGTACAATTTAGCAAAAAGATTAAAGGAAATGTTAGGAGTGGGAGAAGTAATAAAATTAAATATATCAAATTTGAACAGTAAAATACATTAGAATTAAAGATTTTAAGTATGTAAAATTTCAAAAGTGTTTCCTTTAAATGCTCAAAAACTGTAGGAATGTATGGAAATTTTCTGTAGACTGGTTGTGTTTTAGAGGTAATCTTAGGGTTACGCTGTGATTTTGAATAATATATTAATCTTTCGGGGACGAGCAACCAGCATACCATCCATTTAAGTTTCCGAGAATTCTTTATTATTCCCACTAATTATTTTTTTATTCTAAAATTTACCTTTTTTTAATCAGAGAATTTTTTTTGTTTTGAAGAATTTGCGTTAAATGATTAAAAATAAAGCCAAAGGAAAAAGTTAATTATGATTACCAATGATTCTTTAGCAAAACATACAAACACTTACTGCCAAAAGTAAATCACGCAGACGAAAATGTTAATTTACGGAAGCCAGTGAAAATTGTAGGCACTACAATTCACTGTAGACGCTGTTCGTAATAAAAATAGATGGAAGCATACAGATATGTTATGTAATTGCGAATTATTTCCGGAAATCTCGAGTTTGTGTTTTTCTATCCGTCCAATCCGGAAGGCACGATTAAAATGGTATCGGTAACATATCATAAGAATTTTGATAATAATACTCTGATAAATGAGTACATATTCAAAAATTTAACTGGGTTACAGCAACTTGAAAACAGCATTCAAAATTAACTTGATAACAGTACTTCACAATAATGGTTGGATGATGCAATTAATTGTGTATAATGCTGCCAATATCTAAAACAAAAAGTAAAATACTAACTTTATAATCTTGCCAATTTAAAGCAGCACTGGAACTTTTCCAGCCTTTTGAAGTCAAGCATATTCAAAAATAGGAATTGGCGATAGCAAAGTTACCCTGAATGACTGTAATAATTGTAATCTTGTTTGTTTTGTCGGTTTAGATAATTGTAGATTCTGAATTTGGTTATGATACTTGATTATCTTGTATCTTTTATCATTATAATTTAGTGATTTTATAAAAAATCGTATACTGTTATGGCGGATGCATGTACTTCATCTTTCATATAGTCTGTCTCAAAAGTTTAAGCACTCTGCAAATCTGGTTTAAAATTATTGAAGAAGAAAAAAATTTATGCTAATTTATAATAAATACTCAACATTTAATCAAAATAAAGTAAAATAAGCCATTTTGGGTAGTTAAAATAAAAAATATATTTATATTTATTTATTTTTTCTTTTTTCCTTGAAGAAACGCTGTCTCAAAAGTTTAAGCACTTTATGCAAACTTTTTTAGAAACACGGGATTGGTACTGTGTAATGACGTTGTATGACATCATATTGCACTTTTGTGCAAGTAAAAAAGATGGAGAAATTATTTCCTAATATTTTAAACGTGACAAAGGGTAAAGAATTCACAAAATGTGAGATTTTGAAAGATTTTATAATTGAAATCTAAAAATAAAACTGTTTCTGAAATTGTGAAAGCTTTAAATTGATCAAAGCTATGTATATATCAAGTACTTTATAGAAATGATAATTTTAAGCGGAATCTAAGATGTAGACGACCACGTATGACGACTGTTCAGATTGATCGGAAAATACGGAGATTGGTATTTAGACAAAATATGTCCCCATACGGCACATTAAAAGTAATCTCAGAGTGCAGATGTCCAAAGACACTGTAAATAGACGTATTAAAGCGTGTGATTACATCATGTAAAAGAAATTGGCTCGCAAACCGTCTCTTAAATTACATCGCAAACAGGTAAGAATGAACTGGGCTAAAAAACACATGACCTGCGGGAACAAATGGCTTACTGTTTTATTCAGCGATAAGAAAAAGTAAAACTTAGATGGCCCTGATGGTTGGAACGCGTATTGGCATGAGTTACGCAAGAACCGAAGACCATTTTTCAGCAGGCAGCAAGGCGGTAAATCCGTTATGGTTTGGGGGGCATTTGGGACATTTGCTAGCCCTCTCTGGCTTTTCTAAAAGGAAGAGAAGATTCAAAAAAGTTTCAAGAGACGCTAAACCATCATTAGCTTCCAATCGGTGACATTTTGGGGGGTTTTGAATGAACTTTTCTGCAAGACAATGCCTCAATCCATGTATCCCATTCTACAAAACTTTGGATTTTTCAGAAAAATGATAAAGTACTTGACTAGCCAACTTTAACTCCAGACTTAAACATGATTGAGAATGTCTGGGATATTTTAACCCTTCAAGTTTAGGCAATGGAAAGCAGTATGACTCTATTGAAGAATTCCAAGAGGCTATTGAGAAAGCATGGCATTTTTTGCCACCAGAAACCCCACAAAAACTAACAATTTCGACGAAAGCACGTTTATTTGAACTAATCCGAAAACATGGAATAAAAATTTGTTAGTAAAAGTCCTGTAAAAATTATAAATATGGTTGTTTTTGACATTGTGCATAAACTTTTGAGACAGTTTTTTTATAACTTTTTTTTAATTGTATTTTTTAAAATTATGTAATTTATTTTTTTCTATTTTTGATATCATTTATTTAAATAATATTGCAAAATATGTAAGTAAAAAAATTTTATTAATTCTAACATTTTATAATTCATTAAAAATCAATATTTTATGCTTGTGCTTAAACTTTTGAGACAGACCATATGTGGTACAATTGATTGAGTAATATTTCGTGTAAATCCTTAACAGGCGTCGCTGCTATGCAACATTTTTCACGATTTCCGCGATAGCTTAATCTCGAGAACTAATGCACGGATTTTTATCAAACTTCCGATTCAGTTTCCCGTTCATATATTTTGGATTTGTTTACATTTTGGTGTAAGTTACCCACTAGCTTTCACTGCTATGGGGAAGTTTTCGCGGTTTCCGTTATAGCCATAACTAAAGAACTGATGAAAGGATTTTTATCAAACTTCAGATTAAGTTTTATGTGAGCAAATCAGTTTTTGCTTCAAATCGCCTGACAAGAGGCGCTGCTGTGCTGCATTTTGAACGATTTGCATTATTTTAGCGATAATAATACCTCAAGAACTATTGCACAGAATTTCATATCATTAAAATTCCCATGATAAGCATGGGTATTATTTAATTTGGAACCATGATAATGAATTTTGATATAATGTCATGGATGAGATAAAAAAGTATTGAAATTACCACATCTGATTAATTTAAAATTGAAATAATACAGCTGTTCTCAAAAACTTTTTTGAATTCAATTTTGTTCGGAAACAAATAAAATTGGCAATCTTATTTATAAACTATGTAATTAAATGGTGTTTTCAATTTTTCAATCTTTTAGAAAATAATGCCAAAGTTAGCATGAAAAAAATAATTAAAATAATGAAACTTATTTCTGAAAGATTTCTTAAACAATCACAATGATCGCAAATATTACAGAATAATAATGAATATAAATAATATAATATATAATAAAAAAATATAGTAAAAACGACAATCGATGATATAAGAATTTTACTTCTCATAGAAGAGGTTCCGTACTACAAAGTACAACCGTATATCAAGTTTAAACATGGCATTTTACCACGCACGCTTCGAAAGTAGGTCGCAAAGTTGCAATACCATATCGGTACATGGAGTTATTTTCTCGATAGGTTTTCAATTAAGAACATGGGTAATCACCGACAATTTTTTTCGAAAGGTACTATCAGCAATCCTTGGATATGATAATTTGAACAATAACTTTACACAATATGAATTTTTTTTTCTAAGAAGTAACTTGAATTATCCGTCCTAAAATTTTTGTAAATATACTTGTGAATAGTAAATAATTGGCAAATATGCGAATTAATAGCCAGGTAATTTCGAAAGTTCCACATTCAATAGTTTTGGAGAAAATTGGCTCTGATCGTCAGACTGACACACGAGTTACCTCATAATGGTTCTGTGTTTACTTTTTAAGTAAACAACTTAAAAAAAATTCATTATAATCTTTGAAAATGGCCATTTTTTATAATAGTGACATTTTATTTTGTTATTTCAAATTGATTAAAGCAGTTATTTTTTTTTACTTTTTTTGTAAATTAGCTACATTGAAAGTAGTAATTTAAATTTGGTAAACAAAGTTTTTTTAAGTACACTGTAATGCAAGAATTTCCAGTCATGCACGTATACGTTCAAAGTAGATTTCAATAGATTCTAGTGAAATTTAAGATATAAAAATAAGGAATTAAAACTCACCATCATTAAAGTAAATAAAGTAAATTAAATATCCAACAATTATAACAGCTTTAGACAATATTATAATTGGACCTTAAACTTTTTTCAGTGAAAGAAAAGGATGAGGGTTTTTAGAAAATGCCCATTTCCTAATGGAGTAATATAGTGTTATATTTGAACAACATATTCGAATTTTGTAAAATGTTTTGTTTAGAAAATAGCAATTTTTAAAAGGATAAATACTCTGTTATATTTAATAACTTATTCGTATTTTGTTAGCATTATTCATGAAAATAAAATAAAAAGTGATTTGAGGATTATTTAAAAAAATTAACATATTAATTTTCTTAACTTATTTAGAATAGTCATTTAGATGTGCATAAAAATAATATGCATATCATACAAAAAAAGAAAAAACTAATATGCACTACTTATGAACTTTGTTGTATGTAAAAAAAAGGCAATTTCAAGGAAGAATTTAGATTAAAATTCATATTATGTTACATTTTTATATAAATAGGTTCTCATAAGGCTTCGGCGTAAATAACCCAACAGGTGTCACTTTCATGCTTTTTGAATTGGGAATTTCGGTTGCAGACATCTAAAAGCATGTGGGCTGTAACTCAGTGATTTAAAAAAAATGCAATGCTTATACTTTCTTTTTCTTTTAAATGCACATACTTCAAAAAATCTATACATTTCAATTCTCGTTATGGGCAGAGGTTGTCACTTAAATTTCACAATGTCATTGTGAATTTTAAGTTTTAACATAAATGAGATAGAGGAAAGTTTTAAGATTGGCACATATGACTACTTTATCTTCAAATTTAGGAAAAAAAAATGAAAATGTGTTATTTTTAGAGACATCGATTAAAGAATTTATAGTATCGATTAAATAGAGTTGGCCAGTGAATCGATTAAATCGATTTAAATAATCGCAATCGACCATCTCTATTGCGAATGTTGAATTCCATATAGTATCAATAAAAGAATGAAAATGTTATATGGAAAATTTAATTAAAGCTAAGAAAGAAATTAACGAAAATCTATCACATAGCATACCATAAATATGGTAAGCTTTTAAACATTGCAGAAATGAGTTAACTTGTGGGTCATGTATTTAGGGAAATGCTCTACTTCTAAAAAAAGAATAGACTCAATTTATGTTCAATCGAAGACAGAGAGAATTAAAAATAATTAGAACGTATTCGAAGCAGCATAGAAGAAGATTAAGTTCTGATCGAAAGTAAGGAGTGTATAGCATACTAAGATTTAAGTTTTTAAAAACTGTTTTAAAATAACAGGAGCTTCTGCATATTTTGTTTTTCATATTGCTATACAGATGTCCATTTTTACAAAGTTTAATTGATTTTGTTTTGACATAATCAAAAATGAATGCGACATTCTAATAATATATACAGTGTGGCCATAAAAAAGCTTTGCCGATATATCGTATTCTAGCTGCCGGCCCATTCAATCGATCGAGATGAGATTTTAGACATAGTTATTCACAGGTATGAGCTCGATATTCTGTAAACGGCAACGAATTGGCGCTAGTGGTTACGGTTATAGCGACAGAAACTCGAAATTTTTAAATGGCAACACCCATTTTTTCCCTCACAAAATGCTCAAGCGTTGGAACGCTGCGCGTATCACCATGAACGGACGTGTTATGCTCGCTCAAAAAACAGCTCTGCGAACGACCAAAAAAAAAAAAAAAAACACGATCACGGCGCACGAAAGAAATTTGCATATGACAGAGGCAAACCACCAATTACGGAACGCCGTTTGCCAAATAGTCGTAGAAAACGGATAAAAAGTAGGATGGGAATGTTAGTTCTTCAGTCGGGAGCTTGCACGTGCCTACGAAATGTCTCTTCCAGCGAAAGTTCATGGTGCATTGGTAAAACTCTATTATCAGATTGGGATGAATGCTGCGAAAACCTTGCGTGTTTACCGTCTAAACCATAGCCATATGCTTTGCCTATGCAGCCCGGAGGCTCTTTGTGTTTCGTAAATAATTTCGAAGAAACTGGCTGCACCTGTGGTAGACCGCGATCCACACGACCAACTCTTTCTGGGGATACTGTTATAGAAGTGCATCACTGAGTGACTGCAGGACAAAAGCAAAACTGTAAGAGGTGCATCTCTTGTATAGGATACACCGAAATCAACGGTGCTAAAGCTAGCGCGCTCTTTAATCCACATGTTTCCTTACCTGTACCAGGACGTCCAGATGATGAAAATAGGGGACCATCAACAACGTGTAGACTTTGCTAATCAATTTCTTATCCAATATGATAGAGTTAAGGACTGGCCTCTTTACTTATTATGGACAGACAGGGCACATTTCACCTTAAGTGACAATGTCGACACGAAAAATTGTGTGCATACGGCAGACATGAATTTCCCCGCTGTGGCGCCCGGACCTTTACACGACATGAACGTTACTGCGTGGTGCGGCATTGCATGCACAGTTTTTCCCGGGCCGTATTTCTTTTTAGGAAGTGATCCCAACGGGACTTGTAACTGTTCTGTAACAGGCTGCCGCTATACGCAATGCTGCAAAATTACGTCATATTACTGCAATTACTGCAGCGAACTGGCTTGGAGTGTTGTAATCAGTGATTAGTGTGATGAATCTGTGTCATATGCAAATTTCTTCTGTGTGCTCCGATCGTGTATTTTTTTCTTTTTTATGGGGGGAGGGCGTTTGAAGAGCTGTTTTTTGTGCGTGCATAGCGAATCCGTTTCTTGCGATACACGTACGGTAGCTCCGCTCTTTAGGGTTTTCGCATGCGCTGGGCATTTTGCGATGAAAAAAATGGGCGTTGCCATTGGAAAATTTCGAGTTTCTGTATCTATAATTATAATCGTGACCACCACTTTGTTGCCGTTCACAGAATCCCGAATTCATACCTCATAATAACTATATCTGAAATCTCACCTCGATCGGTTGAACGAACCAGCCGCTAGAGATCCAAATATCGGCAAAATTTTTATGACCATTTTTATGTTGACTGTAATTATAATTACAGTACACATTTTGTGCGTAAATATTAAGTGGATTATTGTCATAAGAGTAGCGTTTAAAATATTTAAAATATTTTTATTTTTAGATTCATGCAAAGGTGTCGAATGCTACAATGGGGGAAAATGTGACACTGATACTGGCAAGTGTAACTGCAGCAAAACAGCGTACATAGGAGAAAAATGTGAAGAACGTAAGCAATGCTTTCATTTTCAATTAATTCTTACTTTTATTTTGACTATTAAAATGTATTATTATTACATTGAAACATATTTTTACTCAGAAAATTGATAGCGTTGTATTTAAAACTGAAAATTGTATTCTCTAAAAATTATCAAATTATATTAAATAAAAAGAATATTGTCCAATTAAACTGATGGCATTGAGCTCACAGTCTACGCATACTATTTGTTCATTACAGTCCTATGTTTTCAAGGATTAATGCATGTTCTAAAAACAAGTTAAGGGGGGGTGGAATAGCCCACCCCATTTCCCCTTTTTATATTTAATCATTGAACCCCCTAAACTAATCAGAGATATGCTTTATCAAATAAAAAAAAACTCATCTATATAAATTAAGGGGAGAGGCATTAGCCCCCGTTCCCCCTCATATACATATCGAATGAACTTCAAAAACTAATCATGAAAGCGCTTTATCAGTATATACTTATAACTAAAATTTCAAGTGAATCTGATACTTTTATCATGAGTTATCGCGTTACGCAGATACGCACATACAGAACGGACGGCCACATAAGCTCTCAGGCTTTGATAGCCTGTGAGCTAAAAAGCGTTGAATATTTCATTAGAAAATGAAATCATTATTATAGATCGAAATTCAAAAATTAATGAAAAATGTTGCAGGCGATAAATAGAACATTGTAAGGAACGGTATATAAAAGTGGAAAACATGTGCGGAAAAATCATATGCATCAACTATAAAACCTCGAAAACAGAATGAAAACTATTAAAAATTATTAGATGCTCTTTAATTATACCCTTTAACAAGTGAAAGACCGATCGCTGACAGATCTGTAGACAATGATCCATAAAAAACGATATTTTGGTGTAAGTTTATGAATTTATACATATTTCAAGTTTTATGCTAATTTAATTTCCGAAATTATTTCGACTCAAAGCCACAATAATCGAATGCAAATTGTAATCAAGTAATTTTTGGATTAATTATTTAGAAATTTGTAGCAAATTTCTATATCTAGTCTTTATGAAATATCCTAAACGTTCGGTCTTTAAAAAAAATAAAACCATTCAAAAATATATTAGAATTATAGGTGTAAAGAATGGTACAGTTGACATCTTTGTTGCAATAAAAGAAAAACTTATCACAAAAAATACACACAGACAAAACTTCACACTTTAATTTTGAATAACAAATCCACTTTCAACAAAACTTTTAGTTTTAAATTTATATTCAAGAACCTATTATTGGGAGTTTGTTTCGGATGGGCCCTTTTTACGCTCCTTTAAAAAGTAAAACATAAAAACACAACATCACAATTTTTATTATTTTTCTACAGCAATATTTTCAATTTCTAAAAAAATGTGAATGACAATGAAGACACATCCAAGACTTTTCTGAAAAAAAATCTCGGAAATTGAGATAACACACATTAATAAACATATAAAATGTATTTTATTAAAATTAAAATTGCATAACCAACAATTTTATCCTGAAAGTAGACTGGCGTAATCATTAAAGGTATAATTTATGGTAGATTCTTTTAGATATTTGAAGAAAATTCGCATATCTGATCGTTATAAATAATACTAAACGCCCAGTCTTTGATTAAATTACAATCATTCAAGAAATGTCTTACAATTATTGTGTAAAAGAACTGTATAATTGGCATCATTGTTAAATTAAAACACAAAGTCAAACGCACAAGCACTTTCATTTTTGTTAAGAAATCTACTTCAGACAAATAAATTTGATTTAAATTCATAGAAAAAAAAAACCCCTCATTCTTGGAAGTTTCACTATGATTCGCCTTTTTTAGCTTCATTAGAGAATAAAATGTAAATACACACTATTATAAATTACAGTCGAGTCTCTATACAACGAAATCCACCGTTCCAGTAAAAAATTCGTTATGTAGAGAAATTCGATGTATAGAGAATGATGTTAAAAATCGTATTTAATGTGTAAAATTTGAACAAATATTATTTTTGATCTTTTGAATTAAGAATTCGAAATGTAAATATTAACCTAACATTTTATTTCTTAATTATTTAAGCTGTTTAAAAAGAGAGAACATACATTTATTTGAAAGCTTAATGAAAATCAAATAAGAAAATTGTGCATTAATTTCAGACGAAAAAATCTGTTAATTTTTCGTTGTTTTGATTTTGAAATTATTGCGCTCTAAAAAAAATACTCAAATTTTAGCAAGGAATGAAAATTTGTAGTTTCCTCCATTTGAAGGCCTCTCTTACGTACCTCTCATTGATTCCTCTCTTACATGTGTATCAATCCAACTGACTCTGTTTTGAGAAGGATGTGGAAAGGTGTGTGGGAGGTGGGAAGAATTCGTTGAATTTAAATAATAAGGAGAGAAGTAGTATATATATATATATATAAAAACTCAGCACTGACGATAAATTAAAAATAAGTGATGGAAAATTGATTCCATATGATTCCGAAGCTTTTTTAAAACTGAATAAATTAAGACCAATTTATGAAAAAATTCGTTGTATGGAGATAGATAATTCGTTATATAGAGACAGCTTTTGATGTAATCATGCGAAAAAGGGGCCGTTCCAACTAAAAATTCGTCATATAGAGAAATTCGATGCATGGAGTTTCATTATAGAGAGACTTGACTGTAATTACTTTTCTACAGTGGTATTTTTAATTCCTTAAAAAATGTGAATGACACTGAAGACACATCTAAAACAGTTTTTCAAATGAAATGTTGCAAAATATTGTTGCGTATATAGGGTTCTTTCGATCTTATGGTTAGACAACTTCAAACTCTTTTCTCTTAGAAAAGTAGAAAATAATTTATTTACAGATCTTCAGAACAACAGTCTTCGAAACTCACAAATATTACTAGATATTCAAAAATAACTGCTCAAATCTATCGTACAAGTACAGCTTTAGATCCCAGAGACTCTTTATACAACGTCTCAACACTTAATAACATTCAAAATAACATAAATGAAACTCAAGCAAACTTCCTTCACAAACGCCTTGTTCACTCAATGACTGACTGGTAAATAATAACCACGACAGCTCGTATTGCTCTCCTTATATAGACTCGCTGCATGCGCTAGACGTTTCCAGAGGCTTCTCGAAAAATCCAGAAACCAAGGAAAAACATTCCATGTACGGCATACTTAACGGGGGGTTACCATAGAGAGGGAAGGGTTACCATCGCCAACAATCGCCAAGCTTGGCGCCAACTTGGCGATATATCGCCAAATTTGGCGAGCAAAATTAGTCGTCAAAAGTGACGCCAACTTGGCGATATCTTTATTATTTCGCCAAGCTGCCATAGACATACACTGAAAATAATAGACAAGTTTGTTTGATAACAGAGACACTGTAACAAAAATTAATATTAGTAGAGGAATGGAGCTTAAGAAGCTTATTTACAATATTTTACAGTAGAAACACTAACTATTTACAAAATTCGTAACACTACCCCCGCCTCAAAGACTGCACGTCCTGGGCAGTTCAATCCTCGAGTTAGAGGAAAACACTTAAAATAAATAAACAAACAAATAAATAAATAAATAAATAAATAAATAAATAATAAGATTTACATAAATAAGAACTAATTACTATTTACATATTTACAAAAAGTGACTTTCATGACCATGGTCTGCAATTCCAGTTTTGAATTTCTAATCACTTTGGCCAAAATAAGGGGCTAGCCGGTTATAGTGTACGACCTTGGGTTTGGCGTGTGGCGATTTTTGTATGCGTACGACGACGTCATTCAGCCTGTTGACGACTGTGTAAGGACCGTCCCAGTTTCTTTGTAATTTTGGCGACAGTCCTTTACGACGTATGGGATTCCACAACCAAACTTTGTCACCTTCGTTGAACTCATGTCCAGTTGCCTTTGTGTCGTACCGTGTCTTCATCTTTTCTGATGCCAGTCCGATTTGGTTCCTCGCTAGACAATGAATCTCCTCAATCCGCGCCTGGAGTTCATTACACCACTGCAGGGTCTTCATTACACCAAAATGACCTCCTGTGGGACTTCCATGCAGTTCTTGAAGGACCATAGAAATTCTCGACTTAGGGAGTAGTAGTTGCCATCTACATGTCTTTCCATTGTCAGACTCCCATTTTCGGTACAAGATACCGTTCTTCAAATGTAGGGAATCCCAGAGAGCCCAATAACGTTTAGTCGCAGGATGGTAATGGGCCATGTCTTGCCAGCTGGGCTTCCTGTTGGACTCCTCTTTCAGCTCTAGAATTGGCTTAATTTCAGGATCAGCAAGTTGATCTTTACGCAGGCTCTCGTCACTCCACGGATCTTGCGATGATGTAGACCCAGTTGTAACTTGTCTTACTATAGGACCTTTGACATTAAATTTCTTCTCAACCCGGTCGCAGTATCTACAATTCTCTGAGCAGGGTCTTCTTGAGGGAGCATCTGCATTTCCATGTGATGAGCCTTTTCGAAGGCGTATCTCCATATATCGTACTCTTGAAGCTTTTGTATCCACCTGGCTATCTGGCCTTCTGGGTTCTTAAAATTCAATAGCCAAGTTAGAGAAGCATGATCAGTTCGGATCAGGAATTTTCGACCGTAAAGGTAGTGATGAAAATGGTCTATGGCTTTCGCTACAGCAAGAAGCTCTATTCTTGTTACGCAGTAGTTTCGCTCTGCCTTTGATAAGCACTTGCTGAAATAGGCGATAACACGCTCCTGGCCGTCGATTTCCTGGGACAGTATAGCGCCAATGCTTTCGTTACTTGCATCCGTATCAAGTATAAACTGTTTATCGATTTGAGGATATGACAGAATTGGAGTGGATGTTAAGGCCTCCTTAAGCTTTTCGAAAGCAGCGTCACATTCCTGTGTCCACATAAATTTTTGATTGGCTTCTGTTAATTTATGAAGTGGTCTTGCAATCATTGAGAAGCCTTTGACGAATTTCCTGTAATAGGTGCATAATCCTAGAAAACTCCGAAGCTGGTGAACATATGCTGGACGACTCCAATTTTTCACGGCCGATATCTTCTCCGGATCAGTCCTAACTCCTTCCGCCGAAATGATGTGTCCAAGGTATGAGACATCATTGCGAAACAAGCTGCACTTCGAAGGGCTTAACTTCAAATTAGCTTCCTTTAATTTTTGTAGCACCCGCCTGAGGTTGTTAAGATGTTCATCAAAAGATTTTTCTATGATTATGATGTCATCTAAATAAACAAGACATGCTTCATATGACAGCCCCCGGAGAACCGTTTCCATAAGCCGTTCGAAAGTTGCAAGTGCGTTACACAGACCAAAAGGCATTACCTTGAACTGCAATAATCCTTGTCCCGTTGTAAAGGCAGTCTTCTCGCGGTCGTCCGGATGGATCTCTACCTGCCAGTAACCACTCTTCAGATCCAGAGTCGAGAACCAAGTGTTGCCCGCAAGTGTGTCGAGTGTGTCGTCGATCCTTGGTAGAGAGAAACTATCCTTTTTTGTGACATCATTCAGTCGGCGGTAGTCTACACAAAATCTTGTTGAACCATCCTTCTTTCTTACTAATACAATGGGAGACGCCCATGGACTTGTCGATGGTTCGATGACGTCATTTTCTTCCATAGCCTTAATTAAATTTTGCACCTCTTCTTGCTTGACAAAAGGTAATCGTCTAGGGTGTTGTTTAATAGGTGAGTGATCTCCAGTATCAATTCGGTGTTGCGCCATTTTAGTTGGTCCAAAGTCTTCAGATGTTTGGGAAAATAAACTTTGGAATTACCAAATTAAACTTTCCGCAGCATCCCTTTGATTTGGATCTAAGTCTGTATTTTGTAACAAATCCTTGACTAAATTATCTGAAGATTTCTGAGAGTGATTGAAATTTTGACTTATGAGCGTCACAGGAGCACATGATGCTATCACCTGTCCTTTCTTGATAGTCCTCGTCTTATCACTGATGTTAGCAATTCTGACTGGAATGGTCTTCTTCGAGAGGTCCACCACAGATGAAGCCACCAATACTCCTGCTTGTTTACTATTGTCCTCGGGATAATCTATATAGCCAAATCGATAATTAGTTTCATTGTTAATTACAGCTGGAACTAAAAATTCTGTTCTTGGACCTAGATTGATGTCTTCTTTGGCTATTACTGTTTGTTTATATTCAATTTCGTTGTTTAATCCAAAAAGGCTTCTTTCTTCAAATTTAGATAGCATTTCATTATTTTTAAAATCAAGTTTGAAGCCAAACTTCATCAGAAAATCTAGCCCGATTATGCAAGGATCTGTTATGTCAGCTGCATATGCCGTATGATAATATTTGCTTGCTCCAAAGTTGATGGTTAAATTGGCCTCTCCATATATGCCTATCTTGTCGCCGGTCACTGTTTGCAGGGTAACGCAAGGTGGACTTCAGATGAGTTTAGATTTCAATTTCCGAGCCAAATCGTTTCTTATTATTGTTACATTGGCTCCTGTATCGGCAATCATACGGCACTGAATTCCGTTAATAAAGCCTATCACATATAATTCATTATCACCGCCACTCATTTTTGATATCTGGAGGATCTTCAGGTGGGGCTTTTCATTCTCTGGCAACCTCCGCCCCGCGAGATGGCCAAAATTTAGTTTCCCTGCTGACTGTTTGAATTTATCTCACGTTCGTGGATTTTGGGGCAATTTCTTCGGAGATGTCCTGCATCACCGCATCCCCAGCACGTGAGATTCTGTCTTCTTGAGCTTGTTCTTCCATATTTTAAAGCTTCAATCTCTTGATTTATTTTCCTAATTTCTTTGAAGACGTCGCTCTCAGTGTCTGCGCTTTTGTTCACTGTTGCCTTTCGGACTGAATGACGATCTCTTCGGCTGGCTTGTGTAGCTGCTTCCAACTTTAAGGCATATAGTAATGCAGCCTTTAAATCCTGCACATCTGCCATTCGTACCGCTCTCTGCACTTCTGGATCTTTTATTCCGTCTACAAAGTACTGCAATGAGAGCATTTCCCGTACATTTGTTGGGCAGTCGATGAATGCTAAATTTGCCAGAAGTTCTATTTCTGAGGCAACTCTTGAAGGGTTTCATTCGATTTTTGATGGCGGCTCTTCTTTTTTATTCTCGCATAATCTTTGAAGAAT
The DNA here is from genome assembly GCA_964019185.1 of Maratus speculifer. Classification (NCBI taxonomy): domain Eukaryota; kingdom Metazoa; phylum Arthropoda; class Arachnida; order Araneae; family Salticidae; genus Maratus; species Maratus speculifer. Next base: position 83,637,671 of record OZ025302.1, on the reverse strand, counting down.
TTTTCGCCGAATCTCATTTCAAGTGCACAACTTAGAGTCTCAAAATTGAGTTGCGTCATATCGGGCAATGTTTGTAGCACGTCGGCGACTTCTCCTCTTAAAGATGCTGCCAGTTGACAAGCTTTCACCTCGTCACTCCATTTGTTCGCTTCGGCTACAATGGTGAATTGGGGCTTGTAAACTTGCCAGGAACTCTTTCCGTCTTATGTCGACAGCTTGATGTGTACGAGAGAAGCAGGCGGATTCCTAAATTCTTCATAATTACCACTGGACGCTGAAAGCTTCTTCTCAAGATCTTGTACTTTTTTATTTAGCTTTTCATCTACTTCACCGATTTTCTCTTCAACGTTACTGATTTTCTCTTCAACGTTACAAACTTCATTCTGAATTTTCTCTTCTACTTCCTCTATTTTCTCTTCTACTGAGCCTATCCTTCTCTCTACCGACGAGAACTTTTCTTCTAAAGTTTTCTTCATTTCTTCTTGGCCTTTATTAATCTTTTCAGTCACATGTTCTTGGCATTTGTCAATTTTATTTGTCAACTGTTCCATTCTTTCTTCGTTTTTATTCATTTTATCCGCCAACTCTTCTTGGCCTTTATTCATTTTTTCCGCCAACTCTTCTTGGCCTTTATTCATTTTATCCGCCAACTCTTCTTGGCCTTTATCAATTTTATCGATTTTATTCGTCAATTCTGTCTTTATACCATTAATAGCATCTAATAGTTCTTTCAATTGCCCGTCCATGCCTCTTGTTTTCACCATAAGATCCCGACTCCTGACACCAAATGTTGTTGCGTATATAGGGTTCTTTCGATCTTATGGTTAGACAACTTCAAACTCTTTTCTCTTAGAAAAGTAGAAAATAATTTATTTACAGATCTTCAGAACAACAGAGTCTTCGAAACTCACAAATATTACTAGATATTCAAAAATAACTGCTCAAATCTATCGTACAAGTACAGCTTTAGATCCCAGAGACTCTTTATACAACGTCTCAACACTTAATAACATTCAAAACAACATAAATGAAACTCAAGCAAACTTGCTTCACAAACGCCTTGTTCACTCAATGACTGACTGGTAAATAATAACCACGACAGCTCGTATTGCTCTCCTTATATAGGCTCGCAGCATGCGCTAGACATTTCCAGAGGCTTCTCGAAAAATCCAGGAACCAAGGAAAAACATTCAATGTATCAGCATACCTAAGGGGGGGTTACCATAGAGAGGGAAGTGTTACCATCGCCAACAATCGCCAAGTTTATCGCAAACTTGGAGACATATCGCCAAATTTGGCGACCAAAATTAGTCGTCAAAAGTGACGCCAACTTGGCGATATCTTTATTATTTCGCCAAGCTGCCATAGACATACACTGAAAATAATAGACAAGATTGCTTGATAACAGAGACACTGTAACAAAAACTAATATTAGTAAAGGAATGGATCTTAAGAAGATTATTTACAATATTTTACAGTACAAACACTAACTATTTACAAAATTCGTAACACTATATTAAAAATTTAGATATCATTTATTAAAAAATATATTAAATGCACATTTTAAAAATTTAAATTGCATAATCCGAAGTTTTGTCGTGAAAGTAGACTGGAGTAGTTCCAGACATCAAGACAAAAATTCCATAAAACAAAATATTTTTAGAATTTCTTTTCATATTAGTCCATTTCACTGTATTTATTTTGATAAAGTAATTTATTAAAGAATATTTATTTATACGTAAGAAACATAAAGTTTTATAGCTCTAATGGTTGAAAATTCTGTTTTAGTTAAATACGATGACTGTGAAAAGGAAATGGAAAATTGCTTTACAACTCGTGGCAGATGTATAACAAAAGACTCTGGAGGAAACATGGAATGCGTTTGCCCTTCAGACCTAGTATATTCCGAGACAGAAGGCTGTACAGGTGAGAAAAAGCAATACAGTTTTATTTTATTAGAATTAAAATGAAATTTATTTACAAAAATTTATTGGTGAAATATATATTTTAGAGTAACAAATTTTGTTTGAAACAGTGACAATTTGAAATCTCCAATCCATTTATTCACTGCCAGTAAATAAACTGTAAATATAGCGACAAAAAAAGACTCCATAGGGACAAATTGGAAAAAAATATGGAAAGTGTTGAAGGAACTATTAAGTAGCGCACTTTTAAGCAGTATGTATTTAATATGCGTATATGATAGAATTGTTCAAAATTTCATAAAAGCTATTGCTTTTGAATAGAATCGATTTTTAATTATTTTTATGTACATATATGTATTTGCATAGATAGATTTGTATACCCCTGTATTTAGTAATTTCCCATTTTTATAAAGCCCTCCATAATAATCTAAATGTTAATTAATATTGAAAGTAATGAAACCTGGTTTTTAATTTCCAATATAAAGTTTTGCTATGTGTACATTTCGCTTGTAGATTCTCGCACTAATTACATTGAGGATTGATTATAATTTCTTTTTAAATCAGCAATAAATAAGTCAATTTTAAATGCCTGAAATATGCTGTATAGTTTGTGTAATTACAATTACAGTCAACATTTTGTGCGTAAATATTAAGTGGATTACTGTCATAAGAGTAGCGTTTAAGACATTTAAAACATATTTAATTTTAGATTTATGCCAAGACATCGAATGCTACAATGGGGGAAAGTGTGACACAAAATCTGGCAAGTGCGACTGTAGCAAAACAGCATACAAAGGAGAAAAATGTGATGAACGTAAGCAACGCTTTCATTTTCAATTAATTCTTTCTTTTATTTTTTAATTTTTTAAACAGATTATTAATACATTAAAAATATTTGAATTGCTTAATCCGAAGTTTTAGAGTCAAAGTGTACTGAAGTAGTTCCCGACATAGGGACAAAAATTCCATTAAGCAAAATATTTTTATAATTTCTTTTCAAATTAGTCCATTTTACATTATTTTTTTTGAAAAAGTAATTTTTTAAAGAATATTTATTTAGACGTAAGAAACACAATATTTTATAGCTCTAATGGTTGAAAATTCTGTTTTAGTTAAAGACGATGACTGTGAAAAGGAAATGGAAAATTGCTTTACAACTCGTGGCAGATGTATAACAAAAGACTCTGGAGGAAACATTGAATGCGTTTGCCCTTCAGACCTAGTATATTACGAGACAGAAGGCTGTACAGGTGAGAAAATACAAGACAGTTTTATTTTATTAGAATTAAAATGAAATTTATTTACAAACATTTATTGGTGAAATATATATTTTGGAGTAACGAATTTTGTTTGAGACAGTGACAATTTGAAATCTCCAATCCATTTATTCACTGCCAGTAAATAAACTGTAAATATAGCGACAAAAAAGGCTCCATAGGGACAAATTGAAAAAAAAAATATGGAAAATGTTGAAAGAACTATTAATTAGCACACTTTTAAACAGTATGTATTTAATATGCGTATATGATAGAATTGTTCAAAATTTCATAAAAGCTATTGCATTTGAATAGAATCGATTTTTAATTATTTTTATGTATATGGGTGATTCTCAAAATAGGGGACTATTTCAAAAATGAAATCTTAAAAAAATTACTGTTAGCAAAATTTCTGAAAAAAATAGGTGTTGTTAATATAGTATTAGATATACTTTCCATGTAGTCAGCAGAGCTAAATATTTAAAAATTAACTTAAAAAAAATAATTGGTATTTTTTGAGCCATGCTAATGACAAAACAAATTGCATGGAATAAATATATTATGAAATTTTTATTTTCTTCCTGTTTATATATTTTCTTTCTATATTTATTAGCATTCCTTTTCAGCAAAGTGTTTCCATTTTTACATATATACATATAAGGAGAATAAAAACATTACCAAAGAGCAAACTTTGTTACATGGAGCAACATTCTGACACTAACAATGTAAGAAGCTTCTTAATGATTTTCCTACAGATTTAATGCATATTTTAGGGATAATAAATGTAATACCTAAATTTATACGTAAAATTAAACTTTATAAAGGATACAATATAAGCACTGGTTACATTTATGCACATAGGAGTCTTTAGCATGGACAGAAAAACCATGCTAATGACACTGATATCTGTCCATGCTAATGACAAATTTTAATTTAAATAAGATTATGAGCCATAATATAATCACAATGCAATAGTCCTTTCTGGGGCTTTTTGAAACATAAAGGTTCTATGCAAATAAATAAAATAAAAATTTTAACTATAAAATAAACATGAAAATTATTATCCATTCTAATGACATACAATTTATGTACGCCCCTAATATTCAACTTCTATTCTTAAAATACAATACATGCTTCTATTTTCTGGCTGGGGTAAAATGGCTACTTGTTGCCATGGAGAAACTTTATATTTTCAAACTATTGTCATATGTGAAAATGAAATTTTAATTAATAACCAGCTGTTATATATGACCTTGTTTTAAAAATCGAATATGGAGGACAAACTTTAATACATTTTTTATATACTATAATTTTATTTTTAAAAAGAAATTTATTGGTTAAATCCTCTCCTTGATTAATATAAAGAAAGAATAATATTTGTTTATTTTATAAACATGATACTAACTCTTGAAAAATGCTAGTTTTTACAAGGCACAGCTACTGTGGACATCCATGCTAATGACATTTTGAATCTTTATTCTGTTATTTTAAGGTGTTTTTAACTAAAAAGTTAGTAATTCTTCAGTGCAAATAATGAATAATATTAAGAAATACATATCTAAATATAAAAACATGACAGAAAACCTCTCAATTTTTTTGGTATGCCGAAAGACATAAATTGTCCCCTATTTTGAGAATCACCCATATATATGTATTTGTATAGATAGATTTGTATACCCCTGTATCTAATAATTTCCCATTTTTATAAATCCCTCCTTAATAATCTAAAAGTTAATTAATATTGAAAGTAATGAAACCTGGTTTTTATTTTCCAGTATAAAGTTTTGCTATGTGTACATATCGCTTGTAGATTCTCGCACTAATTACATTGAAGATTGATTATAAATTCTTTTTAAATCAGCAATAAATAAGTCAATTTTAAATGCCTGAAATATGCTGTATAGTTTGTGTAATTACAATTACAGTCAACATTTTGTGCGTAAATATTAAGTGCATTATTGTCATAAGAGTAGCGTTTAAGACATTTAAAACATATTTAATTTTAGATTTATGCCAAGACATCGAATGCTACAACGGGGGAAAGTGTGACACAAAATCTGGCAAGTGCGACTGTAGCAAAACAGCATTCAACGGAGAAAAATGTGATGAACGTAAGCAACGCTTTCATTTTCAATTAATTCTTTCTTTTATTTTTTAATTTTTTAAACAGATTATTAGTACATTAAAAAAATTTAAATTGCTTAATCCGAAGTTTTATAGTCAACGTAGACTGAAGTAGTTCCCGACATCGGGACAAAAATTCCATTAAGCAAAATATTTTTATAATTTCTTTTTAAATTAGTCCATTTCACATTATTTTTTTTTTGAAAAAGTAATTTTTTAGGTAGCTTTCATTTCAAAAAGTAAAAAGCTACCTATTGCAGTCGTCCGGAGGAAAGCATTTCCAGAAAATTTTGGTATATTTTCACCGATCATGACCCCCAGACCCCAAAACCATCCTTCGTTGAAATGTTGACATATATATATAAATAACCATATATATATATATATATACATACATATATATATATATATATATATATATATATATATATATATATATATATATATATATATCTGATTTTTGTCATGCGATAACTAACGTATTTATGAACCGATTTGAAAGAAACTTGGTATGTACATAGTACATACAAATATCTCGACCGAGTTCGTTGGCCAGCATGATCCGCCATCTTGTTTCAAAATGGCGGCCATTTAAAAAAATTAAAAAATTTAAAATTTAAAATTAAATGTGAAAAATTTAAAAGTTGAAAAATATTTTTATTTTATGTGTTAGATCTTAAAACACCAATTTCAGAACACTTTTTGTTTTGTCTATATCTTAAAAAATGATTGAGTTATAGTACTTTGAATTTTTCTTATGGCTGACATTTTGAAACGATCTAATTTTTGTCATGCTATAACTAACGAATTTATGAACCGATTTTAATGAAACTTGGTATGTATACAGCACATACAAATATCTCGAGCGAGATCGTTGGCCAGCATCATCCGCCATCTTGTTTCAAAATGGCGGCCATTTAAAAAATTAAAAAAAAATTAAAATTTAAAATTAAATGCGAAACAATTTAAAGTTGAAATATATTTTTATTTTATGTGTAAGATCTTAAAACGCCATATCCAGAACACTTTTTACTTTGTCTATATCTTAAAAAATGATTGAGTTATAGCACTTTGAATTTTTCTTATGGCTGACATTTTGAAACGATCTGATTTTTGTCATGCTATAACTAACGTATTTATGAACCGATTTGAATGAAACTTTATATGTACATAGTACATACAAATATCTCGATCGAGTTCGTTGGCCAGCATCATCCGCCCTCTTGTTTCAAAATGGCGGCCATTTAAAAAAATTTAAAAAATTTAAAATTTAAAAATAAATGCGAAAAAATTAAAAGTTGAAATTTTTTTTTATTTTATGTGTTAGAGCTTAAAACACCAATTTCAGAACACTTTTTGTTTTGTCTATATCTTAAAAAATGATTGAGTTATAGTACTTTGAAGTTTTCTTATGGCTGACATTTTGAAACGATCTAATTTTTGTCATGCTATAACTAACGAATTTATGAACCGATTTGAATGAAACTTGGTATGTACACAGCACATACAAATATCTCGACCGAGAACGTTGGCCAGCATCATCCGCCATCTTGTTTCAAAATGGCGGCCATTTAAATTTTTTAAAGAAATTTAAAATTTGAAATTAGGTACAAAAAAGTGAGAAATTGAAAGAGATTTTTCTTTTATGCATTTGACCTTGATAAAAAGATTCCAAAGCATTTTTTGTTTCGTCTGCATCTTAAAAAATGTCTGAGTTATAATACTTTTAATTTCTAGTGTTGCTCACATTTTGAAATGATCTGGTTTTCGTCACGTGATAACACGCGTATTTATACACCGATTTGGATGAAACTTGATGCGTAGATAGGACATACTTACGCCTGGACCGAGTTCGTTGGCCAGTTCCAACCGCCGTCATGTTTCAAAATGGCGGAATATTATTATTTTTTTTATTTAAATTTTAAAATTAGGAGAAAAAAAGTAAAAAATTGAAAAAGATATTTCTTTTGTGTTTTGACTTTAATACAAAGATTCTAGAGCAATTTTTGTTTCATCAATATCCTGAAAAATGTCTGAGTTTTTGCACTTTCAATTTCTAGTGAGATTGACATTTTGAAACGGTCTAAAATTTGTCACGCGGTAATACGCATATTTATAAACTGATTTCGATGTAACTCCGTGTGTTCATGGTACATACCAATGTCTTGACCGAGTTCACGGTCCAACTTTATCCGCCATTTTGTTTCAAAATGGCGGGCATTTAAATTTCTCAAAAATCTTTTAAATGTATAATGATGAATAAACAAAAAATTAGAAATTAAAAAAAGGTTCTTTCTAAACAATTTATCTTAATAATGAATTCCGGAGTATTTTTTGCTTTGCATTTACCTTGAAAAACGCCTGGGATATAGCAGTTTGAATTTCTAATGTGGGTGGCATTTTTTTTAAACGTCAATTTGCCCGCGATGGCACTCGTATACATATAAATGGATTTCGATGCGAGTGTGCATGTTCACATGAATTAAAATTTCGATCAAGCTCATTGTTTTTTTTTGTTGTTTTTTTTTGTTTTTGCTTTTTTTAATCCATCATGCTGCTTTAAAATGGATATCGTGGAATTTGGCGACTCTACAAATCGCTTAAAATAAAACCAGGTTGAATAAAAGATGACTAATTTCTAAAAATTTCTATTAATATTCAGTATTGACAAAAACTAGTATTCAATGTTACATAATCGTGTTCCACTATTCTGAACTTCCTATATTTGATTTATATAACTTAATATAAAAAATAAATAAGTATATGAAAGCTACCTCTTCCTCCCGGCATTGCCGGAAGGACTTTTAAAGAATATTTATTTAGACATAAGAAACACAATGTTTTATAGCTCTAATGGTTGAAAATTCTGTTTCAGTTAAAGACGATGACTGTGAAAAGGAAATGGAAAATTGCTTTACAACTCGTGGCAGATGTATAACAAAAGACTCTGGAGGAAACATTGAATGCGTTTGCCCTTCAGACCTAGTATATTACGAGACAGAAGGCTGTACAGGTGAGAAAATACAAGACAGTTTTATTTTATTAGAATTAAAATTAAATTTATTTACAAAAATTTATTGGTGAAATATATATTTTGGAGTAACGAATTTTGTTTGAAACAGTGACAATTTGAATTCTCCAATCTATTTATTCACAGCCAGTAAATAAACTGTAAATATAGCGACAAAAAAAAGACTCCTTAGAAACAAATGTAAAAAAAATATGGAAAGTGTTGAAAGAACTATTAAGTAGCGCACTTTTAAACAGTATGTATTTAATATGCGTATATGGTAGAATTGTTCAAAATTTCATAAAGGCTATTGCATTTGAATAGGATCGATTTTTAATTATTTTTATGTATATATATGTATTTGCATAGATAGATTTGTATACCCCTGTATTTAATAATTTCCCATTTTTATAAAGCCTTTGTCAATAATCTAAATGTTAATTAATATTGAAAGTAATGAAACCTAGTTTTTTAATTTCCAATATAAAGTTTTGCTATGTGTCATATCGCTTGTAGATTCTGGCACTAATTTCATTGAAGATTGATTATAAATTCTTTTTAAATCATCAATAAATAAGTCAATTTTAAATGCATGAAATATGCTGTATAGTTTGTGTAATTTCAAAAACAGTCAACATTTTGTGCGTAAATATTAAGTGGATTATTGTCATAAGAGTAGTGTTTAAAATATTTAAAACATATTTAATTTTAGATTTATGCCAAGACATCGAATGCTACAATGGAGGAAAGTGTGACACCAAATCTGGCAAGTGCGACTGTAGCAAAACAGCATTCAACGGAGAAAAATGTGATGAACGTAAGCAACGCTTTCATTTTCAATTAATTCTTTCTTTTATTTTTTAATTTTTTAAACAGATTATTAGTACATTAAAAAAATTTAAATTGCTTAATCCGAAGTTTTATAGTCAACGTAGACTGAAGTAGTTCCCGACATCGGGACAAAAATTCAATTAAGCAAAATATTTTTATAATTTCTTTTTAAATTAGTCCATTTCACATTATTTTTTTTTTGAAAAAGTAATTTTTTAGGTAGCTTTCATTTCAAAAAGTAAAAAGCTACCTATTGCAGTCGTCCGGAGGAAAGCATTTCCAGAAAATTTTGGTATATTTTCACCGATCATGACCCCCAGACCCCAAAACCATCCTTCGTTGAAATGTTGACATATATATATAAATAACCATATATATATATATATATACATACATATATATATATATATATATATATATATATATATATATATATATATATATATATATATATATATATATATATATATATCTGATTTTTGTCATGCGATAACTAACGTATTTATGAACCGATTTGAATGAAACTTTATATGTATACAGCACATACAAATATCTCGACCGAGTTCGTTGGCCAGCATGATCCGCCATCTTGTTTCAAAATGGCGGCCATTTAAAAAAATTAAAAAATTTAAAATTTAAAATTAAATGTGAAAAATTTAAAAGTTGAAAAATATTTTTATTTTATGTGTTAGATCTTAAAACACCAATTTCAGAACACTTTTTGTTTTGTCTATATCTTAAAAAATGATTGAGTTATAGTACTTTGAATTTTTCTTATGGCTGACATTTTGAAACGATCTAATTTTTGTCATGCTATAACTAACGAATTTATGAACCGATTTTAATGAAACTTGGTATGTATACAGCACATACAAATATCTCGAGCGAGATCGTTGGCCAGCATCATCCGCCATCTTGTTTCAAAATGGCGGCCATTTAAAAAATTAAAAAAAAATTAAAATTTAAAATTAAATGCGAAACAATTTAAAGTTGAAATATATTTTTATTTTATGTGTAAGATCTTAAAACGCCATATCCAGAACACTTTTTACTTTGTCTATATCTTAAAAAATGATTGAGTTATAGCACTTTGAATTTTTCTTATGGCTGACATTTTGAAACGATCTGATTTTTGTCATGCTATAACTAACGTATTTATGAACCGATTTGAATGAAACTTTATATGTATACAGCACATACAAATATCTCGAGCGAGATCGTTGGCCAGCATCATCCGCCATCTTGTTTCAAAATGGCGGCCATTTAAAAAATTAAAAAAAAATTAAAATTTAAAATTAAATGTGAAAAATTTAAAAGTTGAAAAATATTTTTATTTTATGTGTTAGAGCTTAAAACACCAATTTCAGAACACTTTTTGTTTTGTCTATATCTTAAAAAATGATTGAGTTATAGTACTTTGAATTTTTCTTATGGCTGACATTTTGAAACGATCTAATTTTTGTCATGCTATAACTAACGAATTTATGAACCGATTTGAATGAAACTTGGTATGTACACAGCACATACAAATATCTCGACCGAGATCGTTGGCCAGCATCATCCGCCATCTTGTTTCAAAATGGCGGCCATTTAAATTTTTTAAAGAAATTTAAAATTTGAAATTAGGTACAAAAAAGTGAGAAATTGAAAGAGATTTTTCTTTTATGCATTTGACCTTGATAAAAAGATTCCAAAGCATTTTTTGTTTCGTCTGCATCTTAAAAAATGTCTGAGTTATAATACTTTTAATTTCTAGTGTTGCTCACATTTTGAAATGATCTGGTTTTCGTCACGTGATAACACGCGTATTTATACACCGATTTGGATGAAACTTGATGCGTAGATAGGACATACTTACGCCTGGACCGAGTTCGTTGGCCAGTTCCAACCGCCGTCATGTTTCAAAATGGCGGAATATTATTATTTTTTTTATTTAAATTTTAAAATTAGGAGAAAAAAAGTAAAAAATTGAAAAAGATATTTCTTTTGTGTTTTGACTTTAATACAAAGATTCTAGAGCAATTTTTGTTTCATCAATATCCTGAAAAATGTCTGAGTTTTAGCACTTTCAATTTCTAGTGAGATTGACATTTTGAAACGGTCTAAAATTTGTCACGCGGTAATACGCATATTTATAAACTGATTTCGATGTAACTCCGTGTGTTCATGGTACATACCAATGTCTTGACCGAGTTCACGGTCCAACTTTATCCGCCATTTTGTTTCAAAATGGCGGGCATTTAAATTTCTCAAAAATCTTTTAAATGTATAATGATGAATAAACAAAAAATTAGAAATTAAAAAAAGGTTCTTTCTAAACAATTTATCTTAATAATGAATTCCGGAGTATTTTTTGCTTTGCATTTACCTTGAAAAACGCCTGGGATATAGCAGTTTGAATTTCTAATGTTGGTGACATTTTTTTAAAACGTCAATTTGCCCGCGATGGCACTCGTATACATATAAATGGATTTCGATGCGAGTGTGCATGTTCACATGAATTAAAATTTCGATCAAGCTCATTGTTTTTTTTTTTTTGTTGTTTTTTTTTGTTTTTGTTTTTTTTAATCCATCATGCTGCTTTAAAATGGATATCGTGGAATTTGGCGACTCTACAAATCGCTTAAAATAAAACCAGGTTGAATAAAAGATGACTAATTTCTAAAAATTTCTATTAATATTCAGTATTGACAAAAACTAGTATTCAATGTTACATAATCGTGTTCCACTATTCTGAACTTCCTATATTTGATTTATATAACTTAATATAAAAAATAAATAAGTATATGAAAGCTACCTCTTCCTCCCGGCATTGCCGGAAGGACTTTTAAAGAATATTTATTTAGACATAAGAAACACAATGTTTTATAGCTCTAATGGTTGAAAATTCTGTTTCAGTTAAAGACGATGACTGTGAAAAGGAAATGGAAAATTGCTTTACAACTCGTGGCAGATGTATAACAAAAGACTCTGGAGGAAACATTGAATGCGTTTGCCCTTCAGACCTAGTATATTACGAGACAGAAGGCTGTACAGGTGAGAAAATACAAGACAGTTCTATTTTATTAGAATTAAAATTAAATTTATTTACAAAAATTTACTGGTGAAATATATATTTTGGAGTAACGAATTTCGTTTAAAACAGTGACAATTTGAAATCTCCAATCCATTTATTCACTGCCAGTAAATAAACTGTAAATATAGCGCCAAAAAATGACTCCATAGCGACAAATTGAAAAAAAATATGGAAAGTGTTGAAAGAACTATTAAGTAGCGCACTTTTAAACAGTATGTATTTAATATGCGTATATGATAGAATTGTTCAAAATTTCATAAAAGCTATTGCTTTTGAATGGAATCGATTTTTAATTATCTTTATGTACATATATGTATTTGCATAGATAGATTTGTATACCCCTGTATTTAATAATTTCCCATTTTTATAAAGCCCTCCTTAATAATCTAAATGTTAATTAATAATGAAAGTAATGAAACCTGGTTTATAATTTCCAATATAAAGTTCTGCCATGTGTACATATCGCTTGTAGATTCTGGCACTAATTACATTGTAGATTGATTATAAATTCTTTTTAAATCAGCAATAAATAAGTCAATTTTAAATGCATGAATTATGCTGTATAGTTTGTGTAATTATAATTACAGAGAACATTTTGTGCGTAAATATTAAGTGGATTATTGTCATAAGAGTAGCGTTTAAAATATTTAAAACATATTTAATTTTAGATTTATGCCAAGACGTCGAATGCTACAATGGAGGAAAATGTGACACAAAATCTGGCAAGTGCGACTGTAGCAAAACAGCATTCAACGGAGAAAAATGTGATGAACGTAAGCAACGCTTTCATTTTCAATTAATTCTTTCTTTTATTTTTTAATTTTTTAAACAGATTATTAGTACATTAAAAAAATTTAAATTGCTTAATCCGAAATTTTATAGTCAACGTAGACTGAAGTAGTTCCCGACATCGGGACAAAAATTCAATTAAGCAAAATATTTTTATAATTTCTTTTTAAATTAGTCCATTTCGCATTATTTTTTTTGAAAAAGTAATTTTTTAAAGAATATTTATTTAGACGTAAGAAACACATTGTTTTAATGCTCTGATGGTTGAAAATTCTGTTTTAGTTAAAGACGATGACTGTGAAAAGGAAATAGAAAATTGCCTTAGAACTCGTGGCAAATGTATAACAAAAGACTATGGAGGAAACATGGAATGCGTTTGCCCTTCAGACCTAGTATATTCCGAGACAGAAGGCTGTACAGGTGAGATATAGCAGACAGTTTTATTTTATTAGAATTAAAATGAAATTTATTTACAAAAATGTATTGGTGAAATATATATTTTGGAGTAATGAATTTTGTTTGAAACTGTGACAATTTGAAAGTTTCAATAAATTTATTCACTGCCAGTAAAGTAAATGTAAATATTGCGATAAAAAAAAGACTCCATACGGAAAAATTGAAAAAAAATCTGGAAAGTTCTGAAAGAACTAATAAGTGGCGCACTATTAAACAGTATATATTTAATATGCGTATATGATAGAATTGTTCAAATTTCATAAAAGCTATTGCCTTTATATAGGTTAAATTTTTTTTATTTATATATATATGCTGATGTGCAAAATTTAAGTACGAATTCCAAAACGCCAAATTTCAAAGGATTTTCAAGCGATAATTTTCACGCGAATATTGAAAAGTAAGTAATATAATTCGAATAATTGCTATTCCTGCATTAAGAGCACACACTAGTCACACGCCAAGGCAAATCAAGATGGCGACGCGCTTTTTCAGCGGATTCGAAGGATGGGCTAAAATTACTTTGATTGACATGCAATCATCCAATTAGGAAATAGAATGCTCTTAACCAATTATCTGCGACGATTTTTCTCTTCAAAGGTGTGCAATTCCAGCCGATTTCATGTTTAAAGGATTTTTTTCAACTGATTTCCCAGTACTTTGCGTAAATGCATTCGAATCGGAGCTCAAAAGAATTTCAATCTCTTTACGATTAGCGTTCCAAAGTTAAAATGGTTTGATTTTCAGAAAATAAACGAATGATTAATTTAGATAGATTACTATAAAATAAAAACTATTTTATTTACTTAACGCAATTAGAAAAAAAATAAAAAATAAAAATAAAAAATTAATATTGAATGAGGGGGGGGGGGGAGATATCAGGTACAAGTAGTTTAAATAACTATTTTTTTTGGGGAGGGGTAAGAGGGGAGGGGATTCTTTTTAGAATACGAAACTTATCAAGATAAATAGAACTGAAGGTTGATGAATGAATTAATAAAATTATGAGAAAAATATCTAGACAAATTTAAATATTTAAACATCGTTTATTTTTTGCGGAAAGGCAAGCAAGCAAGCAAGGGAGAACAGGAAATAGAAATTTTGAAGAAAGGAGAAATAGGTGTTAATCCCAGCCTAGTCGTTTATAGACATAATACATAATTTATTATTGTTTGTAGTGACAAATGTGACCGAAAAAGTGTAGCAAATTTTAAAAACTTTGTGTGATGTTAAGTCAATAAAGCAAAATATTTTGTCAATATTTCAGGTGGAAGAAAATTTAGATTCTTGATGATTTTTACAAGCATTATATAAATGCCGCAAGGAGCTCTAACAATTTTTAATTTTGAGCACTGACATAGCAGTAAAGTCTATAGGAGGGGGGGGGGGGAATTCTGAAAACTGTTTTTTAAATGATACAGTCAGTTAAGAATGGTTTTTGTTGTGAAAATCCCAATATTTTATTTAAATATCTCTCTAAAGATATTTTACTGTATGAAATGCACAAACACAATACGCAAAAAATGTAAACATGTGTTTTGTGTAGAATTTAATGCATATTTATCGCTTTATTTTTAACACTTTCCTACATAGTTAAAAAGATTTTGTTAATATTATAGTTAGCAGAGATTTATAATTAGCACTTAAAAAAAAATAAACATATTTAAAGACTTAATTATTTGTGCAGAAGGAGGATTTCAGGTTTTAATTATTTTTTTTTATTAAAATACGGAGAGAAAAAAGAAAGAATTTAATTTTGTAAGCTGAGAAGGGGGGGGGAGGTAGAGGGAAAAAACGGATTTTTTTTTGGGGGGGGGGTGAGATAGTAGGACAGTTTTATAGATGACAGCTTATTTACCTTCTTGAATATTTATTAATAGGACGAAAAATATAACTTAAAAGTGTTTTAAAGATTTTTAATTTTGTGTACTTCAAAAGAACGAGGGGGGGGGGAGGTATGCAACGATATTTATGGGTTGTTTACGATTAATTATTTATTTTTAGAATAAAATATATATAAACCTATGGAAAAAAAACTTTCAAAGATTTTAAATTTAGTGACATATGGGTAGGGGAGAAAATAGTGCAATGCCCCCCCCCCTCAAAAAATGGTGGAATTTGTGTTTGTTTAAAATTTGTGAGCTGAGGAAAAAAAGAAATAAGCACATTATTTATTTATTTTCGTGTGTGTGTGTAGGGGGGAGATGTTTATTAGATGACTTATTATTTATTTGCCTTTCAAAATATTTATAAATCGGTTTTAAAAAATAATAAAAGTGGGAATTATTTAAAGAACTAAATTTTCTGCACTTAAAGGAACAAAATGATAAATCCTAATTTCAGTCGTGGGGAGGGGGGGGGAGGAAATTTTGTGATTGATTGTTTATTGGTATACTAAAGTGACTTGTATGCTACAAATATGGGTATTGTGGAGTAGACTACAAAACGAAGTGATATTTTTGTAAGGTGCAATTTAAAAGATAATGACAGATTCAAAAGGCGAAGCGAAATTTTGATATAAAGGGAGGCGAAGACCAAGGGCTGATCTTGAGAGTCCTCAAGGAGGGGGGGAGGATTTTAGAAATTTGGGTACTCCAGTGTAATGCACGGGTCGGAGCTCATTTTTTTATGTGGGTCGTGTTTTTCTTTTTTTACTTTTTTGCTGTGGGTCGGGTTTGGATCCGGTTGGCTTCCATTTTTTGCTCCTGTCTGGGTTAATTCCTACTTGGGTCGGGTTGAGTTCCACTCTTTGCTGCTGTTCAAGTTAATTTCTGATTTTTTTTTTTTTTTTTTTTTTTTTTTTTTTTTTTTTTTTATTTGTCAGATTTGGGTCTCGTTGACTGCTACATTTTGTTTTTAATCTGGTTGACTTTTACTTTTTAGCAGTGCTTAACGCATTTGGGACACTTTAGGATTTGGTTTTTAGCACTTTCCAACAAAGTTGAAAAGTGCTTATGCATTCGGTTTGTCTGTCCGTCTGGTCGGATGGCCGTCTGTCTGTCTGTCCGGAGGGCCGTCTGTCCGCGCTCTAACTACCGTAAATATACTCGGATTGCTATGAAATTTTTATACGTTGTTGATGTTTACCCTAGCACGACACCTATTAAAAATGAAGTATCTACCATAATTAGTTTATCTACAGAGAGAATCAAAAGTTTTCCATTACATTACGGCGTATGGGGAAAATCGTTAATATACTCGGATTGCCATGAAATTTTAGGACGTTATTGACGTTTACCCTAGCACGAATGCTATTGAAAATGAAGTTTCTACCATGACTAGTTTATCTACAGGGCGAATCAAAATTTTTCCATTACATTACGGCCTATGGGGGAAAATCGTTAATATACTCGGATTGCCATGAAATTTTAGGACGTTATTGACGTTTACCCTAACACGAACGCTATTGAAAATTAAGTTTCTACCATGATTAGTTTATCTGCAAGGAGAATCAAAAGTTTCCTATTACATTACGGCCCATGGGGAAAAATCGTTAATATACTCGGATTGCCATGAAATTTTAGGACGTTATTGACGTTTACCCTATCACGAACGCTATTGAAAATTAAGTTTCTACCATGATTAGTTTATCTGCAAGGAGAATCAAAAGTTTTCATTTACATTACGGCCCATGGGGAAAAATCGTTTATATACTCGAATTGCCATGAAATTTTAGGACGTTATTGACGTTTACCCTAGCACGAACCCTATTGAAAATAAAGATTAGTTTATCCCCATGATTAGTTTATCTACAGGGCGAATCAAAAGTTTCCCATTACATTACGGCCTATATGGAAAAATCGTTTCAAAAAAATTTTAAAGATGTTATACCCTGTCAAACATATTAAAATATGCATTCTATAAAATATAAGATGAAAATTTAGCTATTATTCATTTATATGGCCACACAAAAGAATTCCATTAGATAATGGTAAAAGGGGGAATTGTGTGTGGCATATTTTAAATATATTAAGCTGTTTCATGTATAATAAAATTGATATATGTCACTGAAGCTTAATATAAATAATACGCTACTGTCTTGCATAATATGAAGTACATAGCATTTACAGGGCCATACAAAAGATTTCAAATAGCATATTCTTTCCGAAGTACCGCATATGTGTCCGATGATGGCTGATGGAGGGATGAAATGCATTTTAATTATGATATGCGCGTTTAAATTTCGCTAAAAATATGCACATTATATGGTGTGTATAAATGTTATAGTTGATATACAAGGCTACCCAAAAGAGCTCACCAACGTTACTGAATATGAGCATAGATTATTTAAACGTGGTTCTTAAATAAGCTATGCATTTTTACGCTGAGCTTCATTGAATTTACTGAGAAATGTTTGCAAAATATAGATAAAAGGATATACAGGGCCACGCAAAGAATTCGGTACATGGACGCCTATGAATGATAATTTATGAGAATGTGATTTCAGTTGTTTTAAAAGTGTTTTAGTTTACAATAAATTTTAGCCTAATGCTGACGTGTAATAAAGGTACAATGTAAACTACAGGGCTGAACAAAAGTATTCAAGTATGTTTCCATCTGATAGTATGAAAATGCTGAAAAATAAATTTCAAGCTACTGGGTATTTTCTTGCTAAACTAAATTTTCCCATTATATCAAGTGACATATGAAATACAGAGCTGTTCAAAAGTACTGGAATACATTTTTGGGTATATTTGGCTATACACTATTATTTCTCTAAATAACAAAGTTTTGTTAAAGATTTCATTAAGTGTTGGAAAGTGCTTCATAATCAATGCTTAACGCGTTATTTTTCTTACTTGTTACTTTATCGAGAAGGGTTCGGGTTGACCCGAATTTATTGGGGTGAATTCTTTGGTAAAATGTTCGTTCTTTTTTGCAATTTTTGTACAAAATGTGCGTTTGTTTCACGATATTTTGAAGAAATTCGTGTTTTTTCCGCGATCATTTTACAAAATTTGTTGTCCGGTTCGCTTCTATTTTTTGCTGCTATTCGGGTTTAATTTTTTACTTTTGTTGTGGGTTGCGTTTGAATCCGGTTAACTTCTACTCTTTCCTACAAACACGTGACGTTACACACAGCAAACTGGTGTAGGGTGGTTTACAATTCTCCATCGATATACAGAGTGATATCGGCTCATACAAATTGCCCTCACCTCCGGGAAAAAAACCCACAACGAGAGTGAAACAAAGAAAAAAGGAAGACAATAGAAATCAGAGGAAAAAGAAAAGAGAAAGATCATTCAGGTGGCTTGGGTTAGGAAGCCCGTGAATATTTAAAGAAGGTATCTTCCTGGGGGCGATTAGTTTTAAGAATTCATTGAATAAGTATAGGGGGAGAAAGGGTAGCTACTCGCCCCCCCCCCCTTTAAATTTAGAAAAAGTTTTTTATGCTGAATTACCACATTTCGTTCGAATATCGTAAATCATATAAATAATTGGTTTAAAATTTCCTTTATATAATTGTTGGAGATTTATGAGAAGGAAAAAATGAAAAGTATTTATTTATTTATTTTGGAGGGGGATGAAGGGAATTTGTTAGATGACTTACTTTATATGACTAAAGATTAACAAATATGGCTAAACACAAAATAAAGAGATTTAAAGACTAAATTTTATGTACTTGGTAAGGAGAAATAGGGGGAAAACATAAATTTTTGTGGGGTTAAGAGTAAAACTATGTTTGATTATTTATTACTACAGTAAAAGTTTTAGAAAAATCGATGACTTTAAGGGTGTATTTCGATTCAAACTGCCTATTTTACGATTTATTTTTGAACTCATTATTGCTCTCAAATACACCAAACTTGCAAAATCGCTTATTTGGAAAGTGCACAAGGTGCCGTAAAGGTCAATTCTTTGATAAGTGCACAAAACATTGCAAAAAAAGCAATCAAAAACGGCATTTCGAACCGATTTTTCCCAAGCGGGAGATTTGAGAACGAAAAAAGGGGTCATACTGAGAAGATAATTGTTTATAACTCAAATTCTAATGAATTGAACGTAAAAAAACATCACTCGGCACCTCATACGTCCCTTCAAGAATCCTTTCAGCAAATTTCATGTTTCTACGTTTAAAAATGTGTCTGAAATTGTATCGGAAAATTTCGAGCTGTTGAAGATGGAAAAGCGTTTTTTCGAATACACCCTTAAAAGAATAAAATTTGTGAGCTGGGGGGGGGGGGGGGAGAAACAATTTATTAATTATTTATTTTGGTGTGTATGTGGGATGGAGAAGTTTTTTAAATGACTTACTTTTATTTGCCTTTTAAAACATTAACAAATGGGCTTAAAAAATAAAATAAAATGTGGGAAAGTTTCAATGAATAAATTCTAGGCATTTACTAATAGGATGAGAGGGAAAAATCTCATTTTTAGTTAGTGGGGAGGAGTTTTTGTGATAGATTTTTTATTGTTACAACAAAGTGGCAGTATTGTGTAAACATGGATACAGTGAGATAGACAGCAAAACAGCGAAGTGATACTTCTGGAAGGGATAATATTGAAGGCTGTGATGAGAGCAAAAGGCGGGAACGAAATTTTGATACAAGGGGGGGGGGCAATGGTGATATAAATTATTTTTCTAAATCAGAATTTCAGAGAACTCAGATTTTCACCTGCAATTAATAAATAACAGAAAACTTAAATATTTTTAAGGACTTTTTGCAAATTCTGCATAACACTAACAAAGTTTTTTAAGGAGCAAAAATTACTTTTAAAAAATTAAACACTTTTTAAAAAATTGAAGAAACATAAGAAATGTGTAGGATCACTCAAAATTATTCCGCTACATTATGATCTATGTAGATAAATCATTTGCGGTGTTTCAAGGAGGGCTATACTAATTTAAAAGTAATGAAATTCATATACATTACAGAGGTACTCTGGAAGACAATTATAAAAAAATATGTCATGTATAGCACTTACAGTATACACACAGAGGATCTCCATAGTAATCTATTATACTCTGGTCTAAAAATTATTTCGCGATGTATTGTTGTAATAATGTTATTCTTTTACAAACAATGAAATTTATACGAACTTCTAAAATGGACTTAAGAAATGCTTGCGGTATAATATTTGGCGAAAAACATTTGCCATTCAATTACAGAGTTACACAAAAGAATTCGGTTGTAAAAAGTTCTTCGGAGAAAAACTGTCCCTAGCGTATTTAAATTATGTTCACTACTTTGAACATGAAATGCAATGAAATGCTGTTTCGTGTATACTCTGTGTTAAAAAGAATTTCCATAAAAACATTCCATTTTATATATAATCATAATAAACCTGTTAAAATTGGTCATCTGTTTCCCGCCGTCCTTTTTTTTTTTTTTTTTTTTTTTTTTTTTTTTTATTATTTAAGGAAGATACCGCACACTCAGTTTAGCTTTATTAATGTTACAGTGTTTTACAATTAAGTTTTCTTTCAAAATTTATTATTTGCAGAACAATGTAATAATTCCCACGAACCATCTGTCCACATATAAAAAGATGCAATTCAATAGCAAGATTTCAATATGATGAATACCACAAGCGATGGGGCGATTGCCCCCTCCCTTTTTGAGCCCAATGAAGGGTCTGCAAAATGATATTAGATGTCCATAGGATAAATGAATCGTGTTTAAGATTGAGAACGGTGCGACCTGATCGGACTGGACGAAGCTGTCACTGCTCGGGTTGGGCCGGGCCAGTTTTAACTCATGAGACTAGGGCTTGCTTAGGTCTAGAGATCTGCATCGGCCTGTATCAGACTGGCAAAAAAAATAAAAATAAAATAAACAGGCCGTATGGGCCAGTCCGATAAAAAAGTTTAACGGGCCTGCCGGCGTGTTATAAAGATTTCGGTAAAAACGCTAAAATGAGGTCTATTTTCAATGAATATGGGTTTAACGACCATAAGTATAAATGTGCGTCACGAGTAGATGCTAGTTTAACAACATCAATACATAAATGTAACGTGTACAGCGTAGAAATCAGCATCGGACAGTTGCTTTGAGTCTATTTGGGTATAATAATTTTTTGGCAAACTGGAGCCGGGTCAAGATCAGGTTTGCACTGTGTTTCTACATATAGTCGGGGTCAGAACTAGACTTAATTATTCGTAAGCCGTGTAGGGCAGACAACATTATTTGTAAAAGGGATAAAAACTATTAACGTACTGTTAATGTACTTTTTGGAAATATACTCCTTAGTGTTTCTTAAATTCATTTCTGAACAACACGAAAGTTTGACACATTTTCTGACTAATTTTTAACTATAAAGGTACAAAATTGACAAGCCTGACTATTGAAGGGATTTGGAATCGAACAGCATATTTCATTTTTGGTAAATAAGATATTTGTATATACTTGTTAAGGTATAAGAGATTCTTGTCACGTGGTTTCAGATTTTTCTCCTTTTGCATGTTGTCGCTTCCGGAAATGCGATTCAAAACTTTAATTTTCACAATATTTTCATAAATATCATGAAAATTAGCGTTTTATATAGTGTGTTGCGCATTGTATTTGCTTTTATCAAAAAATGGATAACGCCATTCCATTACATTGTTTCTGAATAAAAACACCTGTTAAACTCATGTGTTTCCAAAAAGAAATGAAATCAGAAATGCATAAAAAATAGCTCCTTTAAATTTGAGAAAATCTTTGATAAAATGATAAAGAAGTATTTTCATAAATGTACTTTTTATTACACAGCTTCAAAAGTTATGATAATTTTAACTTCCTTTTTTTTTTCTTTTACTTTAAACCATATTAATTTTTCAGTGCATCTTTATTTGAATGTTGAAAGTCTAAGAACCAAAGTAATCATTAATGTTCTTATTGTGTATTGTCAGTAAAAATTTTCTATAAAATCATCCAATAAATATGAATGCAGTAATCTTTAAAAAATCTTAATTGTATGATAAAAATCTGATTTTGCTTCGAAATAAAGATGCAGGCCGATTTCGGCCTGGACTGTTTTCACTGATTTCTGTACGGCCCGGGCCTGGCCTAGAAATGTAAAAGTGTAAACGAGCGGGCCAGGCTCGGGCCGAATATTTTGTTTTATACCGGGCCGGGCCAAAATAACTATCATTCGGTCCGGGCCGGGGCGAGACTGGAAACTCCGGCCCGTCCAGACCTCTACTCAAGTCTTCACTCTTTCGGAAATCTTACTTTTTTTCTGCAAAACTTGACCACACTATATTTTTTCTTCCACTTCGGGCCTGGCGTGGACTTCGTTCTTTTAGAGGTGTGCCCGAACCTAAATTTCCATGCCCAGGCTCAAAAAGCAATTCAATTTTAACCCAACCCAAGCTCGCTAAAAATAAATAAATAAATAAATAAAAGAAAAAAATCTGATTCAGTACCGAATAGCCTGATACAAAACAGATCAACAAATCCAAAATGAAACAAAATCAATCTAATATTTGAAGGAAATTGGGAGAGGTATCCCATATAATTATAACAATTTTTTTTTGTTTGTTTAAGTAGAAAAATGAATATATATATAATGTACTCGTCAATATTCAAACATATAGTTTTTCATATAAAAAATTGTCTGATCTATTGAAAAATCCAGTCATCAACCAGTTTATACTAGATCCGAATTTGTCAAAATCCAAAAGAAGAAATGTCCCGAATCCGAAACGTTTAAAGTCAACCCGACCAATAATATATCAATCCGAACTCAAAAATTACAAATTATGTCAAATCGAGCCCTTACCCGAACACCTGAAATTGAAATGAAAGAAAATAAGTTCATGTATTTTAATAGAATTAAAAAATGTGTATCTTCAACTTGAATGTTATAATTTATAGAGAAAAAAAAATCTAGTATTTGCTCTTTAGTGCAAAACCTATTCCTAAGTCAGCCTGCTCAAACTTGGTCCGTAGCAAAAAAGTATAAATCTATCCGGCCTACTACAAAATAGGTAGCTTTTTACTTTTTGTAATGAAAGCTACCTAAAACAAACTCAAAAAAAAAAAAAAAAAAAAAATCCCTAACAAAACTTTCTAATTAACTCGAATCCCCACCTTGTTCTTTGCGCAGCATATCCTGATGTAACTTTGAGCCATAAAACCCCATTCAACCAACCAATCAATCAACCTGAGTGTTACTCTCAGAAGTGAAATTTTATCCAGAACAGAACCGAATTTGAAAAAATTTAAGTCAAACTGACCCAAATCCGACCCACAGAAAAAATGTCAAGCCGATTCGAACACGACTCACTGCAAAATTTAGAAATAATCTCCACTATCAATGAAAAATATCACCTCCTGCCCGAACCTCCAAATTTTGAAATCGCTCCCCCTTGAGGATTCTCGTGTTCCCTCCTTGAATCAGAAAAGAGCGTTCCTCTAAGAATTGCACTTAAAATAAATTCATTTTTCAAATATTCGACAAAAAAATTTATTTGACCCCTGAGCGTATAGTATTGCCCTGCTTCCGATCCGAACCCGAAAATACCATTGGAAATCAAATCAAAATCCGACCAAAATTTTTTTTGTCAATTTAGAAGCGAAATGAAAGAAAAACAATTCATGTTTTAATGGAATTATAAAATGTCGACATTTATATTTCTAATATCAATTTTATCTTTTATATAGAAAATAAATATCTAATATATACTCATAACGGAATCAACCAAAGAGAGATGGCTAAATTGTTGAAAAGTGTTCGTTAAATAGAGGTATCTTCTATTCGAGACATTCCGTATGGATATTTTAATGTACATGTTAACACTTGCGAATAGCTGTGTTAACATGTAAATTGAAATGTAAAATCTTAAATATTCATAATTAACTATTTGGAAATGTCTGTTATGGCGTTTATATAGTTTCATTTTATAGTATCTTCGATATTTTCTTTTATGATACTCCTTTAAACTATTTTCTTCCATAACGGAGAAAATATTTAGACTTTCATTTGAAATATGGGGTCGAATCGAATCCTTCTTGCGAGATTGAAAATTCCCTATGAATCAGATCAGAACCCAAAATAGTGTAAATTAATTTCACCCCAAAACAACTACAGCAACAAAAAAGAATGCAGAGAAAAGCAGATAAAAAGTAGAATTCCACTCTGTCCGCAAGAAAAGCGTAAAAATCCACTCGACCAGTAGCAAAAAAGTAAGAAGTCAACTTGGCCGAAACCAAACCAGCGTCAATAAAATAGTACTCAACTCAACCCCCCGCCAGGGCCGTAGCTAAGGGGGCGCTATGGGCGGCTCAGCCCCCCCCCCAAAATATTTTGAGCCCCCCTCTGGAAAAGATTCCAAGGTCACTCAATGAATTTCTGTTCCGAAAATTCAAATGAAATTCTGTTCAAAAATCTTACTTGGTCTTGAAAACCTTTCACAATTTTGCAGGATTACTAAATTGTATTTAAAATAAGTGTGTTCAACACCTCCCTCATCCTATTGGCACATAAGAAGCTAGCATGATGTTTAATTTTGATCAGCTATGCACTCAAAATTTTCATCATCCTATAATTTTCTTAGTATAAAATGAAGTTATTAGAACACTTTTTAATAAGAAACATAGTACCTACAATATGAATATGCATTACTTTATCTTTCTGTGGCAATGCGAGAGAAAAAAATTATGAGCCCCCCTTACATTCTCTTGAGCCCCCCTTACATTCTCTTGAGCCCCCCTTACATTCTCTTGAGCCCCCTACATTCACTTGAGCCCCCCCCCTATTGTTCACTTCTAGCTACGGCCCTGCCCCCCCCCCACACACAAAATAGAAATCAACCACACCCAATACCAACCAGCAGCAATAAAGAAAGAGAACTGGATCCCAACCCAACCCGCAGCGGCAAAGTAGAATTGAACCTTACCCAAACACGACTCGCAAAAAAAAAGTATTTAACCAGAACAACGGCAAAAAATGAAAGTAAACCGGACCGAAACCCGACCTGCAACGAAAAAAATTAGCCCCGATCCTACTGATGATAAAAAAGAATTGTCCAGACACGATCTGCAGGTGCGATTGGAATATCCAAATTTCTGAAAAGTCCCCCCCCCCTCTTTTTTGAGGAGTCTCGAGATCTGCCCTTGTACCAGGACAAACAAAAACTGCTAAAAACTGCAAAATCGTCTAAAAGTTTTACAATGTTA
Organism: Maratus speculifer; assembly: GCA_964019185.1. Taxonomy (NCBI): domain Eukaryota; kingdom Metazoa; phylum Arthropoda; class Arachnida; order Araneae; family Salticidae; genus Maratus; species Maratus speculifer. The sequence goes on along the minus strand of OZ025302.1, from coordinate 83,612,103 downwards.
TATTGAATTGTCACCCATTAAATGTATACGAACTTGTAAAGTTTGTAAGTATCTCGACAAATCTTGTCCACGATACTTTGTACGATGATGTTTTGGAACATGCAAAAGCCTTCTGCTCGATAGAAGCTGTATTAGTTGAACGTCGACAAAAAACTCCAAAGAAGAAACAATTCTGATAAGTATTAGAGAGTAAAATTTGCTGAATAGCAGACTTTAAAAAAATTGCTATATTTTGCCTTACAGTTTCATTATTTTTACTTTTATACTATAACTAGCGGCCCGCTCTCGCTTTTCTTCGGGTAGAGCAAGTCGCCCAGTCCCCCGCCACTACTGACACCGCTAATTGTTTCTACCAGTTCATCTCATTAAATTCAACTACTAAAAACATTACCCTCATTTTAGGTAGTCGGATAAAAAATAGCTTATATGTTAATCTAAGGTGTCAGATACCTCCATACAAAATTTCATAAAAATCGATCCATCCGTTCTTGAGTTATAAATGGTGTAACTAACACGATTTTGCTTTATGTATATGGATTATAGCAGCCCGCCCCGACTTCTCACGGATATTTAAGAAAAATTTCAAGTTCTAAATTTTTTCACACACACGCATAACCTAATAATTAAATGCCGTCTCTGACATTGACTCCCCTCCCGTGCCCCAGTGATGCCTATATCACACATTACGATGCAGCCTAGTCGAGCGGGGTAAACGGCAACCATTAAATCAGTCTTGATTTTGAAGTAATTTATTTTGATAAGAATCAATACCAAAGTAACAGTTAAGAGCTTTTACAGAAACGGCATTTTAATTATTTTTTTAAATAAAAAACACTTATTGTGACATAACTATAACAGTTAGAGATATGCTGTTGCGACATTTTTTGTAGATAATTACATGTTAACAAAGTCGTAGTACATTATTTTGTTCTATAATCATTAGTATTCGCAACGCACGCGATGTAAAGAATTTTTAAGTTCATTTTTCTACACCTTGGGTTACAATATTGGCATTTTAATAAGGATTTGAAATAATTTTTTTGAAAATATAATATAGCCTATGTTCACCGGAAATAGTGTAGCTTTCATACGGTGAAAGAATTTTTCAAATCCGTCAAGTACTTTTGGAGCCTATTCAATTCAATTCAAACAAACAAACAAACAAATCTTTCCTCTTTATAATTTTATATTAAATTAAATAAGTAATATTTATCCCTAGGCTTATTAAAACAGTCCGCATTTGAAATTGTAGAAAACGTTACGATTTTAAATATTTGACTGCTCCTCCTAAAAAAAAAAATTCCTCCCTCCCCATATTTGATGCTCACTACTCTTTAAAATATTTACTATCTGTTATAACTTTTTTGAAAACTCCAAAACAATCGTTTCGTGATTTATTTTTAACTTTAATTAATCTGCGTTTTAGCATTTCTTTTCCTCTTTTTAGTAATTGCTAAAAAGTTTTAAAAATTAAAAAACACGGTTTTATATCAGGTCGGGATAAAAAGTTTAATTTTTTTTTTGGGGGGGGGGAGGAAAATCGTGCATAGTTACGATTTTCATATATGTTTCAGTGATTGTCATGTGTCTAGTGGGTCAAGTAACCTTTAGTTTCCCAAATTGCTTTTTATTCGTTTATCCGGCGTTTTATTTTTATCCTTTTAAGCGGCGACTATAGCCTATGTTCACCGGAAATAGTGTAGCTTTCCAACGGCGAAAGAATTTTTCAAATCCGTCAAGTAGTTTCGGAGCCTATTCAATGCAAACAAACAAACAATCAAATCTTTCCTCTTTATAATATTAGTATATAGATAAATAATGATAAATATTTGCAATTCGTTGTCTTTGCAAATATACCTTTATGTTATATTAAAATAAAATGTATTACGCAGGATAAATTCCCATTTTTAACGACTGTTGAAAGTGTATCGTTTTCCTCAAAAGTAATAAATATTAAAAAATATTTCTTTAAAGTTTGAAACAAGTTGATCAACAATTTTAAAATTACCAATCTTTAAAACTTTCCAACTTTAATTTCTGCTTATTTTTGATAAAACTGTTTTTCGAACTGAAAATGCTTATTTTTTTTACTGTTTTACTTAATAATATTGGACTGAAATTGGGCTGCCTAGTATCGTATAGTACAAAAAACAAACACAGGGAAGAGAAAACTGGGCCCGGGGCAAAGTTTCAATTTGGCGCCCCCTTTCCCAACTTTTTCTTGTAACAGCCCAAGAATGATGTTGATAATGTGGCATGTGTAGTATAAATGTGGCGCAAACCCCCCCCCTCGGACGGAACGGTGTTGAATAAGCCTCCTCAAAATGTACTCCTTGCAGCGCCGTGCGAAAAAGACGGGGACGAAGGGGGTGGTTACCCCGGGATCGAAATTTAGGGGGAGCCAAATTTTTACTACTAACGTAATTTTTAGTCTGTCACAAGAAAAAGTTCAGGGAATGGGACGCCAAACTGAACTTTACTGCGGGCGCAGTTTTCTCTTGGCACACCCGTGCCCCCCCCCCCCTGTTTCATGTATTTTGCAAGCTGTATAAGGAAATTTATAAATTCCAAATATAGCTCCTTGTCCTTTTAATGCTACCTATGTATTTCACAAAAGTTCCAATTATATTTTAAAATTATCAGAATTTCCTTTTTGCTAAAAAGGAGCTTACTGTAATTTGTATCAAATCTACCTTGTTTTGTATGGACTTGAAAAAATATATATACAAAGAAATGTATAATTTTCTTCTTTGGAAGTTAGTTATAACTTAAAAATAGCGTTAGTTTTACAAACACAAAATATTTGAAGTCGTTGATTTTTTTCAAGACTATTTTAGTTAAAATTTATCAATAAATGTAGAAAAAATAAATCCAAACCTTGAAATAAGGGAGGTTATTTTAACACGTTACTATAAACAAATAACAGAAAGGAAATAGAAGGAAAGGAAAAAAAGTTACTTTCATTTGCTAAAATAGATTGGTGTTAACCAATTGTAATTTTCAAAAGGGCAGGAGAGGCGGAGACTGGCTGAGGCGGAGCGCATATAATTAAAACGCTTTTTTTATTCCATTTCTGATCAAAATATTTCCGAATTTTGCTCTGCCTAATTGCAGTAGAAATATGGAAAGCATATCATTGGAAAGCTTAAACACTAATATTCCATGAAGCGTTTTTAATTTTTTCTGAATTTTGCTGAAATAGGTTTTATATGAGTAAACAGGGCACAACACCTCGAATTTCACTGAATCCAAAATTTAAAGTGTCCTCAGAATTAAACTACAACGAAAATCAGAAAAGTAAAAACTAGCCCGGTAATAGAATGTCCTCAGGTATCCTGTGAAAAAAAAATCATTTAAAAATATTGAAAATTAAGCGAGATATTCGAAAAGATTGCGCCCATAGACTTTACATTAGCGGTCGGCTTTTACCGCGTGACTAGTGTGTGCTCTTAAGGCTAGTCCATATAACATCTCATTTAGGTCCCACTTGGTCACAAGAATCACATTTACCACGGCGAAACAAAAAATAGGAAATTCCATACGTCTCTTTTATGATGACTTTACAATGTCGTTTTACTGAGACTCTCATGTGACTGTTATTTGGCTACTCAATTTCTAAGTCATTGTTAATGTTGCATTGTAATACATCACCAAATGATGTCATATAAAGTTACATGGTGACTTTCTGTCACAAGAATTTTGCAAATGATGACAGAGACACTACTGTAAAGTGAAAAGTTGTGAAAAGTGAACATGTGTCTTTAATGGGATAATATTTGGTAATTTATCATAATGAAACGTTCACAATTGCTTTGAAATTGAGTCTCCAGAAGAGAGGTCACACGAAAGTCTGAATGAAACGACGTTGTAAAGTCACCTGGTGACTCGCCACAAAGCAACACTCACAATTACATGTCAGTGGAGTCACATATAGTAGTCATTTGAGACCCACAAAAGAGACGTATGGAATTTCCTACTTTTTGTTTCGCCGTGGTGACTGTGACCCTTTTGCCCATGCCTGACCTGAATGAGATATTATACGGACTAGCTGTTATGCAAGGATAATAATTATTCGAATTATATTACTTCCTTTTGAATATTCGTATGAGAATTATCACTCGAAAATCCCTTGAAAATTGACATTTTGGGACTCGTCCTAAAATTTTGCACACCAGTGTACATATATACATATCTGCATACATAGATTTGTATATCCTGTGGGCGAAAATGGAAAAGAAGACTCAGTGGCGTCCGATCTCCATGGCAACCGCTAGTCGACTTGACTAGAGTAATATTTTTGTTTGCGGAGCAAAGTTTCTTTTTCAAGAAATGTTTGGTGGCATCAGAAGGATGCGTGATTCTGTTTGTAAATTCTTTCTATTTCTACCGTGTGGCAGTCTGTAGACTAATTTATTCGTTATTCTAATATTCTTTATATTCTTTATCAACTATATTTTTTATTCGAAGAAAATGAAGTATTCTAGTGTGTGTGATGATAGTACGGAATAAATATGTTTTGTTTTATAATATCAAGCCTTATCTTCCTTCCAGTTTGTCCTGTCTTTTTGGGAGATGGGTAAGTAACGTTAAGTTCATTTTGTTAACTTTCTATTCCTCTCATTCGATTTAATTTAAATTATGTCTTTGGTTTTAAATTCGAAATTCGAAACTCTAAAATTTTTAGTCTTATTCACAATTTTATAACCGATTCATGATTCTTATAATCCAAATTTTCTGGTCCGTTTCGAGCCAAGAGCTACGATGGAATAATTTTAAACCGTAGCCGTATTCATTTATTTACACCTGTTCTAGAACGTAGTGAGAGAGGAAAAAAGTAAAATCGTCTGCGTTTTATTTATTCTTTGTTGTTTGTTTATTTATTCTGTATTTAAAGAAATGTTTCATTTATTAAGTTGCTAGTGTTTTATTTATTTGATTATTTTATTCAATTATCATATTGTATATTTCTAAACATTCATTATGCCGAAACAATCAAAACATAAACAGTTTTTTGAACGCATTTGTAAGGAAATCGATATATTTCAGAAAAAAGTATTAGATTCCAAGCCAGAGGAACAAGAAAAAATTAAAGTTTTAAAATCGAAAGTAGCGGGATATGAACAAACTCTTACGCAGGCATTTGATAAGCTTTCTCCGAACGAAAATAATGATAATTTGGATAGTTTTTTGAAGTATCAGGAAATAATTTATGATCTCTTAGTCGACTTAGAAGGGAAAACGAAAGTTGATTCTCCGGCAGAAACGCATTTTGAAACTTCAACTAAACAAAATTATTCGCATGTTAAGCTCCCTAAATTTGATCTCCCCCATTTTTTTGGAGATTCAGAGAATTGGATTTCTTTTAAAGAAGTTTTTAAATCTACGATTTTAGAAAATGAAAATTTGTCTGATATTGAGAAATTACAATATTTACATTCTTGTGTTCGGGGCAACGCTGCCAAATTAATTCGAGGATTCTCTCTGAGTGCAGCAAATTTAGTTCAGTGTTGGGATTTGTTAAATGAACGCTATGAAAATAAACGGCAATTGGCTTTAAGGCAAATAAACAAAATATTTTCGATAAAAATTATTAAAGCGAGTAATTCAAAAATGTTGTTAGAATTATTAGATACATGTAATGAATCCATTCGGAACTTAAAAATCTTGGGTTTAGAATCTAATGCTTTGAGTGATTTAATGATAATAAATTTTTTGTTAAATAAATTAGATCAACCCCTCAAACAAAAATGGGAATTATCACTAGAAAATGGTAAAATTCCTGATTTGGATTTATTTCGAAAATTTATTGAGCGTGAAGCTCGAAGTGCAGAGGATTTAAAATACAATAAAGTTGAGTCTAAATTTAATTTCGATAAAAAATCTCTAGATACTAGTCGAGTCACAGCCACCGTAGTGAACAGCGCGATTGTTAAATCCGGCAATAACTGCTTACTATGCAATCAAAACCATGCGCTTTTTCGGTGTCCAGTATTTAATTCAAAACCTGTTACGGAGAGGTGGAAAATCGTTAAATTACATAAATTATGCGAAAGTTGTTTAAGGCAAAACCATAATGTAAATCTATGTAGAATAAACGTTAAATGCAAAAACTGTTCAAAATCACATCATACTCTGTTACATATTTACAATGTTAATCAATCCAAAAAAGAGCTTGTTAATGATATTGAACCAGAACTTTCAGTTTCTAATAGTGCCCAATGTTACTCATCTTTGCAGAATTTTAATGTTTTGTTATCTACCGCTCTTGTTAATGTTAAATCTAGCACAGGTAAGGTCATTCAGTGCCGTGCACTTATTGACAACGCTTCTCAAAATTCTCTAATTTCAAAAAATTTTGTAGAAAGATTAAATTTGCCTGTAGGAAAAACGAACCATAGTCTTGTAGGTATTAATGGCATTTCGGCTGAGACCTGCCTCAATTTCACTGAATTTCAATTCTCACCATTTTTTTGAAAATAAGTACAATTCTTTAAAAGCCCTTGTAGTTAATCAGGTTACTACCCCTCTCCCTAACTTCAAACTGGAAAGGTTTACGTGGCCGCACATTGAAAACGTGCAACTGGTTGATCCAGACTTCAATGTGTCAAAACCAATTGAAATTCTTCTGGGGGCAGATGTCTTTGCCAAACTCTTATTAGGATCACCTATTTGTGGACAGTCAGGTGAACCCATTGCTATTCCAACTACACTGGGTTACATACTTAGTGGTCCAGTACTCCACTCGTCAAAATCAACCACAAGTGTAGCTTGCCATTCAGTAACTATGACTGACTTTTTAAATTTAGAGTTGATTCCTAATTCAGAAACGAGCCCCATTTCTTCACAAATTACTTTAAAGAAGCATACAATGGAAGATAACTATCAAACTAATAGTCGTAAATCAAATACTGATATTTCTGCTTGTCGAAATTCGATTAATGACTCTGTTGAACCTTCTAAAACCATTTCTTGTCTGAATTCATCTTTTTCACCTGTTGATTTAAATTTTCATAAGCCACATGAACTATTTGAACAGATTAGTAACTATGCTTCTTCTGCAATTGTTGAAAGGAAATCTTTCAAATCTGAATTGCCTGATAATATCCCTTTATTCCATTCTAATCCACCGCAACCAATTATTCATCAAAATATAATTTATACTGATGATAGAGAAACAATATCACGATTATTGACTTTAAATAAACCTGAAGATAATTCCGTAACTAAGAAAAATTCAGTGAAGAAGGTTAAACATTTAGAAATTTCCACTCTTTGTGACAATGAGTCTTGGTCCCCATTCTTAGCTCTAAGAATCATTCAGCAATTGTGTGAAGAGAAGAAAATCAAGTTTCATTTTTCTGCTAGTCTAGCCCAAAGCCACCTGTATGTGAACGACTTTCCATGTGGCACAAGTTCTTTCGATTCAATTCAAGCTCTCATTTATGAGCTCCATTCGTTATTTCAGATTGGCGGTTTCCAATTCAGGAAATGGACACCAATGAACCCCTTGCTGTGGAACATTCATTAAATTCTCTAAATGCTTGCAATTTCACACATTCGTTAAAGACAAATTCTTTGAAGGCTAGTAATTTAACCTATTCAGTAAATCCTGATTCATCCAAACGAATTCTAGGGCTTGAGTGGAACCGAGAAACAGATTCCCTACGAGTCAAAGTTGTAGAAAATCCAACTGTAATTACTAAACATCAGTTGTTAGCCCTAATCATGTGTAATTCTGACCCTTTGTATCTTTTGGAACCTTTCACAGCTAATTCGAAAATTTTAATACAAGGAGTGGTGAAGGTAGACTTGAAGTGGGATGATCCTGTGTCCTCATCTATTCTAATCAAGTGGAATAAATCTTCCAATTCTTTTGTTGACGAAAAGTCTTCAATTTCAATTTTATTCATGGAGTTATCCAAAAATTCTTGTTTAATAACTCAACTAGAACATGATATTGACATTCTCAGCAAATTTTCCTTATATATGAAGCTACTTCAAGTAGTTGCTTACATTCAAAGATCCGCTTATAACGCCAGATTCTCATTATAAGCAAAGGATCCTCTAAATGCTGTTGAACTCAACACCCCCTTTAAAACTATCATCAAGTTCTTACAATATTCTACCTTTTCAGATGAACTTAACCTACTTAGCAAACAGAGAACACTGTCTTTCGACTCAAAACAGTCTATCATTCTTCTTAACAACCATCCATTAACAGAAGTCATTATTCTATACTTCCATATCTATTCTTTGCAAGCGGGTCCTGATCAAGATCTCTCCTTAATAAATCAAAACTTTTGGATTCCTGGTGGCGGATCTACTGCTGAGAAAAAATTAAGAAAGTGTATTCGTTGCATCCGACCATCCGCCCAACCGATTACTCAGCTCATGGGAGACTTGTCCTCTCCAGGAATTAACTCTTGCAGATCCTTTGAGCGTCTAAGGATTGCTTTTTCAGGCCCAAACAAAAAAAATGTGTACATATTCGGAAGTCATCTCTATTTCAATTCTACAGTTGTCTTTTTCTTTGTATGTGCACCAAAGCAGTACATACTGAATCAGTAACGGAAATTACAACCGAAGCAATTCTCACTTTAAGGCATTTCATATCAAGAAAAGGATGTCCAACAGACATTTTTTCTGATATTGGGAGAACATTCGTTGTTGCAGATTCTTACCTTAAAAAACTGTACTTAGTACTCAAAGAATTACTCAAAGAATCCAAAATCCAAGACTTTAGTTCACAACACGAAATTCATCGGAAGTTCACACCTCCTTATGATCCGAATTATTTATCGGACTTAAATCAAGGACATATCTTTATTGGTTCTCCATTACTAACTTTACCTGAATTATCTATCCATAATAATCCATGTTTTAGTCTTTCTTCCAGGTGGAAGCTGTGCATCAAGATTTGCGATCAATTTTGGCTCCGATGGACAAGAGACTACCTCCACACCTTGTCTATATGGAAAAAAGGTAACCAACCTATCCAGATTGGGCAACTAGTCCTAGTCAACGAATATGCCATTCACACCACTCAATGGAAGTTAGCTCTTATTGATAACATTCATCCAGGGACTGACGGAGTAGTACGAGTGGTAACTATCCGTACAAGTGAAGGAACATTCAAACGGCCCATCCAGCAAATAGCCGTTCTGCCTGGCCCCCCCGGAGGTTATGGGCGAAAATGGAAAAGAAGACTCAGTGGCGTCCGATCTCCATGGCAACCGCTAGTCGACTTGACTAGAGTAATATTTTCGTTTGCGGAGCAAAGTTTCTTTTTCAAGAAATGTTTGGTGGCATCAGAAGGATGCGTGATTCTGTTTGTAAATTCTTTCTATTTCTACCGTGTGGCAGTCTGTAGACTAATTTATTCGTTATTCTAATATTCTTTATATTCTTTATCAACTATATTTTTTAATCGAAGAAAATGAAGTAATCTAGTGTGTGTGATGATAGTACGGAATAAATATGTTTTGTTTTATAATATCAAGCCTTATCTTCCTTCCAGTTTGTCCTGTATTTTTGGGAGATGGGTAAGTAACGTTAAGTTCATTTTGTTAACTTTCTATTCCTCTCATTCGATTTAATTTAAATTATGTCTTTGGTTTAAAATTCGAAATTCGAAACTCTAAAATTTTTAGTCTTATTCACAATTTTATAACCGATTCATGATTCTTATAATCCATCCTGTATTTAATAATTTCCCATTTTTATAAATTTCTCATTAATAATCCCAATGTTAATTAATATTGAAAGAAATGAAACTTGGTTTATAATTTCTAATATAAAGTTTTGCTATGTGTATATATCCTTTGTAGATTCTGGCATTAATTACATTGAAAATTGATTATGATTTCTTTTTAAAATAGCAATAAATAAGTCAATTTTAAATGCATGAATTATGCTGTATAGTTTGTGTAATTATAATTACAGACAACATTTTGTGCGTAAATATTAAGTGGATTATTGTCATAAGAGTAGCGTTTAAAATATTTAAAACATATTTAATTTTAGATTTATGCCAAGGAGTCGAATGCTACAATGGAGGAAAATGTGACACCAAATCTGGCAAGTGCGACTGTAGCAAAACAGCATTCAAAGGAGAAAAATGTGAAGAACGTAAGCAACGCTTTCATTTTCAATTAATTTTTTCTCTTGTTTTTATTTTTTTTAATTTTTAAATAGATTTTTAGTACATTAAAAAAATTTAAATTGCTTAATCCGAAGTTTTATCGTCAAAGTAGACTGGAGTTTTTTCGGACACCGAGACGAAAGTTCCATTAAGCAAAATATTTTTATAATTTCTTTTCAAATTAGTCCATTTCACATTATTTATTTTGGTAATGTAATTTTTTTAAAGAATATTTATTTATACGTAAGAAACACAATGTTTTATAGCTCTAATGGTTGAAAATTCTGTTTTAGTTAAAGACGATGACAGTGAAAAGGAAATAGAAAATTGCTTTACAACTCGTGGCAAATGTATAACAATAGACTCTGGAGGAAACATTGAATGCGTTTGCCCTTCAGACCTAGTATATTCCGAGACAAAAGGCTGTACAGGTGAGATATAGCAAGACAGTTTTATTTTATTAGAATTAAAATGAAATTTATTTACAAAAATGTATTGGTGAAATATATATTTTGGAGTAATGAATTTTGTTTGAAACAGTGACAATTTGAAAGTTTCAATAAATTTATTCACTGCCAGTAAAGTAAATGTAAATATTGCGACAAAAAAAGACTCCATACGGAAAAATTGGAAAAAAAATCTGTAAAGTTCTGAAAGAACTAATAATTGGCGCACTATTAAACAGTATATATTTAATATGCGTATATGATAGAATTGTTCAAAATTTCATAAAAGTTATTGCCTTTATATAAGTTAAATTTTTATTATTTATATATATATGCTGATGTGCAAAATTTAAGTACGAATTCCAACACGCCAAATTTCAAAGGATTTTCAAGCGATAATTTTCACGCGAATATTCAAAAGTAAGTAATATAATTCGAATAATTACTATCCGTGCATTACGGCTAGTAAATATAACATCTCATTTAGGTCCCACTTGGTCACAAGAATCACATTGACCACGGCGAAACAAAAAATAGGAAATTCCATACGTCTCTTTTATAGTGACTTTACAATGTCTTTTGACTGAGACTCTCATGTGACTGTTATTTGGATACTCAATTACTAAGTCATTGTTAATGTTGCATTATAATAAATCCCCAAATAATGTCATGTAAAGTGACATAGTGACTTTCTGTCACAAGATTTTGGCAAATGATGACAGAGACACTATTGTAAGTGAAAAGTGGTGAAAAGTGAACATGTGACTTTAATAAGATAATATTTGGTAATTTATCATAATGAAACGTTCACAATTACGTTGAAATAGAGGCTCCAGAATAGAGGTCACACGAGAGTCTGAATGAAACGGCGTAATAAAGTCACCTGGTGACTCGCTACAAAGCAACACTCACAATTGCATGTCAGTGGAGTCACATACAGTAGTCATTTGAGACTCACAAAAGAGACGCATGGAATTTCCTACTTTTTGCTTCGCTGTGGTGACTGTGACCCTTGTGCCCATGTCTGACCTGAATGAAATGTTATATAGTCTAGCTGTTATCCAAGGATAATAATTATTCGAATTATATTACTTCCTTTTGAATATTCGTATAAGAATTATCACTCGAAAATCCCTTGAAAATTGACACTTTGGGACTCAAATTTTGCACACCAGTGTACATATATATATCTGCATACAAAGATTTTTATATCCTATATTTAATAATATCCCATCTTTATAAATTTCTCATTAATAATCCCAATGTTAATTAAGATTGAAAGTAATGAAACCTGGTTTATAATTTCTAATATAAAGTTTTGCTTTATGTATATATCCCTTCTATATTCTGGCATTAATTACATTGAAAATTGATTATGATTTCTTTTTAAAATAGCAAAAAGTAAGTCAATTTTAAATGCATGAATTATGCTGTACAGATTGTGTAATTATAATTAGAGACAACATTTTGTGCGTAAATATTAAGTGGATTATTGTCATGAGAGTAGCGTTTAAAATATTTAAAACATATTTAATTTTAGATTTATGCCAAGGCGTCGAATGCTACAATGGAGGAAAATGTTACACCAAATCTGGCAAGTGCGACTGTAGCAAAACAACATTCAAAGGAGAAAAATGTGATGAACGTAAGCAACGCTTACATTTTCAATTATTTTTTTCACTTATTTTTATTTTTTTAAATTTTTAAATAGATTCTTAGTACATTAAAAAAATTTAAATTGCTTAATCCGAAGTTTTATCGTCAAAGTAGACTGGAGTATTTCCCGACACCGAGACGAAAGTTCCATAAAGCAACATATTTTTATAATTTCTTTTCAAATTAGTCTGTTTCACATTATTTATTTTGGTAAAGTAATTTTTTAAAGAATATTTATTTATACGTAAGAAACACAATGTTTTATAGCTCTAATGGTTGAAAATTCTGTTTTAGTTAAAGACGATGACTGTGAAAAGGAAATGGAAAATTGTCATAGAACCCGTGGCAAATGTATAACAAAAAACTCTGGAGTAAACATTGAATGCGTTTGCCCTTCAGACCTAGTATATTCCGAGACAGAAGGCTGTACAGGTGAGATATAGCAAGACAGTTTTATTTTATTAGAATTAAAATGAAATTTATTTACAAAAATGCATTGGTGAAATACATATTTTGGAGTAAAGAATTTTGTTTGAAACACTGACATATTGTAAGTTTCAATCCATTTATTCTCTGCCAGTAAAGAAAATGTAAATATAGCGATAAAAAAAAGACCTCATGCGTAAAAATTGAAAAAAAAAATGGAAAGTGCTGAAAGAACTAATAAGTGGCGCACTATTAAACAGTATATATTTAATATACTGTTGCGTATATGATAGAATTGTTGAAAGTTTCATAAAAGCTATTGCATTTGAATAGTACAAATTTGTTTTATATATATGTATATTCTGGTATGCAAAATTTAAGTACGCGTTCTAAAACGCCAAATTTCAAAGGATTTTCAAGCGACATTTTAAACGCAAAAATTCAAAAGTATGTAATATAAATTGAATAATTAATATCCCTGCATAAAAGCTAGTCCATATAACATCTAATTCAGGTCCCACATGGTCACATGTGTCACATTTACCACGGTGAAACAAAAAATAGGAAATTCCATACGTCTCTTTTATGAGTCTAAAATGATTACTATATGTGACTCAAGTGACAGGTCATTGTTACTGTTGCTTTGTGTCGAGTTACCAGGTGACTTTACAATGTCGTTTTACTGAGTTTCTCATGTGACTGTTATTTGGATACTCAATTTCTAGGTCATTGTGAATGTTGCAGTATAATAAATCACCAAATAATGTCATATAAATTGACATGGTGGCTTTCTGTCACAAGATTTTATCAAATGGTGATATAGAATATAATGTGAAGTAATCACGGTGAAAAGTGGTGAAAAGTCAATATGTGACTTTAATGGGATATTATTTGGTAATTTATCATAATGCAACGTTCTCAATTACTTTGAAATTGAGTCTCCGGAAGAGAGGTAACACGAGAGTCTCTAAGAAACGTCATTGTAAAGTCACCTGGTGACTCGCCACAAAGCTGCAGTCGCAATGACTTGTCCGTGGATTCACATATAGTTGTCATTTGAGACTCATAAAAGAGACGTATGGAATTTCCTATTTTTTGTTTCTACTCTTTTGGCCATGTGTGACCTGAATGACATATTATATGGACTAGCTGTTATGCGAGGATAATAATTATTCGAATTATATTACTTCCTTTTGAATATTCGTATGAAAATTATCGCTCTAAAATTCCTTGAAAATTGACATTTTGGGACTCGTCCTAAAATTTTGCACACCAGCATATATATATATATATATATATATATATATATATATATATATATACTTTGATTTGGATATTCTGTATTTAATAGTTTCTCATTTTTATAAATTCCTCATTAATAATCCCAATGTTTATTAATATTAAAATTAATGAATCCTGGTTTATAATTTCTAATATAAAGTTTTGCAATGTGTATATATTGCTTGTAGATTCTGGTATTAATTACATTGAAAATTGATTATAATTCCTTTTCAAATCAGTAATAAATAAGTCAGCTTTAAATGCATGAATTATGCTGTATAGTTTGTGTAATCATAATTACAGTCAACATTTTGTGCGTAAAATTTATGTAGATTATTGTCATATGAGTAGAGTTTAAAATATTTAAAATATATTTAATTTTAGATTTATGCCAAAGCATCGAATGCTATAATGGAGGAAAATGTGACACCAAATCTGGGAAGTGCGACTGTAGCGAAACAGCATACAAAGGAGAAAAATGTGATGAACGTAAGTATCGCTTGCATTTTCAATAGATTCTTACATTGTTGTTGAAGAATATTTTGTTGAGGAATATGTAATTAAATGTAAGAAGCTAAAAGTTTTTAAGTTCTAATGATTGAAGATTCGTTTTAGTTAAAAACAATGACTGTCAAGAGAAAATCGAAAATTGTCATAGAACTGGTGGCAAATGTATAACAAAAGGCTCTGGAGGCAACATTGAATGTGAATGTCCTACAGAACTAGGATATACCGAAAAAGTAGGCTGTACAGGTGAGCTATATCAAGATATTTTATGACAATATAAAAGAAAATTATTTACAAAACTTTATTGGTGAAATACATCTTTTTGAGTATAAATTTTTTATTTTATTTTATTTTTTTTTCATTTTGAAAATTTTATCATATTTAATATCCGTTTGTAAATAAATTGTATATTCGTGGATAAGAAAAAAGTCTCCATATTGACAAAATGTAAAAAAAAAAAAAAAAAAAAAAAAAAAAAAAAAAAAAAAAATTGGAAATTGCTGAAAGAGCTAAAAGACCTATTAGGACCTATTAAACAGCATATATATAACATCCGTATATGATTAAAATTAGAATTAATTAAAATATGTGACATATTCAGTACGATTGAAATTTCAGTGCTACTTTTGCAATTTGGAAATAGGGGAATTTGAGTTTCTATGAAAATAAAATCAGTTATTTTACATGTATATACAATACTGAATGGAGTCACAAACATGGATACTTAAAATGTAATCTTATTAAATTGCAAAAATTTTCACATTTTTTTTTTTGTATCAGTTCATGACACATTTCATAAAAGCTATTGCTTTTAAATGGAATCGTTATTTTTTATTTTTGTTAATTTTTATTTTTTGCATAGTTAGATTTTTAAACCCCTATATTTAAGAAATTTCTTCTTTGATAAGTCTCTTCTATGTTAATCGCATCTTTAATTAACATTGACTGTAATGAAACCTGGTTTGTATTTTTAAATATAAAGTATTACTATGATTTTTATTGCACGCACATTCAAGTATTATTTACATTTAAAATTGATTATAATTCGTATTTAAATTATAAATATATGAAATATACTGTATATTTTGTGTAATTACAATTAATTTGTGCGGAAAATTACTACACGTGAAAAGCTGAAAATTTTTAAAACATTTATTTTTAGATTTATGCAAAAGCATAGAATGTTTCAATGGAGGAAAATGTGACACAAAATCTGGCAAGTGCGACTGCAGCAAAACATTATACCAAGGAGAAAAATGTGAAGAACGTAAGCAACGCTATCATTTTCAATAAGTACTTACATTTATTTTTTTAAACTATTGACGTAGTTTAATATTACATTGAAACATATTTTCACTGAGAAACTTGAAAGTAGATTTTCTAAAATTTCACACTTTTATTCTCTAAATATTTGCAAATTATTTTAAAGGTGTGAAAATAATTTCATCGAAAATAAAATCTTAATTATAACGAAATTTTTAAAGATTCGTGAAAAATATTGCTGACGATAAATAGAAAATTTTGAGGAACAGTATATAAAATGTAAAAACATGCTCGAAAAAATCATAAGGATCAAATATATAACCCCAAAAACAAAGTGAAAACTATTACAAATTATCTGATGGTCTGTAATTATACAGTTCAATAAGTGAAGGACAAAACCTTTTCAGCTTTGTGGACAATAATCTTTAAAAAATGAAATTTTCGTTTAAGTTTATGAATTTCTTTTTACTTCTTCAAGTCTTAGAATAATTTAATTTCCACTGCTAAGTCTCAATAGTTGAATGCCAATTTTAATCGTTGAACGTATCATTCCTGGATGCTTACTTTCAAAATTCGAAGAAAATTCGCATATCTGGTCGTTATACATTATCCTAAACGCTCACTCTTTGATTAAATTAGAATTATTCAAGAAATATCTTAGAGTTAATGTTGTAAAGAATGGTATAATTGACGTCATTGTTAAATTAAAACACAAAACCACATGCACATGCACTTTCATTTTTGTTAAAAGATCTATTTTGAACAAATCCATTCGTTTTAAATTCATATAAAAAATTTATGCTTCGGAGTTTCAATCGGATTCGCCTTTTTTTACGCATCATTAAAAGTAAAATGTAATTACACAGTATTACAATTTAATTATTTTTTGCAGTGCTATTTTTAATTCTTAAAAAATGTGAATGACTATTAAGACAAATCCAAAACTATTCTGAAATCAAATGTTGGAAATGTCTTAAAAATTCATATATCACATATTAATAAATATTTTAAATACACTTCAGTAAAATTTATATGCATAACCCGCATTTTTAGCGTGAAAGTAGATTAGAGTAGTTCTAGACATCAAGAATAGATTCCAGTATACAAGATATTTTTATAATTTGTTTTCAAACTAGTCCATTTCGTTATACTTGTTTTGGAAATATATATTTTTAAAGAATATTTAATTATATTCAAGAAGCACAATATTTTAAAGTCCTAATGATTGAAGATTCGCTTTTAGTTAAAGAAGATGACTGTCAAAAGAAAATGGAAAATTGTCATAGAACTAAAGGAAAATGTATAACAAAAAACTTTGGAGACAACATTGAATGCGAATGTCCTACAGACCTAGGATATTCCGAGAAAGAAGGCTGTATAGGTGAGCTATATCAAGACATTTTTATTTTATGACAATATATAAGAAATATATTTACAAAATTTTATTGGTGAAACACATTTTTTCGAATATAAAAAAAATGTTTAGTTTTTGTCTTAATTTTGAAAGTTTTAATCTATTTATTATATGTCTGTAAATAAATTGTACATACACGGATAAAAAAAAAGTCTCCATATTGACAAAATGAAAAAAAAATGGAAAGTGCTTAAAGATCTATTAGGCAGTGGACTATTAAACGACATATATATAACATTCATATATGATACTAGTGAAAAATGCTCCAAGGAGCAGTGCAAAAGCAGAATATGATTTTAATTGAGCATTAAAAAGTAATGGACAAGTGCTTCTGTGAATTACTGAGCATGAGGAAGGATAAGGGATCCCTTCTTGGCTACAACTCACTTCAATGCCAACTTTGAAAAAATCATATTTGCGCTTTTTCCATACAAAAGAAATTTGTGGTTTTTTAGTAGAATTTTCCACTGTGCTTTAGATGTTAACCAGGGGTGTAGTCATAAAAATAACATAAGATATATGCTCTAAGCAGAGGGATATTCTAGAGTGTGTATACTATAAGCTTTCTTGAAAAACAGAGGGTATATGGTGTTCTATTAAAAAGTCCAGAAGGTGTACGGCGTATAGCCTGTACTACATCTCTGATGTTAACTGCACTGTTCACTCTGCACTATACTACAAATCAATTTTCTGTGCAATTATACACTTAGGGTATGCTTGGTGGCAGTGCATGAATGTGATACCTGCAGGAACTAGGTATCTGGCATTATGTCGCCTTCCTTTACATTTTTGTCTAATTAAGCTGCATCTTTACTGGTTACGTCTTTACACTATACATTTTTATAGTAACTGCGACTGATTTGTTTTCACGGAAAAAGCGCAAATATGATTTTTTCAAAGTTGGCATTGAAGTGAGTTGTAGCCAAGAAGGGATCCCTTATCCTTCCTCATGCTCAGTAATTAACAGAAGCACTTGTCCATTACTTTTTAATGCTCAATTAAAATCATATTCTGCTTTTGCACTGCTCCTTGGAGCATTTTTCACTAGTCCTTCTATTTTTCCATATTCCATAGGGATACTGCACAACTTGTTTTGTATTTTATATATGGAAAACAAAATCTTATTTGTATTGAAATTAAAAAATGCTACATACTCTAATACTCTGGTATTACAAATTAAAAAAAAATTTTAAACAGGTTTTTCTATACCAAAATTCTACGGTGGTTTTCAAAAAAAAAAAAAAAATCAGTTTTTCACTAAAGTGAATAAAATAATAAATCCTTTCAAAGAATAGATTTTTCATTCAAATATCCATTATTTTTGCCAAAAACAGGAACTTTTTTTATGCAAGAGTAAAGTTTGATACAAAAACCATGCTTCTTTTTTTTCTTAATCCGTATTTATTACGGACTTATTAAAAACGTACTCCACCGCTTTTATAGGAAACTATTGCTTTACTGTGTTATGGAGCATTCTCATTGGCCATAAAGAGACATTCTATAAAAGCTGTGGAGTGACTCTGCAACAAATGGGTCAAATTTTTAACAGTGCACTGTTAAAAATCTGCTGCATTTTGCTGCTACGCCCTCCACCACTTGTATATAATATCTCTATTCCAATCAATGAAAAAGCGCCATTTCACGGCCAAGTAACCGTTTTCTATACAAGCAGGGGTGTGCGTTGCAGCAAAATGCAGCAGATTTTTAACAGTGTGCATATCCTTGGCGCTATAGTTTACAGGAGTGGTACATTGTTCAAAATTTGAAACTTTTGCTGCATCGCCACTCCATCGCTTTGATAGAATATCTCTATTTTGATCGATGAGAATCCTCGATAATGCATTTAAGTAATCGTTTTCTACTTATCTACTATATCGTTTCCGTATATTTATTTTTTCAATCAGCACCAAGGTGCGCACTTTATTAGAAGACGTGCTCTATTAGAGGGCGCATTCTATTAGAATAAATACGGTATATACTTATAATAAATACACTTTTTTAAAGTACAGGGCCCCAATATTTGACAGGTATGCCAGGCATTTTTGCCATTGATGCCATTGTGCTAAAAACAAAATATAAATAAATGAAAAAAATGGATAAAATATAAATTTGGCATGGTGCAAAAAATTGCCTAATTTAAAATTAAAAATCAAATTTGACAGCCACCAGGGCTAGACACCGTGCATAATTATTCAGTAAATGATTCATTAACACTAGAACGTCCGAAAATTCTACTCAAGTTTGAAAATAATATTTCTCACCAGAATTTTTATTCAAAATTATTTAATTGATTTATTTAACGTAAATTTGCGTGGATTAGATTTAAATTATTTCAAGAAAATTTTTCTGGTTCGAATTGAAATTTAGTTACATGATTGGAGTCGAATCGACTCCATCCGGGCGTTCTAGTGTTAAAAAATGACAAAAATCAGCATGTCAAAAATTTCTAAAAAATTCATAATTCGTTAAAAAATTAAGTTAAAAATAAGAGAAAAAAAAGCATTCTGTATTTTTTTATGCTTAATCGAATGGTGTAACTGGTTTTTCTCTCCAATGATCACAAGTACCTTAGATTGATGACTGCCATTCTTTTATTTCATCTTGTAAAAAAACTGTTTAACGTAAAGCTATGAATTTTTACAGGATTAATTAGCATCGCAAAATCTTTAAAATAAACTTTACCGCAACATTCTATCTGCAATAGAACGTTAGATATACCCATTTATGACCAAGTTTGGAAAATACGCAATTTCAGAAAAACCGCCCAGCGAAATAACGTTTTCTCGATGACTACCTCGGGATAAAAAGTTTGTCTTTTGTTTAAAAAAAAAATTAAGTTTTTATCTTTAGTAGTTTTCGAGAAAAGTGCTGGGACACAAAATTTTTGTCATATTTTCAGAATACTCTACAGTACACCTACAGTATGCCATAAAAAAAATAATTTTTGTGCTATGTTGTGCGTCTTGGTCAGACGAACATTTAAAAAAAAAATCATCAAAATTGGATAAGTATTTAGTTAGTTATTGCAAAAAGAAAAATTGAAAAATCCGTGTGCACCATCGCTCAATCATATTATTGTAGCGCGCTGCCGCGCGCACAATGAGAATTAAATAAAATTTGTGACAAATTCAATACGATTAAAAACTTTCCGTGCTATTTGTGCTATTTGAAAATATAAGAATTTGAGTTTCTATAAAAAATAAAATCAGATATTTTACATGTATGTACAATACTGAATGAAGTCACAAACAGGGATACTTAAAATGTAATTTTATTAAATTGCACAAATTTTCAATAACTTTGTTTCTGCATCAGCTTATGACACATTTCGTAAAAGCTAAAGCTTTTGAATGGAATAGTTATTTTAAATTTTTATTTACTTTTATTTTTTGTGTAGTTTGATTTGTAAATCCCTATATTTAAGAATATCCTACTTTGATAAGTCTCTCCTTAATAATCCCACTGTTAATTAAAAGTGACTGAAATAAAATCTGTTTTGAAATTTTTAATATAAAGTATTGCTATGTGTATATATTGCATGTACATTCTGGTATTAGTTACACTTAAAATTGATTATAATTCCTCTTTTTAAATATAAAAAATATGCAGTGTAGTTTAAGTAATTATAATTACAATCAATATTTTGTGCGTCAAATTTATGTGGATCATTGTCATATGAGAAGCGTATAAAATTTTAAATATATATATATTTTTAGATTTATGCCAAGGCATCGAATGCTACAATGGAGGAAAATGTGACACCAAATCTGGCAAGTGCGACTGCAGCAAAACAGCATACATAGGAGAAAAATGTGAAGAACGTAAGCATCGCTTGCATTTTCAATAAATTTTTACATTTATTTTGTTAAAGAAAAGGATATTTAATAAAATGTACTAAGCCTAAAGCTTTTAAGTTCTAATGATTGACGATTCTGTTTTAGTTAAGGACGATGACTGTCAAGAGAAAATGGAAATTTGTTATAGAACAGATGGCAAATGTAATACAAAAGACTCTGGAGAAAACATTGAATGCCAATGCCCTACAGACTTAGGATTTTCCGAGAAAGAAGGCTGTACAGGTGAGCTATATGAAGACAATTTTATTTTATAACAATTAAAATGAAATTTATTTACGTAACTTTATTGGTGAAACACATCTTTTAGAGCATTATTATTATTTTATTTTAACCGTAACATTTTGAAAATTTTAATTAATTTGTTATCTATCTGTAAATAAATTGTAAATGCGCCGATAAAAAAAAGGTAGCCATATTGACAGAATGAAGAAAAAGAATTGGAAACTGCTGAAAGAGTCATTAAGCAGTAAACTATTAAACGGTATATATATAACATCCTTTTATGATAGAATTATTTGAAATATGTGACAAATTAATGTGATTTCAAACTTTCTGTGCTATTTTATACTATTCGAAAACTGATGAATTTGAGTTTCTATAAAATATAAAATCAGATATTTTACATATATATACAACACTGGAAGAAGTCGCAAATACCGGTACTTAAGAGGTAATCTTATTAAATCGCACATACTTTCACTTTTTTTGTATCAGTTCATGACACATTTCATAAAAGCTATTGCTTTTGATAGGAATCGTCATTTTTAGTTTTTATTTATTTTTCTTTTTCTTTGTGTAGTTAGATTTTTAAATCCCTATATTTAATAATTTCCTACTTTGATAAGTCTTTACTTAATAATCCGACCTTTAATTAAAATTGACTGTAATGAAACCCGGTTTGTATTTTTAAATATAAAGTATTACTATGGTTTTTGTTACATGCACATTCAGGTCTTATTTACATTTAAAATTAATTATAATTACTATTTAAAAAAGGTAAAAACAAATCAGTTTTAAATTTTGAAATATACTGTATAGTTTGTGTAATTACAATTAAAGTCAACTTTTTGTGCGGAAAATTATCATGTGTGAAAAGTTGATATTTTTTAAAGCATATTTATTTTTAGATTTATGCAAAAGCATCGAATGTTTTAATGGAGGAAAATGTGACACCAAATCTGGCAAGTGCAACTGCAGTAAAACAGCTTACATAGGAGAAAAATGTGAAGAACGTAAGCAACGCTTCCATTTTCAATAAATACTTACATTTATTTAGTTAAAGAATATATAATTAAATGTAAGACGCCCAAAGTTCTCAAGTTCTAATGATTGACGATTCGGTTTTAGTTAAAGATGAAGACTGTCAAAAGAAAATGGAAAATTGTCATAGAACTCAAGGCAAATGTAAAACAAAAGACTCCGGAGAAAACATTGAATGCGAATGTCCTACAGACCTAGGATATTCTGAGAAAGAAGGCTGTACAGGTGAGCTATATCAAGACAATTTTATTATATGAGAATATAAAAGATATTTATTAACAAAATTCCATTGGTGAAACACATATTTTGAAAGATTAAAAAAAAAAAAAACTTTTTTTTTTCTTTTTTTTTACTGTGACATTTTGAAAATATTAAATCATTTATTATCTGTCTGTAAATAAACTATAAATGCGCCGATAAAAAAGAAGTCTCCATGCTGACAAAATGAAAAAAAAAAGGAAATTGATGAAAGATGTATTAAGCAGCAAACTATTAAACGGTATCTATATAACATCCTTATATGATATAATTGTTTAAAATATGTGACAAATTAAATGCGATTTAAAAAATTTTGTGCCATTTTATACTATTTGGAAATTGAGGAATTTGACTTTTTACAAAAAATAAAATCATATATTTTACGTATATATACACAGGGCTCGTTCAACTTTATAACTAAATTTTTACATTTTTTTCAACGTATTTCACTGCAGAAAATCTTTACGAAAATTGCGAATCGAGCAGGTGGTTATGAATTCTACTTCCTAAAAATTAAATATAAATTTTCTTATCCTTAATAGTGATGCCAGAGTCTTTATAAAATATAAGGAGTGTGCGAACACTGTATACAATACTGAATGAAGTTGCAAAAGTATCTAAAATGCAATACCATTAAATTGCACATACTTTCAAAAACTTTTTTTTTGTATCAGTTTATGACACATTTCGTAAAAGCTATTGCTTTTGAATGTAATCGTCATTTTTAGTTTTACTTATTTTTATTTTTTTGCGTAGTTAGATTTGTAAATTCCTATATATAATAATTTTCTCCTTTGATAAGTCTCTCCTATGTTAATCCCATCTTTAATTAACATTGACTGTAATGAAACCTGGTTTGTATTTTTAAATATAATGTATTGCTATGATTTTTATTGCATGCACATTCAAGTATTATTTACATTTAAAATTGATTATAATTCCTATTTAAATTATGGAAAAACAAATAAATTTTAAATATTTTAAATATACTGTATAGTTTGTACTGTATACGCAACCTTTTGTGCGGAAAATTATCATATGTGAAAAGTCGAGAAATTTTAAAACATATTTATTTTTAGATTTATGCAAAAACATCGAATGTTTTAATGGAGGAAAATGCGACACCGAATCTGGCAAGTGCAACTGCAGTAAAACAGCTTACATAGGAGAAAAATGTGAAGAACGTAAGCAACGCTTTTCTTTTTGAATAAATTCTTACATTTATTTTTTTAAGTATTAACATAGATTGTTATTACATTGAAACATATTTTCACTCAGAAACTTGAAAGTATTTTTTATAAAATTTCAAACTTTCATTCTCTAAACTTTTGCTCTAAACATTTTAAAGATTCATGAAAACTGTTTCAGACAATAAATAGAACATTTTGAGGAAGAGTATATAAAATGTAAAACACGTGTGAAAAAATCATATGGATCAAACATATGACTCCAAAAACAAAGTGAAAACTATTAAAAATGATCTGGTTGTCTTTAATTATACAGTTTAACAAGTGAAAGACAAAACCTTTTTAGTTTTGTAGACAATAATCTTTAAAAAGCGAAATTTTGGTTTAATTTTAAGAATTTATTTTTATTTCTTCAAGTCTTATAATAATTTAATTTCCGAAATGAATACGCCGCAAAGTCTCAATATTTGAATGCCAATTGTAATCGCTGAATGTATGATTTCTGGAAACTTATTTTAGAAATTCAAAGTAAATTTGCATATCTGGTCGTTATACATTATCCTAAACGCTCAGTCTTTGATTAAATTAGAATCATTCAAGAAATGTCTTAGAGTTAATGTTGTAAAGAATGGTATAATTGGCATCATTGTTTAATTTAAAACACAAAACCACGCGCACATGCACTTTCATTTTTTTTAAGATCTATTTTGAACAAATCCATTCGTTTTAAATTCATGTAAAAAACTCATGCTTCAGAGTTTCACTCAGATTGGCTTATTTTACGCTTCATTAGAAAGTATAATGTTAGTACGCAGTATTACAATTTAATTATTGTCCTAAAGTGCTACTTTTATTCTTAAAAAATGTGAATGATAATGAAGACACATCCAAAATTGTTCTGAATTCGACTGTCATAAATGTCTCAAAAAGTGAGATATCACATATTAATAAACATATTAAATATACTCCTTTAAAATGTTAATTGCATAACCTACAATCTGGAATTATCGTGAAAGTAGATCGGAGTAGTTCGAGACATCGAAAATAAATTCCATTACTCAAAATATTTTTGTAATTTCTTTTCAAACCAGTCCGTTTCGTTATATTTGTTTTGGAAACATATTTTGTTTAGGAAAATATAATTAAATGTAAGAAGCCTAAAGTTTTTGAATTCTAATGATTGAAAATTCTGTTTTAGTTAAAGATGATGACTGTCAAGAGAAAATGGAAAATTGTCATAAAACTGATGGCAAATGTATAACAAAAGACGCTGGAGAAAACATTGAATGCAAATGCCCTACGGACCTAGAATTTTCCGAGAAAGAAGGCTGTACAGGTGAAACATGTTAACATAATTTTATTTTATAACAATTAAAATTAAATTTATTTCATAACTTTATTAAACAAAGTACAAGTTACACGAAGCAAATGACTTTTCTTGATGTTTTCTGATCCCTAATATCCAGTATTTTTGAATAATATGACTTGCAGATTTTTTTATATCCTTCAGGATGAACATCTTTTACAGAATTTGTAATCTTTCATCACCGGTTTTTACAAAAGAAATTTTTGCCTGTATGAGTCGGGAAAATTCCTTGATTAAATGAAAAAGCTGATTTGAATAATCAATGTATTTGAGCGCCATATGCGTCACTTACGATTGGCGCTCGTCTCAAAAGGGTTAGTTCATCATGCAAAGATTTTGCCTGATATTCAATAATTAGTTACAAAATCATTCCATGTTCTGAGAGTAAAATAGATAGATTTTTGGATTACTTTGTTTTGTTCTCAATCAATCATTTCTTTGTGTCACTTGCAAGAAAACATTCTGATCATTGCATAGTTGCGATTTCTTCACAAACTTCTTTTCGCGGCGTTATTTCAATTTCAATTTCATATTAATTAGAAGTTAAAAGAAAAAATTTTGAAAATCATGTCATAAAATTATATTTACATTTGAATATTAAATCAGAAAGAACATACAGTTCAACAATACAGTTAACTGAGACATTTCACTTTTCTGAATGATATTTTAAACTATTTTTGCAATTTTTAGAGAGTGGAAATATTTTTTTCTAGCAATAACTATGTCTTCACATGAATATCAAAAAGAGAAAGAAAACATTTAAATCATAAACAAATTCATTAATGTGCATTAAAAACATCAATAAATAGAAATTACGTTTTATATAAAAAGACAAAGTAATACTGGAATGCAGTTAAAATGAAAAAAACCTATTTAGACAATACATATACGTCGTATTTTGATATTATTGTGAATTCTAAGACGGCAAAAATTAATATTTTCTTTTAAACAACAAAGGAGAAAGAGGAATTTTGGGAAAACTACACTAGATGTTAACGATTCATTTAAAATTCTTCATTTTAAAAATTTTCTTATATCATGGTTCACAAAATACCAGGAGGCAAAGACTTTGAGTATTTCACTGTTTATTTGATATTATTTAATCAAACATGTAAATAGTCAGTAGAAACTTAATAGCAGATGATTAGACCTTAAAATTCTTCAATCAAAGAGAAATCAATGGAAATCCGTTTTCAGAAAAACCGCCACTTAAAGAAAAAAAAAAAAGATCAATTTTCGCAATGTTTTAATTGTTTATCAAATTAGCGTGTTTATACAGATTGTTGGTACCTGAACGCGGGTTGATCAGCATAGCTCGTAGGGGGAATAGCCCCCTACTGTATAAATATATTTATAGATATTTCTGTTAGATACAACTACGCTAGTCTTAACTAATTAAATGACGGAGCATGCGAAATCGTAATGAGAAGGCAATGTAAATATCCCTGTATGTACATTAGAGTGGTCACAAGACATATGGGAAAAATTTACTTTAATCTTATCTTCGGAGGGACCCTCCTAAAAGTTGCCCATTAGTTAAAAAATGAGATTGAAATTTTTTTAACTCAATTGAATAATATTAACCCGTGCCGTTAAGGACGCCAAATTGGCATCAGAAAAAATAACGCACCAATGTGGTGCATATATGACATCTGTGCTCATAATAATCAAGAGCTCAGTATTTTTATACTAGCGTGGCGCAGATAATAAATCGCCAAATATTGTACCCGGTGCATTTTTTCACATTTCATTATTTTTTTTTAAATACAATAATATAATCTTTTCATTCATTATATTTATAATACATAATTTTAATTTGAAATTGAAAAGTTTTAAATTCATCACTTTTATTTATTTTATTAAGTAAAAAGAACAGAAAAAAATAAAAACAATGACATTTTGAAGCTTCATAATTGCATCGAAGAATAAAAACATAAATAAATCCAATTTACCACAGCCAAAATCATCCCAAAGGACTTTTTCACAGAAATCAATAAGAGACGTTTCATTTGGACGTTGCTATTAAACAATTAACAAATAATTGTGATTTTTCTGCCAATACGTTAGCGTAATATATATATATATATATATATATATATATATATATATATATATATATATATATATATATATATATATATATATATATATAGACAGATAGATAGATAGATAGATAGATAATTTATTAAATATGTTGTTAAGTGCCTGGAAAGAGCGAGCTCTTCGATTTGTATTGCAGTTGAAGTGTATCTAAAACGAACAACTGAAACTCTATTTTTATTGCATAAAAGATTTTCTTACTAACTATCATTAACTATTTATAGAATTTAGTAAAAATTCCGGTATCCCTTCCCTCTCGCCTTATCTGTATTATGGAAGAATAGCAACTGTCAAGTTATGAGCTTTTTATTTTATAATGATCGCCAAGTGAAAATGAGCGCGAGAAACCTGTTAGACTTGCAGATTTTTATTTTAAGTAGAAGCGTAATACGACTTCATAAAACCGCTATATCCAAAAAACAAAGAACTGAGCTGATGAAAATCAGATTTTAAAATTGCGATTTAGAAGTGTTTTTCAATAGAATGGTAAATTGCTTCCTCATTTTTTGAACAAAGTAAATGTAGAGAAGATAACAGTTTTTATTAGTTGTGGAGATGTAGAATAGGTGAAAGGAGTAACTCAAATTGAAAGTAGTATCGAAATAATTCAGGCAAAATCTATAATTTCAGCAATTGAAAAGTGGCTGAATATTGATAAAATTCAGGCAATACGTTTTAATACTACTGCAGTAAATGTTGATCGCCTCAGAAGAACCTGAATTTTACTGTAGAAATTATTACAGGAAATATTTTCTGTATTTTACCATATCGCCACCATAATTTAAAAATTATCCTAAAAAAGCCAGATTTTTATATAAAAAAAATTCAGATTCGGTTGTCTAAGTTGGACGAGACTAAAAGTAGAAAAGTGCTATTAAAACGGAAATATTAGATATAAAACATTTAGTTTAGAAGAAATTTTTTACAGAGTACTTAAAAAATGAAAAGTCCACGGATGCTTATAAATAATTTATCCAACTTTGTGTGATTTCCAAAAGACGTCTTCCTCCAAAAGCTATTTTTTCAGAGCTGCTGGTGCTATTCATCATAACAGATGGATGATACAGAGCATTTATTCATTTATCTTTTCACAAATAAGCTCTCATTAAAAAAGTTTTTTAGAAACATTTGCTTCTCTATAATTAATATTTATTGTTAAAGCATAGTTCCATGCTCCCTTCAACACTTTGCCCCCCGATAAAGATTTGTAATTATTTAAATAAATTGTTTACTATAGAATTGTTAACAAAGCTGCAAACAAAGCTCTCGCTAAAATGATAAACCGTCTTCAGTATCTTAACTCGGATCAAGTAGCATTTTCATTTTTAGATAGTAATTTTGAAAGAAAAGTCAAAATAAGCATGGCTGTAAAATTAATGACAATTAAAGAAGAAAATGATGATGATGAAAGGAATTTAAGAATATCAATAGATATAAAGTGGATTATTTATAAACAAAGAAGTCAATGTTTGTCTCAAATTGTAATTGTTTTAATATGCAATTTTTAAATACTAACCCCAATGTATGGTGCAAAAATTATTTAAAAGCAGAAAATATAGTAAAACCATTTAAGATTGTCAATAACACAGCTTAAAGGCAAATAAAATTAATTGAAAATTTCAATTCCTGTTTTAAAAAAAACGAAAAATAAAAGCAGCTTCTGTTGTAAAATTGTATCTATAGATAAACTTTTAAAGACTCTTAAAAAAATATATAAATAAGGCATTACCATCTTATTGTAACAGTTGTAATGGATAATATATTTTTCCTTATCATGCTCTCTTTCTTCAACGTCAACTTTAAATAGAATATGCAATTGAACATTATTTAGCTTAATTTTTATACCTTTATTTCTTTTTATTTTTTTCAGTTTAAATATAATTTTTTTTCATTTACTTAGAATTTTTTTATTAAACCTTTTATTATGTGCAAAATGAAAGCAAAAAGGTGAAAAGACTATGAAATGGAAAGTTATAGTCTTTTTTCACATTTTCATAAAAAGTCAATTTTTAGGATTCACACCGAGTCCGGTTCAGAAAAAATGCGCATATGTTTAAATTTATAATTTTTTATAAAAAAGTGGTACGTGTTTTTTCAAAGCAAAAACATTTTTTATAAAATTTGACCAGTATTATGTGTTTAGCATCAGCTGTATTCATTTCATGAAGGAAAAACAGCATTTTTTTCGAAAAATCACGTTTTCTTTCAGAATTTGACCACAATGAGGCATAGGTTAATATTATCCAACTGAGTTGAAACTTTACCAATCTCATTTTCTAGCCAATTGGCAACTTTCTGGTTAGGTCCCCCGTAAAAAATTTAAAAATTGATTTCTTGTGACCATCCTAAGGAGCATTCTACTGGGGCGATTCATTGTGTTATGTATTAAAAAGTGTATTACAAAAAGTTTGTTATATAAATACATGAAAACAATTCCAAAAAGTGCATCATGATACAAAATACTTTACAACATCGGTATGATAAAATATAAATGCTTAAAAAAATTTAAACATTAGATGTTAAAGTTACCAAAACTCTACTCCAAGAGCATTCAGCTTAACGTAGGCCTTTTCATTGCAAAGGACAAATAATTAAAAAGTCCTACCGGCAATGCCGGGAGGAAGAGGTAGCTTTCATATACTTATATATATATTTATTTATTTTAAAGTAAGTTACATTGTTCAAAAATACTAAGCTCAAATTAGTGGAAATAATCTTATAAAATTAGTGATTTTATAAGATTGAATACTAGTTTTTGTCAAGACTGAATATTAATAGGAATTTTTAGAAATTAGTCATCTTTTATTCAACCTGGTTTTATTTTAAGCGATTTAGAGAGTCACCAAATTCCACGATATCTTAAAGTGTATGCCATTTTAAAGCAACATTGTGGATCGTTCAGATCAGACCGTTTCAAAATGTCAGCCATAAGCAAAATTCAAAGTGCTATAACTCAATCATTTTTTAAGATATAGACAAAATAAAAAGCGTTCTGAAATCGTTGTTTTAAGTTCTAACACGTAAAAGAAAAATATTTTTCAACTTTTAATTTTTTCGCATTTAATTTTAAATTTTTAAATTTTAAAAAAATTTAAAATGGCCACCATTTTGAAACAAAATGGTGGATGATGCTGGCCAACGAACTCGGTCGAGACATTTGTATGTACTATGTACATACCAAGTTTCATTGAAATCGGTTCATAAATACGCGTGTTCTCACGTGACAAAAATCAGATCGTTTCAAAATGTCAGCCATAAGAAAAATTCAAAGTGCTATAACTAAATCATTTTGTAAGATATAGACAAAATAAAAAGTGTTCTGGAATCGTTGTTTTAAGTTCTAACACATAAAAGAAAAATATTTTTCAAATTTTCATTTTATCGCATTTAATTTTAAATTTAAAATTTTTTTAAAAATTTAAAATGGCCACCATTTTGAAACAAAATAGCGGATGATGCTGGCCAACGAACTCGGTCGAGACGTTTGTATGTACTATGTACATACCAAGTTTCATTGAAATCGGTTCATAAATACGCGTGTTATTACGTGACAAAAATCAGATCGTTTCAAAATGTCAGCCATAAGAAAAATTCAAAGTTCTATTACTCAATCATTTTTTAAGATATAGACAAAATAAAAAGTGTTCTGGAATCTTTGTTTTAATTTCTAACACGTAAAAGAAAAATATTTTTCAACTTTTAATTTTTTCGCATTTAATTTTAAATTTAAAAATTTTTTAAAAATTTAAAATGGCCGCCATTTTGAAACAAAATGGCGGATGATGCTGACCAACGAACTCGGTCGAGACATTTGTATGTACTATGTACATACCAAGTTTCATTCAAATCGGTTCATAAATACGTTAGTTATCGCATGACAAAAATCAGATATATATATATATATATATGGTTATATATATATATATATATATATGTCAACATTTGAACGGAGGGTGGTTTTGGGGTCTGGGGGTCATGATCGGTGAAAATATACCAAAATTTTCCGGAAGTGCTTTCCTCCGGACGGCTGCAATAGGTAGCTTTTTACTTTTTGTAATGAAAGCTACCTAAAAGAGATTTATTTATAAATTTCTCTCCTTCTTCATTGATTTTTCCTCTTCTTGAAAAAGGCTTATATTAAACCGAAAATACTTGGTACAGAGTTTTTTGCCAGCTGTTGGCAAAACTCTAACATTCTAAATGTGGAAACTGAAGGATGGGTCAATCCTCCCCAGTCTTTTCTACACGTAACTTTTCTCATAATAGAAAAATATATTGATCTAAATAATTTAGATAATTTAGATATATTGATCTAAAAAATAAAAATAAAATTTAAATTACTGAGTAAAAGTCGAAGTGACAGATACTGAAATGTATGTTGTGCAAATCATGGCATACATGATTAAAGTTTATCTGATTTTTTGCACAAGTTCCAATTGCTAATGATTTTTTTTATATTGGCATAAGAGTATGAAGTTTCGTTATGTATATCACTTTGTAAAAAGAAAACATTTTTTTAAGTAATAAATGTAAACATTATCCAAGTGCTTTATGTATACAAGAAAGAATATTGTTTATTTACATGGAATTTTTCAGATAAATTCAACAGTTTGATTTACAAAATCTATGTAAAAAAATCGAAACCAAATGAAATTTTACTAAACTGTTTTTAGTAAAAAAGTGAGATGTTTAATTAAAAAGAGTAAAGAAATCTTAATAATTATGTTTAACAAAAATAGTTTGAATGTATGTGATTTTTATAAAAGTATTAAACAAATAGCTTAAGGAATTTTTTGTATATATTCCGTATTGTAATGGAAAATAATCCCTTGTGATATTAAACATAACCTTTCGTCTAATCTTTTCCAGGTAAATAAATAAATAAATAAATAAATATACGTATATTTATATGGATTTACGTAAACCTTTTCAGATAAATGCAAGAACGTGAAATGTAAAAATGATGGTAAATGTGAAATTAAAAATGGCGAAGCTGAATGTAACTGCACTGAGAGATACGAAGGAGAATTTTGTGAAATAGGTGAGTAACAATTAAATGAAATGGTATTAATAAGCCTTATTATATATACTTTAGAATGCTTATTATGTTTATAGCATCTGTTATGTACTTCGTATTATAAATAAAATGAAAAACATGTATAAGTGAATAAAATAATTATCGTAATTAGTTCGAAAACAATATTTATATAAATTTGTATACTATATGATTAAAAATGACTGGCCATTTGTGATTTTCGACATTTTGTTAAATATCTAGAAAAACACATGGCCAATTATCCTAAAACTCCAAGCGCGTAAATATAATCGTACAAGTTATACTTTTCCGTTAAGATGTTTTCCAAAACTCTATAGGGAATCATCAAGAAATTAAAAAATAGGAATAACTTTTGGATAATCCTGGCAAAACTAATATAGCAAAAGCACTATAACTGTAGATTAATTTTAAGCGACTTATTGTGATATACTGTGTTCATTTTTATGAGGATACTATGTATACTCGTAGAGACATTAAGGTTTTTATAAAAAAGGCCCAAAATTTTTTAGGTTTTTTTGCTTATTATTTGCTGAGTTCTTAATATAAAATAATGTTTTTTTTCTAAAAATATGACAAACAACATCGTACACAATACCCTATCACCAGAATTAGAAAATAATAAGAATTGTATGAAAAATGAGCAGGTTTACTAAATAATTTTTCATTGCGCATGCGTCAACGATATCAAAATTTCATTTCATTTTTGTGTTAGCTGAATGGATAGAGAAACTTTTGTAGGTATTTCAAAAACATAGCTTGAAAATTTTGAAAGTGATCGTCTGTAGAATCAGCTCATAATCCGTTATTCCAAAACTGAGGCAAAAAGATGAGGGGTTGTATCCATATATCCATTGACTTGTGGCAATATAGAATACACAATATGGCACGTACTACTATATTTGGAGGAAATTCCTACTTTTTTTTGCTTCATTTTCGGAAAAACGGATTTTAAGGTGATTCTATAGACGATCACTTTTAGAATATTCAAACTATGCTTTTAAAACTTTTACAGAAGTCGCTCTATATATTTAGCTAACACAATATGTAAATGAAATTTTGATATCGTTTACGTATGTGCAATGAAACATTATTTACTAAACCTGTTCATTTTTCTTACAATTTTTATTATTCTTTAATTCTGATGGCAGGGTGTTGTGTACAATGTTTTTCGTCATATTTTAAGAAAAGAAAATTATTTTATATTAAGAACTTTGCAAATTATAAGCAAATACTTGGAAAGTTTTGGGATTGTTTTCATAAAAACCTTAATTTCTCTGCAAGTATGCATGCTATCCACGTAAAAATAAATACAGTAAATTACAGTAAGCCACTTAATCATAATCTAGTGTTTGAGCGCTTTTGCTACATTAGTTTTGACAGCGTTACAGATATTTGTTCTTTTTCATTTTTTGAGGATCCCCTATAGAATTTCGGAAAAATATCATCACACAAATGTGTGACCTGTACCATTATGTTTACACACTAAAAGTTTCAGGATAATTTCTCATGTATTTTTCTAGATATTTAACAAAATGTCAAAAATTGCAAGTGGCCTGTCATCTTTGGGGATAAAGTGTATTAACTTAAACACTTTGAAATAAATGCAATAGCTTCGACTGCAAAAATGATGACAGATGTTAAAACCAAAAGAAATTTCGTTTTAAGATTTTAGGATGTAAATTGGGGAATGAGTTTGTAATAAACGAATTTTTACTAGAAATAGTCATTGAAGGTTGTTGAGAATATTCGTTATACTTATAAACGTAAGGAAAGTTTGCTTTATGATGGTATTTAAAAAAATAATAATACAAACAAATTTTTCAACAATGCTCATTACGAGTAGTTTCTGTTCTTTCATAAGAGTAGAGAACATTTGTTTTACATTACTTATTGCAAAAAGAAAAATAGTCGTTCTGATCAACCGTAATGCTTACACAACAAGAATATGCATAGTATAAACTATGAAAATAAAATGCATTGCATCTCAAAAATTAAATTTAAATGTATATATAAAGATTTTTTATATATATTAATGCTCTGTTACGGAATCGCGGGTACTACTTGATTATCACTTCGACCTATTTCAGCAAATTATATAAATCGCCAAACCACCCGTAAATTATAGAAATTGGTAAAATTTTTATTTTATATAACGAAAAAACAAATATATTAATAAATAAAAAGAATACTGCCCAGTTAAATTGATGGCATTGAGCTCACAGGCTACGCATACTAATTCCACATTGCAGCCTTATATTTTCAAGGGTTATTTCCGATCGAAAAAAATCAAAGGAGGGGAAACAGCTCCCCCTTTCTCCCTTTTATACTTAATCATTGAACCCCCTAAACTAATCAGGAACATGCTTTATCACATAAAAAATCTATATCCAAAATTCAAAGCAAATCGGAAAATTCTTAATAAAAACCCATTTATATAATTTAAGAGGAGTTATCCTCCACTCTTTTATACTTAACCATTAAACTTCCAAAACTATTCAGAACGAAACTATTTGAACGAAATCTAATTATTCTGCATGAAAAACCCATTTACATCAATTAAAGGGAGGGGCATTAGAACTGCCATTCCCCCTGTTTACACTTATACAAAGAACACCTAATACCAATCACTGAGGCGCCTCATTAGAATGATCTTATACCTAAATTTTGAACGAAAACTGATAATTCTGAATGAAAAACCCATTTATATCAATTAAGGGGAGGGGCATGAGCCCCCCGTTCCCCCTCTTATACTTATCGAATGAACTCCAAAAACTAATCAGGGAAGCGCCTTATCAGGATATACCTGTATACAAAATTTCAAGTAGATAGGATACTTTTATCATGAGTTATCGCGTTACGCACGTACGGACGTACATA
This sequence comes from Maratus speculifer, assembly GCA_964019185.1. NCBI lineage: Eukaryota > Metazoa > Arthropoda > Arachnida > Araneae > Salticidae > Maratus > Maratus speculifer. The sequence continues at coordinate 83,577,008 of OZ025302.1, read as the reverse complement.
CAGAACAGGCGGGCACATAAGCTCTCAGGCTATGATAGCCTGTAAGCTAAAAATGAGTAATATTACAGATTAAAAATCACTTGATTACGTAACAAATAGAGTAATGTGTTTAATGTCTAGTAAATGGGACATTTACCATAATTTTATTTTATCATTTGATCTTATAGTTTGGCGATAATTTTTTGGTCGACGAAAAGTTAAGTAGTAAACGAAATAACTCCAAAAATAAAAATTATATTAGTTTGCAGCGTCCGATTAAGTGTCCCATATCCAATTAAAATAAATCTTTGATTTATAATTTGAATGAAATACAGGATTATGAAAAATCGAATAGTGTGGAAAACATGATTTTATATACTTCGGCAACTATTTATCAGATCGATTTTGTTCTTTACGCAAAAGTTATATTTTTTATTATCTTTTATATTCACTTCTTATAAGAAATAGAATGGAAAACCTAGAGATCTGCACGGGCCGGGCTTCGGCCTGAAGCCCGAAGCCCGAGCCCAACCCGGCCCGCGGACCTGTTTCGGGCCGGGCTCGGGCCTTGCTTCTGAAGACTCGGGCCGGGCCGGACGGGCCTAGTCATTATTATTTTTGGGCCGGGCCCGGGCCTTAATTTTTTTTCCTGGAGAATCGGGGCGGGCCGAGTCTAACTTATTTTTTAGGTACGAAGCCGAGACTGATTTCGTTCTTCCTAGTCTTCACGGACCAAAATAATCAGTTCCTGTTGAATCTTCCCGTATGAAAATCCTTTTCTCGACGTGGAAAAGTCTGTTCATAAATCAGTAAAATTTGACTTGGTCCAAAAATTTTTGCAAAATAAACTTATACTTTTAAGTCGTCATTATTCTACAATTAAATTAGAATTTATTCTTTTTAAGGAATAATAGATCACTAGGCGTCTTAAAATAGAATTAAACTCATAAAAAAACGTAATTATTACGGAATTTTTGTTTAAACTGAAAACTGCAAATTTCTTTTAAACTGTTCATTCATGCAAAATGAATACAACAATACACGAGAAAAAAAATATACATATTAAACATTTACATCTGCTAAGAAGAAAACTTATTTTAAGTAGATTTCGTATGAAATACTACCTATTGCAGTCGCACCAGTGTTGGAATTTCTGAAATTTTTTTTCAGATCTTAGCCGATCATGACTTCTATACCCCAAAACTACCATCAGTAAAAAAAGTTTATATATCTATCTATATTTATCTATACATCTATATATATATATATCATTTTCTTATGGACATGATAACTTCTATAGTTCTGCCCCGATCACTTCCAAACTGATACATAAAATCAAGGGTTATAAAATCTCGGCTAAGTTCGTTAATGGGCAACATCGGTCCAAGGAAATAGGGAGAGTTTTTGTGAAAACCGAAAAAACACCATAACTTCTTAATTAAAATACATATCGAATCGGTTTAAAATTTATATTACTTCTTAAAAATGGGCCAAAAATTTTATGCATGACAGATTTTTGATAAATTTAGAAATGCTTTCAAGGGGAGAAAAAAACAGGTTTTTTGGGAGAAAAAAATTCATAACTTCGTCAATTCTTAAAATATTAAATCCAAATAAATTTTGTATAAATGATCCCAACATTATCTAAAACTTTTGTATTAACAAGTTTTTGATAGGACTATTTCTTACCGATAACAAAAATTAAAAACAAAAACAAAAAAAGGGGGGGAGGGTTAAAAAGACAAAAATCCATAACTTCATCAATTCTTAAACTACCAAATCTAATTAAATTTATTTTACATCTTCTCAATAATATCTACAACTTTTATATTGACAAGTTTTTCATAGGACCAATTCGTATAGCAAAAATAAATTAAACAAAAATTGGAGTTGGAGAAAAAATCTCTAATCCAAACTGCTTACATTCTGACTCGTTTTTAAAATATTTTTTTTTCATTTTAAACGCATTCTAATGGCGGATCCTCTTATTTAGGAATTATATAATGTGGAGGCATTCGCCAGTTTTTTGATAAAGACAGAATATATTTCAAAAAAGGCTGCTTAAACGGGTATTTTGAACAAAATTTCGCGAAGTGATCGTATTAGAAATTTAAGGAAGTATTCAAATAACAAATTGCGTTTTTTCTAACTCATTTTTAAATCTATTTTTGCTATCAAACGCATCCAGTTCACAGGTCCTCTTATTTAGGAACCGTATAATATGATGAATTGTTCAATTTTTGATAAAAATAGAATATATTTCAAAAAAGGCTGCCAAAAAGGGTATTTTGAACAGAATTTCAAAAAGTTATCGTGACTGAAAGTTTGAGGAAACATTCAAGTAACAAATTACGTTTTTTCTGACTCATTTTAAAATTCACTTTTGCTCTCAAACGCATCCAATTCAGGTTCACTTATTTAGGAGCTGTATAATGTCCTGTATTGGTCAGTTTTTTGATAAAGGCTGAATATATTTTTAAAAATGCTGCCAAATTGTCTTTTATCTGTAATCAAATTTTATTTTTTGTTGTTGAAATGAGCACTCTTCGAAATCTACTTCCGTCTAAAGACCAAGACGACAGGGATTTTTTTCCAATGTCTTAGAAAATTTTTCTGTTACCATATACCATTTTTTAGATTTTTTTAAATGTATTAATAATACTATTGATAACTGAAACATTTACATACAACAAACAAAGGTTCATTAACAGCGTAAATATCGCAACATACGGCACTTCTCCATAAATTGAGATTATAAACATGAAAGGAAAAAAAAAAGATAAGTTTTTTTGGTCTGAACTCTTCCGTTAGAGTAAAGATCAATGTTTTGTAGAAATTCATCCTAGCCGGACCAGGTTCGGGCCAAATTTTAAACTTTTTTCCGGGCCGGGCCGACCACGGACCGAAATTTGAACTTTTGGGCCGGACCTACCTCGGGCCGAAATTTAAACTTTCGGGCCGGGCCGGGCTCGGGTCAAAATTTTAATTTTCGGGCCGGGCCCGGTCCTGGAAATTTCGGCCCGTGCAGATCTCTAGGAAAACCTTTATATACATTTCATCAGAGCGAATATTTCGAGAGTGCACTGTAAAAAAAAATTCAAGAGGTTACTAAAAATTTTTTAGTAAATTTGTATTCCACAGAATTTTTTAGTAACCATTACAAACTTTTTTTTGCAAGCGAAACAAGCATTTCTTTTGTAAACTGAACAAAAGAATTTTTTGTATAACAAACTTAAAAATTTTTAGTATGAGCCACCAAGCAAATTTTAGCAATAGCTCCAAAATTATTTTCAATAACCATTACGTGGGCTCAAAGGACAAGAGCTTCCTTCGAGCTGCATCCAGACTTCTGGAGCGGAAGATTATCGGCAAAACCGCAATAGATGGCAGCACCAAACATACCTACTGCTCCGTCAGGATATTCATAATCCCTTTATTAACGAGCACTTTACGGCACGGCATACATTCGGGGCGTATTTGGCAGTGGCCAGAATCGAACCCGGGATCTTTTAGCCTGGAGTCCTTTACTATAACCACTATGCTATCAAGGCCACACCAAGTGAGGTTTAGTAATAGCTATTAAAAATGTAAAATTATTAACTCTATTCGTTGCTAACTTTTTTCTAGTAATTCTTACAGATTTTCTTGTAACCGACTAAGATTACTAAATTTTTTTTAGTAATTACAAGGATCACTAAAGATTTTTTAGTAGATCGACACTTTTTTTTTACAGTGTGCGAAAAAAAAAATGATTCCGGATAATCTAGGTCGCTGATATTAAATAGGCTTTTTTTTAAAATTTTAAAGTCTCTATCTCAATTTCTTCAGAAGATAGAGCGTTTATAGACCCACAGACAGACGGACGGTCTTTGTTTAAAAAAATATATTTCTTGGAATCTCCAGTGTTCGAAACGTGTAAATTCTCCAAAAAAAGTTTTTATTTTCAAAACGATTGTAAGACTTACCCTATACTACGTATGATGGGTACGTAAAGAAAACTGTCTAATAACAAATGTAAACGTTCTCTAAATGTTTTCGTCATACAAATATGTCATATTTTTGCATTTACGTATAAAACGTTTATTTTAATTTTATATTTAGTATAGTAAACTTGAAATTAAAATTTAGTATGGTAATTTAAAGCTATAAAATACACTATTTTAAAAACTAAATGTGATAAATAACTACGAATGGCTCTGTACTGTAGAGTTGTCAGTTAGCCTCCAGTTTTATTTAGAAATTTACAGTTCATACCAGGAATAAAAATTGGCATTTTATCATTTGTTTAATAAGAGACATTTAGTGATCACAATAAGTAAAGATTCTTGTTTCAAGATTTCTAGTATGAAGCCCACATTTTAAATATAAAAACATATTTTCATTTCAAAAATGGTCGCCAATGCAGCGCCATCTGCGGTATAAATTAAAAATATTTTTAATTTATTTTGCATACACTGATAATCTAACTTGGGTAAGTATGTCATATTTTTATTTTTTAGAATATTATAGCTAATAAATTATTATTAACATTTTAATTTCGATCGTATTTTTTTAGACAATATATATCTATTCTATATCTTATTCTTGATATCTGACTTCTGAATTTCCTTTATATTTCCATCTTTGCATTATGTAATTTTAGTTCGTGAAGATGCATGTAATGAAAAATTTCAGGACTGCATAAAAACAGGAGGATATTGTGCATCTGACGGTAAAGCAAATTTCAATTGTATATGCCCATCAGATATTTCTTACGTTAACCATATAGGTTGTAAAGGTAAGTTATTATAGTTCCCCCAACAATGCAAATTTCTCCTGTTCTTTTCATATTAATGTATTTTCTGTGTTATATTTGAAATATGTGTTAAAATTTAAAGAAAATAAGTTTAACTATAATTTGAACGGTTTGATTGTTTACTGTTTGTAATATCTTTTTTTTTATTATAAAAGTTTTACATGTAATTATTAAAGAAAGAGAGAAAATGCTTTATAACCTTTTTTTCGCTTATCCTTTATTGATGTACATAAATGTAATAATGTAAAATATTAAGTTTTTATTCAATTATATTATACGTGATTCGAAAGCCAGATTTGTCAGAAATTAACAACAGCTTCCTAAATCACCATTAAATAAAGTTACTCACGTACTTTAAATGATTTTCTTTAGGTATCGTATAGAGTGTAGGTATCAAGTCAAGTATCTCAGTTTTAAATGTACGCATCACATTAGAAAAAACTAGATAAAATTTAAATATCTTTTTAAAGAAAGCTTTGTGTAATAGATTTTAATCTCTGTCTTTTGACAGTATTTAAAAATAAGAAGTACATTCAGTGATAACCTATTAATTACACAGTTTTAGCTGATGCTGTACTATAGAGTTCAATTTGTCGCGAAACATTATCGTGATAAAAAGTACTAGTGGTTAGAAATTATTGCGTATCTTAAACTAGTCGTTGGGGGCCACCGTAATACTTACCCATCATGGATATGTATATGAAAATAAAACATGTGAAAACTATTTATACAATGCATTGCAATTCATAAACAAAATTTAAATATTCTTAATATACATAGTAATGCTCTATTAAAGAACTGCTGATGTACCAATTTCGACAAATTATATAAAACGCCAAACTACTCAAGTAGTACCGAACTGCGTAAAAGAAACATCCTTATAACTTAAAAAATAATAATTCTATTAACTAACAATTAACTGCGTCGGATTAAGCGTCTCATTTCCAATTAAAATATACCTCTGAATTGAAATTTGAAGGAAATACAGGGTCATGAAAAATCGAAGAATGTGGAAAACAGGATTACAAATATCTCGGTAACTAATAACCTGATCGACTTCGTTCTATATGCAAAATGTGTATTATTTTATGGCTTTTTACGTCCATTCCTTAGAACAAAAAAAAAATCGAAAATTTTTATATACCTTTCATCAGAACGAATTTTTCGAGAGTCCGAAAAAAATAGTTCCGGATAATCGAGGTTGCTGATATTAAATAGGCTTCGTTCCATTCTTACATACTAACTACATACAAAATTTCAAGTTTCCATCTCAATTTGTTCGGGAGATAGAGCGGTTACAGACAGACAGACAGACAGACACACAGACGGACGGACGGCAAATTTTTTTTTCTTAAAATATGTTTTTCGGAATCTCCACAATCTAAAACGTGTAAATCCGTCAAAATTTTTTTTTTCGATTTTCGAAACGACTGCAAGACTTACCCTATACTACGTATGATGGGTAAGTAATAGTAGTTTACATAAATCTAGGTTCATAGCTTCTTGAAGATTGAATATAACTGCAAAAGAAGCAAGAAGACAAGACGATTTTATTTGATATAGTCCAAGAAGAAATAACGTGCCAGATAGGGAGCACTGAAAACAGTAGATGTCACCTCGAGGTACAGAGAAGAAGTGGTCACAAATACATTTTTCGGAGTCTCAAGTGTTGGGGTGCCACATGTATATAAAAATAGCGAACAACGTCTCATAGGCGAAAATTACGATGATAGAAGACAGGTACAGGATTCCCGTTATGGAAGAACTTAATGAGACTAATCACAGTGAACAATTTTTAAATAATTAACGCCAAATGATAAAAGAAAGAACATAGGTTTCCTAAATCACAAGGAGTGAAACCTCTACATTGCGTTGCCAAAAATCTCACGGGATGAGAGCATAAAAAGAACGTTAATAAAATAAAATAAAAAATAATAGGAAACAACGTCTGGTCTTAACATGTAGCTTTACAAATTTTAATTAATTCAGCACAGAAAGAGGACCTTCAATGAGAATGAAATCTAGCAGTTGTTGTGAGGGAGTAAAAACATTTATTACGGATAAATAAAAACACGGTAGAAAAGTTATGGCTTAAAGAATTATTTTTTGAGCTAAGCTGAAATTTTACTTTAAAAGAAACGACCGTCACCAAACAAATGGGATTAGAATTCAAATTATTATATAAAGTTAAGAATTTAGAGAACAGAATAATTTTAAAAGGGGGGAAGGGTAAAACAATTATAAAATAATACATAAAGGAAACAGCCTTTATAGATGCAACCTAAATTCTGAAGTACAAATGGATCCCTTATTATTTCTAAGAAGAACAACAACAAAACAATAACAATATTTAAACGGCTCAACAAAGCAAATCTTAAGACATGTATTTTTGTTGTGTCTTTAATTGCTTATACCTAATACTTCTAAAAATCAAATACTTTCAACGTATTGGGAACCGTTTTTTATTACATGGAGATTTTTTAAATTAAACTCCGTTTATCTATAAATGAATAAATAAAATAGTAGAAAAAATTATTATCTACATTTTTGAGTTCAGTTTTTTATTTCTTCCGTTTTCCACTAGCCTTATCTCAAAGATTTATATAGTACTGTTTTTGCCTATGTATACTAATTGCATACATATCTACTAAATAATTTTGTTAAATACTAGTAGGTACTAAAGCGTAAGTAATAGACATGCAAAATTATCATTGAAAATATATACATAAAAGTTATAATGAAAAGTATTAAAATTTTATTACTGAATTTTTTTATTGTTTTATTATTTTGTTGCACATAATGACTTCTATTATTTTAATTCATTCATTTTCATTGTTACTAATTTTGTTTTGGTTATATTTCAGTTACATGTGATAAAATTAACAGTCCCTGCACAAATGGAGGAACATGTGACGAAGACAAAAATATTTGCATTTGCAAACCCGGAACAAGTGGTTCTTTATGTGAAATCATTGATGACTGTGATAATAATTCTACTTTCTGTGGAGATGAAACTGATTCGGATGCTAAATGTACTTTTGATCAGACAGAAAACAAAGCCGTCTGCAAATGCAATAATCGAGCTCTAATTTTTGATGAAAAGAGCTTAGTATGTAAAAGTAAGTAGTAATTATCATTGAGAAAATCTTATTTTTCAAACAAAATACTAATTTTGCTTGTCTCACTTTACATTTTTATTTTGGGTATGGTTATATTTATAAGTGTGATTTGAGGTTTTTCATAATTTATAATTTAGTAATTTTAGAATTTGGTTTTGTAATAATTTTAGAACAAAGATTTGTTTTCATAGACAACATTTATGTATCATTGTGTGGGAAAATCCTAAAAATTCTACTTTAGGCTCCTTACTTTTTTCAGAGGTTTTTTTAAATTAACTCTACAATAAAGTACCACCTCATTTTTTATAGTAATTTTACGTTAGTTAAAATAAAACTAAAATCGAGCTGATACAACCAATTGTTTGTTTCTTAAAGCACTGAAAAGGTAATTTTATATAAATATATTTTTATTGCATTTTTTACACAAATTCTAAACACATACAAGGTTGCAGAAAGAATTTTTCTCGATGATTTCCTCGTGTTAGTTCTGAGAGAGTTATCCAAAAGATGTACGTTCTTTTTCAATTTGCTCCCTGACCCTTATAGGATTTCGGGAAAGAATCTTCGTAGACGTGTATGACCTGTACTCTTATGTTTACATATTTAGAATTTCATGGTAATTCCTCATTTATTTTTCTAGATATTTAAATAAATGTCTAAAATCGCAAGTGGATGGTAACCTTTTGCCATACGATGTAGAAGATAACCCCGTCAAAAATAACGTAATGTTTATCTGAATTTCCTTTTCTTAAAACTTCACTTACAAGGAAGGTCTCCATACGGGCATACTCAAAAAATTCTGAACAAATTACAGAATGTTCGTCTAATGTGGGTATATATGTTTGTAAAAAATTTTGTGGCGGAACCCTTTTAGAATGCTCGTAAAAAAATAATAAATATTTCGTTTATTTAGCGATTTATCACCGATTGGCGTCGAAATAATATTTAAAAAAATATTTTTTTAATGTCAAATACTTTTTAAGGTAAAAATGTTTCATCTTGAACTTGTTTAGAGAAATTGTATTTATATAACGTTAGTTTTGTCAGCTTTAGTTTGTTTTAACTATATTTTTGTCATAATGTATTTAGAATGAAAACTAACTGTGAAATTTTATGAATTAAAACAAAATATAAATTATTTAAAATTGTTTCAATCTCAAAACTAACTCCAAGCTAATTGATCTCTGCCGATTCAATTTTGTTGCTATGAAAACAAAAACTTCTTCAATATTGAAATGCATTAGTGTAGCATTCTTCATTCTGGCCTTTATTTTGTCATACGCCTAAATATATGAAAAAATACTTTTCAATATGAAAGTATTTTTTATATAAGAAATTATTTTTAAATGATAAAATTAAATAACTGCAGCAAAAGCAACAGAATGTAATATAAAATAAATTTATGTGTCAAACTCTCATTCTTCAAATTTAAATTTAATAAATATTATTTACACGTATTCTAAAATTTAATTGACAAGAAATTTTCAGATGCAATAAAATCGTTTGCTTTTGGCGAGGGAAAATGCTGCTCGCCAAATCGCGCGATGCTTGCTTCTTTTCGCGCCAAATACTCGAAAGTATTTTATTTTTTACTGAGTTTATTCTGTAATTCCGCCGCTAAATTTGACTGATTCTTTATTGCATACATGAGTAGCTTAATCCGTATTTTTTCAAAAAATTCTGAGTATGCCCAGTATGGAGACCTTCATCGTTAGGGGTGGATCAAGGAAGGAGTTTGGAGATAGCGATATTGTATTAGAACTTTCTGGAATCAAGGCAACCGCACATATAGAACTTTATGCTTCGTTTCTATATATGGATTTGGGGCCATTATTAATTTATATAAACAAGTATTTCTCTAAAAAAATCCGTTATTGAAATGTTAGTAGTGAAACTGAAAAATGTTACTCCCCCTACGAATTCGTTCCCATTATAGGCTCAAATAATAAGTTGCCTGAAAAGAAGTTTTCTGTTTATAGTATCTGCTTTTCAAATATACTACTTTTGGTCCGTAATTACTGTTCATAGTGCAAGCTGTGCAGTACCTATATTGCTCTGGAGAAACTTCTGTCTGCTTTTATTAGAACTCCTTTTGAAACTAAAAGCCATTTCTGAATGCAGAAGAATATTTTACGTACAAATATACAGCAATATTATTTTTATTTTTACAAATTTGATCACAATATTTACTGTTAAATTTAGTAGGTTTAAAACATCAAAAATTGCATTTAAGTGACTTTTTACAGAGTTAATTTTATTTCCAGAAACTGTTAAAAGCGATATAAGATTAAAGATCATCAATAACTTAGCAAATTTTTATTATAGAATATTCTGTAATAGTAGTAATATAATGACAGTAATCATTATAGAAAATTTCGTAACAGTATCCGGAATCAATTAAAATAATTGTTGGATAATTGTAAAGAGATACTATATATATTAACCCCTTGAGGGACGATGGGATACATTTTATCCCACTTAATTTAACCCTTTCCGGCGCACTACTCTTTAAAGTTGGAATTTAAAGAAGAAAAAAATTAGGCAATCTATATAGCCCTAGAGGAGTACACAGGTGTAATTTTGTAAAGATTTCACAAACCATTTTAACTATACAGCTGTTGCCGAAGTTGTAACACCGTGTAAGTACAGCATTGATAAGCACACTGAGAAGAGCATTGCTGTGAAGCGCGTATTACAGTAAAATATTTTACCTATTATTTAAAAACAGTAGAATTTGATCTCTGTGTTGCTGCGACCTAGAACTCATAAGAAAGATTTAGAGTAGCCATTAGAGTATTTTTCGAAATATTCACTGAGTTTTGTGTCTCTAAACAGGGGGAACTTTAGGTGTTGCCGACCCGGCAACATTGCGCCGGAAAAGGGTTTTAAACGAGACTCTCACTAGAATTTACTAACAAAATTTTATATTTTTAACCTTGGCAGCAAAATGTTAAAAGTTTTGATTTTATTTATTTAAAAATCGATTTTTTTTATCTTTCCGGTAAGAATTCAATATTACAGAGACATTAGTGCTTACCCTCAAGGGGTTAAAACTGGAAGCGTTTAGAAATATTTTATCACCTTATAATTTTCTGGTAAAATCTGAATAAAACTGCATTAGCAATAAACTGTATGATATATTGTGTTGCCAAAAACATAAATAGAAATTATACACTGTTACAGTGAAATATGAAATTTTATAGTGCAGTTCCACATTTTATCATTTATCGCAAAAAAAAGTTATGTTGACAATTTTTTTAATTCATTATTTCACAAATAAGTGTTATTTTTGTGAAATGCTTATTTTACGTGTTTGTAAGTGTGATAGTAAATCATAATATGTATTATTTTTTAAATACTTCTGAATATGTTACATATACATATAAACTGAAATTTGTGAAAGTATGAATTTCTACTTTAATTTCTATACATAAATTAATGTTTCTAGGTATTTTACTTAAATACATAAACCGGCACTTATCGGACTAGTAATATGTATTAAAACTAGCAGTGCTACAAAAGTTTTTTTTTTTTTTTTTTTACATAGACTTGAGGTATACCTCTAATGAAGAAGAATAGGGCCAACATTTTTTCAAAAGAAAATGTCTCCATCAGAATGTGATCAAAGTAAAAATCTTAATCAATAAATCTCCCGTGTAAATAAAATCTAAATAATATTATGTAAAAAATATGTAAAAATATCGTAACGGAATCAAAATCAGTTGGTATTGTAATTTGTGATAATATATCTATAAACGTCTGCCGAATAAATAATCAAACTGATACTTTTTGTTATCTTTTGATTGCTTTCTTCAACGTCCTTTTTATATGTCCTTTTTATTCTGTTATTTAATATTCTAGCATTTGGTTTTGGAATGTTGGCCTCTTATTTAATTCACTTTTTTTTTTATTTAAAAATTTCTTTTATTCGCAATATTTTTTTTTAAACAAATGTCAAACTCTATTATACTTTTTCATTTCGCAGTGTTTTTATCTGTTACAATAGGAGTCGGTAAGTGTAAAAATATTTTTAACGATATTTTGCATTCTTATATCAAACTGTACCTATAAAAATAATATCAAATAATTAAAATGTATTTGAAAATATCCTAATTTATTGAAAATTATTTAATTAACAACTTGTATCTTAAATGACTGTTCAGTAATGTAATCCTGCGGTAATAACACCACGTTAAGGTTCTACCAGTTGTTACTGTTTAGTTTTTTTTCTTTCAAACAAATGTAGGATCTTATCCAGCAACTTATTGACTATGTATAAAAAAAAAAAAAAATATTTTATCAGATATGTATTCATAAAATGTAATAGCCTCTTTTTTTATCAATGCTAGTTGCCGTTATTAACCATATTGATGAGCAAAAACGCCATGAAAACAAAACTATAACGTAAGATGTTTTTATAGCGTGTAAATTGTCCGAGTTTAAATACAGACTCTAAAAACCTCTATAAATTGACAAATGTGAAAAAGATTAGCAGAGCTTAGGACATACGACTTTCTCTTTACCCTGTTTGGTTTTCAACAATGACATTAATACTCTCTCATGCATAAAATAAAAAAAACCCCTTCGGATGTAGTTTGAGATATAATTTGGATGTCTGAGAAGAATCAACTGGAGTAATTACGCCAGTGGATTGTGTTTTAATCACGGCCTACTTATTGTGTTATATATATTAAGCTACAAACAGTCTCGCGAATTCATACAAAATCTTCTACAGTATTTTGGAAGTATATGAAATACACTATAACTGTATATGATAAACAAAGAATGCCCTAATAAGTGTACAGCCTTCAGATCACAAAAATTACCTCGTAGATTTTAGATCTGGTGTTGACTTTTATGTGCTTTTTCCATGAATTAAATCTAGAAAGAGAACAACTCAAATTTAGTACTTGTTTGTTATTTAAATGACTCAGATCCATTTTACGCAGAGCCTGTATTTTGCCATTTCCCGTATTAATTCATTATTACGTGTAATATTAGCACTTGGCGTTATTATCCAACCTGGCGTTATTACCCTAGGACGCCTTACATTAAACATTTAACACAAATAAATAAGTTCATTTATTTTTCCGTTACTAGAATGTGGAAGTTGTAGAAAAAGCATAATAGTTGTGGGGAAAAATATTTTCATAACACAGTTGAACGGGTAAATTCTATTTCATTTCTTAAATTTTCAGAATTATTTTTATAATTTCGTTAATTATTTTATTTTTTTAAATCGCCTTTTAAAAAGTTTTATTATCTTACACGTTTTATTACATTACTAGTACGTGTGATTTAAAAAAATAATTAGTTAAAAGAATTTTTTTACTAGAATTATAGAAACTGTAGATGTGGGGGATATAATATATCTGTAATTGTAAACATGATTTTAGTTATAAGAACACTTGAGCTGATAATTTTCTAGTTTAAATTAATTTTTTTAAAATATTTTACATCATCTATTTCTCTTTTAAAATGTTTCATTACTTCACTGCAAATTCTCAAACACAAAAATAAACACATTTCGGAACAATTTTTGTTTCCAAATTCACAACTCATCAATGTGTTGTGAAACTTATTACTTACCCATCATACGTAGTATAGGGTAAGTCTTGCAATCGTTTTGAAAATCGAAAATTTTTTTGACGGATTTACACGTTTCAGATAGTGGAGATTCCGAAAAACATATTTTTAGAAAAAAAAATTTGCCGTCCGTCTGTCTGTCTGTCTGTCTGTCTGTAAACGCTATATCTCCCGAACAAATTGAGATAGAGACTTAAAATTTTGTATGTAGTTAGTATGTAAGAATGGGACAAACCCTATTTAATATCAGCAACCTCGATTATCCGGAACTATTTTTTTCGGACTCTCGAAAAATTCGTTCTGATGAAAGGTATATAAAAATTTTCGAATTTTTTTGTTCTAAGGAATGGACGTAAAATGCAATAAAATTGCACACATTTTGCATATAGAACGAAGTCGATCGGATTATTAGTTGCCGAGATATTTGTAATATTGTTTTCCACAGTCTTCGATTTTTCATGACCCTGTATTTCATTCAAATTTCAATTCAAAAGTATATTTTAATTGGAAATGAGACGCTTAATCCGACGCAGTTAATTGTTAGTTAATAGAATTATTATTTTTGGGGTTATAAGGATGTTTCTTTTACGCAGTTCGGTACTACTTGAGTAGTTTGGCGTTTTATATAATTTGTCGAAATTTGTACATCAGCAGTTCTTTAATATAGCATTACTATGTATATTAACAATATTTAAATTTTGTTTATGAATTGCAATGCATTGTATAAAGAGTTTCACATGTTTTATTTTCATATACATATCCATGATGGGTAAGTATTACGGTGGCCCCCAACGACTAGCTTTGTGTTGCGATTGTATTCTTCATATGTTGTAAAAATCTTGCTCTCTAGAAATTTGTTCTTAATAGGCTGCAAAAGTATTGCTATCTGGAAATGGGTTCTAAAAACAGTGTTGTTAATTGTGCTGAAAAAGTGTTGATGAAAATAGTTTCTCAAAACAGTGTTCTTCTGTACAACACTTTGTCTCCAAATTAACAAAACATCACACAAATATTAACAAAACATTAACAATACATCGCACTACAAAATTACACATGTAAAATACTTTCAAAATACTTTACACAATTTACAACAATTTAAAAAATGAATGTTTTGAAAATCCATGTCCTCTTCTTGTAATTTTCAACAACAATTTTTGAATTTTTTTTTATTTCGTACTACACATTCACAACACAATCCGAAACGATTTTAGTTAAAAGTGTTAATTTTACAGTTTACAGATAGTGTTGCAAAAATGTTTCACGCGTTTGCAGTGCTAAGGTTATTAAACTTAAATACACATGATACAAGATTTATAATCCAAATAAGATTGCTATGTATTATTAAAAATATACACCAGTACATGAAGCCGCGCTATAATTTGGTCTGAACATCAAATAAAGAAAAGTTTTACCTGCGGATGGACGTACTGTAAAATTGCAAATTAAAGTATATCAATTTTTTCGAGTTCCTGTGTGCTTGACTAATGATTACCGTATTTACTCGTGTATAACGCGAACCCCGTACTTTACAAGAAAAAAAATGGCGATTTTTTAAAATCTCGCATATAAAGCGCACCGTAAATTTTATATGCAAATGAATAAGTAACTAAATGAATATCAGTAAAGAAAGTCGAAACAAACATTAGATCAGGCAGAAAACAAGGCGAACGTACATTTTCAGACTTCAGGGTAAAGACTGAATGGCGACAGTGAGAATTGCTAATTAGCGTTTAAATAATGTCACTAGCTCTGTTGTATAAAAAAACGCAAGGAATGAAAAAAAGATGAAGTATTAATTCAGTTAAGTAAGATTTTCCAAGTGATTATGTCACCTTTGGATACATATCATTATTCATATGTATATCGTGTGATTACATCAAGCAGTAAAAAATTAACCCCTGTATAACGCGCACTTAGAAGTTTTGCCCTAATTTTTTGAAAAAAAGTGCGCACTATGCACGAGTAAATACGGTAATTCAATTTTGGAATAGTTTTTTATTCGAGTTAGCATGGATCATTCTTGAAGAAACAGTTGAAGTATTTATTTTCTATTTACTTTTCTTTATGTATTATATAATTGCAGTTCTTGAAGATGCATGCAATGAAAATTTCCCGATGTGTATGGAATCAGGAGGTTACTGCGTCTCTGATAATGAAGCAGAAATTGCATGTAAATGTCCATCAGAAGCATTTTACGTCAAAGGTTTAGGTTGTAAAAGTAAGTATTGTTTTATAAAAGAGTGTTAACAAAGATATTTATCCAAGTACTTATTATATTAATACTCAAATTATGTATACTTAATTTATTTATACTTAATTTACTTTTAATCAATTTTATTATTATTTTGTTAAATTTTAACCCTTTGTGTCACTGCATTACATATATATAAATAAATGTTATTTATGCAGTAGACTTCAAAATGTGATTTTACCAGATGCTGCTATCTTCCAACACAGGAGTCACATTTTGCACAGAATTCTCACCATACAGAGATGCTGAGTTATTTTTTTTGTCACTGATTTACTTACCATTTTATAGGGCTCATATCGTTATTGCTAAAATGTGTGTCATAAATTTTCTGAAATTGGATGAGTTGGAGACATCCAAATATAGATTTTTTAGAAATATCCTATGTTTTAATTGTGTACTATGATATACACCCTCTCTTTCATGTGCGAGCGTCCACGAGTACGCAAAACCAGGCCAGATATTCCATTCACGTCCTTTGATGTCTGACTACGTGCACTGTTAAAAATTTCGTGCTACTTTGAACCAAGATTTGGTGCTCGCAGCTATTACCAGCTTCCACCCTAGAATGGTTCAATCGAAGCTCCAAATCTTGGAACGAGATTACACCATATTATTTGAAAAAATGGTACTATGGTTCAACCGAAGTTCCAAATCTTGTAACAAGATTTCACCATCTTATGGTGGCAGCTACTAAGCACCAAATTTCGGTTCAAAGTAGCACAAAATTTTTAACAGTGTGATCCCAAAGTAGCATAGTTAAATTTCAACCGCTTTCATTTTCATTAAAGTTTCGTTCTGTTTCCTTTGAACACTCCTAATATTTCTCATAAAAATGTAACACTATATTTCACGACATGCTCGACTTGAAACCTGAAAACTGACTGATACCGTTTAATTATTTAAAATAGGTAATCGATGTGTATTTTTTAAAAATAGCAACACATGAAGTAAAAATAATTAAATTGTGACTAAACTTAATTCTGGATGTTAATATAAAGTTAAAAAACTGTCAGTTTATAACATATTGAATTTATACTCCAAGTATGGTGTGCCTACTTTCTTCTAATTTTTGTAAAGAAAAAAGAATGCTAGCTTAATGTGGTGAAATAGTTATTGGCCGTTATAATTACAGTAAAAATACAAAGGTTTCCCTCCCTAAAACAAGCATAATTAGGTGTATGCTTATTGCAAACAATATATCTGTAATTAAAGGGTTGCTTTTTAGTTTGCCAGTCTTTGCTCATCTGCCGTTTGTAAAATATGTAATTAATAATTTTTCGATTGTTTTGTAGTGATTGGATGCAAATATCTACTTGTTTGTTTTCTCGTTATCTAAGTATGCCAGAATTTCGCTTCTTACACGTTTAATATTATTTGTAACGCAATTATTGAGACTGGGGGATCTTACCCGTTTTTTTCGGGTTATAGAATATAGGTAAAAACCATATTTCAAAAACAAAAACACCTTTTTTTACCTGCGTTATGTTTTTTAAACTGTACATTAACAATAAAAATGTATTTTTTCTATGAGAAATATGAATTATACAATCAGATAAAGTTTTGAAATTTATCAAAAGTGACATTTTCATATGAGCCGTATTTTAAAAGTTTTTGCTACATGTGACATCTTTTTATATTCTGATAATTTCAGAACTTTAAGCATGTAATTATATTACGTGTCTGTTAAATTTGTATTTATTTATATTATTTTATTTATTTATTTTTAGAGTAATTTTTATTACTTTTAAATGGAATATCACGCATAAAAAATTATGAACTCTTTATATTGATTCAATTTCAAACGAATTAATATTTCGTAACCGAGATGTACAAGATAGAGATAAATTCAAAAACACGTCATGCATTAAAAATTATTTTTAAAACCACACGCAATTAGTAAACTGAAATGTACTTTGCAGAAAGATATCATTTGATATTGTTTTTTATTTGACTGTCTAAAAAGTTTAATTGCTCGATTATAATTAATTAGTATTTTTAATAATATTCTTTTATTTAATTATAATGAAAATATTAAATTCATAATGGAAAATTAGTCACAAACAAATGTTGAACATTTTTTAATACTGTATGGAAAAAAATACCTATTATTATTATGTATGGAAATGATAAGTTAAATTACGAAAAAAAATGCTTGAAATTTATTTTTACAAATATAATACATCAGTCAATTAAAATACAATTTTTAATCAAATTGCATTTAAAAGCAGATTTTTTTCTGAATAAAACTTTCTAAAAACTGAAAATATACGGTGGTCATAAAATTACAGCAACAAAAATTTCAAAATCAAAATTTTATCGTGAAGTGTTGCCGACACGCACCGATACATTTGTCCTTTATATTATAAATACGTCATTCATAAATATAATAAAGATCAGTTGTGATGATCAAGTTATCTATTGAGGTTCTTATGCTTGGTATTTTGGGATGAAAAACAACAAAACTTATTCCACTTAAACACGATCATAGAATTGCTTTCCCATGAAATCTAAAGCCGACATCATTTTATCCTTCTCAAATTTACATCTGAACTTCTCATATCCTTATGTATCATTTAAAAAAATTGGTTTTTTAATATTACCATTTTAAAATCATTTTAATTTAAAACTTGAAGTCGCGAGTATCAGCAATATCTTTGCATGTAAACAGTCTCATTCTTGACTCGATTCTCAGTACCAGAGAGTAAAAATTGACGTAATTTGTGTTTTTTATACGCATTGTAATAAATTTCTGATTTTTATCCATGGAAATAATAGTGTTACACTTAGGAAAATTTGGCATAGCATTTTTATGGACACATATGATTTTACATGGAAAACCATAAAATTTTTATGTCATTATATGTAAACATATCGTATTTATATTTTAAACATTCGTCGCTTTATGGTATTCTATGCACAGATTTAATTTAAGGCTTAATTTTTACCTCAAATTTAATTTGCGTGAAATAATTTTATTAGTTTTAAGGTTTTTTTCTTCTTCAGATTTACGTGTAAATATATAATTCAATCATATTATTAAAATATGAATTTGTTTAAAATTTTAATAGCATTACTGCAATATCTCAAAAGGAAAAATCAGATGATGTCATTTCTTCATTAATGATGTCCTTTTCTTATTAAAATTGAAAAGAAAACCAAAGAATAATTTTTTTCTTTACAGCATTTGGGTGATTATTATTTCATATATTCGTTTCAGATATCGGAACGATTCCAAACGATTTTAATAACTTCTAAAAATTTTCTAAATGCAAAATTTTAAATACACAGACGATTGATTAGAGAAAAATTCGTTTATACTTAAAAGAATATCAGTAATTTAGCATTTAATTCCAGCTAATATCTCCTAATAAAGAAATAGACCCTATTCTTCCTTTTGGCTCGAGGCTATAAAAGTCATCATTTAACCAGTTGTTAGGTAACAGGAATACTATCCATTATTATTAAATACATTTCTTTCACATATAAGCTTTTATAAATCCGTTTAATTATTCCGTTTTAATCAGAATAGCACTTTCGCCAAATGCGAAAACAAGGGGGCCGTGTTTTGGGGCAATCTTCGATTACGGCACAAAATCATGAGGGCTTTATTTATGTAGGAAACACTGAATATGTATGTACTAAATTACCTCACAATAAAAGTCGTAATCTCACGTAACCTCACAATAAAAGTCGTAATTATACACGAATCGTCTTTAAACTCACCAAATACATTGCGATTGTTAAGATCTCGGCGAGGATGTCATTGGGACTAAATCGACCTAAGGGATGGAAATAGAGAGGGTTCAATAATTTTAATACCGGCTTAACATGGCTGTGACAAAAACAGCTGTTATAGAACAATGATAGGAAAAATAAACATTTTTGTTATAACGGTTGCCGACAGTTAAAGAAAACACAATAAATTTCGTACTACAGCAGTTACTTTACTATTACAAGATTTGTCCCTGAAAAGTGAAAAAAAAATAGTTTGACGAATTAACTTTTACACTGGGACTCGGACAAAATTTGTTCGGTCTTGCATGTGTTCTCGGACTGATGCTGTCCAAGCTCCCGTGTAAAGGTTAACAAAAATTGAATATTTCGAACACAAAATGAAATAAATAGCTTAACGGATTTCTTTATAGCAAATATTACGTCATTTTGGAAATATCATGCACAAAAAGCAGATAAATACATAACGTCATATGAGTCTTTAAAAATGTATTGAAACATGATAAAAAGAAGCTAACGGAAATATCGGCATTTTCTAAATTTGCTTTCGCCATTTTTGAATCTACACATATGCATGTTTGTCTGCGTGTATAATAGAATTTCCTAAAAGGTTTAGTCCGTAGAGCTCATTCTTGGTGATGAAATTTGGTTTATCTCTAATCTTGATTTAGTTTTTGCTGGTAACATTTATACTTGACTTCAAAATATACCAATGCCTGTAGGCCGAGCCGTCACAGAATATTTTTCTCTTCTCTGCACTAATGAAAGTTACCTTACTGCCTCCGTTTAAAAAAATTTCATAAAATACTTTTAAAATGAAATTAAATAATGGGAACATAAAAAAATAGCCAGTTCGGGTACATCTACAAATGAATAGCAATAAAAAAAACAGTTAAAAATAGTTATAAAATTAATTCAACAAAAAGCTCAAGGCAAATGACTAAAAAACAACCTAGTGTTTTAAATCTATAGAAATTATGAAATTATATTAAATTAATTTAAGTAAAAATTACATTAAACAAATTGCATTATTTTAATAAAATTTTAGTAGAATATCTTAAAGAATAGCAATACAATTTTATTAATCGTGAGAACTTTGGACAAAATCTTGGTAAAACTCGTATTAAACCTGCAATATAATGCAAATATTTTTTTGTTGTTGTTATAACTCGTCAAAGCGAATTCATCCAGGCAAGAATCATACGAAATGAATATGAACAATGTATGTCACTGCTCTTCTATAACGACACTCTAAATTTTACCAGTATGTGATTTATCAATCGAGAATTTTCACCTGCAAAGAATTCCAAAGCAGCTGGGATTTTACAAAGAATCGAAACATACGCTTTTTTATAAAATGATATGATTTGCATCATCTAAAGCATTCCACTTTTACGATCTAGTCTTAAACAGTATATGGTCCAGATTTTGAAGGTCTTCGGTTAGTGGACGGGTGGCTCAAAAAAAATCTGTTCAGACGATATTCATTCGTAAACGACAGCCTCGAAGATAAGCCCCGTGTTGGTCGTTCATTCCCCCAGGCAAAGTAAAGCAGTTGGAGTAAATGAAACAGAATCTTTTTATCAACCGGCCAGAAGCTATCATAGAGGCTTGGAGTATATGACTATCCACCAATCGCATGTGCATAATGTTGTGATTACGTGAAATATCAACATGTGTATTCCTCATGTTCTGCCAGATAGATACAAACTTCGACGGTTAAATACCCTCTTATCAATGCTCTCATGCAGCCACAAAGCCTCATTCCTTGACCAAATATTGATTTGTGACAGAATATGGGCCATATACACTGGTGTCCAAAAGTTAAGCATAATTGGTAATTAAGTAATTATTTTTAAGTAATGAAAGAAATATGAATCGGAATGTGCTGAAACTCCAGGTGTGTAAACAAAATAGTACGCGTCACACATTTTCGCGAAGAGTTTTCCCCGAAATCGAACAGGGGACCGTCAACAAATTGAAAAAGAACGAGGATTTTTTGGATAACCCTGTCAAAACTAATGTAGCAAAAGCGTTCAAACTGCACATTATGATTAATTGGCTTATTGTAATGTACTGTGTTAATTTTTACAAGGATAGCATATATACTCGTAGAGAAATTAAGGTTTTTATAAAAACAGTCCTAAATTTTTCCAAGTTTTTTGCTTATAATTTGCAGAGTTCTTATTATAAAATAATGTTCTTTTCTGAAAATATGACAAACATCATTGTACACAATACTATGTTATCAGAATTTAAAAATAATAAAAATTGTATGAAAAATGAGTATGTTTAGTAAATAATTTTTCATTGCGCATGCGTCAACGATATCAAAATGTCATTTGCATATTGTGTTAGCTAAATGTATAGAGCAACTTCTATAAAAGTTTCATAAACATAGCTTGAAAATTCTGAAAATGGGAGCCTATAGAATCAACTCAAAATCCGTTATTCCTAAAGGAAGCAAAAAAATCAGGGGTTTTACCTAAATATAGTTGTACGTGCAATATTGTGTAGGCACCAAACAATGGAATATGGATACAACCCCTCATCTTTTTGCTTCATTTAGGGAATAAAGGATTTTGAGTTGATTCTAGAGGCTCCCATTTTCAGAATTTTCAAGCTATGTTTTTGAAACTTTTACATAAGTTGCTCTATAGATTTAGCTAATACAATATGCAAATGACATTTTGATATCGTTGACGCATGCGCAATGAAAAATTATTTACTAAACATACTCATTTTTCATACACTTTTTATTATTTTTAAATTCTGATGACATGGTATTGTGTACAATGATGTTTGTCATATTTTCAGAAAAAAACATTATTTTATAATAAGAACTCTGCAAATTATAAGCAAAAAACTCGGAAAAATTTAGAACTGTTTTTATAAAAACCTTAATTTCTCTACGAGTATACATGCTATAATTGTAAAAATTAACACAATACATTACAATAAGCCAATTAATCATAATGTGCAGTTTGAACGCTTTTGCTACATCAGTTTTGACAGGGTTATCCAAAAGATCTTCGTTCTTTTTCAATTTGTTGACGGTCCCCTGTTCGATTTCGGGGAAAACTCTTCGCGAAAATATGCGACGCGTACTATTTTGTTTACACACCTGGAGTTTCAGCACATTCCGATTCATATTTCTTTCATTACTTAAAAATAATTACTTAATTACCAATTATGCTTAACTTTTGGACACCAGTGTATGATAGCTGGATAAGAAAACATCCTTAGTCGACTTTTTTTTACGTTTCATTGGCCACCGAAGTGGACATTAATAGAAAACAGCTAATTTTAAGTATTTGGTGGACAGGGAAAATCATCATGGCCACGACTACTCTTCAGACTTGTAAATGAGTTTAACTGCTGTGCTCCAAAAGCAGCTAACACTGATAAACAGGGGGGGGGGGATCATGTCTCTTAATACACAATAGTGCCAGCTACCATACAGAGAACTTGACCAGAGACGTGATCAAAACACTGGGCTGGTAAATTCTGCCTAATCCCCGTGACTCCCTAGGTGTCCCCCTACTGGATTATTATTTGTTTTTAGCTATAGGTAAGTAATTGTGTGACCAACAATTCCGAAACTGAACACTGCCACAAAGGCTGCTATATGATTTTTTTTCTAAATATAAAGACTTTTACAAAAAAGCATTTAATAAGCATTTGTCTCATTGCGGACATGTAATTGTAGCCAATGGTGATTATATCGAATGTTAAAATAAATATTTAAGCGTTTTGTGTGTCGTTTTTTGTGGCGGTAGAAATCCACACGAATTTTCTTTGGTCCTTATAATAACAATGTAGAACCCGTCAAATTTTGACGAAAGAAAATGTTTAAGAAGGAACTGTTTCATTAACTTATAATAAACCTACAAAATTAGTTATAGTAAAAAATTCATTATATATTGCTACGTCTAACTCTGAAACAAACGATATTTATCATCACATTAACAAAATACTATTTCTATAAAACGCAGTTGCAGAAATTGTTAAAATTAAACTTTAATCGGATATGTAAGCAGTAAAGAATAATAAAGGTATGTAATTATGATAAAGTTATCAATTAAGTTTCTTATGCTAGTATTCCAAAATGATAAAAAGCAAAATTGACTCAACTTTGACTTAATCATAGAAATTTTTCCCGTGAAATCTAAACCCGGCATCATTTTCACCATATCAAAATTTACAAATGTACATTTCACATCTGTATTCACGTTTTAAAAAAAATTGGCATTTTAATTTGATAATTTTGATTCAAAACTTGAAGTCTCAATGATATTAGCTGAAATCGATATTAAACTGTTGATATTCTTTTACGTATAAATCAAATTTTGTAAATGAAGTCAAAATTCACCGGGTTTTATAACAGAAGATATTTAATTTTTTATTTTTTCCCTTTTAATGAGAAAATTGCAACATAAAGATACAGCACTCAATTTTTTCCTTTTTTTCATTTCCTTTAAATAGAAATTGAGTACTCCTGTTGCCACGATTAGAAAAGAGGTATTAAAAGCTACAAAAAAATTAATATTTCAAAAAAAATTAAGATACAGCTTTTAAACAAATTTCATTTAAAAGTCATTTTTTCCCTACACGATGGTGTAAGAATTGAAAATGTGCGACATTAAGAAATTTAAAAACTTTTAGTAGCAAAAACTGCACTACCGAAATTCATTTAAAATTTGAAAGAGTTGTCATGCGCAAAATGACGTATGCGTTACGCACAGACACGTTTGGCCTTTATAATATAGATAACTCAGTTAAAAATTGTGTTTCTGAAAATTAAGATCATAATGTACTTTGTAATAGTAACTTGATGGTAATTAGAGGTGTAATTTAATAAATCAATGAATATTTTCTTTCTTTTTTTTTTCTAGAAACTTGTGACATAGTTAACTCCAAGTGTGAAAATGGAGGTGAATGTGAAGGAAGCGGAGAGCATAAATTTTGTAATTGCAAGAAAGGAACTAGTGGTGATCGATGTGAAATTATCGATGACTGTAAAAATCAACTCCAATGTAGAAATGACAAAACAAGTTGTAATTATGACACGATGACAGAAACAGCTTTTTGTAAATGTAAAGACCCAAAACAAATTTACGATGTTATCAGTAGGGATTGTATTAGTAAGTATCTTAATGTGTATTTTAAAAACTCTCTTTCTCTCTCTATATATATACATATAAATAAATTTTTTTATATGTATTGAAACCTACAATCTTTTGAACACTTATTTTCATTATGTCTAGCTTTATAAAATCAAAAGTTTGAAATTTTTGGCCAAGTACTTTTCTATTTATATATTTTTTTAAAAGTCAAAATGCTGGTTTAAGCGGCCATCTATTACTTGCAGAAAAAACATAATTTGAAAGCATATTTCTTGCCCATTTAAGGGTTTATATTATTCGGTTTATATTATAGTCATCTGATATTCACAATATTTTTTGGAATTCAATTTTCGTTCATTTTTAAAAACTATTGTAATTCATTAGTGGTTCAGCATTTTAAACTTCATTTAAATATTATTTTTTCGTTTTTAAAAATTTTAAATTTTATTTATATATCCTCTAATTTTTTTTGGATTTTCAAAAAGTTGGGAATTTTAGATTTTATTTAAATAATTTATTATGAAATTTTTTAATTTGATTAAAATAAATAACTTCCTTTTATAATTATTTAAAAATTAAATTTGTTCATGTTACCATGTATTTTAGAATTTATTAATTGTGAATTAATAATTTTCATTTACTAATTAAAGGATAAGTTGTGCTGAAAGAAATATTAAACAAAACCATCTGTACTATCTCCGGTGAACTTACCCACTTGTTTTTTTTCCCATGACTGTACATAGAACTGGCATTCTAATTATCTGCTTATTATACACGTGGTGCCAAGTTCCTCACTACGGGTGAAATGCAAATTTCTGTTAAAGCATGGAGCTATGAAAAATGAGGAGGAGACATGTATTGCATTGGCTATAGCAAGGCCCCCTTATCATAATATCAAGGCCTCGCATTCAGGAGAAAATCCATTGTTGAAATTGTCCCTATAATTGCCAACTTATTATATGACTTTGTCTCGTATGTAATGCCACCTGGTGCATACTACTGCTAATAATCCCATAGGAAATAATGGAAAACATTTCAGTTTCTAACATTAGACGGCGCTACCAACGTGAAAATCATGTAGTTCAGCGCCCCCTGTACTGCAGTCAAAGGAAACTTGGCGAATGACAAGCCTTGATACTATGATAAGTTAGCCTTGGGCTATAGGTGGCGAGTGAAATATCTGACGAGAAAGGTGTCTTTACTGGTCATACTCAGAATATTTCGATAAAAAAATACTGATTAAACTACATATGTATGTAGTGGAGGATCAATCAAATATAGCGGCGGAATTACAGTAGAAAATCTGTAAAAAAAATAAAATACGAAGCGCGAAAAGACGAAAACATCTCGCATTTTGGCGAACAGTGCTATTTGTCGCCAAAAGCAAGCGATTTTAATGCTAACGAAAATTGCTTATTAGTAATTAATTTTCAGAATGTGTGTAAATAGTAATGAATTTAAATTTAAACTAGCAACAGCCATGCTTTGTTTGGATTCGCGAAGAATTATTTCATTTGATAACTATTTGAAAGTAACAATATTTTTTTTTAATATTATTTGGTACTACTTGATTATCCCGTCGACCAAAAAAGGTACCGCCAAACTAAAATATAAAATGCCAATAATGATGATAAAAATGTCACATTCACATAATAATAAACTCGTACCACGTGTTCGTTTCGCCATCATACAGTGGCGTAGTCGTAAAAGATACAGGCGGTATACGCTCAATACAGAGGATACATCCTAGAATATATGTACTAAAGCTTGCTTGAGAAGCAGAGGGTATACAGTGTTCCTTTAAAAAATCCAGAAAGTATACTTTTGATTCCCTCGTATACCCTCCACTATATCCCTGGCCATCAAGTGATTTTAATATGGAGTTTTATTTGTATTTTTATTAATGTTTTATTAATTTATTTGTTCTTTTGTTATTTAAAATAAAAATTACGTTAATTTGTTTAATTTGGCCAATAGTTTGGCGATTTGTATAATGTGGCGAAATTGGTTGACGGGATAACCAAGTAGTACCAACCAATAGTAGATAACCAACTGATACTACTTAGTTATCCCGTCGACCAAAAAATTATTGCTAAACTATGAGTAAAGGCCAATATTGGATGACCGTGAATATTACAGTAAATGACATTAAATACGATAAAAGTGTTTAAAACATCATTAAGTGATTCTATTTCAACTTTTTATTTGTATTTTTATTAATAGTCTACTAATTATTTGCTTTTCGTTATTTAAAATAAAAATTTTCTCAATATTTATAATTTGGTTATCAGTTTGACGATTTGTATAGTTTGGAGAAATTAATCGACAGGATAACCAAGTAGTACCTTTTAATTTAATCCTGAAATTTGGCGTTAGATTTTTGGTTGACGGGATAACAAAGTATTACCCCAAAATGTACTGTGATATAGTATCAATTAAATGAGGTAATGAAGTACAAAATTCTAATAATATCTCTATTAAATACCAGCTGTATTCAAGCTGACGAATTTAATGCGATAAACAGCAATAACTGGATAAAATTAGGCAATTAATTTCTCCTCAACAAAAGTTAAATTATTCAATATTAAGGATGTGTATCAGGATCCATATTGATCTTTTTTTTTTATTTCTTTATATCTGTATCCTATTGGTTTTGAACAATTACAAACACATGTGTGCAATCCCACAATCTTTGTCTATAGGTTTTATGCATCTATATTATTAAGGCCAAACGTATCTATGCGTAACGCATATGTTATTTTGGTGAATGGCAACACTTTCTCCTGCAATTTCGGTGCTGCAATTTTCGCTATCGCAAATTTTATACTAGTAAACATCGCACATTTTAAAATTTTACACCGTCGGATATAGAAAAAAATGTACTTTCAAATGCAATTTGTTTGAAAACTGTATTTGAATTTATTTTTGAAAGATTAATGTTTTTATAGTTTTTATTACTAATTTTGTAATTGTGGTAACAGAATCACTCAATTTTCTCTTAAAATTGAAAAAAAAAAAGAAATTAAAATTTCCATGCAATTTCTGTTTTGCAATTTTCGGTACTGCAAATTTTACACTTCTAAACATCGTAAATTTTAAATTTTTACACCGTCGTATACAAAAAAAAATGTACTTTTAAATGCAATTTGTTTCAAAGATGAATCTAAATTTATTTCTGAGACATAAATTTGTTTAAAAATTTTTAGTACCAATTTTATAATTTTGGCAACAGAATCATTCCATTCTCTCTTAAAATTGAAAAAAAAAATTAAAATTAAAATGCGTATACTATTTTAAAAAGATCGTATGTTATAAAATCCGGTGAACTTCAGTTTTATTTTGTTTAATAATTTTGATAATTGAGTTTTATTGATTTTGTTAATTTTAGCTTAAAGTAATATGTCTGAGAATCAGTTTGACCAATATAAAATGTATTTTTTACTGTAGCTAATAGTGTAGATTTATTATACATCAATGAGAAGGTTCTTTCTTATAGATTTTTTTTCGTCGAATTTCGACGGGTTTTAAATCGTAAATATAAAGACCATTAGATAGATACTAAGGTAGATGTTAAACCCTAATGAATAAGTTTTTTATATTGAACATTTTAGGATGTAAGAAAAAGATTCAATAAAAAATAGTTTTTGCAAAAATTTTGACATTTTTTTAATAGATATCTGCTCACAAAAATAACCATGCACTTCATACAGTTAAAGATATAAACTTTTTAAATAAGATTAATAAAAGGACTTATTACATTGTTTTATAATAAATAAGCAATAATTTCGGCTCATCAGTGTATACAGTAGATATTAAAAACTTTAATTAAAACTACATACTATTTACAATACAAAACAGAATAATTTTCCAAACAGTTTCAGACTTAATACTTGCCCATCATCATGGAAATACTAAACTAAAACCCTTATTTCGGCAAACTTAAAATTGGGCCCTTATTAAAAATATTTCTTAGAAATATTTTTATTTAGATTCTTTATATTTCTTACTTTTGTAAGTAAGAAATTTTTTTCGAATAATAAATATTGGAATAACTTAAGTGTAGCATTAACAATAATAGGTATATTATAAAGATATTTTTAAAAGAATTTTTCAGTTTTAGAGATATATGAGGACAGTAAAAGAATTTACACAAATTGTCAAATCTTTCTTTCATACATCACTGAACTAGAGACTCCATAAATTGAAATGAATCTTACGGCACACGCGATGTCGCTGTAATTACATTATGCGTCCCAGTGAACAAAAAATTAAAATTACACATTAAAATAAATGAATGAGTACATTGTTAAAATAAACAGGTGAAAAAAGGGCACATATGTCATATACGCACCACATTTGCACGCGTTTTTTCTCCCGCCAATTTGGCATAGCACATCTGTGCCAAGGAGAAGATTTCGTTAGTTATAAGTTTATAAAATTGTTAGCGAAATAAGATAGGAAAAATTACAGATTTCAATGAAATGTGCTGATTAAATCATGCAACTGCATGCATTCAATATGGCTGGAAGTATTAATATTTACAATTCATTGTGAAAATTATGTTTACTGTTTTCTTACTTATTAAGTTTATTATTTGTTTATTAACTGTTTATTTATCGTTTCCCTTTTTATTGAATTCATGTTTATTTATTGTTATTTTTTATTTAAATTCTTTAAATTATTTTTATTATAATGTACATCAATAATTATTTATATGAAACTGTAATTTATTTATTTTTATTTCCTTTTTAAAATACTAGAATCTCTTACTTTTTTAACTTTATTTTATTTTTATAGTGCAATTAAAAAAATCACATGCTGTTATTTCATGCTATTTCCAACATATATTTAAAAAAAAAAAAAATCGCCAAATCGGCAGGGGAAAAACACGTGCAAATGTGGTGCGTATATGACATCTGTGCGGAAAACAGAAATGATTTTCACTGTTTGCCTCAAGCAAGCACGTGTGAATAATATTTTCTTATTTTCAGCAATTGATGGTTGTATTTCAAAAATGATAAAGAAAGAATGTAGTGGAGAAAACGAAGTCTGCGAAGGAGGTGATTGTAAATGCAAGGAAAACTACAAATACTCAAGAGACAATGAAGTTTGTGAAGGTAAAAACATTTTATGCATTTTTCGAATAATATCCGTAAAACAATTCTTTTCTAGTACTTATTTAGTGTTTTTAAGATGCATGAATAATATGAATTATCACTAATTTATTCTATAATCTATATGTTTAAAACGCCAGGCTGCCTTTTTTTCAATCATCTGGCCTAATATTTCTACTGAAACGATTTTCATAACTAGTATTTTAAATGAAAGCAGTTTATTTGTGTCCGTACATGCTGATTTTAAAATAATTTCATTTTTGTATTTAATTTCAAGTTTAAAAGTTGTTTTACGCAATTTCTTCACATTGTTGTCATTCGAGCACTTTCATTGTTCAAGGAAAAGAGAAATTGGAAAATATCAAATTGTTATGAATTCCATTTTCGTCTTATAAATAAAAAAAAAAATTTGAACGGAAAATGACTTCGCTAAATAAAATAATGCGTTTTTAGTGATAATGCTTTTAAATTTCATTTTTCTTTTCTTCTGAAACAATAATTGAGATGCATATCTCATATGGCTTCAGTTGGTGAATATGTTGCCATAGTGAAAATAATGAGTATTTTATTTCTTTTAGATACAACTAACTACTGATAGTTTCTACAAGGCGACTAAAAATAAATTTTTGGATTTAGCGGCACTCAGATTAAATTTGCAAGTAAAGAGCGCGAGCATTTGCATGTAAAATTGTAATTGGCAAACTTTATATCAAGTTTGGAATTATATAGTTTTTAAATATTGATTCATTACTGTGATTAGTTTTTGTTAACTTTTTTATAACAGTCCGACAGTCGATAATATAAAAACCAAATGTATAAAGTGCACGAAAAAAACTTTTATTTTACGGAAGAGTAGAAATAGGGGAGTATAATGATCCACGTTTTCCAGAAGTGAAGTGGTGCATAAGACAAAAATTAATACAATCAACAGTTGGCTAGTTCGATTTTCACATGTTTGTCCTACGGTCAAAAGTATGAAAACATGGATGAGTGGAAGCAGCAAAATACGATGATAAAGCTACGAGTCATCCACTAATGGTATTAATTTTTGGCTCATGCACCACTTCATTTCCAGTAGCATGGATCACTACACTCTTAAAACTCTGCCTCAGATGTAAGAGGTACATGCGGAAATTTTGCCTCTGAATATTAAGAAGCACATGGTACCCTTGAAATTAAGAGGCACACTGTTAAAAGTGTGCATGCCTATTTGCCACCGTGCCGCTTATCACTTTGACAAGGCATTTTCAAAGGTACACAAATGGAACTTTGTGCCTCTGACAATTTTTAAACGCACAAATCGAACTTAGTGCATCTGACAAACTTCACTTTCGTATCGGTGACACTTATTTTGTCGTGATTTGACGTTTTTCTGGAAAATCAGAGGCACTTTTTCTATGTGCCTCTCATATCAAAATAATAGAAGGCACGATATGCTTGTGCCTTTTATATACGAGGTACAGTTTTAAGAGTGTGCATTCCCTCTTCAATAAAATAAAGGGTTTTTATTGTGCTCGATACCTTAAGTTTTTGTGCTGTCGGCTTTTGGAGTACAAATTCCGTCAATCCGTTCAATTGTTGTATTTGAGGGATTTCGAATCGTAATTTTTTATAATTTTCACTGATATTAGAAAATATTGTTTTACCTAAAACATTTATCTACTTATTGTAATTTTCTTCCTTTAGTGGATGAATGTTCCTCCTGCCCTACAGGTTCTCTGTGTGACGAGAATACAGATTATTCCTGTAAATGCAAAGACGGGGAATATTCTGATGGTAGAAGATGTGTTAAGTGTAAGTATATACCAACAAAAGTGAAAAGTTTGTAAGATAAATTTGTATAAATTTTAAAATATACATGTATTTACTTAAAAGGCGTTACTAATACGTAAAAATATTATTCAATATAAGCTCGAGAATTTTCGGACTCACACGTCTCCATATTCAAAGGGGGGGGGGGGGATATTTGACTAGAATAGAAAATATAGATAAACGCAAAACAAAATAGTCACAAGCGAAGTTTAGTGCATTGGATACCTAAAGTATTTTACCAAATTGGGGGATTATTATAAGAAACAAAATCGTTACAAACAGCTTCACTAAAAAGATAAAATTTCATTGGATTCTGGACATGGCCTTTTAAGTAATTACATGTATATTTAAAAATATATATTAATAGCAAGACGTAAATTCCTTCAAAGACAGGCATTTAAAGATTTGACTGCATTGAAGATAAATTTGATCCTATTTTATTACCGTATTATTTTATTTATTTTTAAAGGGACAGGGGAATAAAAACCATGTTTTTTGACATATTTATTTTAAAATTGGTAGATTTGTTGATGGCAAGTTCAAACAGTTTAATTTTATATTTGAAGATAACATAATAAAAAGATTTAAAATATTAAAATTTTTATCTTTTAAAATACCGATGAATTGTTATATATTACAATGCGCATGCATATTTCTTTTGAATACAACAGGATTTTTTTAACAGGAATACTTTTTAGTTATTAAAAAGAAAGATAGCATAAATTTTAAAAGTTTCCTTAACATGTAAAAAGCAATATATTTAATATAACAATTAACAACGCTCTAATTTTCGTGTAAAATAATATTGATTTTTGAATTATGCAGCAAACTTGAACATGAAAATGCTACTTAAACGGAACTATTTATGCTAACTTTTATTAACACGTTCGCTGCCGCAGACGCGCCAACGTTAAGGGGCCACTGACGCGCCAGTGCGTGATGTGGGGTGATGTTCAATAGCCAGTCACGCGCTGATGCGGGAAAATCTTTTACTGATTTTTTGTTATAAAAAGTAAATCGGCTTCTGGGAAAAACCCACTTCTACAGTGCGGCATTAACTATCATCATATCTTACGTAAGCGGCAGCGAACGTGTTAATTTTTATATGAGAGGTGCAGAGAAAAAATGTAATAGAATATGATAATTAGGCATGCACACGGAACACTTAAAATTTCATGAATGTGTGAAATTTAAATTTCAATGAAAACTGCGTTTAAATTACACATACATATCTAAACAATTATGTTGCAAGTTAAACTATAATATACTAATTTAAACATCATTTACTGTACATATACATATATATTTAATAAAACATACTTGAAATCATTCGTAAAAATTGAAAAATTGATTTCTTTAATATAATGTGAAATTTTCAGTGTTCGCTGTCTCCTTAAGAAACTTTTCGTTTCAATTTGTTTGCTGCCTAGGTATAATTTAACAAATATACTAGAATAATCCCGTGCATATCAAGAATATGTTTAGGTCCATTCATAAAATTAGTAAAAATGTGGATGATTTTTTAAGATAATAGAAGTTAATATTCGTCAGCTGGATGTAGCATTGACATTTTCAAAATGTAATAAATTCCTATATATATTCCTATATTCCTAATATATGAAGACTTTGAAAAAGTGCAAACACAGTTTGCTTTCCTAGGCTATCTTAACGCAGAAAGGCCAAATATTTTAGCAAACTATATTTTTAAATTTGAAAATTCAAATTGTTCACTCTTTTTCACCATGTAAGTATAACACTATTCTACTTCAAATTTTACATTTATATTCAGAAAGAAGCCATAATTACCGTGAAATAATATTTGTCGCATCCTGTTTAGGTGCGTTCGTAATTATGTAAATACGTAGCACCTTTTGTTGCCGTTCAGTCCGTCCGTCTGTCTGTCCGTCTGTCCGTATATAACAACGCAAAAACTACCCAACTGAATCGTTTGAAATTTAAAATATATAATTATTACATAATTTTGTCGAGTCATTTCAAATTTTATAAAAATCGGATGCATAGATCAATTACAGGGACAGTCAAAAGGATTCTATTACATTACGGTCAATGAGGATAAAAAGTTTCAAATGCTTTTTTATCGTTTGAAATTTTAAATACATAATTATTACATAATTTTGTCGAGTTATTTCAAATTTTATGAAATTCGGATGCATAGATCAAATACAGGGACAATCAAAAGGATTCCGTTACATTACGGTCAATGGGGGGAAAACGTTTCAAATGCATTTTAATGGTGTTATACTCATTCGAACGTAATAAAATTAATATGCATCTATAAAGTACATATTATAATATACATTTTGCATAATCTGTGGTGCAAAGATTATTTGTTATTGATTTACAAGGCCACACAAAAGTATTCCATTGCATAATGGTACAGGGAGAACATTGTTTTGTGCGCATTTTAATTGTAATTATTTACAATTTTATGAGATTGATATATGAGAGTGATATTTTTAAATCTTCGTTATCGTACGAACGCACCTCATTTGCTACGCTTCACGTGCAATTTCCAACTTGTTTCCTATTATAGCGGTAGAAGGGCCTTCAGCGATCCTTTTTTTTCTCCAGGATTATAATAGCACTAAAGCTTGGTGAATGCTGTACAAAAATTACCTATTTATGCAAATGGAACAAAATGTTATATCTATAAAAGAAAAAATAATGTCATTTGTATTAAAAAATATTGAAGCTTTTTTAAATCAAATTAAAGGTTTTTTTTAAACTTTTATGTGACACATTTAGTCTTCTTGTTAACAGATTTTAAAATATAACTTATATAAGGTGACACACAAATACTATGATGCAAAATAAAAAGCATAATTTTTAGCTGAAAGAATATAATAAACCTATTTATTCACCTCTCATAAAAGAAGAAAACTCAGCACAAGAAACAATCAAAATCATTTGTAATGATTTCCTTCCGCGGCGATGCAGTGGTCCAGGCGCTTTTTAAAGTTCCTCAAGAAGCCCGGAAGACTATTTAAGGCATGATTTTAGCCCAGGCCTTTTCCAGAGCGCATTTCAGTGAATACAATAACTTGTGCTATATTACAGAGTCTTTTGGCTCGAGGATCCCCCAAGGAGCGAAGTTTGTTTGAGGAGCAGGGGTTTCTGGTGGGGCACGGGATTAGCTTTTGCACATCATGCTTTCCTGCAAAACAATAATTTATTACACTCTAACGAATAAATGTGTAAATTTACGAGAAAAACGGGCATATCGATGATACAAAAACAATTTTCCTACATATGTAAAGTGGTTTGTAAATTTCCAAAATATATGCATATTGTGTAAATTTTGAAATACACATTTGATGTATAATTTAATGATAACAATAAATATATAATATTTACCTAATCTTCTTGAAATACACAGATTACTGTGCAACAAGAATACAGATATATCTGTGTAATATTCTTATGTTTTTATCTGTGTAATCGTCTGTGATTATACATAACTTTGTGGTTTATGAAAAAAACACACATTTTTGTGTTGAATTGTTTTACATATTTACACAGTTCTTTGTGTAATATGTAAAATACGCATATATTTGTGTAATTTGAAAAATTCGTATATTTTTTCATATATTCAGTTCTATTTCTGCTTTCTATGCAAAACACAGATTTGTATAATATTAAAAATCCACACGTTTTACGTAATATCCCAAAAAGAGCGATTTTTTACGTAAAATTCTTTGTTCTTTACCTTATGCAGTGAGCTGTCTTTTAGATTTCTTTTCATCGAAACTTTAATAAAAGGCTCGATTAAAACACATGATTCTGATTTTGTACTAAACATTTTGCACAATATTGTAATTAATTTTTAAATATTCAAAACATTCTAATGATAGTACTAGTGCTCAAACAAAACAAACTTGAACTGATGTCTGTAGTTAAATTTAAATTACAAGTTAAACTGAGAAAATAAGTAAAAAGCAGTGGTCTGCGAGACGGGTAAAAAGAATTAGAAATTAATCTAAATCTAGAAGGGTAAAACTGAAATCTACCAAATTTAACAAATTTAACCAAATTTTGCTTTGAGAATAATATGCTTAAGGAATATTAGATTTCTAATTTGTATTTAGATTTTCATTTAGTGCTTCTGAATATACTTTTGTATACAGTTGTACAGTGACTTGTAGTGACGCAAAAAGTAAAAAATTTAAAAGAGGCCAGACACTTTTATTTACAACGAATAACATGTTTTTAACTGGCTTTTGTATTTTTTTAAGTCTTGGGAGAAACTCGCATTTTAATCACAACGTAGTGTAACTCAATTGAACTGTTTTAATCAGAGATGTCACATGATTATCATGATATTGAGACCATGCTTACTACACGGATGTAGAATATTTAAAGATTTAATTTTAAAAAGAGCCGTAAGAGTTTTCTTCAAAATCCACTCCCTTTTCATCTTATGTTAATTGCCATTAACTGTTGTTACAAAAAATTTGTCGCATTGCTCTTGTATGGCAGTTTCTGAGATGACTTAACGGAAGGGTGAATAAAGGACTCCTTTAATTTATGGAAAGCTGTTTCTGTACTAAACTTTATTCACAAGACTGTTATGATTGAAATTCTCCTAATCAGAAGTCTCTAGTGACAGTCATACAATTCCAAACGAAAAATTTTTTTACCACTATCAACAGCTAAACTGTAAAAATTGAAAAGAACAGTCTTCTATCAGACCGCTAACTGCAGTTAATAGTTAAGACAATTTTTAATTTTGTTTTCATTTAAATGTTCCCGTGCTAAATTAGCTAAAATGGAGGTGGATAAGGAAGGTGGTCAGAGCAACTTTGCAAAAATATACAAACGAATAAATATTTTAGTTCTTTATTTAAAAAATTACGTTGTAGCAACACAATGACATTCATGTTATTTATGAAATAGAATTAGTGAAATAAAAAATGCAGCCTTGAATTTGTAAATACTCTATTTCTTTTTTAACGTCTAGTTAAAGATTTACACTCTTATAGTTTTTGTAATACACCAACTAGTGTAAATCCAGGGATTATCTACATTTACACATTTATCTTCGTGTATCAACTAATTACCACTTGCAGACTTCATGCTATAAGCTAAATACACTTAAAAACAGGCAATTTTGTTGAACGAAATGTGTATCTTTTTATGCCTAGTAGGTGATTAAAAAAATTACACACTTATCTGTATATGTATAAGTACAGGGTGTCCAGCAAAAAGAACCCTGGTTTCAAAATTAAATTTCTCAAAAA
The DNA here is from genome assembly GCA_964019185.1 of Maratus speculifer. Taxonomy (NCBI): domain Eukaryota; kingdom Metazoa; phylum Arthropoda; class Arachnida; order Araneae; family Salticidae; genus Maratus; species Maratus speculifer. The sequence goes on along the minus strand of OZ025302.1, from coordinate 83,540,236 downwards.
GAAAGATCGAATTTTTTGAATTTCCGAAATTCCAAAAATATAGTTCCAAAAACCGTTAAAATATGGCACTGTATGCCGAAAAACACTTTCTCTGCAAGCAATCTAAAACAAGAAAAAGTCAAGTCAAGCATTCTTTGCAATCAGAACACAAAATATTTTTTAAATATTCACCGTTAGAAATCTCTATATAATATTTTTACAGCTTCCCTTATAAACAAAACGTTTGCCGTATAATTCTATCGATCTTTGTTTTTGGAAAATGTAATTTTGAAATCAGGGTCTTATTTGATGGAATTCCTGTATGTGTAAATTACAATAACACACCATTCCGTGTACTTTCAGGCATTTCCTACATTTGCACGTTTATTTGTGTTTTTAAGTGATAACAAATTACATACTTATTTTTGAAAACTAAAATAAACATAAAAAGGCAAAATTTTGCAAAAAGTGCGCAATTTTCATGACAAGTGTTTAATTTTAGAAACTACACATATGTATGTGTAAATTTGACTAATTTACACATTTAGTTTTTTGAGTGCAACAGTAGAAATAGCAATTAGACAAGCAAAAGACTCGAAAAAAATGAATAAAACATAAGTATGTCAAAATTTCTTAAAAAATATAAACTAAATTTATATTTTTATCACGTCATAGTATTTATCTAATTTCGCTTAGAAAAAACAGATTTTTCTCCGTGAATACAAAGAATGCATTATATTTTTAATTTTACTCAAAATTTTATTTCATTATTCTTATTTCCGTCTTTGATATAATAAGAGATTGAAAATCTATCTATTTGGATGACTACGTTGCTCATGGCTCAAAGCTATAAAAAAAAATCGATTGAGCTTCTAGACCTAAAAGTATAAATTTGAATGTATTTTTTTCATTTCATAATTATTTTTATGAGAAAAGTCACTTATAATATTCCTGACAATCCTAAGTAGAACAGTTAAAATGATAATTCATTCTTAGATAAAAATTTTAATTGTGACATTTGTAACAGTACATTTTTTAAGTAACTTGTTGATTGTTAGGTATAGTAACATTTCTTTTCAGATGGTAAATGTGAAATCGGAATGTCCAAATGTGATCAAAAGTGCGATGCAAATACTGGAAAATGTACTTGTGAAAAAGGTTTTAGATTAAGATCTGATAATGTAACATGTGGTAAGTAATTTTTAATAAAACTACAAAAATTAAGATTGCTAAAATACTGAGGAGAAAAAAAAGGTTTTACTACGATATTTATAAGAATTATGGTTTAAATGTAAAAAACTTATGTAACATATCTTTTCACAGAGATGACTATATAATATAAGTTAGAAACATTAATAGAAATATTGCAAATTAATATGAAAAAACACTTATAATATAATATGTTAACAATATGTTTAAAAATGTATGTAAAAAAAGATATTTTAAAACTTTTTCTAACAATATTTTTCAGCGTTCTTTATTAGAATTAATTGTTAACTTTTGAATATCCTGATTTAATATTTGAGTATAATTCATGTTTTTCAATAAACATTTCTGTTACAATATTCTCCAATTTGGTATGAACACTTACTACAGCGGTTTTTTATATTGACACAATTTTCTAAATTTATTTAAAAAAATAAAAATTTCATCTGCTTCTTTTAAGCAGAAAAAAGAAAAAAAACCTAATATTGTTTAAACGGTCTAGTTAAGATTATAAATTGATTTCTAAATGTATAATCTTAAAAGTGCTACATTAATAATTGACAAAACCGCATTTATTTAGTTTTACATTCAATATATTTTCGATTATCTTTACAAGAAGAAAGTACTGGATTTGTGAAAATATTCGAATTCCGGTTTTTGACAAATTTGCTGGTTTTAGGGGTCAGAGATTCCAAAAAACATGTTGTTACAAAATGTCTGTCTCTGAGCATGTGACACTCTCTGTATGTGACATAAATGTTGTGGGCACTCTATCTCAAGAACTAATACACGTTATTTAATAAAAAATTTTATTCAGGCAGTCCTTAATATAAATTGATGCTGATTAGTTTTTCGTGTAAATCAATCAATAGATGGCATTAGTATAATGCATTCTGTACGATTTCCGCAACAGCTCTATTTCAATAATTAATGAATTGATTATTATTAACCTTCAGATTCAGTAAATCCGTGATATAAACTAATTCTGTTTATGTTTTTGGCGTCAATACGACAACAAATGGCGCTGCTATGCTGAATTTTCCCGATTCTTGCTCAATAACAAAAACGGGATTTTTTTCAACAAACTTGAGATTTTATGTTGCAATTTTGTCGATACCCGCAATAGTCCTATTTCAATAATTAATGCACGGAATTACATGCCTTTAGAAGCCTCACACTGAGCATAGATTGTAATTTTAATTTTTGCACCGTGATAACAAATTTAAAGTATTAACATGCATGAAAAAGAAGAAAGTTTTGGGATTCCGGCATCTGATTAGTTTTATTTATAATCTATTTGTAACTTAACCGTTCAAATATTTTCCTGCTACATTTTATGATAGTCATTTGGCATACTTTGCCGATCATTTATTCGCATATATTCAAATCCAATGTCCTTTTTATTATTATTTACATATAATTGTACACATTGTGGATAAAATATTGTTTATTTTTTGCCTGTGTTTGCATAACGATAAAAAGACTGAAAATTAATAGATCAATTTATAATTATGTTGTAATATCGTTAAAATATTTTATGGCCACTGGAAACGTACGCTTGTACTCACTTCTTTTAAGTTCTCTCGTATCAGGAATTGGGTTAAAAATAAGTTTCAAAGATTTTATCTTTGCGCAACAAAAAACAGGTTTACATTGTAAAAAAATACCTGTAATTCTATATTTTTAAAGTTACGGAAATCTGTATGTTTACATAAAACCAAAATAAAATACTCAGATTGCTTAAAGGTGTTTTTTATTAACAAAACATAGTACTTTCGAGCATGTCATGCTCATCATAAGGGTTAAAACAACAAAACAGTTTTTGTTGTTTCTTTTTTGTCTTTTTTGTTGTTTTAACCCTAATGATGAGCATGACATGCTCGAAAGTACTAGGTTTTGTTAATAAAAAACACCTTTAAGTAATCTGAGTATTTTATTTTGGTTTTATGTATAAATAAGGTGAAGTAAAGGATTCGACATATGTGATATGTTATATCATTTTAATATTATCTGTATGTTTACTTTATCTGTACAGTGTATGTATCTGCTCACAATTCTATCTGCACAAAAAATACGTTAATTTTTAAAAGTAGCAGTGGGTAGTTTTTGTAAATCTGAAGCTCTACAAAAGAATATACTAAAATTACAATAAATTACAATATTTATTTATTTATTTATTTATTTTTCGCCGTTACATAAAAAAGGTCTGGAAATTTCATCTCCCTAGAAAGACTTATGTAACTTTACAGTTTTTTTTTCAATGTAGAAAAATAAAAGAATAAAAACTGTGTAACTTAATTGATATCTGTTTGAGTTACTGAATTCATTTAATTCGCTTTTACATAAAGAATATTACTTTTTTTGTAGAAAAAACGGATAATATTTCTTTTTGTGATGCCTTAAATTGTAATCCTGGTATTTGCGTGGAAAAAGAAGGCAAAAGTACCTGCATCTGCCCTGAAGTTACTCATAGATCTGTCAATAATAGTTGTATTGGTGAGTAACTTTACATTTTTCAAAAATACAGTTATATACTGTTCTACATGACTCATAAGTTACTCAAATGCAGTAGCGAAGGACGAATTATTATAAAAATCAGTCAATAATCATAGGATGTTTTACATGAATCTGTGATCATGTTTCTAACTGTGGAGCAAAACATATATATTGAGTATCCCAGACTCCGCAATGGGTGTAAAGTAGGGCATACGAAGATATGACTCGTATATCCTCTGAATTTTTTTTTGTTGTTTCAGAAGCTTCTATTTTCACAAATAAAGGACTGGCGTATATTGTATCCATGAATGCTCCTGACTATAGCGAATATCCTGTCTAAGACATATACCTTTTGATTTTTTTTTAACTACAACAATGCGTCCAAATATTTCAAAATTATACAACAAGTTATAAATACATTGAATTATTTAATAAAAAAATAAATTATTCAGTTTTTAAGAAGCTGAATATTTTAGCTTCTTGTAATAGAAAGCAGTTTTTGGATTTATTCCTTTTATACTAAAAAAAAGCATTATTCAGAACAAATATTTTTGAATATCATTTTTAGCTCACAGGCTATCAAAGCCTGAGAGTTTATGTGCCCACCCATTCTGAATGTATGTATGTGCGTACGTAACGCGATAACTCATGATAAAAATATCCGATTTACATGAAATTTTGGATATCGATTTATTATGATAAGACACTTCCCTGATTGGTTTTGAGAGTTCATTCGATAAGTATAAGAAGGTAAGTATAATATATTGCCCCCCCCTAATTTATGATAATATGGGGCCCCATATTATCACCCCCCCATTTGTGATACCCATTTATACCCCCTTTAAAGGGGTTTTTAATGCAGAATTAGTAGATTTCGTTAAAATGTTAGATGTAGGATCATTCTAATGAGGTGCCTCCGTGATTAGTATTGGATGTTCATAAGATAAGTTTTAAAAGGGGGAATGGGGGCGTTCTCCCCCGTCTTAATTTATGTTTTTCACGCAAAATTTACCGATTTGCTTCAAATTTTATATTTAGACTAATTTTGAAAATGCGCTTTCCTGATTTGTTTTTGGAATTCAGTGGATAAGTATAAAGGGAGGATAGGGAAAACTAACCTTCATAATTTATGCAAATGGTTTTTCATGCAGAATTAACCGATTTGTTTCAACTTATGGATACAGTTCATTGTAATAAGAAGCTTCGCTCATTTGTTGTGATGTTCTTTTGTTAATTATAAAGTGGGGTACGGGTGATTACCTCCCCCTTAAGTTAGCTAAATAGAGTTTTATACAGAGTTATCCGATTTACTTTAAATTTTGGATGTAGGTTCTTTCTGATAAATTGAATTTCTGAAGAGTTTTGGAGGTTTAGTGCTTAATTATAAAGGAGGGAACGGGGAACAATTTTTCTTAAATTACATAAATGGGTTTTTATGCAGAATTATTCGACTTGCTTCGAATTTGGATACAGGTTTATTATATGATAAGGCGTATCCTTGATTATTTTTGGGTTCAATGGTTAAGTATAAAGGAAGGAAATAGGGGGGGGGGTACTCCCTTCCTTATTTTTTTTCGAAATGCATTATTATATAAGGCTGAAACATACAATTAGTCTGCATAGCCTGTGAGCTCTATGCCATCAGTTTGAATGGGCATCATTCTTTTTATTATTTTAATCTATTGTTTAAATTGAAAGTGCATCTTCATCTAAATTCTTAAAGTTCTTTTTATTAATATACTGATGTAATTATAGAAATCATTACCTGAAATGTTGATATCGAGAGCTTAACCACCTAATGAACAAGAATAAGAAAGATTTAATCCTGAAAATAAGATAAATTCAAATAACGAATCGAACACAATTATGAATTTCATTATTATTAACTTAGAAGAGATGAAATTATAAAATAGAAAAAAATACATTCAAAAAATAAATAGGAATGCGGCATATATAGTTGTAACAAAATTGCATGTTTTGTTGCATACGTTTTGAGAAATAAATATACTCCGGATGCGTAACAAAAAATCAAATGAATCTTTTAGGGTTAACTACTTGCTATTAGAAAACAAATTAATTATTTTTTATATATGAAATTCATGACTTTTTTAGAAAATGCTGATAAATTAACATTATCTGCATATTTCCTATTTAACTAATCATCACGAATTTATTTAAGACTAAATATGAAATGTAATTTATTTTTAAACTTGCATGAACTGCACTGTAGAGGGGAAAGTCATCAGAATCATTTGCGTTTGTGAATTACAGCTATACTTTATCACAAATAAATGCATTCTTAAGGGATATCAGGAGTTTTACTTTTTACCCATTAGTGTAATTTAGCAACAGGTTATACTTAATTTTTTGTCTCAATACCTATCAAACATAAATGCATAAAATTTTTAATATCGACAACATGATATACCTTCTAATTTTTTTAAAATATATAATCGATACTGAATTTTTATTTTATTTTTTTAAATTAGAATTTTGATTAAACAAATAAATTGTTTTTTGATTTGCATCGACTGCGCGCAAAACTATGTCAAAATTATTGGTTCAAGAGTCCCCCCTCGGAAAAAAATATTGATAATGATGTAAAACTAATATATCTTGAACTTGTACTTCATTTAAAATGTATTTATTTAATTATTTATTTGAAATTTAAATTATAAAATGTAAAAAAAAATTAAATAAAATTTGGCAATTTCAAGTAATCAATGCTTTTATAATAAGGTACCCTGGGGTAATAACGCCACGTTAAGGTTCTACCAATTTTCACGGCTTAGTTTTAGATTGTATTTTTCAAACAAATATATGATTTGATACAGCAACTCATTGACTATCTATATAAAATAAAATAATTTAACAGATATGTATTCATAAAATGTAATGGCGTTTTTTCTTGACCAATGCTATCTGGCGTTATTACCCACCTATATGGGTAATAACGCCATGCAAACAAAACTATGAAATAAGATAGAATAATTGCATGTAGATTGCCCAATTCTAAAAATACAAACTCTGCAAACTTAGAAATTGACAAATTGCATTCTAAGCTATTGAAAATGTTCATTTTTTTGTGAAAGTGTAAGAAAAATAAAGGTTCGGTGTGGGGGGGAGGATGCGGCAAAAGAATATCAGACCGTGAGCTTCTTTTTGCTTAAAAAAGACCGCTTAAATAGAATTATTAGAAACATCGCACAGTTTTAACTGTGTTTATTTGAATCAGTATTTAGGATGTAGCTCGGTCACTGTAGGGAATCAACCGGGGTATTAATGCCAAGGATTGGCGTTATTACCCCGGGATACTTATTGCGCAGTAAATCCTAAACTACAAATTATCTCGAGAAGATATCCAAAATCTTCTACAACAACTGGAAGGTACATGAAATACACTACAAATTTATGTAATAAACAAAGTATTTCTGGATAAAAAATATAGTCTTCAGATCAAAAACCTTATCTCGCAAATTTTAGATCAAGCGTTAATTTTAGTTGCTTGTAAAAGCAATAAGACCTAAAAATGAGACAAATTAACTTGAAGCTGTTTTTTGCGATTTATATGACTCAAAACCCTTCTGCGCAGAGCACAATGGTGTCATTTACCTGATTATTTCATAATTATGCAAAATATAAGCACTTGGCGTTATTACCCCGCCTGGCGTTATTACCCCAGGGTACCTTACTAAATTTGGAGTATAACTTATTCTTTAACTTAAAATGAAGATATTTACCAAGTGTCATGTAAATTGCTTTATTAGTTTTTGAGAATTTTTGCGCGCAGTGCATGAAAGTCAAAGAAAAATTTTAATTTTTTTTTCAAAATTAAACATAAAAAAATGAGTATAGAATATTAAAAAAGTTATCTTAAATAAAAGAACATTAAGTTGTTGATATTAAAATTTGTATGCCTTTATGTTTCATAGGGACTGACAAAAATTAATAAATGTGGCATGTAGCTAAATTGCTCCATCAGGTTGCTCCTCTTGAGATCTCTTAACTAAAAGATTATAAGAGAACTAAGAATGTAATTCGTCAACTCTAATGCAGTGTTTAAAAAACCTTAGAAATTCGGTAAATCATGTCAATAATGTTTAAATTGTAGACCAAGAAATAGTTCAAAACATTATTATTTGTCTTATGTACTGGCGATTGAATCCGATTGATTATACGGAATACATTTTGAAAATATGTAAATTGTAATAATTTGTTTGAGAAAAATTTATTTTTACAAGGTTTAAATAAACGTATTCAAAATATAAGATCATTCCACGGAGAAGGTTTAAGCCTAAAAAATGCATTCCTAATAGTTAGAAAATTCAAACCTACATAATTTCGAAACTACTTTTCCACACGAATTCTTGTTTTGTTTTTGAATGTAACATAAACTGGTGCGCAAAATTTGAGGACGAGTCGCAAAATGCCAATTTTCAAGGGATTTTCAAGCGATAATTTTCATGCGAATATTCAAAAGGAAGTAATATCATTCGAAAAATTACTATCCCTGCATAATAGCTAGTCCGCATAACATCTCATTCAGGTCACACATAGTCACAAGAGTCATAGTCACTACGGCGAAACCAAAAATACGAAATTACATACGTCTATTTTATGAGTCTCAAATGACTACTATGTGTTACTCCACTGACATGTCATTATGACTGCTGCTTTGTGGCAAGTCACGGGGTGACTTTACAATGTTGTTTTATTGAGACTCTTGTGTGACCTCTCATCTGGAGACTCAATTTCAAAGTCATAGTGAGCATTGCATTATGATAAATTACCAAACAATGTTTTATTAAAGTCACATTTTGACTTTTCACCACTTTTCGCAGTGGTTACTTCACAGTAGGGTTTCTGTCACCATTTGGCAAAGTCTTGTGACAGAAAGTCCCCATGTGACTTTAATGCGACATTATTTGGTGATTTATCATAATGCAACATTCACAATGACTTTGAAATTGAATCTCTAGATGAGAGGTCACACGAGAGTCTCAATGAAATGACAATGTAAAGTCACCTGGCGACTCGCCACAAAACAGCAGTCACAATGACCTGTCAGTGGAGTCACGTAGAGTACTCATTTGAGACTCATAAAGGAGACGAATGGAATTTCCTATTTCATGTGTCGCTGTAATGACTGTGACTCTTCTGATCATGTGTGACCTGTCTGAGCTGTTATGTGGACTATCTGTTATGCAGGAATAGTAATTATTCGAATTATATTACTTCTTTTAGGTAGACTTCGTATGAAATACCACCTATTGCATTCTCTCCCATGTTGGAGTTTCTGAAAATTTTTGGCAAATCTACACCGATTATGACTCCTAGACCCCAAAACTAACACCAGTAAAAAAGTTTATCTATCTATCTATCTATCTATCTATCTATCTATATATATATATATATATATATATATGACATTTTAAAGTTAGGGGGACAGAAACATCATCGCCAGGTTTCCCTTTCTCCACACAGAAGTCATGGCCAGCGAGAAAAAAACAAAATAAATAAATATAGAAGATCCAAATAATCACTCCTTGGCTGCTGCAAGTTCATTTTATTAAACTGTAGCTATAATAGAGAGAAAAGCTCCTTTTGCAGACGATCTTTTACCGAAACATCCAAAAAATATTCCATCATTTACTACATCCAGTCGTACTCATGGAAGAGAGAACCCAAGAATCCTTCTTCTTACCCCCTCTCGAGGCTTCCTCTTTTAAATCTAAAAAGAAAATTCTAGATCATTCTTTAGTCTCAATCCATCATTCTTTATGTAAACATAACTCATACCCAGAGTCGAGATTACTATTTGACAGACAACAATTTTATTAAAAAAAATATATAATCGACTCAGAATTTTAAATATCTTAAGCAGACGATTTTTATAGACGATTAATTTTAGGAGAAAAAGAAAAGAAATGAATTTATTGATATGCACAATATCAAATGTTGACTGAGGGAAAATAAATAAATAGATAAAATAAAATAATGATATTTTTTGAAAAGTATGGTTTTGGAATACTTTCCCTTGACTTTCTTAAAAAGGGTTGATAAAAACATAGAAAAATGAGTTTTATTTGGAATATTAAGAAATAAAGTTTAATTAAGAATATTTTTAATTTAGAGCCATCTTTTTAAATTTACGCATACTGGAATAAATGTTTTTTAAGGCGAATTAAGATTTTATATCGTTTCCATAAATATTAATAGATTAGATCTAGAAACAAGATTTTAATTTAATAAGTTGAAGTAAGTACGGAATATTATTATAAGGAAATTAATATAGTATAAAGGTTAGTTTTGGCGAAAAATAAATTAAAATTTGTAATATATATATATATATATTTCACTTTCTTCTAGACACGATAAATTCTATAATTATGCTCATATCTTCTTCATATTTTTACATCAAATCAAGGGGCATAAAATCTCGGTCGAGTTCGTTAATGGGCAAAATAGGACCAAGGGGGCGGAAATAGGGAGGGTTTTTGTGAAAACCGAAAAACCGCAATAACTTCTGAATTAAAATAGATATCGAATTAGTTTAAAGTTTATATTACTTCTAAAAAATGAGCTAAAAGTTTATGCATGACAGAATTTTAATAAAGTTAAAAACGGGCTCAAAAAAAATCATAACCTTGTCAATTCTTAAGATATCAAATCCAACTACTTTTTTTTATAAATATACTCAACATTATCTAAAACTTTTGTACTTACAAGTTTTTGATAGGACCAACTAAAAATGAAAATTACCAATTAAATTAAAAAATTACCAATTAAAAAATTACCAATGAAAAAAATTAAAAACGAAAAGAAAAAGGGGGGGATGAAAAAGAAATAATCCATAACTTATTCAATTCATAAGCAATCAAATTTAATTAATTTTATTTTACATCTTCGCAATAATATCTACAACTTTTATACTAACAAGTTTTTCATAGGACCAATTCTTATATCAAAAATAGGAGTTAAAAAATCCTCAAATCCAAACTGCTTATATTCTGACTCATTTTTAAATTCATTTTTGATTTTAACGCATCCAAATGGCAGATCCTCTTATTTAGAAACTATATAATGTGACGTATTGGCCAGTGTTTTCATAAAGACAGAATATATTTTTAAAAAGGCTGCCAAAAACGATATTTCGAACTGAATTTCCCGAAGTAATAGTGATTGAAAAATTGAGGAAGTATAACAAATTGCTTTATTTTTCTGAGTCATTTTTAAATCCACTTTTGTCCTCAAACGCATCCAATTTACAGGTCCTCTTATTTAGGAACTACGTAGTGAGACGGATTGGCCAGTTTTTTGATAAAGGCAGAATATATTTCAAAAAAGGCTGCCAAAATGATTACTTCTCACAAAATTTCCCAAAGCGATCATGAAAGAATTGAGAATGTATTCAAATACCAAATTGGTTATTTTATGACTCATTTTTAAATCCAATTTTGCTCTCAAACGCATTCAATTGACAGTTTTTTGTTATTTAGAAACTATATAATGTGCGTATTCATCAATGGTTTGAGAAAGGCTAAATATATATTTATAAAAAGCTGTCAAATGAGCATTTCGAAAAAAAAAAAAAAAAAAAAAAAAAAAAAAAAAAAAATAATAATAATAATAATAATAAAGCGATTATGATTAAATAATTGAGGATGTCTTCAAATAACAACTTCGTTATTTTATGACTCATTTTTAAATTCAATTTTGCTCTCAAACGCATTCAAATGATAGTTATTTGTTATTTAAGAACTGTGTAATGGGCCGTAATGGTCAGTTCTTTGATAACGGCTAAATACATATTCAAAATCTGTTTTCAAAATGGACATTCGAGCCAAATTTCGTTTAAGAGGATTTCGATCAAATTAGTTCTTACAGAAAAATTAAATATTTTTTTTTAAAAGCGGCCAAATAAAGTAGTTAAATTGGGTTTATCGTTAATAATATTTTATTTTTTGTTGTTGAAATGAAAACTCTTCAAAATCTACCTCCGCCTATAGGCCAGGCCGACAGGGATTTTTTTTTATATATTCGCGTGAAAATTATCACTTGAAAATAACAGCTAGTCCATATAATATTTCATTCAGGTCACACATGGTCACAAGAGTCATAGTCACCACGGCGAATCAAAAAATAGGAAATTCCATACGTCTCTTTTATGAGTCTCAAATGACTATGACACAAATATATATGTGACTCTACTGACAGGTCACTGCAACTACTGCTTTGTGTCGAGTAACCACGTGACTTTACAATGTCGTTTTATTGAGACTCATGTGACTGTCATTTGGAGACTCAAATTCTAAGTCATTGTGAATGTTGTATTATGATAAATCACTAAACAATGTCACATTAAAGTCACATGGTGACTTTCTGTCACAAGACTTTCTCAAATGGTGACAGTGACCCTTCTGTGAAGTAAACACTAGGAAAAGTGGTGAAAAATCACCATGTGACTTTAATGGGACAGTATTTGGTAATTTATCATAATGCAACGTTCACGATGACTTTGAAATTGAGTCTCCAGATGAGAGGTCACACGAGAGACTCAATGAAACTACATTGTAAAATCATTTAGTGACTCGCCACAAAGCAGCAGTCACAATGTCGGTGGAGTCACATATAGTAGTTATTTGAGACTTATAAAAGAGACGTATGGAATTTCCTATCTTTTGTTTCTCCGTAATGACTGTGACTCTTGTGACCAAGTGTGACCTGAATGAGATGGTATATAGACTAGCTGTTATGCAGGGATAATAATTATTTGAATTATATTACTTCCTTTTGAATAATCGCGTGAAAATTATCGCTTGAAAATTCCTTGAAAATTGGAACTTTGGGACCCGTCCTTAAATTTTGATCACCAGTGTATATATGTATGTAACATTAATTTGCTTTAAAATATTTGTATAAAATTCCAAACTTTTTTTCATTCACGCTGGTTTAATTATTGTGTATGCTCTGAAATATCAAATTAGAAATCATTAGTTTTTGGATTTTATGAAATTAATAATTTTGATTATTTTTAATGTGAAATGCATATTAGTTGATTTAACCCATTAATGCCCAAACTATTTTCTTCATTAAAAATGAAATTTTGGGTTTCTCACCACTTTTAAAAGAGGAATAACTTTTATCTTAATTTAGTGAGGAAATTGTCTCGTGAAAAATAGTGCTTATTTATCTTTCTATTTACTGGTGTGAAAAGTGCTTTATTGCTTTTTTTTTATAAACGTCCCTAAAAATGGACGCTAGGCACTAATGGGTTAAAGATCTGAAAAAAGATATTATATTTTGCGAAATATTTATTTTTGTTTCTATGACAGATATCTGTACACTTTCAAATGGCAAGCCTCCTGAGAGCATGAAATGCCCTGCAGGTACGACATGTGAAACCGATGGTGAGTATGGTGTACGCTGTAAATGCCAGGATCCATACGAGCAAGCTGAAGATGGAATTCACTGCAAACGTAAATGTTTTTTCATAATCTCTAAAGCTGCTATAAGATACACCAACTTTTTGAAAAACAAACTTTTCAGCCTGTTTAACCACAACTTTTTCCAGGAAAGAGTTGTATATTTTGTTCTGGTTTTTTTCGCGAAATTTTTTGGCATTAAATGAATGAATGTGGTTGCCTCTGGGGTTGCTTTTTTACTACTGGAATGGACTTTAGCCATTTTTTTGTATTTTTATTCTCAATTAGCATATTGTTTTCGGAAAAAATATAGCTTTTGTTTAAATTTGACATGTATAATAAATATATGAAATATATAAAGTTATAAAAGTCCTTCCGGCAATGCCGGGAGGAAGAGGTAGCTTTCATATACTTATTCATTTATTTTAAGGTAAGTTATATTATTCAAACACACGAAGCTCAAATTAGTGGAACCCGATTTTATAAGATTGAATACTAGTCTTTATCAATACTGAATATTAATAAGATAATTATCATATTTTATTCAACCTGGTTTTATTTTAAGCGATTTATAGGGTCGCCAAATTCCACGATATCCATTTTAAAGCAGCATGATGGATAAAAAAAACCAATGAGCTTGATCGAGATCTTAATTCATGTGAACATGCACACTTACATCGAAATTGATTAATATATACGAGTACTGTCGCGGGCAAATTGACTTAAAAAAAATGTCACCCACATTAGAAATTTAAACTGCTATATCCCAGGCGTTTTTCAAGGTAAAGACAAAGCAAAAAATACTCCGGAATTCATTATTAAGATAAAGAGTTTAGAAAGAACCTTTTTTCAATTTCTATTTTTTTGTTTATACATTCAAAAGATTTTTGAAAAATTTAAATGGCCGCCATTTTGAAACAAGATGGCTGATAAAGTTGGCCAATGAACTCGGTCAAGACATTATTATGTATCATGAAATCACGGAGTTGTATCAAAATCAGTTTATAAATATGCGTATTAAAGGGGGGCAAATTTCAGACCGTTTCACAATATCAATCACACTGGAAATTGAAAGTGCTAAAACCAATTTTCAAGATATAGATGAAACAAAAAAATGCTCTGGAATCTTTGTATCAAAGTCAAAACACAAAAGAAAAATCTTTTTCAATTTCTTACATTTTTGGACCTAATTTTAAAATTTAAATTTAAAAAAATTAATATTCCGCCATTTTGAAACAAGGCGGCGGTTGGAATTGGCCAACGAACTCGGTCCAGGCATCAGTATGTCCTATCTACGCACCAAATTTCATTCAAATTGGTTATAAATACGTGTGTTATCACGTGACGAAAACCAGATCATTTCAAAATGTCAGCAACACTTGAAATTAAAAGTACTATAACTCAGACATTTTTTAAGGTAAAGACGAAACCAAAAATGCTTTGGAATCTTTGTATCAAGGTCAAATAGATAAAAGAAAAATCTTTTTCAATTTCTCAATTTTTTGTACTTAATTTCAAATTTTAAATAAAAAAAATTAAAATGGCTGCCATTTGAAACAAGATGGCGGATGGAAATGGTTAACTAACTTGGTCCAGGCTTTATTATGTACTATGTACACACCAAGTTACATCCACATCGATTTATAAACACGAGTGTTATCACATGACAAAAATAAGATCGTTTAAATTAAATTTTTTTTTAAATTATTTAAATTGCCGCCATTTTCAAACAAGATGGCGGATGATTCTGGCCAACAAACTCAGTCGATATATTTGTATGTACTATGTACATACCAAGTTTCATTCAAATCGGTTCATAAATACGCTAATTATAGCATGACAAAAATCAGATCGTTTCAAAATGTCAGCCATGAAAAAAATTCAAAGTGCTATAACCCAATCATTATTTAAGATATATAGAAAGTAATTAGTGTTATGGATATGGTGTTTTACGATCTAACACAAAAAATAAAAATATTTTTCAATTTTTAATTTTTCGCATTTAATTTTAAATTTTAAATTTTTTTTTAAATTTTTAAATGGCCGTCATTTTGAAACAAGATGGCGGATGTTACTGGCCAACGAACTCGGTCGAGATATTTGTATGTACTATGTACATACCAAGTTTCATTCAAATCGGTTCATAAATACGTTAGTTATAGCATGACAAAAATCAGATCGTTTCAAAATGTCAGCCATAAGAAAAATTCAAAGTGCTATAACTCAATCATTTTTTAAGATATAGACAAAATAAAAGGAGTTCTGGAATTGGTGTTTTAAGATCTAACACATGAAATAAAAATATTTTTCAACTTTTAATTTTTCGCATTTAATTTTTAATTTTAATTTTTTTTAATTTTAAAATGGCCGCCATTTTGAAACAAGATGGCAGATGGTTCTGGCCAACGAACTCGGTCGAGATATTTGTATGTACTATGTACATACCAAGTTTTATTTAAATCGGTTCATAAATACTTTAGTTATCGCATGACAAAAATCAGATATATATATATATATATATATATATGTGGTTATATATATATATGTATATATATATATATGTCAACATTTGAACGAAGGGTGGTTTTGGGGTCTGGGGGTCATGATCGGTGAAAATATACGAAATTTTTCTGGAAGTGCTTTCCTCCGGGCGGCTGCAATAGGTAGCTTTTTACTTTTTGTAATGAAAGCTACCTAAAATTTTTTTATAAGTATATAGAATTTATTGATAGGTGCTTGTTTTTTGTATATCGTATTTGTGTATATATGTATATCGCTATATATAATTACATACATACAGAAACATACCTAAAATGTATATACATAAAAATATTAATATAAACATCGCATATTTTTTTTAACATGTGACATACATAACGTTTATTAAATAAATAAATTTTTATAAACCATTTAAAAATCATGTGTTTCCGATATCTTGAAAAATCTGATATGTTGCTGAAATGGCTTTCTTTTGCCAATTTTGATCTTTTCGTCATTCGCGCCAATCAGAACTGGATATGGAACTCTTTCCTTTTTCCTGTATAAAGAGAGAAATAGGTTACAATTGTCCTGATTGAAGTTGGAGGAACAGAAGAAAAATCTGTATTGCTAATACCAGCCGTTAATATTTATAGCCTGTTCCTAATAATCGCTTATCTCTGATTGGTTGAAATGTTGAAAGTTGGTGAAAAAAGTCGTGGCTAGTAGAGAATTTTTTTGGAACTGCGGAAAAATTTTGGGGGACATTGTTGTTTTCTATCACACTGGTTTTTAAGAAGATATTTCGCGAAAAGTTGGAGGAAATAAAATGTTGGCTCAACATTTCATTGAAATGTTGCTGAATCTTATAGCAACTTAATCATGTATAATTAATTCACAATCATAACGAAATATTTCTTGATGTTTTACAACAAATTTTGAAAAGATAATTTAACTCATTAAGGATGGGCCTCTTTTACAGTTTTTTTTAATTATTCAACACCAGTTTTTTCCACATTGTAATTTTGAATTATTGAATTGCTGAAAATTTGAGATTAGATAATGTGAAATATTCCAAACTAAAATACCTATATTGAAATTTAAAAGTTTTCTTTGTTTTACATAACAAATGTTTTTTTTAATAAGTTAATTAAAAAATGAGTTATTTGTAATTCTATATCTCCGAATTATTATTCGTTCCAACTTATTAAAAAACAGATAACCACATAAATCACGGGCATAACCCGAGTATATTGTCTAGAAGCGTAACAAAATTTGTCTTAGAATGAATGTGATTATCATCATTAAATTTCTGATAAGGAAAAGTTATCATCATAAAAAATCATTATTTAAGTTTGCAACAAACAACTTAATCCTTTGTGACTCATGAACTTCGATTTCGAAAATATTTACTCATTTTTCTGATATATCATTTAAAAGGTATGAAAAATAATAAAGCAATTTTTTACATAATAATGATTAATCCGAGTTTAATTTATAGAAGCGTAACAAAATATGTTTTAGAATGAATATGATTATCATCATTAAAGTATTGATAAGGAAAAGTTATCCTCATTAAGCGTCATTATTTAAGTTTGCAATAAACAACTTAATCCTTTGTGACTCAACAATTTCGGTTTGGAAAATATTTATTCAATTGTTAGAATAGATTAGGGATGCACCAAATATTCGGTATCTTTTCGGTATTCGACCTATTCGGCCATGTTACCGAATATTCGGTTAGGCCGAATATCAAACTATTCGGTTAAGCCCAATATCAAAGAATTCGACGTAATCCAATACTTAATTAAATTTTTTAAAACACATTTTTAAAAACTTTTCACATTTTCTACTTTTAACTGTTAATTTATAAATATATTTAAAAAGATTAGAAAGAAAATCGTATTTAATTGAAATAGAATATTTTTACATTATTCATTTGTTGTTTGTAAAGTATAACTTAAAAAAATTAACCACGAGAAGCGTTAAAATGGAGATTTATTGGGATTATCCTTTGCTTTAAACATAAAATAGATTTTAAAAGATTTTAGAAATATTCAGACTTTGAAATTTTAGAAGTTTTTTGAAAAATAAGAAAAAAAGTGAGATCCTATAAGAAGAGAACAACGAAAGAAGAAGTTTATTTAATTTCCTGAGGAAATATTTTAAATATAAGAATGCATCAAATGCCCATAGAATGACATTACGGAGGGGAAGGCACAGATGTTATATACGCACCACATTTGCACGTGTTTTTTCCGGCAATTTGGCGAAAAAATTTGCTTTTGAATATAAGTTACAAATTGCATGCAATAGCAGCTAATGATTTTTAATTGCAGTATAAAAATAAAATAACTTGAGAAAATGAGAGATTATCTAGTATTTTAATAAGGGAAATAAAAATAAATAAATGATAGTTTGATATAAATAATTATTGATATTTTATATAATTAAATAGTTTAAAGAATTAAAATAAATAATAATAGTCAGCAAACATGCATTTAATAAAGAAGAAAACAATAAATAAACAGTTATAAATAATAAACTTAAAAAATAACAAAACAGTAAATATAATTTTCACAATAAATCGTATATATTAAAACTTACAGCTACATTGAATGCATGCAGTTGTAACATTTAATCAGCTCATTTCACTGAAATCTTTTTGTTTATCCCATTTAATTTTCCTAACATTTGTTATGAACTTAATTAACGGATCTTTAATTGGCACAGATGTGCAATGCCAAATTAGCGAGAAAAAAAAAAAAAAAAAACACGTGCAAATGTGGTGCGTAGAGGATATCTATGCCGAGGGGAATTTGGAAAGGGAGTGACCAGCAACCTTATGGTAAAAAACATTTCGGACCGGAAGACATTAGTTTTACCTTTAATTTTTTTTTTCTTGAAATATAACAATAATATATTTTATCTTAAAAGTTTCAAAGGGAAGAAATATTTCTCTTTTCGTTCATTGTAGCTTGTAAAAATTTGCGCGTAATTTTTCCTTGGACCAGAAAAAACACTGCAACGAAAAGTAGATGCAGCATAAAAAAAATATATATAAATGTAATATTCATATACATATATATGTATTTATGTATTAATTTATATGCATTAATTATGTATTATGTTACATTTATGTATTAATTTATATGCATTAATATATATTTATGTATTTATATATTAATTTATATGTATTAATTTATATTTACATATTTATGTATTAATTTATAAATGTAAGCTATGGAAATTGTTTGATTAGTAGATTAAAAAAAAATATTATTATTGAAACTGCTTTTTTAGCAATCTAACTGCAAAAAAATCTTTTAATCTTCAAAAGCAAGTAATTAATATTTATGAGCGATATAAAAAAAAACATTCAATGTTTTTCAAATATTACTGAAGTAACATACATTCTTTTTAAACTTGAGCATACTTCCCGTATAACAATCATCCACAAGGTTATTTTTGTACAATAACCTAGTTCATTAACTTTACAAAAGATGAGAAAAGTATTTCAAGTGTATTAACAATTACTTTACATGTAATCTTATTGGAAATTTCTCTTTAAAAAACAGTGAGGAAATTTATATAATTAGAAATTTTAATCTCATAAAATGTTTTTTTTTTTTTTTTTACTTTTGACGATTTCTAGTCTTTCATTTTTATCAACTGCATATGCAATTTTATAATAACATTTTTAGAATCCGAAATTCTCGTTATAAAATTGAATATACTGCATTTTTCATTGCAAAATCTATTTTAATTTTTTGGATATTTTTCTTAAATATATTTTTTTTAAGTATTTTATTAGCCGTCGTAATTTTGTTTTTTGTTTTTACATTTTTGCTTTCTTCTATCTTCAATCGAAGAAAGAATCTGTGAAAGAATTTAAAAGCTGTATTTTGTTTTATAACATACCAATACATTAGAGGAAAATTGTGACAAAATTCTATTGCAATATTTGTAAAAACATTTTAAGAAACGGGATTTCTTGTAAGCGCAAATTACCATTTTAATATAGCCTAATATCTTATGTATGAATATTTTTCTTTTCGTCTATGACTTTGCTCCTAATTATCATTGAACCAAATTAAGTAATTTTTGGAATCCTTAATGTTGGAGCTTTAATTTAAAAAATTAATAATAATAATAAAAAATTCGCAAAAACGGTGATTTGAGGTTAGACACAAACTTTAACTAAATAATAATAAAAAAATTCAAATACGCTTAAAATTTTTTGTGACTATTTGTAGGTAACGAAATGTGTAAAGAACAGTCAGTAATAGAAGAAATGAAGGAAAGATCTGCTTTGTGTGGAGAAATAGAAACTGGAAAAGGTTACGTCTTCTATTGTGATAGATTTTCCAAGTTTTCTAAAGACGGGGTCTGCAAAAGTGAGTTTGATAATTTAGGTATATTTTTGTGTGATTTTTTATAGTAAATTAGGTAAAATATCTTATAAACAACTTAAGTTTACAAATACAAGAGTTAATTAATTATAAACAAAGTATGTTTAAAAGATTTTTTAATAATATTTCCCAAATAACATTAATATTATTTTTGTCATGAACGTCTTTAACATCTGCATGCTATTTGCTACATAACTTGAATTTATATGTTCATATATCATTAAAAGAAGCAGTGTTTATGTGGAAACAACTGTAAAAACAAAATATTTGATTTTTTATGTGACTGAAAGTTTTTTCTTCTTTTCTTTTTTTTTTTTTTTTTTTTTTTTTTTACTTTTATGTATATTTGTATCAATGTCATTCTAAAGATAATAATAGGTTCAGGAATGAAAAAATGTGTTCGATTGTTAACCAGTGATATTTAGTTTTTTCTTATTTGAAGTGATACACCATCTATATGAGCTCTTGAATTGTCTTGGAGATGGACGAATCGAAATTTAAAGTTTTTAGCACCACTTTTGAAATTCCAAATGAAAATATCATTGACAGTTTCCTACACCGTCAGTCTCGTTTGGAATGAATTATCAAATTTGCAAAGAGAACAGTGACTTCACAATTTGGAACTCATGACAAACCGACTATCAGGCACAACATTCATGAATCAAAACTGTAATATATTCACAATTAATTAAAATTCTGAAAATTGGATTAATAAAAAAGAAATTTTAAACATACTTGTTGTATTTATATTTAAGGTCATTGTGGTTAAATGGGACAACCTCTAAATACTGCAATGCTCTAGTTTTTATATCTTAATGCAAGAATCTTAAATAAATGCTATAAAAAGAGACATACGAGCTTTAGGAAAAAAACCATAAACGTTTCTCTACACAGTAATTCTCTGCAATGTTTCCCTTGAAAACATTCCAATAAACTAGACATAATTCATAATAAAGCGCCTCTAATTATTCTTAAATGGCGCAAAAAAACCCAAAAATGGCTCAGTGTTTTCTTCTTTATTTTAAATATTAAATAACTTTATGAAAGTGAAACTACAGCTTATGTTGTGATTATTGATATTGTTATGTTAGAAAATTGCGGCAAATTTAGTGTTATGAAATATTCTATATATTTTGGGGAACTTGTTTTCTTCAATAACATATTGGCAGCGTACTGGATGCCATAAATTTTGAAAGATCTTTAGGGAATTAATGACGTATTTTTATATGGCATTTTTCGTAATTTGTATCAAAATAATGCTTAAAGTAGAAATTGTGTTTAATTAAATTCTACAGAGTAAGTAAGTTAGAAATTCTAACTTTCTTTATAAATATTATTTAATTATGTGTTTAAAATGATAAAAGCTGAATAATATACATGTTTTTATATATTTTTAAGAAATTAAACAACTTAAGAAAAACATTGTATTTTTGTTAAAGAGAATGTAGGTATACAAGCTGAGTTATGTCCTGGTTCATTTCCAAATTTTTTTTTCCCTTTTATTAAATTTGATATTTTAACTCTGTTTCCAACTTTTGCTCATTAAAATAAACAGTTTCTAATTTTAGACTAAAATAAGTTAAAAAAGAAAACTATGTTTATTTAAAGGAGTATCAATGTTTCCATATATGTATCGTAATACATCAAAAATTTACATTTTTTTGTGAAATTATAAGGAAAAGGAGTAAAGTAGTGGCAACTGAATGTCAGGCTATGGGCCTCTCTTTGGCTTAATCAGCGCTACATATAAAATTGTCAGAACCAAAATAAATAATCATCAAACTCATAATCAAATTGTCTGAAACATTGCATGCTTTTTATTTCTTTATGTATCTAATATTTTTATCGCGTGACATTTTATAATAACTTGACTTATGTGTTTTAAATATTTATGATAACTACGTTATAAATATCTGGTAAATACACTTTTTAATCTATGAACTATACTCTAATACAAATTCGCTGAGATCAAAAATTAAAATATTGGCGTTATTTAAATCATGATTTAAATAGCTTAAAATTTTCACTAACAAAATAGAATTTTTGATATAAAATCAATATCAATTTTTGGTATTTTATTATTTTTCATGTAGTCTTTATGTGTTATATTTAATTATTGTCCAATAAATCATTCGCAGTTGAAGCTATGGAATCCCATATCGCGCGACTGTGGAGTCTACAGGTTAATATTTACGCGTGAAATCTGAATGATGTGTTCACTTTCAAGAGTTTAACCAATAACTTCTGATAACAGTGTCACAGATAACTTCCTTTTAAAATTATCACGGATTAACTTTCACTGATATGACTAAAGTTTGTCACATACCTGATGTGGTCTCGCTAGCTGCTTGAATATATATAAATATTTTAAAACAACAAAAATGGTTGAATTTAATTATATTTTATCCGAACAAGATCGTTATTCTTCTGTTAAGAACATGAGAACTAAACTGTTTGAGAAACGCATTTTATTTATATTATTCAGTAAAGAAAAAAAACCACATTTTTTCAAAATAAATTGTAGGTTGTTAATTTTTCTAATTAAATAAAAATATTAATAATGTCATTTTTTTTTTTTTACAAATTATCGTTGCAAAATAGTCTGCGAATTTGAATGCAATGTTTATTTTACAAAAAAAAAAAAAAAAAAGAAAAAAAAATGATAACACAATTGTTGTAAAACGGTCTGACCGACACAAATGTAACGAATATTGCGTTTAAAATCAATTCACAGAATTTTCGCTTTTTCGTGTAACATCAGTTAAAACCTCCTGACTGCCGCTAACGGATTTTTCCGTTCACAAAGCTGCAGGTTTCACTGAACGTAATCAACATTTAAATAAATATAATTCTAAAAATAAAACCCAGTTTTGAAAAAAAATAAGTTATGATTAATACTATTATAGATATACATCGTTGAGTAATAAAATATTTTGTATCAGGTTGAAAAAAATCTCTTTTTTTATATTTTTATTAAAATTTAGAGAAAACAAAATTACAATTTTACCCTTTTGCACGGCTGTCAGGGGATTAAAGATTAAGTTGAAATTTTCAGTTTAAATCTATAAGTTTTACTTCTTATAGAGACTAGAACAATTCATAATTATTTTTGATCATTTCGAATGTGAAATAGCTTCTCTTATTTAATGCCTTTTATACATATTAATAAATTTATTATTCAAAAGTTTTCTGTTTTTTTAATACTAACGTAAAAATACCTTTGTTGCCAGGAAAGATTTCTTTTTTAGCTGCTTTAGGATTGGCAACATTTATTTAAATACCATCTAGAGATGTGAAATGTCTCGTGTAAATATAATTTTTTATTTAAATCGTTGTATCGTTTTAAAAATGACGTTTTTCACCAAAATGTTTTTTTTTCTCTTTTCAACATTCACATGATAATACTTTTTTGTTTGAAAAAAAAATATTATTAGCGCGGCCTGTGAATTCACAACAATAGTTTAAAAGATTATTTCAAAATATGAAATAAATAACTATGAAAAACAGTTTAAATTTTAAAAAAATGCAATATTTTTTTTTTAATTTAAGCTATTTTGAATTATTATTTTTTAGATATTTAAAATAACACGTAATTATCTGGAAGCAGGACGTTTCGGTCCCGCCATTTCGGTCCCGCCGTTTCGGTCCCGAGACGTTTCGGTCCCGAGACGTTTCGGTCCCAAGACATTTCGGTCCCTGGCCATTTCGGTCCCGAGACGTTTCGGTCCCGAGACATTTCGGTCCCGAGACTTTTCGGTCCATGGTCATTTCGGTCCCAAGACATTTCGGTCCCTGGACTTTTCGGTCCCTTCTCAAACAAGCTGAAATTTTGCGCACGGGAAATAGCTGACATAATTTTATAAGAAACATTTTAGAGTTTTGAATTCAGGGGCTGGTCATTCCCCTCGGAGCTATCAAATGCCCCTTCCCCGGAAATTTTGAGATTTTGTGTTTACAGTGGTAAAAAAATGTAATCCCCCCTGGGACTCCCCCAGGGGAATGAATTGAATCCCCCCCGGCGCCACAGAAGTCCCTCCCGGAGAAAAGTGTCTGAATTCAACACTGATTTTTTAACTGAAAGTCACATAAAATTTTAGTGTAATGCGAATAATTAGAAGTAACAAGTACCCCAAAACTTGATCAATTATTTAGAAATCGATGGAGAGTTCTGAAAAAAATTCACAGATGAATGGCAAATTGTAAAATTGCCAGAATGTTTTGAATTCTTGAACGAGGAAACGGGGAAGTTAACTTGGAAACTGATAACTAAATTTATAAAATAACCCAATTAATTTATGATATTAACACACCTCATAATAGTTGTAAAATTTTAACTTCTGAGATGCATGTTTCCTTTCCAGGGAGACAAAGGCTTTTAAATTGCCAGGAGAAAAGAAAGAGTTATTGTTATATGGAATTTATATTCTGACACTTAACATATTATAGGATTTCATCGCTGGAGCCAATTTTCAGAATTATAAGTGTTTCATTATTTTGCACCCCCGCCACTCCCCGCATAGGAGCAAAAATGTTGAAATAAATAAAAAACATCTTTATCTAGTGGTATTTTACCCCCTGTGCCAAAATTATCATTGATTCCTCTTATTGTTTATGGCATTTTTTATATATTGTTTTTGGCTACTAGCATTTATTTTCCTTTTAAACTTTTCCGTTTTTAAATTAAGAAAAGAGTTTCCAGATTGCAACACGTGGAGGTAGTTAGCATTGCAATTATTTTATTGCATAAATATATGACACGAGTAGAAATAGTTATTAAAATAATTTATAACCTAAATATATATATATATATATATATATTATTTATTTATTTATTTTTTACATTTTAGAAAAATGAATTAAATCTTGAATTATTGGCAATTATTTTTTCATGACAGCAGTTCTTTTTTTATTGTTATTATTACAATCTAGAATGTTTATTATATTGACGCTTCCCTGTTTTTATTAATGTTTTCCAAAACAACGGCAACAGCAAAAAAAATTATATTGCCATAATTTTATGCATCCATCACATTTATACAATACATCTGTTAAATTTTCTAAAACCAGCTTAATGAAACTAATTACAAAATTATTAATGTAATGCGTATTGAAATTTGCCATTTCATTTAAAGCTGATATTATTATAAAAAATAATTATTTTTAACATTAAAATATAAAAACCCTCATAAAAAATATGAAAAAAAAAGGCCTTCTGTCAAAGTAAGTTAAATTAAAAAGTAACTTAAAATATTATTTCTAGGTGGTAAATATCTTATCTAACAATCTTATTTAGTTATGTTATAAGTTTTGAATATTTCAATGCAATAAGCTGTGCTGTAATAATAAGGATAAAAAATATTCCATTCTACTTTTTATACTGGTTTAATTGATACTAAAAGCGTTTGAAATGAAGATAACAGCAAGAGGAATAAAAAACACCGAGAAATGCTGTTCTTTTCAAAACATTCATATTTCTTCTACAAAATGCCAGCGATTATGTGGGAGGTCCGTCCGCATTTGAATTCCAGAGTATAAAGGGCATTGTATAGAATAAGGGTTTCATCTGACAAGTGTATAAAGATCAAGATATGTAGAATAAAGCTAACTACCTAGCTCTTCTAGCTATCTTGTATAAAGATGACTATTTGTTCAGATGGGCGTTGACAATTGATTGACATGCAGAATTTTTGCTTAAAAGAGGTTAATCGTAGTACTTAGCTGATACTTATATCCATATATTTCCAATTTTATAGGAACACCAACATTAAAAAAAAAAAGTGTTTAAAAATTCTCGGCACACGGTTTTGATTTGTTATTTACTTAATGTTATACATTATTTTATTAAATGATTAACACCATCTTAGAAAATTTGAAAGCATTAATAATTATGTTGTTAAATTAAAAAATTCTCAAAAATTAAATTATTTTTATCAAACATATTTATTAATAAGGATTCAAAATTATTTTAACTATTAATTGTTTAAGTGACTTATTTATCAATTACTTGTTTAAAATCTAGTACAAGAAAAAGAATATAGAAGTTATAGCAAAAATATTTTTTTTAAATTTCAGCTACTATAATGTTATTAACTTCATTAGGATGTATAAAAATTATAAGGATTCTCAAAATAAATATGTTATTTATTCATTTACTGGTTAGTTTATCATATTTTTCTTACTCTTTAAATATAATAATTAATATATGATTGATTTTTGTGAACTGTAAACTATAACTTTGTTTCAAAAAATTTAAATCTGCATCTGGATAATACCCGTAAAGCATGGTGACGTCACATTGTGACTTTGTGACCATCGATTGTCGATGTGACGTCACGTGACGTCGATGTGAAGTCACAGTGACTAAAATGTGAAGTCGTTATGGCCGTTTTAAAGCTCTTTTGTGACGTTTCACAAAGTGGTCACAATGTGACAAATTTGTGAAAAATGTGTCATTTGTGACTAATTTGACATTAACATTGTGACGAAACTGTGACAAAAGCGACGATATTTAAATTACCAGAAACATGTTTTTTAAAGTAAATAACATGTTTTGAAGGATATTTATAAATTTCTAAAGATTTTTAAGAAAGTCACATCTCAGTCACAATGTGACGTCACTGAGTGGTGGCATTTTGGTCTCAGATGTGATGTGACCAAAGTGACTCAGAGTGACGTCACTGTGACCATGCATGCTATTAGGGTAATGTTACCTAAACCTGTTAAGAAATATTTTTACGCATTGTTACAGTGTTGCATTATTATGTTTAATTAATTATTACGTTACGTTATTAATTGATTTTTCAATAATAATAATAATAATAATAATAATTTCCTTTTTTGAAATAAATAATTATTTTTGAATAATAACTTATGGTGATGAATAATTGCTATAAATTAAATCTCAAAACAGTTAGAGATTTTAAAATGAAAATCAAATTAATATTTTATTAAATTTATGTATTTTTAATTTAATGAATCTTTATTTAATTAAATTGATAAAATTATCAATATGCATTTCGAATTTTACTTTAAATAAACACAATAAATAATCTGTTTTATATTCAATTTATCATTATGTTTTGTAGTAGTTATAAACTGAAGCTTATCGTTTACCTATTTGTTTATTTTATATTTAAAGTTACTGAAATTTAAAACTATTTATTCAATTAATAATAAAATTAAAATAAAAAATGTCAATTTTTTTTGTGAAAGTGGGAGCGAAAAGGTAATGGAAATAAATAAATAAATAAATGAACGATAAATTAAAAAAGCTTAGTTTTGTCAGTTAAAAATTGAAAATAAAATTATTTAAAATAATAGTTATATTATTATATAAAATTAAAAAATAATCATTTTATTACAAAGAAATAGGCCCACTTTCAATAAAATTAACTCACAAAAATTCTCTTCACAAAGTAAAAAAAACTGTAAAAAAAAAAAAAAAAAAAAAAAAAAAAAAAAAATGCAACCAATAATTATTACATAAAAAAGGTCGTTGGAGCATTTTTATTTTTTCAACAAAAAATTTTTATAGCACGCCTAGTTACGAAATCACTAATTTAAAGATTCTAAGAAAGTGTGCGAAAACAATCAATAAAAATAAAAGTTAATCAATAAAAATAATAGTTTATAGTATAGATAAAATAAACCAAGTTATAAAATGGCCGGTAAAAAAATAGCAATGGATCGAAATGGCAAGAGACCAAAATGACTAAGGACCGAAATGGCCAGGGACCGAAATGGCAAGGGACCGAAATGTCTCGGGACCGAAGTAACCAGGGACCGAAATGTCCAGGGACCGAAATGTCTCGGGACCGAAATGTCTCGGGACCGAAATGTCCAGGGAACGAAGTGTCTCCGGACCGAAATGGCGGGACCGAAATGTCGTGTACCCTAATTATCTCCACTAATGACGTCTACTGCATAATAATAAATTTATTATTTTAAAATATTCCTTTTTTGTTTTAAAAAATTCATTTGTAAATATTCGTTTTATGACGTAATTTTCCATATTTTTCTATTTTTAACGCGTGATTATTTAATTCTAATTTGAATTTTTTTGTGTGCGTGTATGACAGCCACGTGTAGATATTTTTTTTTATTAAAAATGTTATTATTCCTTAAGCTGTTTTAAAAATACCAACAATTTAAAATAATATCATTTTTTAAAAACAGTTAAAAAATATCTCTCGAAATGCGGAAATTTTGTCAAATAGAAAAAAAATAAATAAATGCAGCATGCAAACCGAGAACTTATAATGTATAAAATGATTTAAAACTGATTAAACTCCTATATATACTTTTTGTTCCTCTAGAACTGTTTAATGGAACAATTTTGACAATTAAAACATTAAACATCTCTTAAAATAATTATTCTGTGAAAACACTGTCTGCATTAGCGTGTTTATTAATTATTCCTCTATAATAACTCTGATTTTAATATTTTTCTAATTAATAGTTTTTTTATATTAACGAAGATAGACATTTCCCTCGTCATAAAAAATTCATTGGCAGCAACGGTGACAGCATTAGTTACATATTTTTAATAAAACGATAATAAACAGTATCTCATGGGTGAATGAAGCTTGTTATTCGCCTTTCATCAAGTAGTGTCGGAGATCTTTTATAGTAGGTATGTAACAATTTCTGTCACATCAGTTAAAAGTTAAATGAATATTTTCAGATGAATTTACATGCATTAAACGTACATTTATAACGTTGAACGTATCATTGATATTTTAATTGGCAAAATGACGCTAAGAATCACCCAAATGCGACAGTTGTACGTTGTGGAACGAAGCAACAGATACTTATTCCATTTCTACAAAATAAATTAGCTTTGAATTAAAGACACATTATTCAAGAATTTGAATAGCTTAATAAAACATATATTTATTTCAGACAAAGCCAAATGGACTCTAAAATGGGGGAAAAAAACTATGGAGAATCGCATTTAGGCAGAATGATCTAATTGTATTATCGCTTTTGTTTACAACAAAACAAAGAGGAGAAGCAAATTTAGAATTGAACAGTGAAAGTAATGTACAGGGTGTCCCCTCTCAACGGTGGCCAGTGGATAATTTCTAAACCGGTAGTCCTAGACATATAGTTCTAATTGCAAAGATGCTTTAAAAAAGGTAAAGAATTGTTTTTTCAAGCGATTTAGCTCAAAATAAAATTTTATTAAAAAATTACGAAAATTAACGTTTTATACGGTCCCCCGGTCCTATAAGTGATATTTAGTAAATTTTCCCCACTACTCTAACAAGTAAGAGAAAAAAGGTCCCATTCACATAACATTAAAATTGACAGAGTTATAAAACTTTAAATTTCATGACTTAAACCACTTTTCTATAGTTAAATGCGGATGAATTGGACTGAGCATTAAGGGAACGTTCACTAAGTGCTTAAAATATTATAATGGGCGTCTATTTTCAACGCTGTCTAATAACTAATTCCTAAACCATTTGCCACAGACATATAGTTCCAATTTCTAAAAGGTTTTAAATGAGATAAAGAAATATTTAAAAAGCAATTTAACTGAATGTGCTACCACCGTATAAGTTTTACGGTAATGTTAATTTTTATTATTTAACTTCTAGGTTGGTTAAAATACAGGGTGGTCATAAAAAAACTTTGCCGATATATGGAGCTCTAGCGGCCAGTCCGCTCAAATGATCGAGGTGAGATTTCAGATATAGCTATTCAGAGGTATGAGCTCGAGATTCTGTGAACGGCAACAAAATAGCGCTCACGGTCACGGTTATAGTTACAGAAACTCGAAAATTTCCAATGGCAACACCCATTTTTTTCATCGCAAAATGCTTAGCGCATGCGAAAACCCTAAAGAGCGTTGGAACTGTACGTGTATCGAAAGAAACGGACATGTTATGAACGCACAAAAAACCGTTCTGCGAATCCTCCCCCCCATAGAAAAAACTCGAAAGGGGGCGCAAGGAGGACATTTTCATATGACACAGAGTCAGTACACTAAACTTTGATTACAATGCAGATCGGAGACAATAAACTTTTATTTTGATTACACATGTTCCACGTGGGTACCATCACCATGCAATGTGTAATTGCTTGTGATGGTACCCATGTGGGAAATGTGTAATCAAAATAAAAGTTTTAGTTTCTCCGAACTGTATTGTAATCAGGGATCAACGTACTGACTCTGTGTCATATGCAAATTTCGTCCTTGTGCCCCAATCGAGATTTTTCTATGGGGAAGGGGGGAGGATTCCCAGAACGGTTTTTTGTGCGTGCATAACATGTCCGTTTCTTGCGATACACGTACGGTTCCATCGCTCTTTAGGGTTTTCGCATGCGCTGAGCATTTTGCGATGAAAAAATATGGGTGTTGCCATTAAAAAATTTCCAGTTTCTGTAATTATAACCGTAACCGTGAACGCCATTTTGTTGTCGCTCACAGAATCTCGAGCTCATACTTCTGAATAGCTATATCTGTAATTTCATTTCGATCGGTTGAGCGGACTGGCCGCTAGAGTTCCGTATATCGGCAAAGTTTTTTTTATGACGACCCTGTAGTTGAAGACGTGAGTTTTAAAATTCTCTTTATCGTGAAAATCAAATTTTGGGAAATCGCAATTGTATTTTAAAAGGTGTGGTATTTTGATAAGCCTTTATTTTGCTTAAAACGTTCGTACTTATTTTTCCCTTGCTCAAAATTTCTATTCAAATTTTAACTCACTTCCAAATATCCGATCGAGGTTCAATTTGCACATTTATTTATATCCAATGACAGTATAATATTAATACAATTTTAAGTGCGTACCATTTATTTATTTTATAGGATTACATAAAATTCTGTTAGGTTAAGTAATCTAATAGAATAGTAAATATATGTCATTTTGTAACGATTTGTGACTATTGCTTTTCATAAATTAAATTAACAAACTTTCTGTTATTTTTTTACTTATAATTTAATCAATGTTTAATGTGAAATTTTATATCTTGCGTTTATTTTTATTTCCAGTAAATTTGTGACTGACCTCTAATTTGCAGCAAAAAAGATGTTTCAACTTTAAAAAGCTATTACTCGGTCAGTTTTAATCGCAGAGCAATGGGACTTTTTTTGTATTATTTGTTACAGTAGTGGGAAAAATTTACTAAATATCACTTATAGAACCGGGGGACCGTATAAAAAGTTAATTTTCGTAATTTTTTAATAAAATTTTATTTTGAGATAAATTACTTGAAAAACAATTCTTTACCTTTTTTAAAGCATTTTTGCAATTGGAACTATATGTCTATGACTAACAGTTTAGAAATTAGTCATTCGCCACCATTGAGAGGGGACAACCTGTATAGGCATATCAAATTTAATGTAATTTCTTTTTGTACATCTTTATTTATTTAATTTTCATATTTATTATATTTTCAATATTCTGGTTTCTTTTTTCTCATTCGTTTTGTTATTTCTGTTACATAATGAAAAGACTCAAATTTTTAATTTCCAATTGGGACGAGAAATATAATTGTAACATACATTAAGAATAGCAAACGAGTGTTCGTTTTTACATAAAGTATGGCACATTTTGTTTTAAAATAATTTTAAGTCTGATAAATATTACAACTTTCAATATGAGATTGTTTTTACTATAAAAACTAAGTTTACTTTCCAAAAATGTACGGCTTGGAAAAAAAAAGAGGGGAGAATGGTACAGAAAATAAAATAAGCTTTTGACTTTAAAAGTACAATTTAATTTATAAAAGGAAACATTAGGGCGTTGTATGTATTGCAAAAATATCTTTCAATACTGTTTATTTTTGTATAGTCTGCATTTATCGAAATTAAATGTACAATTCGAAACTAGTTAATTAATAAACACAACCATGTATCTTAGAATGACTTGTATTTTTTAAAAATACAACCCGTGCATTCTAATTTTAAACAAAAATATGTAATTCAAATTAATAAAATAAATTATTTTTTACAGGAAAGTGCGAATTTAAAGAGAATATTTGTTCAAGAAATCTCGCAGTTTGTGAACTCGATGAAGAATACAATGCAGTCTGCAGATGCCCTCCTTTACTTAAGAAGGGTAAAGACGGTTCTTGTAGCGAAATAGGTAAAGTCTAATACTTTAGTAGCTTTAATTTATAGATGACAACTGAATTTTCTATTTATCATACTTAAGTACCGGGTCATCCAAACGTCAGGACGAATTTTAAAAATGAATAATTCGAAAACGAATTAGGATACAAAGATACGGTTTGCCCCAAACGGATTTAAAAGAAACAGGGTTTTGTGCGGCAACGAGAAAATATATTTATGTTGGCGACCAACGGCATCACTAGTAGCGATGAAAAATACCATCCACTAAAATATGTCTACCATAGCGCAAGAAATGATACTAATTTCTGTGAATGGTGTGGTGCCAAGTCCCACAGCTGCATTTATGAATGACTAGCAGTTACCCGTGACTTCATTCACATAACATTTAAAGAAGAAATAATTGATCAATCAAGCAAAAAATTTCGATGATGAAAAGCATGCGTAATTAACTTTTTATCGCTGCTATAAAGTACCTGTTTTATTTCAACTATGACGTCACATTTTCATGAGTGAACCATTTTATTAAAAATATAATTCTTTTTCATTCTTTTTACTTTTAATTTATGTCACCATATTTTACACAAAAATTCCCATTAACTAAACAAATATCCTTGTTAAATGTATTATAAAAAATACACCTTTTATTTTTATTTCAAACATGACGTCATATTTATTTTCTTTTAAATTATTTTATTATAGTTTTTTGCGTGGAAGTTTTCTATTAAAAATTCATTGCCACTGAAAAATTATTATTCCATTTTTTTATTTTCTTGGCAACAGGAAAGGAAAATGGTTAAATTTTATCTGAAAAATGCCTATTGATTCTGTATGAAAAATAATGAAATTTTGAATTATTAAGGAAAATATTTGAATAAAATAAATAAAAATTACCCTATTATTTAATCCGGACTTCTAACTTTACGTCTGCAAATTTTCAAAGCAATCGGTTCAGTAGTTACGGCGTGAAAGCGGAACAAACAAACAAACAAACAAACTCACTTTCCGATTTATAATATTAGTAAGGATGGACAGCATATTGAACATTACCTGTAGTACTAATTAACTGTAACTAAGCTGACTTGTAAGGTTTCAACAATTTTGCATTTGTAAATCAGCTTTTGGTTCAATAAAACACTATAGCGTCATTTTTTGGTTGCCTACAAAACTTTTTTTTTTCGTATTACACAAAACCCGGTTTCTTCTCCGTCCGTTCGGTGCAAACCTTATCTTTGTATCTTGATTCGTTTTCGAATTATTCTTTTTAAAGTTCGTTCTGACATTTTGGGTACCGGTATTTTAGATTTAGTGAAAAATGTCATATTTTTTAAAATGATGTATTTCTCAGGCTTGTCATTCACTGTTAAAAATTTCTGTAAAAACGCAAAAAAGCGAAAATGTCCATAAATTTACATTAGTTGTCGGTTAAATTCATTCGAATAAGTTTTTCGGTAATCATTTTACACAAATTTCCCTTAACTTATGTCTAATTCCCTGTAGGGGTTTACAAGTGTTTATTTAAAGATATTATTTGCTAAATTTTGCAATTGAAAATACACATTTTGAAAATCCTTTTGAAATTTTATTAAAAATATTAAAGAAGAACATTAATTTTAAAAACTGCTTTTTTAATTAGAATAATTTAAAAAGGGAAAAATTATCTCATCAGATTTTGTGAAGATTTTTTTCCTCACTGAATCATAAAAGATACACTTTGTACTCTATCAATATCTCCTCTGGATCAGGAAGTACAATGTTCTTCCATCGCAAAAAGGTGTCGGGTTCAAACACCAAGACGCAAGAAACAAAGCAGTGTGTTAGAGTTTAATGATCCAGCACTTCAAATTTGCTCGAAAAATTGAAGTTTTTTGAAGCTGACCAGAGATTGAGTGATTAATTAATTAAAAAAAATATATTAAATGAGGGACCGTTCAAGTATTACGTAAGCACTAAAGGGGGAGGGGGGCTCCAGAGTCTGCTTATTTTTTCTGACAGGGGGGAGGGAGGGTCACGACAATTCTTACGTAAGCATTAAACAACGAAGCAACTGCAGTTCAAATTCAACAAGCAAACAAAGTATGATGGGGTAAGAGCGTCCTACAGTCCATTCGAAATTCGCCGTTTATTTTCGATTTTATCCTTTACTTATCCATCGGCAATCGCGTGACCCGCATCACCTCCTCGCCCTTTGTCTTCATTGTTATCTGTTAAGTTGTGTGCCAAGTCAAGTACATTGCAAGACTAGAAAAACGCAGGAACCGATGTGGCTGGGTTCTTTTGCCAGGGTAACTGGTTAGTTGACTTTATTTTAGGTAAGTCCGGTATTTTCTTTTCTCCCGTTCAATCGGTCATGGAATTCCGGGAATTTTTGCAGAATTTCTGGAAATTTAGAAAGCAGAAAACCTACTTGGGGTTTTTCTTGTCTCGGATACATAGCACAGATATTTATTGTTTTAGTTCAGTTGCATAGTGAATTTACATAGTGAATTTTTATTGCTTTTAGTTGCATATTGAATTTAGTCGGATTTAATAATAGAAACTAACACTGACAACTATGGATACTAACACTGAAGGACCGTAAACTTGCAATACCCCAGGAAACTGTTCCAGTGAAAACTCTATAATAGACAATGTTGAAACATGGGTTCAGGGATCCTGGACATCAGATTAAAGTATGAACACCAAATTGAATTCCAACATTTATATGATTTATGTCAAAAATTTTAGTTATGATGCCTAAGTAAGTTAAGACTTCTTGTGTATCTTGTTTTTTTGTTCAATGTGATAAATAACAATATATTTAAACCATTTTGTATTCTGTGGTTTGTTTAACGCAATAAGTAACAATATGTCAAAACCATTTTATATATTTTGATATCACAATCCCTATATGCGTATATAAATTTGTAGGATTAATAATGTAATTGATTGGTAACTTTTTATAAGTCAAGAAGTATGGATGTATAAACTGTCATAAAATCTTACATAAGCAAAGGGGGGGGGGGGGGGGTTCTAGCATTTGCTTATATTTTCTTACAACGGGGTGGAGGGGGTACAAAATGACTAAAAATATGCTTACGTAATACTTGAACGGTCCCTGATTATCATTTAAAGTTAATTTACAACTCAGCTAAGAAAAGGTTTATAAAAAAATAATAAAAAAGTGCACAAAAGGTGAGCGTATTTGGCACCTCTCGTTATGCAGAAAAAGGGCAAACTGAATTGTGCACAAAAAGTGCAGACCTAAAGTGTTCATTTTTTACACACAGTCAGAGGTGAAAAATACGCTCGGATTTTGTGCACTTATTTTTTTTTATTCTTTTTTTCTAACACCTAAATTGTGCTTTTTTATGCAAAATCAAAGGTGCCAAATACGCTCAGATTTTGTGCACTTATTTTTTCACACATTTTTTGCATACCAAATAAGTGTAAACTAAATAAGTAAGTATAAGAACAAAAGAATTCCATTCCATAATAATAAGGGAGGGGAAATAGTTTGCAATATATTTTAATTATGGTAAACCTTATCATGTATAATGAAACTGATATACGTAGCTGAAGCTTAATATGAGTTATTTCATGCATAATATGAAGTGCATAGCGTTTACAGGGACACACAAAAGATTTCAAATAGTATATTCTTTTCGCAATACTATGTATGCATCCGATGACTGCTGATGGACGAATGAAAAGCGTCTTAATTATTATATGTGCATTTAAGTTTCACTAAATCTATGAACATTATATGGTGGATATAGATGCTATATTTGATATACAGGACTACACAAAAAGCTCGCAAAACGTTACTGTACATAAGCGTAAATTATTTTAAGATGGTTTTCAAATATGTTGTGCATTTTTACGCTGAACATCATTCAGTTTCTGCTGCATATAGCTGTTTGTAGAATATAGCTGCTTGCAGATAAATGTTCAAAATTCTTCATAATTGGAGATTTTTTGCTTTGAGATTATGTTCTATTTATTATTAAAGATTTTACTATTTAATATTAGATTAAATAGTAAACTCGGCACAAAAAATATTCATTTGTAAGCTTATCTTTAAGTTTGAGGCTATAAATTTTTGTAAATGAATATTTTTTAAAGCGTTTTTGGTATTAAACGAAATTGAATCTATACATTTTTTTCTACGTAAGACAAAATTTATTATTTTTTTTTTTCAGCTAAAGTGTCGTATTCCGGTAAATTAACTATCTTGAATTTGAAGTATGTAGTTGAAAATGAATGGTATCAAAGTAGCAAAAGAAGATCTGATATCATCGAATCGACATACAGTGTGGAGCTAAAGAATGACTTGGCAGCAGCGGTAATGAAAATTTCGTTTAAGTCTTCCTTAATGTTGTAATGTTTTTAATTCTAGCAAAAACCACATTTATCCGAATTACCCGGCATTCCAGAAAAAATTGAATTTACCGGCATGCCGTAAAATATAAAGTTTCTCATCTGGAGGAACGGCAGCTGATTTTTTTGAATTTTAGAACAAAATTTTTCGTTTTAAGAATTAAAAAACATAAATGCTTTTATTGCTTTCTCTCTCTCTCTCTCTGTCTACATATATTCATTTATATTTAAGTGATAATTTGATTTTATTTTTCTTATTATCAAGCAAAATTTTCATGTATGACGTTTCTTCTAGGTTATTTAAATTGTTATATAAAATATTTTTCATATATAGTAATATTTATACTATATCACTAAAGAGTGCTTCATATAATATTAATATACAGTCACCGCAAAAAAAAAAATCTTGACACTTGCGATTTTAGACGTTTTGTTGAATATCTAGAAAAATACATGAGGAAATATTCTGAAACTCCAGGTATGTAAAAAAATAGTACACGTCATATAATTTTCCGAAGAGTTTTCCCCGTAAACCAACAGGTGACCGTCAAAAAATTGAAAAAGAACGAAGATCTTTTGGATAACCCTGTCAAAACCAATGAAGCAAAACAGTTCAAACTGCAGATTATGATTAAGTGGCTTATTGTAATATACTATACTAATTTTTATAAATATAGCATGTAAACTCGTTGAGAAATTAAGGTTTTTATAAGAACTGTCCCAAATTTTTCCAAGTTTTCTTTGCTTATAACTTGCAGAGTTTTTCATAAAACACAATTTTCTTTTCAGAAAATATGACAACCAACATTGTACATAATACTTTACAATCAGAATTTAAAAATAATACAAATTATATGACTTATGAGCAGTTTTACTAAATAGTTTTTTTAATGCGCATGCGTCAACTCTATTAAAATTTCATTTGCATATTATGTTAGTTAAATATACAATGTAAAAGTCTCAAAAAATTAGCCCGAAAATTTTGAAAATTATCGTCAATAGAATAAAATATAAAACCGTTATTCCCAAAATAAAGCAAAAAGATAAGGAGCTGTATCCAAATATAGTAGTACGTGCGATATTGTGTAGGCAGTAATCAATGGAATATGGATACAGCCCCTCATCTTTTTGCTTCATTTTGGGAATAACGGATTTATATTATATTCTATCGACGATAATTTTCAGAATTTTCGAGCTAATTTTTGTGACTTTTACAAAAGTTGCTCTATATATTTCACTACCATAATATGAAAATGAAATTTTAATAGTGCTGACGCATGCGCAGTAAAACATTCTTTAGTAAAACTGCTCAGAACTCATATAATTTGTATTATTTTTTAATTCTGATTTCAGTGTATTGTGAAACCTTATGAAACTGGAATGAGTGATACACAAAGTAAAGGATTTTCACATGCAGACCACCCTCGTTAAGCCTTCGTTTAGTTTTAGAGCGGTTAACTAGAGTTGTGGCAGCCTGAAGATCTGCTACCAAATCTTTTTAGTAACTCCAGGGTATTCTCCGAGTCCAAAAAAGCAGAAAACGGTCTTCAGATGCAGTTGTTGCTGTTGTTCTCTCTTGACCGGGTTCTCTGTCAACAATTCTAGAGCTCAACCCCTTAAATGGTTAATTCT
Source organism: Maratus speculifer (assembly GCA_964019185.1). Classification (NCBI taxonomy): domain Eukaryota; kingdom Metazoa; phylum Arthropoda; class Arachnida; order Araneae; family Salticidae; genus Maratus; species Maratus speculifer. Next base: position 83,502,170 of record OZ025302.1, on the reverse strand, counting down.
TTTCAGTTTAATAAATTGAAAATAGCGGATTCACACCAGTATAATTTAAATAAAATATTCGTAAAATTTAGTCTGAATATTTCCGTTTTTCAATAGTATGAAATTTTTCTTAAAAGAAAATAGTGGTGTCAAAAAGCTTTAAATGATGAAATAAGCAAATTCGCTGCTCGGAAAAATCAGTTAAGGGGTTAAAAAGCGACTCGAATCTGTCGATAGGCCACTTTAAGTAATATTCAATTCTCGGGTACCTCCATTTGTGTTCGACCTACCTCAATTCTACCAATTATTTACCACTTTTGATCTTCATAGAAATTGAGCCTTTGGATCATAACTAATGAATTCTTATCACTCTCCGCACTGCATTCATTTTAAACAACACTGTAGACTAGAATTCCAATATTCGCTAATTGCGCACAACATTGACAATCACCTTGCATGTTTATTTTGCTAACATATGCACTAAAATATGCACTTTTTGTATTTAATAGTATTTACTTAAAATAAATATTTGATGCATGTTGCATTTGGTTGAAACATTAACTGAGTGATCATAACTTTACTCATTATCCTTTAATTCTCCATTGTAATTTACCACGCGAAAAAGAAAATGCTAACTGGCGAGTTAAAAATGCTATTGGTGATATTTGCTTCCCACTAACAAAAATGTATCAAGAATTTTTTGAGAGCATGACAACGTTTATGTACAAGGGGCGATTAAATGAAAAGGTACGAAACGCCCTAACTACCGAACCGGTTGAAATTTGAATATGCAGCTTTGGAATAAAATAGTGAGACATCGAGAGATGCGATTGGAATATCCAGCGTAGTTGTGAACATGCGTAGGCGCTTGTGCAAGAAGGGGGAGAGAAGGAGATAGCAAGTGAGTTCCGTCCAATTGACGTGGTAGTGATTGTCGGGCCATCATGGCTTTCCCATTGCAAAATCCGATGATTAAAGAGTAGCGAGGTGCCTGATCAAAGTATGATGCAGTGAGAAATCTGATAACACCTCGCTCTTCTTTAATCATCAGATTTTGCAATGGGGAAATCATGATGGCCTCACAGGCACTGCCGCGTCAATTGGACGGATCTCACTTGCTGCCTCCTTCTCAACCCCTTCATGCACAAGCACCTACGGATGTTCACAACTACGCTGGATACTCCAATCGCATCTCTCGATGTCTCACTACTTTATTCCAATGTGGCATATTCAAATTTCAACCGGTTTGGTAGTTAGGGCGTTTCGTACCTTTTCATTTGATCGCCCCTAGTATATTTATTCGAAAAAGTTATTTAAATTGCTTTAAAATCAAAAAAATCCCTATCGGCTGGGCCTATAGGCAGAGGTAAATTTCGATGAGTGCTCATTTCAACAAAAAAAAAAAAAAAAAGTATATATATATATATATATATATATGTATGATTAGAGATAAGCCCAGTTTAATAACTTCATTTGGCCGTTTTTGAAAAATTTTTAATTTCATTTTTCTGCAAAAACTGGTTTTATCAGAATCATCTTAAGAAAAATTCAGCTCAAATGCCCATTATGACAACATATTTTGAAATAGATTCTAAATTTATTAAAAAATCGACCCAAACAGTACATTATACAGTTCCTAAATAACAAAAAACTGTCAGTTGAATGCATTTGAGAAAAAAATTGAATTTAAAAATGAGTCAGAAAATAACCGATTTGCTGTTTGAATACATCCTTAATTCTTTAATTATGATTGCTTCGGAAAGCTTTGTGCGAAATACTCGCTTTGACAGCATTTTAAAAAATATATTCTATCTTTATCAAAAAACTGGCCAATGTGTCACAGTATATAGTTCCTAAATAAGAGGATCTGTAAATTGGATGCATTTGAAAGCGAAAATGGATTTTTAAACGAGTCATAAAAACGCAATTTGCTATGTAAAAACTTCCTTAAATTTTCAAATCTCGAAGACTTCGGGAAATTCTGTTCAAAATATCCTTTTTGGTAGCCTTTTTCAAAATATATTCTGTCTTTATCAAAAAACCGATCAATGCGATTTTTTTTTTTTTTTTTGCTATACGAATTAGTCCTATGAAAAACTTGTCAATATAAAAGTTGTAGATATTTTTGAGAAGATGTAAAATAAATTTAATCAGATTTGATATGTTAAAAATTGACGGAGTTATGGATTTTTCTCTTTTTTCAGCGCCCTTTTTCTTTTCGTTTTTAATTTTTTTCATCGGTAAAAGTTGGTCCTATCAAAAACTTGTAACTACAAAAGTTTTAGATAATTTTAAGAACATTTATAAAAAATTTAGTTGAATTTGATATCTTGAAAATTGACGAAGTTATGAATTTTTTTCTCTCAAAATCCCTGTTTTTTTCGCCCCTTGAGCCCACTTCTAAATTTATCAAAAATCTGTCATGTATATACTTTAGGCCCATTTTTAAGAAGTAATATAAACTTTAAACCGATTCGATATCTACTTTAATTAAGAAGTTATGGCGTTTTTTCGGTTTTCACAAAAACGCCCCCTATTCCGACCCCCTTGGTCTGATTTTGCCCATTAACGAACTCAGCCAAGATTTTATCCCCATTGATTTTATGTACCAGTTTGGTGGAGATTGGTGAAGAATTATAGAGGTTATCGTGTCCATAAAAAAGTGAGATATATAGATAGATAGATAGATAGATAGATTTATAAACTGGTGCGATTGCAATAGGTAGTATTTCTTACGAAATCTACCTAATGGAAACCTTGCATATGAAAAGGGATGAAATCAGATCGTAATTGTTTGTGACAGTCACATGATTTAGAAACAATTATAATATAGATTAAATGATTGCGATAGAGCAATATTTGGCGTCTTATGACCTACGCCTGACATTCATATAACTGAGAAAATGATCGCTTGGCATATAAAACATGAAGTGGTCAGACTTGATATGTTGATGCAGTGATGATTTAGAATTTTGTTATATAGATTAAAACAAATGTTTTACTTTTGAATTGTTTCTTTTTTTCAGATGGAATATGTCTATGGAGATAACTTAGAAGATGTTAAACTTTTAGATAACTGCGAGTAAGAAACCATATTTCTTCCATTTCTACTTTTAAGTATGTAAGACTTATAATAATAAAGTATGCATTTGATTTTTTACGAAATGAAACATGTAGAATGTGATTCATAAAGATGAAGTCAGTAACCTATTTTCTTCAGTACAGGCTCTAGACACATATCGATTTTCCAAATATAGATCTACCTTTTTATTTTATTCTGACAACCGTCTTCCTGGTTTAATTATAAATATGTAAAGGCAGATTTGTGAAAACAGAACCAATAAACAATCCATACTAAAATTATAATTGGGAAAGTATACGTGTGTGTCAGTTTGTTTGTCTGTCTTTCGCGGCAAAACGGAGCTACGAATTGACGTGATTTTTTTAAGTGAAGATATTTGAAGGGATGGACAGTGACATAGACTACATTTTGTCTCTTTCTACCCCCCCCCCCACTTTCCTAAAAGGGGGTGGGGGTGGAAGTTTGTATGGAGCATTCCGCATCAACATTCGAAACATAAATATGTTTTACTCATGGATTCCGATAGATGGCGCTGATAGGTTTCTGAAACAAGATAACGTTGTGTGCTCTCTATCTGTACTTAAGTGCGAACATTGGCCCGCGCTTCTCACTATGTTGCATACAGTACCTATACGCTGTTATTTGACAATTGATTCACATTGATTTAACTGCTTTTGGTTTTTTTTGGCAATTCGTGTTTAGCTTTGCGATTTGGAATTGTTATCTTGGTTTTGTTTTCCGATTTCCGAAAACAAACTCGGTTTCGGATTCGATTTTACCGTTGTTGTTTTTCAAATTGGATTAATTCGTTTAGTTTAGATTTATAATATTCCTGGACTGTTAAGGAATAAGACAATCGCTTTGGTTTTGGATTTACTTTTGCTTAGTGATTTGGTTTTGTTGTTTTTGGTTTAAAGTAAATATATTTAAAAATAATAAGTAAAATATATTTTCCACTTATCCTTCAATAATTTTATGAGTTTTAAAAAGGTCAATTACATAGTTTGTTGCATTTAACGCGAGCAAAGCCGCGGGCAAAAGCTAGTTTTCTTAATAATTCCACGAGATATATATTTCCAACCGGAAAATTTTATTAAAAATGAAAAAATAAATGGCAGTTTTAACCTAGTGGTATTCAAATCGAGAAAGTATGTAAACTAATTTTTTGACTAGCCACGTAAAATAAAATATCCAGTTGAGAAAATTGTCCTGTCCGTTTGAGAATGCTTCATAAAAAGATAAATTTTAATTTCAGGAAAAATCATATAGATAGTAAAAGGCAAAATTTAATTATTGCTCAGAAAATTGTGTAATTGTGGCATATGAAATGCATCACTGGGGTCATCCACGAAATTATACTTTGTTTTAACAGAGTTTTATCTCTGTTAGTTTTGCAGAAATATTTTTTTGTATTCCATTTAGGAAGAGCTAGAAAAATTATTGCTAATAACAATTTTCCTGTTTAGGGATCGTATAAAAATTTTATTTGTGTATTTTCTCTAATGGAATTTTTAAGAATCCTCTGGTGCTAGTGATTTGTAATAAGTCATTTAATTCTTCGCCCTTTTATTCTTTGAACTTTAAGTTGGAAGTATCTGTCTAGGGTCTACATTTAAGGAAAATGTCGATTGGTTCGCCTTTAGGAATCATCCTGAATACAGTGAAACCTCCAAATAAGGGACACTCCGAATAAGGGACACCTCTATTTAAGGGACGAAAGTTGCGGTCCCAAAGGTGTCCCTTATTTGGAGGTTTCACTGTATATACATTTGCAGTGGAATCTCTATATCTGAACTCTCTTTAATATGAATACGCCGGTTATTATAAACACATTCCGATGGTCCCGCCGCAACTCCAGAGAATTGAGAAAATATATTACTCTTTGTATTCTCTCTCTGTAGTCTGAACACTCTCTAATCTGAAAACCAGTATATTAAAAACGCTACTTTTAGCTCCCATTCCTACTCCACTTCTCCGTAAACTGAATATGTGTTTTTAATCTGTATTCGAATATCTCCATCATGAAAATTCGGAGAAACTGTTACAAAAGAATAGAAAGATTCAACGAATACTACTAAAAAAATAAATAGACAAAGTCCCAACTAGATTTTAAATATGTATTTGAAGTTGCAACTTATTCAAATACTTCAGATAAAATCGTCAGTAAAAATTGAAACACTTGATGTCACATACACTGTTAAAAATCTGCTGCATTTTGCTGCAACGCACTCCCCTGCTTGTATAGAAAACGGTTACTTGGCCGTGAAATGGAGCTTTCTCATTGGTTGGAATAGAGATATTATATATAAGTGGTGGAGTGCGTTGCAGCAAAATGCAGCAGATTTTTAACAATGTAGTTATCAGCTGCCTGTTCTAAGCAAAGTCATTTTATGATTTTTTTAAATTAGAAAATATAACAAATTAGTTTTTGATTAGTTGGAGCATGGCCAACTTCATTAGAGGCCTTGGAAGCTCTTGGCTGTTAGGACGGAATTTATGACATAATATCATGTTTAACCAATCGACAAAGACAATTCTTGTTTGTAACGCCCCTTATAAGGACAACTTCCTCACGAGATTGGATAGACGGAGATTACGTCATTAATTCCGTCCTAAGACCCGCCTAAAAAGCAAAAGCTTCCGAGGCCTCTAATAAAGTTGGCCGTGGTTGGAGACAATTACAGTAAATTTAAATAATATGCTTCTATATTGCTTATTTCACTAAATATTTTAAATGGATTATTGATAATCACTGCTTAAGCATGTCATTTTAAAGATTCATTTTGTAATTTTCGACTAATTTCTTCAATTGTACTGGAGTAGTTGTGCTGAAAAAATGGCAGTTAAAGAAACTATTTTCTCATAATTTTGTAGATATTTAATTTGAGCAGATTTCATTTTTATTTCTGATAGAACATTCATTAAAGATTGTAACGATGATGTTAGTTTACATCTAGAACGTAAAAGGGAGAAAATAAAATAAAAATACCAGCAGTACTGACCTTATTTAATCAACTACTGGCTCGGTCACCCTACATAGTTATATTAGTAATGCATTCCTTATCTACTTATATAATGACCGCTCTCATGAATGTTCAGATTTGAAAGATTCCACTATATATGAGGACCCCAGAAGCTAAGGGGTACAAGCGACAAAATTTCGATTCGGAATAAATTGAGTTTAAAGATAATTGATGTTAAATTGGAACATCAATAACAATTGAGTGAATTGAAATAGGAAATTTCTGCTTGTTGCATTCTGGTCTTTGAACTCTTATTTCAATAACTGTTAAAAAATAAAGTACAATTTTCTTTAAATATATAATTAATCAATATTGTTTGTTTTTCGAAAAAAGTGGTTTGCCTCTATAACTCAGCAAATAATCAGAAAATCACTTATATGTCTTTACCTGAAATGAAAAAAGCATATTTTTAGGTCGTCTGTGTATTTAGTTTATTTTTTTCAATTTTGTCACTTATACCCCTTGGCTTCTGGGGTCCTCATATAAAATCAAAAAGAAGGTTGATGAAATAAATTGAAAAAAAAACATTGGTTCCCTGTAAAGTCGGTATACGGGCGAAAGTTTTACGTGACAACGACTTTGAGTTGTAAAATAATTTTAATGTAAAATAATTTTAATTTTTACCTTTACACATACATACGTATTTATATACAAATATACATACAATAACTTGCAATACACTGTGTTTGTTAAACACATTTTACTTCATGTTTATTGATGTCAAATGTTGAATTTTGTAAACAGCATATTAAAGAATTTTTCAATGAGCAGAATATAACTAAAGTAAAATGGCTTTCACTAATCACATATCATTAGTTTTCCATAATATACCACCGAATTACGAAATAAACTACACTTATTTTCTTTGTACTTTATACTAATAACTAATACATAACGTATTTCGTCTTAGTTTGATACTATCTAAAATTCCTATTAAGCACCGCCCCTTCCTTGCAGCGAATTCACATTCACGTTCAGAAAATGGTCCCACAAGTGACCGGAAAAAGTTAAGAGAAAAGTGAGCGCGTATCGTGAGCGGAGCGTAACGTAACGTAACGCAGTTTCTTGAAGTGTCTCCCGGCAAACCAATTTACAAGACGTTGTCACGTCAAAAATGTTTTTCTATATTTTACAAATATATGGAACTGAAATGTCGACGTTAAGGGTTTTCGAAAAAACGTTTTTCCATCTTCAATAGCTCGAAACTCTCTCCTACAATTTCAGACATATTTTTAAAAGTAGAAACATGAAACTTCATGAGGGGATTTTTGAAGAGACGTATAAGGTGCCGTGTGATGTCATTTTACGCTAAATTCATTTGAATTTGATTTATAAACAGTTATCTTCTCAGTATGACCTTTTTTTTTCGTTCACAGATCTACCGCTTGCGGAAAATCGGCTCAAAATGCCGTTTTTGGTTCATTTTTGCAATATTTTCTACATCTATCAAAGAATCGAGAATCATGGCACTTTGTGTACTTTCTATATAAGACAATTTGCCAGTTTGGTGCATATGAGAGCAAAAATAAATGTAAAAATAAATCGGAAAAAGAGCCGATTGAATCGAAATACACCCTTAAAGTATTGCCCTGTGTGTTATATAGCAGCATTGCTAAAACACAATGCTTTAAGAAATTATAAGGTCACCATCAAATTTGTGCACATCTCAAGAAAAAGACATAGTATGCAAATTTTTAGCGCGTTTATTTAAATTTGATCAAAAACGTTTTCAGCTATAATTGCGACATAAAAATTTAAGTAAGTTTTTATCAAAATCTTCTGTTTTTTTATGTAAATAAGATGATCGTTAAGAAATTATAAGACAACCTAAAGAAATTAGCATGTTATAATATCGCATCAGAATAAATCGTACCCATTTGTATATCGTGAAAGTATTCCCCAGAAGCAAAAGTGCTTATTTAGATAGTGTTATTTAACATACACAGTCGAGTCTCTATGTAACAAAATCCATCGTTCAGACAAAAAATTCGTTATGTAGAAAAATTCGTTGATTAGAGAACGACAAAAAAATTTTCATTTAATGTTTAAATTTTTAAACAGAATTATTTTTGGGGTGTTTAATTAAGTTTTTGAAATATTTAACGGATTTTTTTTCAAAATCTCAAACATTTTCGCCATTTCTTTTTTTTTTCAGTGTCATATTGACTATTTTGAAAATTATTACTTTATCAGAGAGAGTTGTGTTTAAACTAGAAGCAATTTTATGCAAATGCAGTAGATGTTAATACCAGCAAAGATGACATTTAGTAAGAATTCTTCATTCAAATGATCTCTCACAACAAAAAATGCTCCGAGTCGCTACAAACAACAAACATCTTCTCTAAACAAAGTAATGAGAGTTAATTTAGGTAGATGAAAACCTGCTGAAAAACGACATTTTTTGCAATTTCTTATTCCTGCCTTATTATCCAAATCAAGAAACAAACATCATTTTCAAGACAATAATGGAATGGTTTTATCTTTTAGGATGGTGTAATCATAGTTGCAAATCGCCCCACTAGCAAGCAAATGTTTCAGTCTTTTCCAAAAACGCATGCTCATCTTCGTTAAAACAAAGTCAAGTCTAACCATGTAAAAATATTTTTTTTTGGAGGGGAGGATTTAAATGCCTTTTTTGGACATGAGAAATAAAGTACAGGAACGTAGCTATGAAATATAAACCAGAAATCAAAGAAAAAAATATTCTACAAATAATTTGAAGTGTTTCCTGAACTTATAATAGAACATTTTTCAAACAATTCGATAAATGAAGATATATGTTTCGCTATATGAAGATTATTTTAAATGTAATTTTAAAAAAATAACCGTTCCTTTAAAATAATTCGTTAAATAGAGCGATTCGTTGGATGGAGTCTCGTTATAGAGAGACTCGACTGCAAAGATGACGCAGAGAGAAGCGTTGTCTGCGATTGAAGTAAGACAAAAAATTGTTTTATAAATGTGTTGGTAAATCTGAACGAGAAATAGCTCAGTTAATGAAGCGTTTAAAAACTGCCATTCACAATGAAATAATTAGAAAAATTGTATCAAATAAAATGAAACGATCTGGAAGAAAAAGGATTTATTTAATTTAATCTTGACATTCTGGATGCTTAGAAACACTGTTGCACTGATTTGAGGAAGGAACCGAAACAATTTTTCAGTAGACAAATAGGAGAAGCAGCATTAATGGTTTGAGGAGCTTTTAGTTATGACATATTATGCAATTTAACCCGAATTTCGTGAAATAGTACAGTAAAGCCCCGACCTGTCGTTGCTGTACCCATCGTTTTTCCTCATTGATCTTTTTATTTCTCTGGTCACAACTTATATTTAAATAATGTAAACGAAACCTGCAATCATCGCTCTTCTAAAAGGCGTTTTCCCGCATTCATCGTTGTAAGAGGTTTCTCTTCACCAAAATATAATTGAAAGTCATGTCAACAAACTGGAATTACTTCTTTTCTACCAAAATAACTCATTTGTGATGTTTGTGTTGATGTAGCAGCAATCGTAGTGTCGTTCAATTACGTTATTCATTCTGAACTAATCTCTGGACGTTTTTTACTCACAACATCGCATGTGAGGGCTATGGTATACAGCTGACTATCATTTATCACATATATATATATATATATATATATGTATATTGTAATCATTTTACTCTTCTTCAACACGTGAAATTAGAAATTGCTCACAGATAGGTAAAAGTGTCAGTTATGGCAATCCCAAATCTCCTGCATGTTAATACTTCTTGAAAAATGCAGCTTTGCATTGTCACCACTAAGATAATTTAAACCATTAACGAAACGTATATTAACTTATAACTGAATCTGAAGTTTGATGAAAATTCGCTTATTAGTTTTTGAGATAGAGCTAGTTCAAAATCTGAAAAAAAATCTGCATAACAGCACCAAATTTTGGGTGATGTACATAAAAAACTAATCAGGATTAATTTTTTATCAGGTAATAACTGAATCTGAAGTTTGATGGAAATCCGTGCATTAGCTCTTGAGGTACAACTTTGTGAAATCGTGAGAAATACACCATAGCAGCGCCATCTCCGGGAGGATTTGCATAAAAAAAACTAAAGAACGCTAATGTGTATCAGGAACTAACTGATTTTGTGCATAAGTTCTTGAGATATAGCTATTGTTATAATGACGGATAATTCACATGGGAGCGCCAACTTTTGAGCAATGTACACTAAAACGTAAGCAGCAACATGTTATATCAAGTACTAACTAAACCTAAAGTCTCATGAATATCTATGCAATAGTTCTTGAGATATGGCTCTTGTGAAAACTGTAATAAATACAGCACAGCAGTGCCACCTGTTGAGCGATATACACCAAAAAGAATCAAATGTAATCTATATCAAGGTCTAACAGAGTCAAAAGTTTTGTGAAATCCAATGCATGTTTTTCTCGTGATTGAGTGCCCACAAAGTTTTTGTTACATAAATTAATAAGACAGAAAGGCAGACAGAAACGGACAGAAAGACTCACAAACAGATAAAAACATGTTAATCGGATTCTCTAATCCCTAAAACGTGTAAATCCATAAAAACTGGATTTCGAAAATTTTCACGAATGAAATACTTTTTCCTTGTAATGCTATTAGAAAGGAATAATACATTTAGTTATTACATTAAAATATATACTGGATATATTGTATGGGGAAATGGATATATATATACTGGATAAATTATATTTTTAAAATACAGCTGAAGACGAGAAAAAATAAATATGTGGAATACCTGTATTGTTCATACCTTGTACACCATGCGGTACGGGATCGCGCTTAAAGTATATTATAATTTTATAACACTGATTATAGTTAGATGGTTTATGTACTGCATTTGTAACTATTACTTATAACGGGTGTGTTTGTGTTAATTAAAGATGAAATTAATTAAATGTTTCATGTTATTTTAATCCTAGAAAATTAATTCTTATAAGTATATATAAACTTTATAAATTTTATAATTTTGTAATCCTTTTTCTAAATGCCAGCAATACATTTGTATATTAGTAATATATATTTACAAATAAATATATATATATTACAAATTTAATTTTTTTTTCTTCGCCAAAATTAACCTTATACTATATTAATTTCCTTTGAACAATATTCTATACATAGTTCAACTTATTAAATTAAAATCCTGCTACTAGATCTAATCTATTAATCTTTATGGAAACGATATAAATTCTTAATTTGCCTTAAAAACATTTATTCCAATATGCGTAAATAAAAAAAATTGCTCTAAATTAAAAATATCCTTAAGGGGTCTCAGGAGTCTTACATTTACCTGGTAGTGCAACTTAGCAACATGTCACATTTGATTTTTTTTCTCAGTCTCTATAAGACATAAATGCATAAAATTTTTAATATAGACAACGGAATATCTCTTCTATTAAAAATATTTTTTTAAATATTCTACATTGAAATTCTATTTTATTTTTTTTATGTTTAATTTTGATTAAAAAAATTAGACTTGTATCCATTGCGCGCAGGATTTTAGCAAAACTACTAGTTCAAGAACCGCTAAAAAAGTTGATAATGGTGTAAATTTAATGTATCTTGAACTTATACCTCATTTTAAAGCAATTTATGCATTTATTTGTTTAAAATTGAAATTGAAATTGAAAAAATTGAAAAAAAAATCATTTTTATTAAAAAAATTGCCAATTATCAATAATTAATCTAATTAAAATTCTAAATTTGAGGTATAAGTTGTTCTTAAACTTAAAATGAAGATATTTACCAAGTTTCATACAAATTGCTTTATTATTATTTGAGAAATGTTGCGCGCAGTCAAAGAACAATTTAAATTTTAAATCAAAATTAAACATAAAAAATATATAATAAAAATTCAATATAGAATGTTAAAAAAATTATTATAAATAGAAAAGATATTAAATTGTCTATGTTAAAAATTTTATGCATTTAAGTTTAATAGGGACTGAGAAAAAAAATCAAATGTATATGTTGCTAAATCGCACTACCAGATAAAAAGTAAGACTCTTGAGACCCCTTAATTAAACTTTATTTCTTAATATTCCAAGTAAAAGTAATTTTTTTCCTGTTTTTATCAACCCTTTTTAAGAAAGTCTTATTAAATGGATTCCAAAACCATACATTTCAAAAAATATCATTTTTTTTTTATTTATTTATTTTCCCCCTTCAACGTTTGATATTTGTGCGTATCAATAAATTAATTTCTTTTCTTTTTCTTTTAAAATATCGTCTGCAGGATTTCGAATTCAGCATTTGATTATAAATTAGCTAAATAATAATTTTTTAAAATAAAAATTACCGTCTGAATGAAATAAATCTCGCCGCTGAGCATGAATTCTGATTACATGTGAAAATTAATAGGACATGTATCCCGGAAAAGCTTGAGTTCGATTCTGAACATCTGCGATACTGGTGCAATCAATTTTCTTAAAAAACTTGATTATAATAGGCAAGTAAATTTGTACTTACCAAATTTATATATTCCTCTAAGCAATCATCCACCTGAATACAGCGTAGAAATCCGTTTGTGTTTCTGGGCTCCGTACACTTATATTTTATTGTTGAAAACGTGAAATTCACTCGCGATCCTTTAAAACAATTACAATGTTCATTATTAAAATAGTTGACACTATACCATATTAACACTCTCTAAAGAAAAAGAACACACATCCTTTTATTTTGACACGCGAGAGATTAAACATTTTACTTCACTGTTAAAGAGCTACATTTCTAGTGAAAACAAAAACTCACATATCACATGATAAAGAAATAAAGTATAAAAAAGTTATTTAATGTTTTTCACTGTTCAAACAATGTATAATAATCCTTTCCGCTGTAATAAGTTTTTCAAGGTCTCGATAACGACCACTCAAGATGATTTACGATGTAATTTGGACTGTCAGTTATTGCGCAACTAGAGAAATTAGTTTTGAATAATCATTTTATGTCCATCAAAAATCATGGTTAGAGACTAGTAAATATTCTAGAAGTTTTGTTTTTTTAGATTTAAGAAGGAAGCTGAGAGGTGATGACGGTGAAATATTCTTTTTTTTCTTCCGATGATTTTGTTAGAAGAAACGGCGTAATAATGTTTTTATGATGGAATTTCTTTTTCTTTCGTAGATTCTGTTCAAGACGGCTTGCAAGAGAGCATTTTTTGCTTTAGATGGCTGCACTTGAATAAACCTTTTTAAAGCAATTAATGTGAGTTCAATGAAGAGTCTACATTTATTTTATTCGTATTTTTTCCTCGCTTGCCACGACTAGGTGTTTTGAAAAGGGGAACCGGTGAAGATATTTAGAGCTTCTCACTTTAAAATGTCACATATATGTACAACTTTACATCATTCGATTCCCCAAAAGGCTACAAAAAGTATTACAGGAAAAACATTGTGACTTTCTTCTATCTTTGCAAGAAGAAAGTTTTGCATTCGTAAAAAAATCAAAATATGGTTTTCAACGGATTTACACGTTTTAGGGCTCAGAAATTGAAAAACATATTTTTATAAAATGTCTGCCTGTCAGTTTGTCTGTCTAACTGCATGTGACATCAAATTTGTAGGCGCTTTATCTCAAGAATTAATGCACGAAAATTCACAAAACTTTAGATTGAGTTATAAGTTATTATAATCAGGATTGGATTTATTTTTGGCGTGTATCGCTGAACAGGTAGCCCTGCTATGTTGCTTTTTTTCACGAATTCTACAGTACCTATATTTCAAGATCTAATACGCAGAGTGTCATAAAACTTTAGATTCTCTTATTCCTTGATATAATATGGATATAATATGGCTCTGATTTCAATTTGGTCTAAATCATCCCATTGGTGACGCTGCTATGCGGTATTATTCATGATTATGGCAATAGCTGTATTTCACAAACTAATGCACGAATTTTCATCCAATTTCAGATTCAGTTAGTCCCTAATATATATTTGTATTCTTAACTTTTTGTAGTAGAACGCATAACAGATGGCGCTGAATTATTCATGATAATCATGCATTATTTATGATTATAGCATTAGCTTTATCTCATCAACTAATGCACGAATTTTCATCAAATTTCAGATTCAATTTGTTTTGTGATATAAATTAATATTCAATAGTTTTTGTAGTAAATATCTTAAAAGGTGGCGCTGCTATGCAGCATTATTCATGATTATAGCAATAGCTCTATCTCAGGAACTATTGCATGAGTTTCTTTCAAATCAAATTTCCTCAACTCCTAATTTAAATTATATTCTTTAACTTTTGGAGTACATCGCTCAACAAATAGCATTCTATCCAAATTTTTTATAATATCTGCAATACTTTTATTTTAAATACTAATTACATGGATTTTCATGAAATTTCATAATCTTTTAGAACTTGAAATAAGCTGTTGCAGATATGATTTTGGTGTAAAATAAATGATGTAAAATTTAATTTTAAAACCAATATAGAGTTTGTATTTTCTTTAAACTTAGTTTAGAATATTTTTTTCCATAGCTTAATTGGAGATCTTCTTGAATGCAAAGTAGAATGGCAGTTTAAGAATCGACCACCTGATGTGAATGCCCACACTTCTGCATTTTATTGTTATATTATAGACGAGGAATTTTGTTTACTGAAAGATCTTGTTATAAAAAGAGAAAAATCTCTAAGTAAGAATATTTTTTTTAGAGTTTTTATGTGTATGAGATATGTTTACTGACCGACTTATCGAAATACAAATTATTTCAATCTAGATTTTAGAATATATAGATACTGAATAGATTTTGGAGTACACAGACAACACGTTACACTGCAATTCAGTGTATTTCATCTTTTTATTGATCATTTTTATAGCGGTAAAGGGGACGTTAGCAAACTACACATCAGTTTTGGCTTTGACATAAATTAATCACGATGAAATATGAAGCAAAATCGCTCAAGTGATCGTGCTCTTTTCATGTAGTTTTCATCAAAATTTTAATATATTTCGGCATGTAATAAGATAGAATTACTTTATATGTGATATTTGTTCATAACTATCGTAGTTTCGACCACTTTGCTGGTCTATTTAGCTAAATTGGACCACCAAATAAAACATAAGACTCCTGAATCCCCTTAATGCGCAACACTAGGCACAGAAAAATACCCGGATGATAATGTAAAGTCTGTGAGAGCGTTCTTTTCAAATGTCTAGCTCAAATTTTAATATTTTTTACGTGATTTTTTTGCACAAGATAGCTGAGGACGATCCACAACCGGCCTAGTTTTTACTTTTTCAGTTTTGGTTTCAGATTTTTAAAAGTTACTTTAACTTTTGAAACCGGTTTAAACCGGTTCTGAAATTGAAGCTATCGTAATATAAAAAAATATATAAGCAAAATCGAAAAAGTAAAAACCAAGCCAGTAGTGGATCGTCCTCAGCTATCTTGTGCAAAAAAAAGAAAAAAACCGTAAAAATATTAAAATTTGAGCGAGATATTTGAAAAGAACGCTCCCATAGACTTTACATTATCATCCGGGTCTTTTTCTGTGTCTAGTGTTGCGCCTTAAACGTTAGTCACTATGCTCTCTTTCATTTTCTTGATGCTTGTGCGTTTAATAATCACAGCACTTGAACTACATGCTGAAAGAAAATTAAAATGCACCCAAAAACAAGAATCTGAGGAAAAATTGCTAACTGAGTTACAGAAAGTAATTTGTTGAAAAGGATAATTCTAAAATTTTTTTAACGAAAAACAACATTATAGCGAAAAATGTTTTTTTTTTTAATTTTTATTATTATTTTTTTTTGTATATATATATATATTGAAATGAATTTGAAACTTTAGACACTGCAGAAAAAGGAAATACGAATACGACGTTCGCAAACAGTATTTTTTGAAACGGATAGTATTAATATTTTTTAAACAAGATTACACAGCTTGAAAATGTAATATGGTGTACTATTTTTCTACTTTAAGTTCAACAATGAAAAATGTAAAGGAAATAAAAAAAATAGAAAAAACATGAAACGTCGTTGAAGAAATATTTTTCTAAAGAGGCAGCATTAGTATAATTTAGAACGGATTAAAAAAGTAGAAAATAAAAAAAATAATAATTACCTGGTACTTTTTATTCTTTCCAATTCCGAATAGTGAATCTAATATGCAATTGGAAATACAGAGGGAAAAGAGACTTTTTGTCATAGCAAGCAAGAATCGTTTAATAAATTTCTTTTTTAACAAATAAAATTAATAAAATTTTTGCTTTTTAATTTATCACAAAGATAAACAATTGCTTGTTAGAATAATGTAAAATGAATTTTACAGTAATAGAAATGTATGTGAAAAATAGGTACTACTTGGTTATCCCGTCAACCAATTTCGCCAAATTATAGAAATCGCCAATCTAATAGCCATATTATACCTATTGACATAATTTATATTTTAAATAGTGAAAAAACAAATAATTAGTAAAATATGAATAAAAAATCAAAATAAAAATCACTTAACGATGTTTTAAACATCTGTATCGTATTTAATGTCATTGAATATGACATTCACGCTCATCCATTCTTGGCATTTAATCTTAATGTTTGGCGATGATTTTTTGGTCGAAGGGATAACCAAGTAGTCAAAAATAAAAAGAAATTAATATTTTCGGGAAGCTTGTTGATTGATTGTATTTCCGCTCTCTGTCAAATATGTAAAAAAAATAATGAAAAAAATTCATATCCTAAGATGCAAATATGGGCCAACTAAATTCCTTTGGCATTTTGTATGTAGATAGGTTATAATCGAAATCTAGGCACAGTTTGATAATTTCATCTATGCACGAAGCTCTAACTACATTTTTTTATACTTAATTCAAAATTTTCGAATTAAAATATTTTTTGTTATAGTGAGTGATAAATCTAAAGAATGTAATACATGTAAAATGTTAAGTGACTTTTCAATCAATATTTTTTCTGACTGTGGATTTTACACCTATCAGTATGTTTTGTAATTAGAAAAGCTTTAGTTGGATCACCTTCGAAATTGTTTTTTTTTCTGTAAATATAATATAGTTATATATATATATATATATATATATAAAGAAAATTTATAATTTTCAAATGTGTTTGGAAATAAAAATAATATAATTACTATATGGTGAACAAAATGTTGCAAAATTTAAAAACCATACTTCTAAATAGAGTAAAATCACGCTTAAATTCAAACATTCATTATATTACAAATAAACTATTGCTTCAACGATCCTAGTAGAATGAAACGGTCAGGAAATTCAACCGCCTTGAAATTCAAAAGTATATTATCAGTCAACTACTGATTCAACCATTTGGTTGAATCAGTAGTCGACTGGTAAGATAATGAACTTTTTGAATTTCAAGCGGTTTTATCCTATTTAGAAAGAGCATAAAGATGTTTTCCTGATGAAGATCTCAGACAAAGATCGAAATGTTGGATTTCTTGAATTTACTTTAATGTTTGTATAGTTTTTAAATTTTGCAACAATTTGTACACCATGTAGTAATCATGTTATTTTTACTTTCAAGACTGTTTGTAGCATTTCATGGTGTAAATGTCAAGCTCTTTCACCAGTCATATTTTTGTTGTTGTTGTTATTGTTTCAGATATATTCCTGCCCACGGATCCTTGTATATTAGAGGACATGTTCTGTGACGACTCAACCGCATGTATATCCGACTATAGTAAAGGCATTTTCAAATGTGCTTGCAAAGAGGGTTTTAGATTCATTCGGTCATTCCCTATCCTTTCGGAAGGAAATTATAAAGAGAAATGCGAAGGTAAGTACTCTTTGCACTAAACTCTTTAGGCCGATTGATTTTTAGCTCACAGGCTATCATAGCCTGAGAGCTTATGTGTCCGTCCGTTCTGTATGTGCAGGGTGTCCAGCAAATAACACACTGATTTCAAAACTAAATTTCTCAAAAACAAAGATCGATATTAATATGCGGTAAGCTGTAAAAATCTTATACAGAAATTTCAAACAGTGAATATTTTGAAAAAATTGCGTTCTGATTGCATTGAATGCTTTGATTTGACATTTTTCTTGTTTTAGATTGCCTGCAGAGAAATAATTTTTCAGCTTACAGTGAAATATTTTAATGATTTTTCGAAGTAAATTTTTAGAATTTCGAAATTTCAAAAATTTAATTTAAAAAACTATGAAATATGGCACTTTAAGCCGAAAAAACACATTCTCTGGCAGCAATCTAAAGCAAGAAAAATGTCAAATCAAAGCATTCTTTGCAATCAGAACACAATCTTTTCTAAATATTTACCGTTCGAAACTTTTGTATAAGATTTTTACAGCTTATCTGATAAACAAACCGTTTAATGCATAATTCTATTGATCTTTGTTTTTGAGAAATTTAATTTTGATATCAGGGTGTTAATTGCTGGACACCCTGTATGTACTTACGTATGTTCGTTCGTGCATACGTGCGTAACGCGATAGTTCCTGATAAAGATATTCGATCCACTTGAAATTTTGTATATAGGTATATTTTGATAAGGCGCTTCCCAGATTAGTTTTTGAAGTTCCTTCGATATGTAAAAGAGGGGGAATGTGAGGCTCATGCCCCTCCCCTTAATTCATATCAATGGGTTTTTCATGATGAATTAAAAGTTTTCGTTCAAAATTTTTAATATAGGATCATTTTGATGAGGCGCCTCCATGGCTGATATTAGGTGTTCATTAGATAAGTATAAACAGGGGGAATTGGGGGTTCTATACCCCCTCCGTTTAGTTTATATAAATAGGTTTTTCATGCAGAATTATCAGATTACGTTCAAATCTCTGAATAGTTTTGGAAGTTTAATGGTTAAATATAAAAGAGGGGGATAACTCCTTTTACACTATATAAATGGGTTTTTATTAAGAATTTTCCGATTTGCTCTGAATTTTGGATATAGATTTTAATATATGATAAAGCATGTCCCTGATTAGTTTAGAAGATTCAATGATTACGTATAAAAAGAGGAAATGGGAGGAGCTGATTCCCCTCCTTTATTTGTTTTTCGAACGGAATTAACTCTTGAAAAAATAAGGCTGTAATTTACAATTAGTATGTGTAGCCTGTGAGCCAATGTAATCAGTTCAACATGGCTATATTTTTTCATTATTATAAGAATCAAGTTTTAACTAATTCTGGAATTTCAGCCGTAAACTCGATGAAGTGATCGTCTGTGCTGTCGCTTTTTGGTTTATTCGTACACTGCACATTTACACGGAAGAATTTTAGAAACTAACTGGTAGCGAAATAAATTTATTTTTTATGGATGCTTCTTTAATTCTCGATAAGATATTGCTAACGATAAAGGTACTATTTTTTACAATCTCGGATAATTTAGAACAAATTATGGTATATTTCGTAAGCGGTTATAGTATATTTTTGTGAAAGAAGAACCATTTGGTTTTCTACACAATGCACACATGACTGTCTGTATTATAGGCGACAAATATGTCAGTGCGTAACATTGGCATTATTTTGCGTATTGCAATAGCATACGAATAAATTTCGCTTTTACTGCGATTTTTCAAAATATTTTCAATTTTTAATATCGCACACTTTTAACTTTTACTGCATCAAAAATAAAGAAAGATTTAATTTTAAATTCAATTTGTTCTGAAATTATATCCTACACTCTAAAAAATAAATGTGTAAATTAGCTAATTTTACACATATATATGTGTAATATTTTAAAAATACACACTTTTTATCAAATTTACACACATTGAATGAAAAATTTACATATATTTACGTGTATTTAGCAGATGAAAGCAAGTGTGTAATTTGTTATCACTTGATAAACACAGGCAAGTGTGTAAATACAGAAAAAGGTCTGATTTTACACGAATTGGAATGTTATTATAATTTAAGCATAGTTATGTATACACGGAGAAGTGTGTAAATTTCAAAAATCACCCAATTGTCACAAAAAATACACATTTTGAACAAAACGTTACCTGTTTTTATGTGCATTTAATTTATGACATTGAGTTTGCAAGTTGTTATCGGTTGATAAACACATATAAGTGTGTAAATATAAAAAAAATACCTGTATTTACACGAATTGAAGTATTAAATATAATTATAAATGTTTAAATCTTAAAAGACAATATCTAAATGTGCATATTGAAATAAAAAAAAAAATAATAATAATAATAATAAATAAATAAATAAATAAAATAAAATAAATAAAAACTTTAATACATTTTAAGGTGCATATTTAATTTCAGTTATTAACTGTATAAGTATAGTACTTTGACAGGAGTTAAAAATTGAAACAATTAATGTTTAGCTCACAGTTTAACAAAGCCTGAGAGCTAATCTGCTAGCAGGTTCAGTATGTATGTATGTAAGTATCTAAGAACGTAGCGCGATAACTACCGGTAAAAATATTGGATTTGCTTGAAATTTTTTATACAGGCTTATTCATAAGGCGCTTCCCTGGTTAGTTTTGGGAGTTCATTGGTTAAATATAAAGGGGGGAACAGGGATTAGACCCCCCCTTTAATTTAGGCAAATGAGTTTTTCATGGAGAATTATCAGATTTCATACATATTTTAGATATAAGATTATTCTGATAAAACGACTCCATGATTAATTTGTATGTTTATTGGTTAAGTATAAAAGAAGGTAATGAGGGGTTTTGACCCCTCTTAATTTAAGTGAATGTCTTTTTCATGCAAAATTTACCGATTTGCTTTTTTTTTCTTTTGTTTAGATTTATCCACATAAGGTGCTTACCTGATTTGTTTTGGGGATTCATTGGTTTAGTATAAAGGATGGAACGAGAGGCTACACCCAAAAATTTAGTTAAATGATTTTTTCATGCAGAATTTACCGATTTGCTTCAAGTTTTTTATCCAATTTTTTTGTTATAAGGCGCTTACCCGTTTTGCTGTGGGGATTCATTATTTAAGTATAATGGGGGAGGGGGAACGGGGGTTACTCCTCATAATTTACAAGTGGTTTTTTGATGCCGAATTTACCAATTTACTTCAAAATTTTTTATATAAGTTCATTTTGATAAGCACTTACCTCATATGTTTTGAGGATTCACTGGTTAAGTATGAAGCGGGGAACGGGTAACTACTTCCTTACTACGGGTAACTATGGGTTTTTCATGCAGAATTTACCGATTTGCTTCAAATTTTGAATATTGGTTCATTTTGATAAGGTGCTCCCCTGATTAAGTTTAGGAGCTCTTTTGTTAAGTATAAAGGGGGGAATGGAAGATTATCTTCTATAAAATAGATAATTGCTTTTTTATGCAGAATTATCCAATTTGCTTCAATTTTAATTATCGGCTCTTTTAAATAAGGCAAATGCCTGAATAATTATGGAGTTTAATAGTAAATTATAAAGTGGAGAACGCTCTCCCCTTGAAGTTAGATAAATGAGTTTTTGTGCAGACTTATCCGATTTTCTTCAAATTTTGAATACAGGTTGATTCTGATACGGCGTATTCCTGTTTAGTTTTTAGGAGTTCGATGGTTAAATATAAACGGGGAAAGGGGGAACTAATCTCTGCCTTAATTTTGTTTTTCGCGGAGCATTATTCTTTGAAAAAAATGAGGCTGTAATATATAATTACTGCGAATAGCCTATAAGCTCAATGCCATCAGTTTAACTGGGCAATTTCTTTTTTCTTTTAACATGCTCTTTCCTCCAGAGCTGATTCCCCCTCCCCCTCCGTATTTCAAATAAATTGCAAGCACATAAACAGCTCCAATAATCAAAATTAAAATTTGTCTTCTAAAAGAGATTCAAAAGTCTTTATCGTGTCACTGCCAGGTGGTCATATCATATATGTGACCTCTGTAGTAAAGTCACATTATGACTAAAATGTAAATTGCTTAGAAACATTAAAAAATAGCAAGAACTTTACAAAACATGTCATTCAATGTAAAAAAAAAAAAAAAAAAAAAAAAAAAAAAAAAAAAAAAAAACTTTCTAGATAAATTTTTAAATGTTTATGCCATTACTACAGGAAATCAAAAAGGAAATCCAAATTACAGATGCTCTAATATAAAAATATTATTTATTTAACTACCATATCGAAGAACGTAGACAAAAACATCTGCAAAAAATATCGTCTGCGGGTGATTGGAGAGAGGTAAACATAGTGTATTTATTCTTCTCAGTTCCTTCCGAATTGCGGACATTAGTGGCTGTGTGCTCTGTTTGATTTATGAACGTGTATAGTTGATATATATTTTGAAACTTTACAAAAAAAGAAATCTTTCAGATTATGAAATATTGGTGAAACACTAATTAATGTACTTGGATAGCTAGTATTAATATTATTAATGTAAAAGTATGTATTATTAATACTATTAATATTACTAATATTAAAATGTATTATTAATATTATTAATAATAAATACTTCTGAAAAAATTGCTCTTTAAAATATTAAAAACAATATGAGTTGTTATAGCAGTAAATATGAGTGAGAGAATTTCTTTTTAACTTTAATTTAAAAGACAGAAATTGTAAGGAATTGAAATTATGCACAGTCTGAGCATAAATTGTGATCTAACGATTGTAGAACTATAAACCAACTCTAAAAGAAATTAGAAATTTGTAATTAAAATTTCAGTTTATCATGCTTTATATAAAAACGGGTATATCGGTGATACGAAAACTATTTGTCTTTTATTTAGTGTGGTGTGAAAATTGCCAAAATACATTGCTGGTACACTATTTTCTGGGCATCAAACAGAGCTAGCAGAAAATATAATCTCAATCAGTAAATGATATTGTTCTTTGTACAATTTTTTTAATCATTAAAATTATCATTATTAATCACTGGGAATTAATTCCCAATTTAAACATACTAAAACATATAATGTTAACACTAAATACATAAAAATATGTCTGCTTGGAATATTACACAAATATCTAAGTATTTTGATTATTACACACAAATCTGTGTTTTGCATGTTCAGCAGAAATATTTATATGAAGAGAATGCTACACAAAAATCTGTGTATTTTGCATATTATACAAAAACCTGTGTAATTTACATACTACACAAAAAATTGAGTATTTTACATAAAACACAAAAGTATGTGTTTATTGCATTATACACAAAAATACATTTAATCACAGAAAATTACACATATGAATGTGTGAGAATATTACACATAAATCTGTGTATTCCTCTGCAATTTACACATTAAAGTGTGTATTTTAAGACTTATCAGATAACATTTACACATTTGGACTTATCATCAAATTACACTTTAAAATGTGTATTTTCAAATTTACACATTAGGCGTGTATTTTGGCAATTTACACACCAATTTACACACATAGACATGTCGTTTTTGTATCATCGATATATCTGTTTTTATGTGTAAATTTACACATTTTTTTTTAGAGTACATACTTATTTGAAAACAGTATCGAAATTTACTCAATTTTTAAAGTTTTTAAAATAATTATCAAGCATAATTTAAAAAAAAAATCATTATCGTGCGCAGACGATTGTGAAAGATAAATTGGTTTGAATTTAAATTAACATAACCATCATTAACATAACTATCTCACTATGTGTTTTAAGTTTATGCTTTGTAACGAAAGTAAAGTACCATTAATAAATAAATAAAAGAATAATAGATATGCATATATGTGTATATATATATATATATATATATATATATATATCACTTTAAGAATAATGTGTAACGGCAGATCCAAAGTCCCGTGCCATAATGAAAAATGATATCAAACTATTAAACTTTAAAGGAAATAAAAACGAGTAAGAAAAACAGTATAAAAACAATATAAAAAGGCTGTGGATCTCATCAGCGGACAAAAATCGCATACTGCCAAACACATTTTCTCATCCGCTGATGAGATCCACAGCCTTTTTATATTGTTTTTATACTGTTTTTCTTACTCGTTTTTATTTCCTTTAAAGTTTAATAGTTTGATATCATTTTTCATTATGGTACGGGACTTTGGATCTGCCGTTACACATTATTCTTAAAGTGCTATATACATAGTTTACGTGATTATTGCAGCTATAGCGCTGATCATGTGGATTTTTCGTGAACTTAAGTTCACTCAAAACTTTAAAATTTTTGGACTATATATATATATATATATATATATATATATATATATATATATATATAACACAAATTTAAGGCAAATAATCGATTTTTGTGTTTTAAAGCACTAAAATAAACAGAATCCAAAAAAGCGGATTGTAATATACGAAATTTAGCCTTAAAATGTGCCGGATGTTAAAAGCTAACACGAGACCAGTAATAAAATATCGCTCTATAAATACGTTTGAAGTATTTATTTGAACGCATTATTTTTATATAAAAACAGTCAGACCTCGTCATCCTGATACCCGATTTTCACGTCACTCCGATTATCACGTTAATTTTTCGAAGTCCCGATTTTCTGTGTAAGCTTTACAAGCACGGAAATTAAGCGGTAAAAAAATCTTAGTCAATTTTTTCACAAAACTGTCTAAAAGTCATTGAGATAAAGGAGAATATTTTTTTCAATCGTTTATCTGAATAAAAACCCGCACTTACTATGAATGACCGAATCAATGACGGAAGGACTTCTTCCTGTGAATTCTTTATCCTCTAATACGCGATTACTCACTCAATTTGTTTCTCACAGACACCCGTATTCACCAACGCGGGATAACTTTTGAGTCCGTGTTACATGCTGGGCAAGAAGATTTCGTCAGGAAAAAGAATCTCGAAGAAGAAAACCGTTCCGTGAAATAAATTCGAAATAGTTCGTGTGTTGTTTACATTTATCCTGCTCATGTTCGCTTCTTTCCGGAGGGAAATATAATCAAATTAACTAACAATTTTATTAAGATAAGACTTCTGGTTGACATGAAATATTTTTTTTTCTTAATTCTGATATTCATAAATATTCAAATGCATATATTTTAAAAATATATATATTGATTTTGTATTTAAAATGTAGTTTTATTTTCCTTTGACGTTTGAAGAATTTAGGCCTACTATGAGCGATTAAATTATTTTATGACATAGTAGTATAAAATGTTTTATTTTAATAAACATTATAATGAAAAGTATTTATATATATATTTTTTTTTATTTTGAAATTTTTTCCACTTTACGATAGTAGAAGCTTTCAGTTTGTTTATAGGTGGCGCTATTTTAGAACGGTTCACCTACGCCTGTTGCAATTTTGTCATTTAGTTCCAAAAGCATTACTCAGTATTAATACCACTAATACATTCCGTGAGAAGTCCTTCTCTCATATGTTCATGTCCAGCATTTAACACAGACTCAAGAGTTAACCAGCGTTAGTGGATACGGGTGAGAGTGCGCAATACCTAGGGGATGTTAAACATTTCATTTCCGCACTTTATTTATAACGTTTTAAAGTGTTTACAGCAAAGTGGCAAGAAAGTCATCAGATCTCATATTTAAGTTGAAGAAGATATCTCGCTTCCGGTATTGTTTAATAAGTTCTTAGATCGTGAAATAGATATAACGCAGAGACGGACTGGGTCAGTGTAAAGGACTCAGATCTTGTATTTTCAGAGGGCGCAGAAATTTTAACGAACTCAAGTCAGTTTCATTTCCTTGTGCTGTATATGGCTTGGGAAAATTCAACATACACACATAGTACCAAGTAGTAATATGAATACGAAGTAATAATATGAGTTTAAATTATATCGCTATTTTTAATTTTAGATATAAGACTTTGCTGTATTCTCTGTATGTATTTAAAAATTCCATCAAATGTACACAATGGTATGCAATTTTTTAAAACAAATCATGTAATATCTAAAAGTTTCAGCACATTAACAGATTAACTTGTTGTAAATGAGTGTAGCACTTTCTTTTTTCTTTAGATATCTTGGAAAGAAATATTATCACCCCTATCAATTTTCCTGAAAAGGATTGTATAAAAAATGTAGGTCTAAGTTGATTTGGAATGATATTTACTATCAAATGCTTTTCATAGATTTTGCTTTAGAGGATGCCTACATATTAAATAACAAAACACATCTCTTGATTTTTCAAATTGTAACATCTACTTTTGTCATCCTGTTTAGTTCCTTGGAAACCAAGCAACATACATAATTTATATATTTTTCTTAAATCTTAGCATTTTAAAACAAAAAACAAAATGTGTTAACAGTTTATTCTTAAATTTCAGAAAATAAATCGAAGATGTTGCTGTTAGTGATACAAAATTAAACAAAATTGTATAAGAATTATAAATTTATTTTTTTTCTCAGCACGAAAATCGTATAATATATTTTTTGTGAGTTTTCTACTTTTTTGGCACCTTTGATAACATAATATTCCCCCCTTAAATTATGAAATGGAAAAAAATTTCTTTATCTCGAAAACTAATACTTCAAAGAACTGTACATATCGATGTTTTTAGCAATTGTGTTTTGTTTATAATATATTTCTTCGTATGGATTTATTATTAGTTTCATGATTAAAAAAAAATATTTAATAGAAAAAAAGTCTGGAATAAGTTTTAGTCGGTTCGGATCCCTGTTATAAATAGGTGCGGATTAATCTTAGGTGTAAATCACAGAACATGTGGCGCTGCTATGCTGCATTTTTTTTTTTTTTTTTTTTTTTTTTTTTTTTTTTTACGATTTCCAAAATAGTTTTATTTCAAGAACAAATGCACAAAAAATTTCGCGATCCAAAGACGTTTTCCATTTATTGGTAAGCGTAAAAGATCTTACAGAAAATATTGTCAATACACAATATACATACTACTGTCAAAATGCTGTCATTTGAGCTGAATTTCCGGCTGAAAAGGCAAAAACAACTCAGAGAGAAGAGAAAACTGGTTGTTTCGCGACTTAAAATCGCTTTTCACTCCATAAATAATTTATTTATCGAAAAATATTGAAATAATTTTCAATTCCAATTTGCTCCCGTAGTTAGCCTAGCCAATTTTGTGCCTTTACGTTTAAAAATGAATAAATTAATGTGTCAGAAGTGTTCGCGTTTATTGAGCAGTGAACATCAGAACCAATTTAATAAAACTCATATGTTAAAAACTAATGCACCGAATTTCATCAAACTTTATATTCTGTCGGACTTGGACGTAAATTTGTGCTGATAAGGTTTTCGTGTAAATTATATAACAGGTTATTTTACTACATTTCTCACGAATATTGCGATAGCTCTATCTCAAAGACAAATTCATGGAATTTAATAAAATTTCGAATTCTGTTTCGATTCAACTTTCATATAAATGATCTTTATTAGGTTTGGATATATACAGTGCGACAGTTGTCAATTTTACACTTTGTGGGGTGGAATTTTAATTGCAGACATCTAAAGGCTTCCTAAGAGGGAAGTGCTAAAGTTCAATTATTTGCTTGAAATGTCTTATGCTTATACAGTAGACTCCCTAAAATCCGCACATAATTTACGGATATAAACAATGAAACATTCAGTTCAGATATAGAGACAAAATTTGACTTTTTTAGTTTTATATCAATTTCATACATATTATAATTTATAATTTTTGTAAAAATTACTGACTTCATGTTTTTTTATGAAGAAATAATAAATTTATTTTTGAAAAAATTAAGATATTGCTGATAATACTGGTTAGCACAATCTTCTTACTAAATATATTAATGTATCAATCAGGCTTTTTTTTTTTTTTTTTTGTTATTAAGTTTGTGTAAACCTGAAATAAAATTTCTTTATTTTAAGATTTTGTGGGAATTAGTAATGTACGTTCGTGAGGTAAGTTTCACTGACTAATTTAGTAAAGATACATTTCTTTTCCTTATAATGAATATTTAATCATACATTATTGATAATTTACTTGACCTTTGCTTTTTATAGTTTAAGCATTTTAAAAATTACCTAAATTTTTATAATTTTAGTTAATTACTTATTTTATTAGGTTGTAAGCATTTATTATATTTTCGATTGCATCATTAATTACATTCAGATTAATATTTTAAAAAATATAAGCAAATAGTAATGACCAAATATCCGCAAAATTCTAAAATTCGCACAACCTCTGGTCCCAAATTGTGCGGATTTGAGGGAATCTACTACTATATCTTCTTTTAAATTGCACGCAATTCAATGAAGCTATCGTTAGAATAATTTTGATGGTAGTGAGCATTGTCATTTAGCTTTGGTACTATAATAGCAGGACTGTCGCAGACGACTATTTTTTAATTCTAACTGGCACTATTCTCTCAAAACAAAAATTCCTAACACATACTTTGGCAATTTTCCCCCCCAAGAGAAATACAGTTGAAACTTTTTTGTATAAAAATACTGGTGCGAACAAAATATAAAAATTGTGGCAGCTTTGTAATAGAGAATTTTCAAGTATACTATGTATGAGATAAAAGAAAATTTTGGGATTACTACATCCGATGAGTTACTTTCTTATATCGTCAATGGAAAAAAGTATTGTAGTCGAAATTTGTTTTCGAAATTTCGACGGATTTACACGTTTTAGGGGATCAGAGATCCATCAAAACATGTTTATACAAAATTTCTATCTGTCAGTCTGTCCTTATTGTACTATGCAAAACTAGATGAAGTTATACATACAATTGAGCCAAATTTTTTTTGTGCAAGTCAGTGGTCGTGGCAGGCTGGTCCTCCTTCAGCTTAAAAGTATTCCGCCGGAAGGGGGCGCTATAATAGTTATTTTTGTGCCGTTTTCAATATTTCACCATCGAAAAATGTATAAACTTATGCATATAATTAGACCAATTTTGTGTGTATATTTTTGGATATATGTCTTCCGTGAATTTGAAAAAAAAAAAATCGAATGTAGGGTTCGCTATAATTGTGATGTCTGAGCTGTTTATATTATTGTACTACCGAAAAGTGTATGAAGTTATGTATAGTCTTGAAAAAAAATTGTGCATGTGTTTGGCAGTAGCCAACAGTTTTTCCTGAGTTTGAAAAAAGTCTGTTGCAATTGTGCTCTGTAATAGCAATATTTAAGCTATTTTCATTATTGTACCATCTGAAATTGTATAAAATTATGCATAAAATTGAACCAATTTTCTTGCGTGTGTTTTTGGTTCAATTTGGAAATAAGCGATTGTAAGGGCGCAACATAATAGCTATGTCTTTGCCATTTTCCCTGTTGAAATATCGAAAAGTGTATTATGAAGTTATGCATATAGAATTTAACCAAATTTTTTTCATTGTTTTTACTATGCCAAGCAGATCCTCCCTGAATTTGAAAAAAAAATGCCGGAAGGGAGCACTTTAAAAGCGATGTCTGTGGGATACTCATTATTGACCACCGAAAACTGTATAAAGTTATGCATAGAATAGATCCAAATATTTTATGCGTGTTTTTGGCTTTGGGCAGCAAGGTCTTTCTTGAATTTGGAAATCATTCCGCTGGAAAGAGACACTATTGCATAATTTTTGTATATTTTTCTCGATTTTTCTTAGTTCTTTTGTCTATTGACTGCTCGTGCAGTATTCGAAATCGCTGCCTGCTAAGCGGGCTTTTCGCAAGCAACTGATGACAACTGAATAAGGAAAACTATTTATTTTAATAACTATCACGATTTAAATTATTTCGCTTTTACGCCAATTAATTGACTGAAAGAGAAATTTAAGATGAAAAGCAAAGCTGGTATAGCGATGAATTAATAATATTGAAGTATTAACACATGTAACTACTTTTTAAAATTATTAAAGTATATTAGATAAAAAAAAAGTTTTTTAATTGGCACATTTAGCTAGTTTTTTCCTCAAATTGCTTTTCAAAAAGCACGATTATAGGTGTATTCAAAAATGGCTATAAGGTAGGGGGGATTGTAAAAAGACTGAGAATATGGAAAATACTTGATTAAAATCTAAAAGATATCAGGCAATGAAGCAAAGAAAAAAAAATCTTTCAGAGCGTCATGCCTTCAGATCATCATGTCTAAAATTCTCGTTGGGTGCATGCAAACATGTCCCTTTTGGCTTCCGATCCTGAAACTGTTATTATACATCTTTAATTTCATTGTCATAATAAAAAATGCTTCTTTTGTGCTGTCTGTCTATTGATTGAGGATTATTCGTAAATGAATTCTTAGAATTTGGTACACTAATCAGAATGTATGTCTATAAAAAGTGAAAAAAATTTGAAGCGGCTGAGACACTTAATAGCGCAATGTCTTCCCTGAACGAGGGCGCATCGGCCAAGTCCAAGCCTGATATAACGGGGGATATCCAGATGTATATCGATTTAGATAAGGATGTCACCACATCACCAGATACAATGATTTTTCAAATTCAAAAAGGCAAAAAGATAAAAAATAAAATTCAGACCCGGGAATCGAAAATGATATGAAACTAGAAAAAAACAAGCCTCCATCTACAACCGAAGCGTTGCTTTGTATTAAAACGATCAGAAATTATCTAATATCCATTTCTGAAACAATGAATATTGTTCAAAATTCATTGCATGATATATAAAAAAAACTGTAGGAAGCACATCTCGGGATATACAAACATTGTTTCATCATTTGTATTTTATGTGACAATAAAAAAAAGAAGTCATCAAAAAATTTGATTTTTATTCAATGCAATTTCATTTATATGTTTATTTTATTTAATAATAATACGTTATTGCTTAAAAATGCAAGAACATTTGCGAATTTACCTTTTTATATAATTAAAAATACACCAGTTTTACACATGTTATTTTCTACCTCCGGTTACCGTGACACTCTACTTATGGAGACACTTTTTTCCTGGTTCTGTGACTGTCGGGATAACAAGGCACGACTGTATTAATATTACTATTGTTGACATACCAAAAAATAAATTGAATTTTATACATTTTTTTTATAATTTCAATTAAAAATATATAACCGTGAATCCATGCGAGGTTTGTCATAGGAATATTTAAGGTTATCTACACTGTTAAATATAAATCTGAATAAATCTGTGAATTCATTGTGAAATTACCGGCAGCAAAATAGCCGAAATTTTACTGTTCCGTTAGTAAATTTTCCGTTGTGGGAAAACTCCGTTTGAAGAAGCAGTAACTTTCAATTACAAAGTTTGATTTTTAATAACAATAATTTAATATAATTTTTTAAAGTAATGAATCGATTAATCGTCCAAGAATTCGAAATTACCGAGTGATTTTAAGCTTCTATTTTATTTTACTTAATTATTATTATTATTATGTGTAATTTAATTCACATCGTCCTCGAACTCAGGAGCTTTTGACAGGGGAACAAATCCTTACGAATTGAGCCAAAGCTTCTGATGCTGAGTTCTACAAAGGATGTCTTTTATCAGTTAGTTGGAAAATCAGTTGTTCTTTTTAAAGATTTTTTTTCAAATATATTCCTTAGAATATTTGTAAACGGGTAATTTTATTTTATTTTAGACTGATGCATAATACTTATTATTTTTTAAATCAATTTTAATTTTTTAAATAGTTTAGATTAAATAAAAATCACCGTTAAAAAACACTGTTTTTTTTGAATGAATGAATGAATGAATGAATGAATGAAAAAATATTATTAACACTTTTTTTTACAAAAAAAAAAATATATATATATATAAACAATTTTTAGAAATTGTCGTACACTATTTATTTATTTATTTATTTTTGGCTAATTAATTAAAAGATTTTTAAATAAGAAATAAGAGAAAAATAAACAGAAAAAATGTAATTTAAAAAGGATTTTTTGTGTTTTCTTTATTTCATCTCGCCATTAGGACCCGAACCCACAATCTACGCTCGCAGGTGATTAGCGGTGTGTTGCTTTGACCACTCGGCCATGGAGCCCAGCAGGCAACGGAGTGTCTTCGTTTTTTGCTTCTAATCCCATCTGTTTCGTTATTTTCAGGAAATATGGTAGAATTTTGTGATTTGTAACGGAAAATGCCCTTTTGTTACGAAATGGGACCTTTTTCTGTGAAATTCGGGAAAAAAATGTTCGTGAATTTCAGACTTTGTTTAACAGTATAATTACTCATTGAAATTTTTTATCTTTAACTGCTATTTTTTCATTAAGCTAAGCAATTTAGCTATATATAACTACATTATATCAGAAGCCACTCAACGAACTTTTCAAAATATACTTCATTCATCGCTTTGCCTTTACTATATACAGCGAAAAAAATGGTTTTGTTAGCAGAAATAATATTATATGATGATTTTCACCTACGTTCTCGTACCCGGGACAAACAGATTCATTGCTCTAGTAATTTTTAAATGAGTAAATGTATTATTTATAACAAAATTATAGTTACAGTTGGCTCTCGTTAATTCGAACTCGTCGGGACCACGAGAAATATTCGAATTATCCGAAGTTCGAATTATGGAAAATATGAAATAAAAACATGCTTAATATGGTACTATTACAAAGGAATTCATGTTATAGTGTTTTTTAAATTTATTTCGTCTGTTATCATTAGAGTTTGACTTAATATTCAATTAAAATGTATAAATACATAAACCAATTAAAAGATAAAAAAAAGCACAATGGAAGAAAAATTTAAAGCGTCACTGATGGAGAGACGGGGCGCTAAGAAAGTGGATAACAAATGCATTGGATTATATGTATACTCGTTAGGAACAATTTTCACAAAAATCAAAGAAAGAAAGATATTTAAAAGATCTGAAAGCCGAGAAAAAGAAAAGAAAAAAGAAAAATCGGAATTCTCGTTAGTTCGAATTAAACGAAGTCAAGAGAAATCGAGTTCGAATTAATGAAAATTTGCAATGTTATTCTGTCATTGAAAATTTCTCGACTTCATGTTTAGTTCGAATTAAGCGAAGATTCGAATTAACGAGAGTCGACTGTATATGCATTATGTAATGATTTTCTTATTTAAGGATCTCATAAAATTTCTTTACAGATATTGACGAATGCCAGTCGATGAAGACAAACCTATGCCCAGAAAACACAACTTGCATTAACACTTATGGAAGCTATAAATGCGAATGCAAGTCAGGCTTTAGAAGAAAATATAACAATTTAGATCCAAAAAAGCATGGATGCGATGGTAACCAAAAATATCAATGTTGAGACAGTGGTTTACCTAAAAAATTACAATAATAACCTATAAATTTCCAATTTTTGTTTTCTATGTTGATGAGAAAATGGAACTTAATATTTTTTTTCTTTATTCTTCTTGATAAGTGAGGAATAGCGTAATCTATTGCGTTTCTCAACACTTTCACCTTTTTTATGAGAGAAATATTTAAAGTTGTACCTCTATTTACTTATAATTGCTTTATGGGAAATTTAATTTCGGATGCATAAATCAATTCATCAAAAATAATGCTCTGATTTATTTGGTATTTTTTTCTCCCTTAAAAGATTATAATACAAGGCTCCACGGTTGCTAAGTAACAGAGACATGCTTTTAAATTATCACAGGCATTGATAGAAGATTGAAACTATGTAATAGAGATAAATTGCTATGTCTATTATGCGAAGTGGTACATATCGCAGCACATGGGAAAAAGGAGTAGTAATAAATAATAAATAAAGTCTACTTTGTAAAATTTCAGAGACACAAAAAAGAAAGGTTATTTCCAGGGAGAAGAACGATAGTTAGCCATATTTTTGTAAAGAATACGCCCTCCTCACACTCTAGTACATATTTGCCATCTATCCACATTGTTTATTAAACTATTGAAAAGTCTACTTCTCTCTGAAAGCGTTTTACAGTTTTTGTGCGACTTCGGGAAGGCGAATTCATCGAGAAACAAATATGTAAACAACATTCCAGGTAAGCTCTATAAGATTCATGTCTGGAGATTAAGAAAGCTGCCCTGCGTTTCATCGTATTGTTGTCCATCAGTGGTGTAGTCGTAAAAAAACAGAGGGTGTTCGCTCTAAGTAGAGGGTATACACTCAAGGCAGAGAGTATACCCTAGATTGTATGTACTATATTTTTTTGAAAAAAAAAAAAACAGAAGGTATACGGTGATCCTTTAAAAAATCCAGAAGGTATACGGCTAATACCCGCGTTTACCCTCCACTACATCCCTGTTGTCCATGCACATAAACATTGAACCAATTGCACTAATAAGAAGATCAATATTATCCATACTAATTAACCTAAAATACCGTTGAGATGTAACGCTACCTCGCACAACGCGGTAATGCAGTGTTCTGTCATTGTGAATTATTCCTGTCCAAACCATCATGACTTCACCATAGAGGTCACGATCATAATCATTCTGTGGTATGCGATATCCCCCCCTCTCTCTCTCCGTAGCAGCTGCAATTCGGAATCACTTGTACCTGTGTAGAGTGATTTGTTGCCACTGGCGTCAACTTATATGGGCCCGTTGGGCTCGAGCCAACCCAATAGTTTTGAATCATAAAGTACCCAATTTTCATTGTTGTAATTTTTTATTTCATTATTATTTTATTATTCATTTTGCTAATAAGAAAATAATTAATTTTGTCAATGACCAGGTGTTTTAATTCTCCGATGATTGTTGTCCACAAATCCCAAATGTTTTGCTTCATGTTTAATTTTCCTGCTAATTCACTTTGTAGTCACGTTCCTGATGTCATGACGTTACAATAAATACCAATGTCTTCGTAAAAAAAAACGCAAGAGAATATAATTTAAGAAAGTTGCAACTTTATTAAAACATGATAGCTTCACTTAAAATTCTCATCTTGCACCATCTTTCAATCCTTCAAAGAAAGATAAATTGGTCCGACCACTTTACAAAAATAATTTTGAGCCCCTCCCCAATATTTTTCAAAAATTGGCGCCACAGTTTGTTGTAGACCATCTCCTCTGGACCGCCGTTGATGACACAAGCCGATAGGTTCTTTACACCAATGTGATCTTTCTCGAAGATTGCGTGGAGTAAGTGTGATGTATTGGTTTTTTGTGCTGACAAAAAACATAAATAATGAATAAATGAGAAATGGTTCTGAAAGATACACGTATACAATTTCGCGGTTTCTAGATAAGTAACTACTTTTTTAGGTGTGCGATTTCTAGTCATTTTCTCCTGACTCATGCATACATATCGGGAGGGATACATATCGATTCTCTTAAGGCTTCCTGTTTGTTCTATGACTACCAGAATATTTTAGCATATTTTCAGTTTCAACAGTTTTTTTAATCATGAGATGACACTTTTTGACTCTCTTATTACTGTTGCCAGAGTAGTGACACTTTGGCTTGTTTCGATCTTTTTATACTTCGTTTATTGTAAGCATTCAAACGATGTCTTGCAGACATTTTCCAATTAATTATTGACGTACCACACGCTATTTATAACTATTGGGGGATTCCTTGAAAGGTTTTAATAATTGCTATCAAGTTGGTGCATGTTTGTGAGTGTTTATAATTATTAAGTTTGTACAGCGAAATGAAATGCTGATTTTCAATATTAAGTATCTAAAATATAGTTTTTTGTTTTTATGCATACAACTTTTTACTACAATTTTTCTTTCATGTAATCTGTACACAATAACATGTTGACTGAAATAATTATTATTTTAAATAAATTTGCATGAGTATTCATTAAAATATTTTAAAACACATGCTAAATTTTAATTTTCTTTTGACAATAGATATTAAAACATGGATTATACTGCTTTATCATGCTCATTTATATCAAAAAGTCTCTATTCAATATTTTCTATTTTAAATAATGCTACAAATATTAAGAATTTTATTGTTTTATCAAGTTGAAAACAAATACGAAAAGTTAATATCAGCAAAACTGTTTGTCACAATCAAAATAAAGTATTTCTAACACATACGTTAAGACAGATGTAAATTTTCCATTTTTCATTATTTATATCTGTTATAAATAATTTACCGATTGAATAATCGTGTTTAAAATTAATATAAGATAAGTTAAGGTTTTTAAACTTCCTTATTTCTATTAATGCAACCGATTGTCCTTTTTCGTCATTTATAGGATCATTTTGAAATTCCCTTTTAAAAAACTAGAGGGTTCTGCCCCCTAAGAATTACGTTCTCAAACCCCATTCGGTCACAGCAAACTCTAAAAACATGTTAATTTGATAGGCTTTAAAAAAGATTACGGAAAATTGAGTTATAATTTTTTTAAAAAAAGAGTAACGATCTAGATGGGTAAGCGGCAGCACAGTTAATCATCACATCGAGTACATGGGTGGAAATCTAGAATTATTTAAATTTTGATTCCTATATTAATTGCAATCGGTCTGACAAGTCATATCTTGGTGGAAAACAGCTAAAATCCCGGTTTTGTTGGTTGACTCATAGGCATAACATTGTTTCCCTGCTCCCAATCCTCCATGTTTTCATAGTTTCGAGTGCAGGAAAGTACAAAGTTAAACCTATGGAGTCAACCGGTAAAATCGGGATTTTTGCTGTTTCCCACCGAGATCGGCTTGGCTGAGAGATTTCGTTTGAGTATGGGAATTGAGATTTGAATAACTCTAGATTTTCATTCATGAACTCAATGAGGTAATTATCTGTTCTGCCGCTTCCCAGTATAATCTTCTTCTAAACGGGTTACATTCATATCCATTTGATTGGGAAAATTTTAAGTTTGAATCAGTTTCTGTTTAAGAAATCCAATATTTGATTTCATTCTTCCTTAAATAAGATCAGTTAACCCTTTTCGGCACACTCTGCCCGATCTGGGATACCTAATTTAAATTCCAAACTTGCAAACGGCACCAATAATATTTTAGAAAATTTTTCCTTTGACAATAAAAGCTTAAATTAGGCCTTTCAAAATGACTAGAAAATTAGTTTATAAATTCCGGTGTCAGCTAATAATTTCTCATTTAAATGAGAGATTTTCCCCGTGCCGGAAGGGGTTAAACATTTGCAAAAAACTAATCTATTGTCTTTTAGTCCCAGTATTTTTGAACGACGCAAACAAAACCGTTTTAAATATGCGCGAAAATTTGAATGCAACGTTTTAAATCTGGCGTTTTTTAATACTCATGTAAAAATACTTTTCTTGTTAGAAAGGAAATGTCATTTGCTCTACTTTAGATCTCGCAACAATTGTTAAGAAGACCACTCAAAATAGGAATGTAAATATATATATATATATATATATATATATATATATATATATATTATTTGCTTTGCAATATTATTGCTAAATCATTTTATTTATGACTGGATGTTTCTTATTTCCTACTTGATTTTATTACTGATTCTATTTCTCTTTTAAAATTAGCATGGAAATGCTTCTATTGGTAGAAAGGAAATGTTTTCATTTGCAGTGCTTTAAAGATGGCAATAATAGTTTAAAAGATTATCCAGAAATGTGAAATAATGTGCCGTGTAAACACGTTTTTAAATTTAATCTATTTGAGGAGATTATTATATAGCATATGACGCAAGTAAGCATTTTCAGCTTTTAACGCATATTCATGCATTTATTATTTTAGTATTTTAGTATTTCTCTTTTTAAACTCACGTGTAAATCATTTTTTATGACGTAATTGCAGTATTTTATTGCTTTTAATAATTAATCATTTAATTTTAATTCGTGAAATTTTTTACTGTTTATAACAATCACGTAAAACTATTTTTTATGAAAGAAATGTGATTCTTTGCGATTTTATTTTACCAATGGCCATCAGCTTAAAATAAGAACCATTTCTAAAATATGTGAGAAATATCTTTCAAAATGCTGAAAATTTCAATTTAAAATAGAAATAAACCGTCAAAGAATAAATCAAATTTAAAGAATTATTGCAATCTGACATCGGGTGCTTCTAATTTATAAAATGATCTAAAAATAATTTAATTCCTATATATAGTTTTTCTCTTATAAACCTTTTTTAATGGAAGATTTTTACCAACTTTAGCATTAAATATCTCATAAAATAATTAAACTATTTAAAAAGTATCTACAACCAATTTTCATACTTTTGTGTACAGTAGATTTCTTAATATTAACGAAGAAATGTCCCAGGTCACAAAAAACTCAATGTCAGCGGCGGTGACACCGTAAGTTACTCTTTTTAGAATAAAAAGTTTCTTGTGTTCTTTCATTCGACATCGAATGAATTCAGAAGTCTGAAATCAGAACTATAAATGAAAATGTATATTTTGTATTAAATGTAAGAGCTTTTAACAGAATTTCAACCCCTCATAAGAGCGTTAATGATTTTTTTTCTTTTAAAAGTGAGTTATATATATTAAATATTTTCGAAAAAATTACTTCTAGAAATACATTCAATACATATTAAATATGCATATTAAAAACTCTTTTTCGTATTATTAATAGTTTATTGGCAACACTTTAACTATCAATATAACACCAAAATTATCATTTCTTGCTAGTGGGCGAACAGTATTAGTTCATTTCATTAACCACGAATGCAAAAGTACCAGGTTTTGTTAACTTTATATACAGGGTGTCCGAAAAGTCTGGAAACGGTCGAATAACTCGAAAAATACATATGAGATTGAAAAAGGTAAATATACGTGTTAAATATTTTTAAATAAGCTACTCAGTGATACCAAATTTGACCTTCGTAACCGAACCCCTGGGGGTCAGAAGGGGTCCAACTTTGAAATCTTAAATTATAACCCCCATTTTTTATTGCAAATTCGGATTCTACGGACAAAAATACGTAACTTTTGTATTTGATGTTTATTTCGAATCCTCGTTTATCACGGTGTAATTGAGCATATTAAATCGGTACATATTTCGGCTTTTCCAACAGGATTTTCCCTAATCGAAACTAATTGGGGAGAATTTATGACATCGAATTCCTCGTCTTTTGCAATAATAGCGTTTCCTGAAAATCACCCGTGCCGATTATTTCGGTAGTGCTACACAGTTAAAAATTTTATCCATTTGCTGTAGCGTCACTCCACAGCTTTTATAGAATATCTCTTTCATGACCAATGAGAATGTTCTATAACACAGTAAAGTACACTGTAAAAAAATTGACCCTTTTGCTGCATCGTCACTCCACCGCTTTTATAGAAAACGATTACTTTACTGTGTTATGGAGCATTCTCATTGGTCACAAAAGAGATATTCTATAATAGCTGTGGAGTGACGCTGCAGCAAATGGGTCAAATTTTTAACAGTGTAACACTATTGAAATAATCGCCACGTCTAATTTTCAGGAAACGCTATTCCTACAAAAGACGAGGAATTTGACGTCAAAAATTCCGCTCAATCAGTTTCGATTAGGGAAAATCTCGTTGGAAAAGCGGGAATATGTATCGATTTAATATGCTCGATTACACTGTGATAAACGAAGATTTAAAATAAACATCAAATACAAAAGTTACGTATTTTTGTCCGTAGAATCCGAATATGCAATAAAAAATGGGGGTTATAATTTAAGATTTCAAAGTTGGATCCCCTCTGACCCCCAGGGGGTCGGTTTCGAAGGTCAAATTTGGTATCACAGAGTAGCTTATTTAAAAATATTTAACACGTATATTTACATTTTTCAATCTCATATGTATTTCTCGAGTTATTCGGCCGTTTCCAGACTTTTCGGACACCTTGTATATTTTTAATACGAAGTTATATGATGTAATTACGGCTTAAGAAAATTATCTTGAATATCTAAGTTAATTTATGTTGTTGTTTTTTGTTTCAGCTGTTTGTGATCCTAATCCATGTGAAAATGAAGGAGAATGCGTTCAAAATATAAATCGTGGATTCATATGTAGGTAAGTAATGATCGGACATAGTGCCATTAAAACACTGGACGGAAATAATGTTTTTCAATTTTACAAAAAATAAATAAATAAATAACAAAATTGTAATTTAACAAACTGCAATGACTATTTGGAAAATGATATTTTCAAAGAATTAAATTTTAAAGACTTATAAATAAATTCTATATTTAATTTAATAATAATAACAATAAGTATAATTTTTAGGATGATCATAACGAGTCTTATATTGCGTACGTCATGCATTAAACATTAATATTCCTAGACCATTAATATCCCTAGACATGATAAAAAACAGTAGTTTATAGATATCCTAGTTTAAATGTTTAAAATGTGCTTTTTTATTGGATGGAGTTAATCAGACTGACTTCTGAACGCCTCATATTACGTACGACATGGATTAAACATTAATATTCTTGGACCCATCATGAACAAATTTTAAATAAAATTTCACTTTAAAGTAGAGAAAAAGATACACTTTTATATCAAATTTGTTTGAAACCTTTATCACAATTTGTTTTCAAATTATTATTATTGTTTAAAGTTTTATTTTCACTTTTTTTTCATCATAGCAACAGAAGTATTCCATTTTTGGACATTAAACTTGGACCAATCAGAAAACGAATAAGATAAAAAACAGAAATATTCCACTTTTTGACATTAAAAATGGACCAGTGAGAAAACTAATAAAATAAAAATGTTGCGAAATTTAACCAATAAAATGATTCAGATTTCCCAGTTCTCTACCGAGATCAACAACTATTTTTCCAAATTGTTAAAAAGAAAAATCAAGTAAAATATTTTATTTATTTAGTTTCAATTATAATTTAGGAAAATGTACATAAAATATGAAAAATGAGGTGTTGCCAACATTTCTGAAAGAAATGAAAAAAAAATATTTTGTAGATTCTTATCAACTCTCTGTTTTCTGATGATTCGATAGGCAAAAGAATGGTTTCAGAGTCATGTGTAACCGCATGTATTATCATGGATCTTTCCGCTCTAGATTAAGATACATTTACATTTTTTCCACTGCAATATGCATGAATGTAGTTTTTAGAATGTTCTGTATGATTGAAAATTACTGCAAAAAAAATCTAAAAACATTTATTGATACGAAATGTTTTTATTAGACCTTAAACTTAAAGAAACGTTTCTTTAAAATATCAGCAACTGCTATCCACACATATTATTTTTAAAAACTTTCACCAGAAGTATTTCAGAATAAGCGAACCATAGCGCTTTAAATATTAGAAACGTTATGGATTATATTTACGGTGTTAACAAACTTTTTATTGAATGTTTTATAATTTCTAACATTTAGATTTTTGAAAAGGTATCGGGTATATTTTGTTTGGGGAAACAGATTGAAATTTCAGAGAGTGCATCAATTATTTTTTTTTAAAAAGAGTCACTCATTAACCCTTCAAAACGTAGTGCAGTGCTGTGAAAATACCAGTAATTCCACTTTATATGTCTTTTAATTTATAATATAACCATTTGACATACCCTAGTATCGTTCGAAATTATGTATTACAATTGAAATACGGCTTTTTAATTACTTTTCTTATTCAATAGAGTTTTTTTAATTTATACTGGCAATAGTTTTTTTTTATTGAATTCCTCATAGTTAGCAAAATTTGAATTTTTTTAATCACGTATCGTTTAAAACAATTTCTGTGAAGAAAAGAGATGGCATTTTTGTCGCTTCATCAATAGGAATTATAGCTTTAGTTTACACTGCGCGAATTTTTCTTTTACAAGTACGTTTTTTATTTTAGCATTAAGGCTTTTAGGAATTAGCAGATATTTAAACAATATTTATTCAACTTATCAGACTTATGTTTACATTATGGGAAACATTTTTAATTAAATACGAACTTAATGTATTTATTAAAAGGTGCGATTTCATTGATTCATGTATTCATTCCTGCGTAGCATTGGGTTAAAGATGTAACTTTTTAATATTTAAAAAAATGCTTCGGGATAAACTGTTAAATACTAATAATATGTAACTAATTTATTTTAAGCATTTACGAAATTTGGATCCCTTTGATGTCAGTCTGTAAAAAAAAGATAATGACTTTTAAAGATTTAATTTCAAGATATTTAAAAATATATATAAAATATTGTCATTGATAGAACATTTAATAAGCTTTTATTGATATTCATTTAATATTCATTTTACTACTTTTATTCATATGTATATATATATATATATATATATATATATATTTGCTTTTCTAGATGTAAACCAATGTACAGTGGTCCTATTTGCAATGAAACTGGTAAGTATTAAAATATTATAATATGAGTAAAATTGTGTGTGTATGCACATTTTGTCTTTAAAACGGTTTTAACAATTTTGATTAAATTCGTATCCTACCGTTTTCGAGCACGAAAAGTGACATATTCGAGAAAATTCGATTAGTGTGTCATTAGAAATCATAGGAACTGAAATAACTGTCATCATAGGAAATGAAAGATTAATAAATTAGATCGCATGTTCGAAATTTCATTTAGTGGGGCAATTTTGAGATACAACAGGTCAGACTAATTTTATCTAAAACACGACTCTAACTATTTTGACAAAATTTCATTTTATACTGTTTTAGACTGCAAGAAGATCATTAGGCTAGGTTACATGTTCGTAAGAATTCGATTAGTGGATCGCCAAGGGTCAAACTAATTTTATCTAAAAAAATGTTTCTAATGATTTTGACAAAATTTGGTACTAACCTGTTTTACTTTACAAGATTATCATTGAGCTAGGTCACATGTTTGTAAGAATTCAATTAGTGGATCACTATAGGTCAGCTAATTTTATCTAAAACAAGTTGGATGTGCCATCCCAAAACTTTCTTCTATCTCATACGTACATTTTAATATTTCAAAATTTAGTTACGACTGTTAATGCGTTAATATTATTAATTCAATACTATACCAAATATGAGTTGCATCTTAAATTTCTGCTTCTGTCAATTAATCGAAATAAAAACGAGTTTCCGTATCTGCAAGAGCCGATGAACAGTAGAATTATATTCAGATTTTTTTCAAAACAGCCAAAAACATTCACAAAAAATTTGGTTCAGTTCTATGCATATCTTCAAACACTTTTTGATGGTAGAATGGCTACATACGGACACACAGACACAAACACAGACACACACATAAACATTCACACGGACAGACATACATTTTGTAAAAACATATTTTTCGGAATTTCTGATCCCTAAAATTTGAAATCTGTCAAAAAAAAATTCGATTACAATGATTTCTTCTCTTGAAGATAGAAGAAAGTAAAAATGGTTATAACGATTTTGACAAAATTTTGTATCCTACTAATTTGGATAACTCGAAGAGCATTGTGCTTGGTCGCATGTTCGTAAAAATTTGACTATTTGGTCATTTTGGGTCGCCCAGTAACGGAAGATCAGGAATTGTCATCGTGATACATTTTAAACTT
The DNA here is from genome assembly GCA_964019185.1 of Maratus speculifer. Taxonomy (NCBI): domain Eukaryota; kingdom Metazoa; phylum Arthropoda; class Arachnida; order Araneae; family Salticidae; genus Maratus; species Maratus speculifer. Next base: position 83,458,960 of record OZ025302.1, on the reverse strand, counting down.
CAGTAACCATGTTATTAAATTTTCATTGGCAATCATCTGTTGATTCCACATATGTCACATATGCTGCTTTCACGACACTTGATATCAGCTTTCGTGATTAATTACATAAGAGAATTTACATATTTAAAAATCAGTTTTGTAAACTGATGAAGCATTTAATTGTCAATAATTTTGGGTTATGTTACAAAATGGGTTATGTTATGTATTTAGTTAATTTACACTAATATAAATGGATTTTTTTTTAAATGTTGGGTTTAGGGTCAAACTAATAGTATCTAATTAACGGCTCAAACGATTTTGAATGCATTTTGTAACGCACCATTAAAAGAAGTTTAATGGATTAGATCGCATGTTCGAGAAATTTCTTTTAGTAGCGCAATTTTGACATATAAAGGATCAGACTAATTTTATCTAAAATACGATTCTAACGATTTTGACAAAATTTCATATTATACTGTTTTAGATTACAAGAAGATCGTTGGGATAGGTCACATGTTCGTAAGAACTCGATTACTGGATCACCATGGGTCAAGCTAATTTTATTTAAAAATATGTTTATAATGATTTTGACAAAATTTCGTATTATACCGTTTTAGTTTACAAGAAGATCGTTGAGGTAGGTCACATGTTCGTAAGAATTCGATTAGTGGATCACAATAGGTCAGGCTAATTTTATCTATAAAAATGGTTATAACGATTTTGACTAAATTTTGTATTCTGCTGATTTGGATAACTTGAAGAGCATTGTACTTGGTCACATGTTCGTAAAAATTCGATTGGTCATTTTGTGTCATCCAGTAACGGAAGATCACGACTTATCGTCGTGATATATTTTGATCTTCAGTAAACATGTTTTTAAATTTCCTTGGCAATCATTTGTTGAATCGACAGTAGTCACATGCGCCGCTTTCAGGACACTTGAGATCTTCTTTCGTGATTAACTATATAAGAGTGAATAACTATATATATAACTATATAACCGTCGCGGTGAGCGGCCAATTTTCGTCGGCGACCCCAACCTACGACCCGTAAAGTACTAGTCTGTTGCGCAACAGCGCTGTCGCCGGGAGGCGACCACGGATAGCGCCAAAATCCTTTACTTACGACCCGAATAGCCTTGGACTCTTAATAGGAAAGGGAAAAAAAATGACAAATTGAAACCGGGCAAATTTTACAGAGAAATTTAACAAATCAAAGATATTGAAGGGCGGTTAGTGGGCGGGCGGGCCTCTGAAGCTATCGATTTTCTCTGCCTTCATCCCGAACATACATGTGGCTTACACATACACATACACATAGCTTGTGGTTTACAGAAAATTTCATTATATTCCTTACATATTTGAAAAAGTAAAAAAGATCGCACAAAAATATAACATAAAACTTGCCGCCATTCCACCTCCATATCTCATTGACATCGTTACTGATAAGATCGACAAAATTCCAATAGATCAAAAATTTTTAAAAAAGTCTACATCGGCTACATCAACACGCAAATTTTTAATTAGAATTAAAAAGCATCGTGGAGATATTAAATAGTATAAACAGAATACTGCTCTTTCTCGCTTCTACTTGGCGAACAAGGATTGCCGTATTAATTTTGATGAGGCCAAACTCATAGTCCCGTGCAATAACCCAGTTGAAGGTAAAATAAGAGAATTTGTCGAAACCATTTCACGACAAAATAAACCTTGTAATGATAATTTGTCCTACAATATACCAAACATATGGCATAACATCATAAAATCTTAAAATTTTTATCTCGTTGCAATATTTTAATTTTTACTCACGTGTAAGTGGCAACATTTTAAAACATTTAATTCATTTCGATTTTAATTTATTAGAAATATTATCTCTCGATCAAGAAGCAAACTTAGTCCTTCCATTATCATATTTTCCTGAAGACAGCGCGAAACGTTGATATTATTATTTTGTTTTAATTGTACAAGTTGATATTAAAGTTATTGTTTTGTGCACCATTAAGCAATGTGTTGTATGTTTAATAAATATATACTTAGTAGTTATATTTATATAAGAGCATTTACATATTAAAAAATAATTTTTGTAAAGTGATGAAGCATTTAATTGTCAATAATTTTGGGTTATGTACTATTAATTTACACTAATATAAATAGATTTCCTCAAAAAAAAATTGTGAATTTTAATGTTTAAAACATTTGTGTTAAATATAACAAATAATTACACAAAGCATAACGAGAAATAAATTATTCTATGTATTATAGGTTAGGTACCATTTGTATATGTATACTGGTGTCCAAAAGTTAAGCATAATTGGTAATTAAGTAATTAATGAAAGAAATATAAATTGAAATGTGGTGAAACTCCAGGTGTGTAAACAAAATAGTATACGTCATGTATTTTCGCGAAGAGTTTTCCCCGAAATCGAACAGGGGACCGTCAACAAATTGAAAAAGAACGAAGCTCTTTTGGATAACCCTGTCAAAACTAATGTAGCAAAAGCGTTCAAACTGCACATTATGATTAAGTGGCTTATTGTAATGTACTGTGTTTATTTTTATAAGGAAAGCATGAATACTCGTAGAGAAATTAAGGTTTTCATAAAAACAGTCCTAAATTTTTCCAAGTTTTTTGCTTATAATTTTCAGAGTTCTTAATATAAAATAATGTTCTTTTCTGAAAATATGACAAACATCATTGTACACAATACCCTGTCATCAGAATTTAAAAATAATAAAAATTGTATGAAAAATGAGTAGGTTTAGTAAATAATTTTTCATTGCGCATGCGCCAAGGATATCGAAATTTCATTTGCATATTATGTTAGTTAAATGTATAGAGCAACGTTTGTGAAAGTCTCAAAAACATAGCTTAAAAATTCTGAAAATTATCGTTGACAGAATGAGATAAAAATCCTTTATTCCCTAAATGAAGCAAAAAGATGAGGGGCTGTATCCATATTCCATTGTTTAGTGCCTACACAATAATTCACGTACAACTAATATTTGGATAAACCCCCTGATTTTTTTGCTTCCTTTTAGGAATAACGGATTTTGAATTGATTCTATAGACGACCATTTTCAGAATTTTCAAGCTATGTTTTTGAAACTTTTACAGAAGTTGCTCTGTACATTTAGCTAACACAATATGCAAAAGAAATTTTGATATCGTTGACGCATGCGCAATGAAAAATTATTTACAAAACCTACTCATTTTTCATACAATTTTTATTATTTTTAAATTCTGATGACAGGGTATTATGTACAATGATGTCTGTCATATTTTCAGAAAAGAGCATTATTTTATATTAAGAACTCTGCAAATTATAAGCAAAAAACTTAGGACTGTTTTTATAAAAACCTTAATTACTCTACGAGTACATGCTATCCTTATAAAAATAAACACAGTACATTACAATAAGCCACTTAATCATAATGTGCAGTTTGAACGCTTTTTCTACATTAGTTTGACAAGGTTATCCAAAAGATCTTCGTTCTGTTTCAATTTGTTGACGGTCCCCTGTTCGATTTCGGGGAAAACTCTTCGCAAAAATATATGACGCGTACTATTTTGTTTACACTCCTGGAGTTTCACCAAATTTCGATTTCTATTTCTGTCATTACTTACTTAATTACCAATTATGCTTAACTTTTGGACACCAGTGTATATATATATACAATATTCTAATGTATCGAGATTTTCTATGCCATATATTTCTAAAATCGATATTTTTAGGACGACATTTTGAAAAATTGATAATTATTAATTTTTGACATCACTGCTTTTCATAGAAATGAAATGAAAAAAAAAAACAGAACAGCGATCTTCAGTATATGTGTCACTAATATGTGCAAATGTAAAATTAGGAATTCTCTAGATGAAAAATTTGTAGAATGTAGTAATGCATATCATTTTCACATTCATTAGAATATACTAGAATTTACTACATAAAAGAGAGCATGGATCTTCACATGTGTGGGATTTTACATTTAATAGGATTTTTTTTTACTCTCATGCAATGTAGCACACAATAGTAAACAAGTTGGAAATTGCACATGAACGTAGCAAATGAGGTGCGTTCGTACGATAACGAAGTTTTAAAAATATTCAGATCTTGCTGATATAGTAGAGCGTACCCCCGATACAGTATAGTAGTCGAAATCTTTACGTTTCTGTAAATATGCAGGAAGTAATTTTTATTACACCTCAGCAACGTATATCTTATTCATAAAATGTGAAATATTTGAATATAATTAAAACACGTACCAAACCATGTTTCACCGTATAGCATTATATAGTGGAATACTTTTGTGTGGCCCTGTAATTTAATAATAAAAATTCTTTGCATCACAGATTGTACAGAATGCATATTTTAGTATATATTTCATAGATTCATGCCAATTCTATTATGTTCGAATGAGTGTAACATCATTAAAATGCATTTGAAACTTTTCCCCATTGACCGTAATGTAACGGAATCCTTTTGATTGTCTCTGTAATTGATCTATGCATCCGATTTTCATAACATTTGAAATGACTCGACAAAATTACACAATAATTATATGTTTTAAATTTCAAATGATTAAAATGCATTTAAAACTTTTTCCCTATTGACCGTAATGTAACGGAATCCTTTTGAATGTCCCTGTAATTGATCTATCCATCCGATTTTCATAAAATTTGAAATGACTCGACAAAATTATGTTATAATTATGTATTTTAAATTTCAAACGATTCGGTTGGGTAGTTTTTGCGTTGTTATATGCGGATAGACGGACAGACGGACAGACGGACGGACTGAGTGACAACAATAGGTGCTACGTATTTACATAATTACGAACACACCTAAAAATGAAGAAAGTTGAACAAACTCTGAATTTGTATATATTTTTTTAACAACTATAAAGTTAAGTGCTAAATTCATGCACAAAAAATATGCAATACACCATGGAGAAATAATAAAATAAAAAATCAAAACTCTATCTAATTTAGCAAAAAAGATTTAGTATTTTTCGAACAAGCTTGTTGTAAAAATGTGAACAGGAAGAAAAATCAGTTTAAAGTTTTCATTTGCATGGATCATTACGCTGGATCTATCAGCAGAATTTACTCTATCTCACGAAACAATAATCGTATAGTTTAAAATGATGTGTCAATATATTCACAATTAAAGAAGTTTTAATTAATATTAAAATAGCAAATAAAGCCTTTGTGCAAAAATGTTTAAAGATAGAAAAACAACTATTATAAATGCACAAACGAGCTAGAAAAAAAAAATTGAGCGACAGTTTGCTTTTTCTAGCTAGCTGAGTTTTGCACTGATGAAGAATCTCGATAGTAGATTCGAAACAGCTGTTTTCTACATTTTCATGAATTATTTGTGCATTTATAATCGTTGGTTTTCTATCTTTGAACGTTCAGTTAATATTAAAAAATGAAAATCTATATTTTGACCAATTTCAATGTACTGTGCCCCCTTAAAATAATAATAAAAATCGGTACTACTCTGTTATCCCGTCGACCGATATCGCCAAATTATATAAATCGGCAAACTCATAGACAAATTATGCATATTGACATAATTTTTATTTTAAATAGCGAAAAAACAAATAGTTAATAGAATAATTAATAAAAATGCAAATAAAAAGTCGAAATAAAAGTCACTTAATGACGTTTTAAACACGTGTACCGTATTTAATATCAAGTGAATGTGACATTCACGATCATCCATTATGGGCTCTTAATCTTATAGTTTGGTGATAATTTTTTGGTCGACGGGATAACTTAGTAGTACCTAACAATATTAAAATCACTCGAAAATTTTTTTTTGTCATATAACATACTTATCTTATTTTCTTAGTTTCTAATAAGGAAAATGACAAATGTGTAACTATTGTCGGAAGCCTAATAGGAACAGCACTTGTCTTGTTTTTGATAATGGCAGTGATAGTGGTTGTCGTCATCAAAAAGTAAGTACAGTTCGCTTACATATATCCTAGAGAACTTTTTTAAGGGTGTAACGAAAAATCTACTGGAGAATTTGAATTGTCAAGGAAATGTTTTGATAAAATCAGACATGGCAATCATTTTAAATCCCTTTTTATTATGATCATGTTTTAATCAAATTAATAGTATTCATCTTGTTTATGTTTTAATTCAGTTTTTAAAAGCTTCAAAACATGATTTGGCATAGTTTAAACATAAAAATCGAACATAAAACATATTCTTCTTATAGGCCGTTACCTTTTATTCTTAAATGGTACTGATAAGTCAAAGTCGTATTGATAATGTTTATAAAGTTGCTGTCTTAATGCTGCATCATTATTGCAATATTCTCATTATAATGTAATTAGTATTCTGAATCATCCTTTTTAAGTGAGTATCCGTTTGAAAATTTAATCCAATTTTAATAATACAAGGTAGAACCCGTCAAATGTTGACGAAAGAAAATGTTTAAGAAGGAACTGTTTCATTGACTTATAATAAACCATCAAAATTAGTAACATTAAAAATGCATTTTATAATTGTACGTCTAACTCTTTAACAAACGATATTTATCGTCAAATTAACAAATTATTACTTCTTTAAAATGCAGTTGTAGAAATTGTTAAAATTAAACTTTAATCGTGTATATAAGCAGTAAAATATAATAAAGATATGTTATTATGATAAAGCTATTAATTAATTTTCTTAGCTAGTATTCCAAAATGAAAAAAGCAAAATTTATTCAACTTTGACTCATAGAATTTTTTCCCGTGAAATCTAAACCCAACATCATTTTACCCATATCAATATTTACAAATGCACATTTCGCAGCTGTCTTCACCATTTTTTTTAAAATGGCATTTTAATTTGATCATTTTGATTTAAAACTTGAAGTTTTAATGCTATTAGCTGAAACAGATATTAAACTGTTGATATTCTTTTACGTATAAATCAAATTTTGTAAATGAAATCAAAATTCGCCGGGTTTTATAACGGAAGATATTTAAATTACATTTTTTCATTTTTAATGAGAAAATGGCAACATAAAGATGCAGCAATCATTTTCTTTCTTTTTAGGTGCGTTCGTAATTATATAATACGTAGCACCTATAGTTGTCGTTCAGTCCGTCCGTCTGTCCGTCCGTCCGTCTGTCCGCATATAACAACGCAAAAACTACCCAACCGAATCGTTTGAAATTTAAAATACATAAATATTAGATATTTTTGTCGAGTCATTTCAAATTTTATGAGAATCGGATGGATAGATCAATTACAGGGACGATCAAAAGTATTCCATTACATTACGGTCAATGGGGAAAAAAGTTTCAAATGCATTTTAATCGTTTGAAATTTAAAATACGCAATTATTACATAATTCTGTCGTGTTATTTCAAATTTTTTGATAATCGTGTGCATAGATCAATTACAGGGGCAATCAAAAGTATTCAATTACATTATGGTCAATGGGGAAAAAGTTTCAAATATATTCTATACGTTTGAAATTTAAAATACATAATTATTACATAATTTTTTCGAGTTATTTCAAATTTTATGAAACTCGGACGAATAGATCAATTACAGGGACAATCAAAAGTATTCCATTACATTACAGTCAATGGGAAAAAATGTTTCAAATGCATTTTAATCGTTTGAAATTTAAAATACGCAATTATTACATAATTCTGTCGAGCTATTTCAAATTTTTTGATTATCGTGTGCATAGATCAATTACAGGGACAATCAAAAGTATTCAATTACATTATGGTCAATGGGGAAAAAGTTTCAAATATATTCTATACGTTTGAAATTTAAAATACATAATTATTGCATAATATTTTCGAGTTATTACAAATTTTATGAAAATCGGATGCATAGATCAATTACAGGGACAATCAAAAGTATTCCATTACATTACGGTCAATGGGGAAAAATGTTTCAAATGCATTTTAATCGTGTTACACTCATGCGAACTTAATAAAATTTATATGCAACTATAAAGTACATATTATAATATACATCTTACATAATTTGTGGTGCAAAGAACATTTGTTATTGATTTACAAGGCCACACAAAAGTATTCCATTACATAATGGTATAGGGAGAACATTGTTTGATGAGCGTTTTAATTGTAGTTCACTATTTACAATGTTATGAGATTGATATATGAACGTAATATTTTTAAAACTTCGTTATCGTTCGAACGCACCTAATTTGCTACGCTTCACGTGCAATTTCCAACTTGTTTTTCTTTGCTTTTAATAGAAATGGGTTACTCCTGTTGCCACGATTAGAAAAGCGGTATTAAAAACTCCAAATAATTAATATTTCAGAAACAAATTAAGATGCAGCTTTCAAACAAATTTCATTTAAAAGTACATTTTTTTCGCTACACGATGGTGTAAAAATTGAAGTGTGCGATGCATAGAAGTTTAAAATTTTTTAGTAGAAAAAATTGCAATACCGAAATTTTATTTAAAATTTGAAAGTGTTGCCATGCGCAAAATGAGGTTTGCGTTACGCAGAGATACATTTGGCCTTTATAATATAGATATATAAAGGATATTATACAAAGTATATTTACTATTAATATTATATGTGTACATTTAAAAAAATATCATGCACATGTGCTACATGCAACTTACTTACATTCTATTACTATCGTCTTCAAACGTACTTCAATATTGAATGTAAATTTCATAATGTTTAAAATGTTGGTACCATAATAATTTAATAAACCATGATAAATTATAATAATAAATCATAATAATTTAATGGAAATGATTTTGTTTATTTACATTTAACATATGTAAAAAAATAGTCCAATGTACTTCACTATTGAATACAAATTTCATAATGTTTAAAATATTGGAACTATAATAATTTAATAAATCATAATAAACCATAATAATAAACCATAATGATTTAGTGGAAATGATTTTGTTTATTTACAATTAACACATGTAAAAAAATAGCGCAGGAAAATTACCTGTATAGAGATTCGCTTTGAAATTTCGGCTAAACTTTGGACGGATTACAGACGCAAAGTGTTTTTAAACCAGATACATCTGAAAAAAAAAATACTGCTTCAGAAACTGCGCTGAAACTGATTAATTACATTTTGATTTAACATTTAATCAGTTCCGGATGAGCAAATCTTTTGTGCCTTTTATTATGATTAGATATTAAGATCTTAACCTAATTTCAACTGAAGTTATTTGAAAATGTATGCATATTTGTATGTAAGTAATTTTTCAAGTATATTTTTTTTCGTATATGCACTTTCTAAAATGGCATTTCTGAAGATTTTGCGCAGTTATTTTTCGAAACATATTTTTCAGTAAATATAACTGACGCTTTTCCTGACAGTTACATAACTTCCACTATTATAATGTTGATATGGTCAGTCTGTAAGCCCTTTTGTTGAACTATCGTGTGACAGTTTGATTTCCAAAAGAATCCAGCTTCTTGTAAAATATCAAGATTTTTATTGCTAAACATATTCCTGGTAAATTTATTTTATTTCGTGCATTCATGTTAATTAATATTGTATGTGTACATTTAAAAAAATATCATGCATATGTGCTCCATGCAACTTACTTACACTGTATTGTAATCGTCTTCTAATGTACTTCAATACTGAATACAAATTTCATAATGTTTAAAATATTGGAATACTGTTAAAATGCACCGCAAATGACGTTTCTGCATATGGGTCATTCCACGGTAACTTACGTTACATTTAGAACTTTTTTCATTAATATGAGTAGTATAACGCACACACAAAAAAATATTCGAAATATAAATTTGACATGGTATGATAATTAAACGTATTCAAAGCCCAATTGAGATGAAAATTACCTAATTTTAGTGTTATTTCTTAAATTTTGGTAGATATGCTTACTATAGTAACTGACATTACTGCAAAAGGAATTTAAGGTATCATATAATATAGGGAAATTTCCACTAATAAGAATGTATTTATTAAAATACAGCACATTGCTCATTGGTGCACAAAACAAGAATTTTAATATACACTTGTACAATTAAAATAAAATAGAAATATCAACGTTTCGTGCCGTCTTCTGCGGGCGTCTTCAGGAAAATATGATGATGGAAGGACTAAGTTTGCATCTTTATCGAGAGATAATATTTCTAATAAATTAAAATCGAAATGAATTAAAAGTTTAAAAACGTTGCCATTTACACGTGAGTAAAAATTAAAATATTGCAACGAAATAAAAATTTTAAGATTTTATGATGTTATGCCATATTTTTGGAATATTGTAGGATAAATTATCATTACATGGTTTATATTCTCGCGCGATGATTTCGATAGATTCTCTTATTTTACTTTGAACTGGGTTATTGCACGGGACTATGATTTTGGCCTCATCAAAATGTATACGGCAACCTTTGTTCGCCAAGTAGAAGCGAGAAAAAGCAGTATTCTGTTTATATTGTTTTATATCTCTGCGATGCTCTTTAATTCTAATTAAAAATTTCCGCAGGATGGATTTACCTAAAAAATGATAATGGAAATTTCCATTATAATTTTTTAGGTAATTTTCACCCAAATTTATCCTTAGATAGGTTTCATTGACAAATCATGTTAATTTTACGTTTGAATACTTTTTAGTGTTATGTTACTAAAATTACTGCAGTAACTTATTCTAAATGTAATGTAAGTTACCATGGAATGACCCATGTACCATAATGTAACGTAATACTTTTGAGCGTCAACGGAAATGAATTATGGTACACACTTAATTTTCAGTACAAAACGTGCAATGGGGAATTTCAATAATGTATATCAATACATAGAAACCTCATTCCTGGCTCCTCATTAAGGTGTCATGTTCAAAATAAAGCTCGATAGCGGGGGGACAAGAGGGTTAAAGCAGGTTTAAAATAGCTTTCCTCTTTCATTCAATGAATTTTTTTTCCTATGTCGAATTTCTTTTTTTCCTGTCGCCACCGTGGGTGAATTGTTTCTGATGACCAACCCAATTCATAAGCACTTTTCAACTATTTTGAAATGTTTTATTGTCTGAGCGAAGCGAAGTCTTTATACTCAGAGATACGTAACGATATTAAAATTCAAAAAAATTCTTTCGTCAAGCAAATCTCAAAAAGTACTTGTCGGATTTTGATTCTGTTTGTACCAATAGGTACCTATGAAGGTAATCTGGCGAATGCACCTACTTTTAAAAATTAATTCCAAATAGTTTAAAAGTTATATTAAAAAAACTGATAAAAAAGCACAATTTATGTGCATACGTCACAGAAATTTGGTGAGCGTGATTTTCACCGGCTGGACATTTTCGTAGATAACCGAATCAGTACATGTAGTAAACTAGGACTTCCCTCAGAGGGATTAGTCTGAGCGATATTGCTGAGAATACAAATTTAATAACTTGCGATAAGTAAAGAAAATGAGATGTTACCTTTAATTGGTCATTCATTGTGTTAAAATATGATGAAAATAAGCATATTGAATCTTAGAATTACAAAAGCTTATATATAAAGTTGCATATACTATTTTTATAAAAGGGAAAGCAAACCATGCATGGATATAAAATTGGAAATATGCAAAATGTTAAAAGTAATACAGAAAACAAAACACCAAATTTTCCTATATTGGAAATTTAACTCTTTGAAATGATGTCATGAGCATAAACAGAAGCTCCACACCGATTTGGGAAACTATAAACAACATAAACTATGATGTATGAAGAGAATGGAGTGTATTTTATATGGTGTGAGATCCGTCCGAATGAATATCTGTTTTCCACGGATGCAATGAGGTTGTTGAAAAGAGTTAAGGGATCTTTTTTTAAGAATTTGTCCTAAACGACCATTTACATCTTATAAGTTATTGTGATGCCAAATTTATAGTTTCTAACCCCAATGGTATCCTAGAAATTGCAATATTCTCAATAAATTGGGTTTAAAACTTTTTCTAGAAAAAAAAAATGTTTAATTTGTGAAATTAAATTGTCCAATGTTCTAGAAATCGTTAACGAGAATATTATATCTTAAAAGTTGCCAAAAAAAAAAATTAATTTTTAGTCATATCAACATCAAAGAATTCTCAATTTTAGAACTTTTTTTGCTCGTGCATTGATGGTGATTATTGTTCCTACGCAAAATATAGTTTTTGCAGCAAAGATGGTTACCAACATTTTTTGGCCACATTATTTTTTAAATCGGCTAGGTACTCCCAATGATAACGAAAAACACACAAACGTTATTGCTTTATAGCATAGAAGTACAGAATCAAAAGCTATTTATCTCCTATTATATACACATAAATTATCTAATTAGTGCTAGCAGATGCATTTTTAAATACATATAGATCAATATAAGGCTTCATTTTTCTTTTCTTAGTATTTCTTAGTATTCATTTTTCATTTATTTGTAATATTCATTAAAAAAACTCACTTTCTTAAGTCTGAATTGCGTCAAACTCTTTATAAAAGCGCCAAAGTCCATATAACAGCGAAGTATTGTGAAGAGTATTAAATACAAGGTAGTAAGACACTTAGCCAAGCGCAGGTAATAAATCGCCAAATATTGTTCTTTTCGCCCTCTCTCGAAATGCATTTTTTCCGTACATTTAAAAAACACGATTTTGAGTCATCTTATTTAAAATTCAAATAAATAAATAAGAGGAAGTAATAATAGCATAGGTCAAAACATTTTATTTCAGCTTCAAGGAATTGTATCGCAGTTATACATGTATAAAAGCTGCTTTTGACCAAAAAACGTAGTCTTCATTAAATTTGAATTCGATTAAAAAAAGTACCGTGATTAATTAATCTGTTATACGCAGAGCTGCCAAGTCTCCAGCATTTTGGATACCGGTATTTTAATACAGAAAATGTTTTATTAAATTGGAACATTCTGCGGATTTAAAAAATAACTTCTCCTATAAGAAAATTCTGCTGTGCAATAAACGAGGGCTTGGCATCTCTGTATAGGAATATTTCGTAATCTACTTTTTAACCTTAAAAAAAGCAACGACCATTTTTCGGGTACAAAAAGTATTGCTAATTGTTCCATTTTGCATACAAGGTACTGATTGTAATATTGATACATCTATGGTGATAAATTTCCAATAATTTTTCAAATCCCATTTATTTCATTAAAAATATAAATATTTTATTCATTTAGTTTAAAGTAAATGGTTTTTAACTAATTTCATAATACTTTTGAAATATCACTTTTCATTGGCCATTTTTTAATGCATTTAGAAAATGGTTGTTGTTTTCAGTCAAATATAGAGTTTGGTCTGTCCGCATTTTATATTATTATTATTATTTATAAATGGTGGAGAAATATTAATACTTAATTCATTACGTACATAATATATGACTCTGTTATTACATAAGTCACCTTTTTATCATCATAAAAATTATGTTTTTACTGATTTTTATTAACTCAATAGGAAAAATTTTGTGCTTTGAGCAATAAATATCCGCATTTCATTTATTTATTTATTTTAACAAAATTCTTTACATTCAGAAGAATTTTTATTTAAATAGGAAATCCAAATGTCGCTGTTAATAAAGAAGAAAGTTGCAAAAAAAGTTACAAAACGAGTAGACGCATGCTATCAAATATGGAAAAACGACGAATCCAAAAAAGACGTCGTATGAAATGTCATCTTTTAAAGCAAAAACTCGAGGTCTGATTATCGAGCCTACTGATTACAAAATGTGCATTACATAAAAAAAAAAAAAAAAAAAAAAAAAAAAAAAATTCTACAAATATTGATTTTTTTTCTGTTGTGCAGTTTTGGCTTCGAAAGGTGCGCTATGTTGCAAAAAGATCTAAGTGGCTATGAAAACACACTTGGTAAACGTTCATGCTCAGTTTTACAAATAAATATGGCACATATAAGCCCTATACAACCGAGGTTCCTAATTGGTGCCAAAATGGCGTTCAGTTGCCTAACATGGTTATGTTAGGCATGGTACATGTTATAATAAATTGTTTGTTCTAAAAATATTATCATTTATTGATTGTCATTTCTTTTTTTAATAACATAAAATGTTTCGTTAATTCTTTTTTTTTTCATTTTGAAATAAATAAATAACGTGTTATTATAGCCTGCTATATGTATCTGGTAATCAAAACGATGTTTTCGCCTAATTGGCATAAAAAATCTCGCCAAACCCGGTGCTTATATCTCTAGTATATTATCTCAAGTATTTTATTTATGTATACTATAATTGTTTTTACATAGCACTTACTTCTTCTTGTATATAAAAATAGCTAAGTGGCTCCTTTATGCAGTATAAATTGTATAAATCTTTAAAAAATAATCCCCGTTGCCCCTTTTTGGATCGAATTTAAAAAAAATCAATGTCTAATTCCAGTATTGCTCCCAGGTATGCATACATATTCCAAATTTCAAAGTTGTATGCCAACAGGAAATGGATGAAAAATGGGAAAAGATGTCACATATGCACCAGGGTAAATAATTGGCGTCAAAATGGTATTATTTTACCTGAGATGCTAATCCGGCTTTATTTATTTATTATTTGTTTATTTACTCATAAAATTTTTATTTACTTTCATTTCCTTTTTTTAATTATATAAAATATTTGTTTTTATAGTTATTAATTATTATTATTATTTTATTTACTGTAAGTTCTTTTTGAAAATAGAAAATAATTTAAAAATGTGTATGTAAGCGTTATTTGAAAACGGAGTTTTCGTCAAATGGGCTTTGAAAAAAATTGCGGCAAATCTGATGCGCGTGTGGCATCCGTGCCGAAAAATTAGTGACCAGAATTGATTACCACACACAAACAAAATATAAGTTAAAAGAAAACATGCAATAAAAATAAATATGAAGGGAAAATGATGTCATAAAAAAACTTATGCACCGTAACTGTTATTTAAAAACGTAATTGTTTCTAATTTTCACACGCGAAATATATAAAATATTCTTTTAGCGATCAAAAAATGCTATTAAGAGATTATCACAAAATCTCAAAATCAAAGTTTTTATGACTTTTTTTTTTAATATAAAAAATAACAGTTTTATTTTCCTGCATGATTAAATTTTAAAATGTTTTATTGCGTTCAATATTTCTGAGTGCCTAAATGATTACTATTTACTCCATGTACTGATTCGGTTATCTACGAAAATATCCAGCCGATGAAAATGACGCACAACAAATTTCTGTGACGTATGCAAATAAATTGTGCTTTTTTATCAGTTTTTTTAATATAACTTTTAAACTATTTGGAATTAATTTTTAAAAGTAGGTGCATTCACCAGATTACCTTCATAGGTACCTTCTGGTACAAACAAAGTCGAAATCCGACAAGTACTTTTTGAGATTTGCTTGACGAAAGAATTTTTTTTACTTTTAATATCGTTACGTATCTCTGAGTATAAAGACTTCGCTTCGCTCAGACAATAATAATCATTTTCGCACTCAGAAATATTGAATGCAATAAAACATTTTAAAATTTAATCATGCAGGAAAATAAAACTGTTATGTTTTTTATATTAAAAAAATGTCATAAAAACTTTGATTTTGAGATTTTGTGATAATCTCTTAACAGCACTTTTTGATCGCTGAAAGAATGTTTTACATATTTCGCGTGGAAAAATTAGAAACAATTACGTTTGTAACTAAAAAGTTTCTTTTATGACATCATTTTCCCTTTATATTTATTTTCATTGCATGTTTTCTTTTAACTTATATTTTGTTTGTGTATGGAAGTCAATTCTGGTCACTAATTTTTCGGCACGGGTACCACAAGCGCATCAGATTTGGCGCAATTTTTTTCAAAGCCCATTTTGCGAAAACTCCCTTTTCAAATAACGCTTACATACACATTTTTAAATTATTTTCTATTTTCAAAAAGAACTTACAGTAAATAAAATAATAATAATAATTAATAACTATAAAAAGAAATATTTTATATAATTAAAAGAAGGAAGTGAAAGTAAATAAACATTTTATGAGTAAATAAACAAATAATAAATAAATAAAGCCGGTTTAACATCTAAGGTAAAATAATGCCATTTTGAGGCCAATTATGTACCCTTGTGCATATGTGACATTTTTTCCCATTTTTCGTCCGTTTCCTGTTGGCATACAACTTTGAAATATGGAGTATGTATGCATACCTGGGAGCAATACTGGAATTAGACATTGATTTTTTTTTTAATTCGATCCAAAAAGGGGCAACGGGGCTATTTTTTAAAGTTTTATACAATTTATACTGCATAAAGGAGCCACTTACCTATTTCTATATACCAGAAGAAGTAAGTGGTATGTAAAAACAATTATAGTATACATAAATAAAATACTAGAGATAATATACTAGAGATATAAGCACCGGGTTTGGCGAGATTTTTTATGCCAATTAGGTGAAAACATCGTTTTGATTACCAGATGCATATAGCATGCTATAACAACACGTTATTTATTTATTTCAAAATGAAAAAAAAAAAGGAATAAATGAAACATTTCCTGTTATTAAAAAAGATATAACAATCAATAAATGATAATATTTTTAGAACAAACAATTTATTATAACATTTATATGATAACCAGCATGTTAGGCAACTAAACGCCATTTTGGCACCAATTAGGTACCTCGGTGTATATAGGGCATATATGTGCCATATTTATTTGTGAAACTGAGCATGAAAGTTTACCAGGTGTGTTTCCATAGGCGCTTATATCTTTTTGCAACATAGCGCACCTTTCGAAGTCAAAACTGCACAAAAGAAAAAATAATCAATATTTGCAGCATTTTTTTTTTTAATGTAATGCACATTTTGTAATCAGTAGGCTCGATAATCAGACCTCGTTTTTTTTTGCTTTAAAAGATGATATTTCATACGACGTCTTTTTGGGATTCGTCGTTTTTCTATATTTGATAGTATGTGTCTACCCGTTTTGTACCCTTTTTTGTAACTTTCTTCTTTATTAACTGCGATATCTGGATTTCCTATTTAAATAAAAATTCTTCTTAATATAAAAAATTTTGTTAAAATAAATAAATAATAGGAAATGCGGACATCTATTGCTCAAAACACAGAATTTTTCCTATTGAGTTAATAAAAATCAGTAAAAACATAATTTTTATGATAATAAAAAGGTGACTTATGTAATAACATAGTCATATATTATGTACGTTACGGATTAAGTGTGAATATTTCAATGAAAAGTGATATTTCAAAAGTATTATGAATTTAGTTAAAAACCATTTATTTTAATTTAAATGAATAAAAGATTTATATTTTTAATGAAATAAATGGGATTTGAAAAATTATTGGAAATTTATCCCCATAGATGTATCAATATTACAATCAGTACCTTGTATGCAAAATGGAACAATTAGCAATACTTTTTGTACCCGAAAAATGGTCGTTGCTTTTTTTAAGGTTAAAAAGTAGATTACGAAATATTCCTATATAGAGATGCCAAACCCTTGCTTATTGCGTAGCAGAATTTTCTTATAGGAAAAGTTATTTTTTAAATCCGCAGAATGTTCCAATTTAATAAAACATTTTCTGTATTAAAATACCGGTATCCAAAATGCCGGAGACTTGGCAGCTCTGCCTATAACAGATTAATTAATCACGGTACTTTTTTTAATCGGATTCAAATTTAGTGAGGACAACGTTTTTGGCCGAAAGCAGCTTTTTTCCACATGTGTAACTACGATACAATTCCTTGATGTTGACTTATGAATGTTTTGACTTATGCTATTATTGCTTCCTCTCATTTATTTATTTGAATTTTAAATAAGATGACTCAAAATGGTGTTTTTTAAATATACGACAAAAATGCATCTTGAGAGAGGGCGAAAAGGACAATATTTGGTGATTTATTACCTGCATTTGGCTAAGTGTCTTACTACCTTGTATTTAATACTCTCCCCAATACTTCGCTGTGATATGGACTTAGGCGCTTTTATAAAAAGTTTGACTTAATTCGGGCATAAGAAAGTGCGTTTTTTACTGAATAATACAAATAAATGAAAAATGAATACTAAGAAATACTAATAAAAGAAAAATGAAGCATTATATTGATCTATGTATATTTAAAAATTCATCTGCTAGCACTAATTAGATAATTTATGTCTTATGTGTATATAATAGGAGATAAATAGCTTTTGATTCTGTATTTCTATGCTATAAAGCATTAACGTTTGTGTGTTTTTCGTTAGCATTGGGAGTACCTAGCCGATTTAAAAAATAATGTGGGCAAAAAATGTTGGTAACCATCTTTGCTGCAAAATATACTATATTTTGCGTAGGAACAATAATCACCATCAATGCACGAGCAAAAAAAGTTCTAAAATTGAGAATTCTTTGATGTTGATATGACTAAAAATTAATTTTTTTTTTTTTTTTTTTGGTGGCAACTTTTAAGATATAATATTCTCGTTACGAACGATTTCTAAAACATTTGACAATTTAATTTCACATATTAAACATTTTTTTTCTAGAAAAAGTTTTAAACCCACTTTATTGAGAATATTGCAATTTCTAGGAGACTGTTGGGGTCAGAAACTATAACTTTGGCATCACAGTAACTTATAAGATGTAAGTGCTCGTTTAGGACAAATTTTTAAAAAAGGATTCCTTAACTCTTATCGTCAACCTCATTGCATCCTTGGAAAAAAGAAATTCAACATTATAAACTATTCGGACGGATTTCACACCATATAAAATACACTCCATTTCTCTTCAAACATAATAGTTTATGTCATTTATAGTTTCTCAAATCGGTGCGAAGCTTCTGTTTATGCTCATGACATCATTTCAAAGAGCTATATTTCCAATATAGGAAAATTTGGTGTTTTATTTTCTGTATTACTTTTAACATTTTGCATATTTCCAATTTTATATCCATGCATGGTTTGCTTTTCTTTTATAAAAATAGTATATGCAACTTTATATATAAGATTTTTTAATTCTATGATTCAATATGCTTATTTTCATCATATTTTATCACAATGAATAACCAATTAAAGGTAACATCTCATTTTCTTTACTTATCGCAAGTTATTAAATGTGTATTCTCAGCAATAGCGCTCAGACTAATCCCTCTGAGGGAAGTGCTAGTATAAAATTATTATATTTTAAAGAAAATCTTTATTACAGTTAAGAGTTATATGTTTATTGCAGAATGAAACTAGATAAGAATAATGATGATGATTACTGTAGGCGCAGGCAACAATGTGTATCAGGAGATGTGGTAAGTGTTCTGTAAACAATCAAAACTTATTTGGGTTCAAAAATCTTCTAAATATTCTTGAATTTTCTTTTTAAAATTTTATTACATACTTAGAATTATAGAATAAAGAAATATTGAATTCAAATTATTTACATACTATGTACAAAATGTATAATATGTACAAAATATAAATGCTTTTACCTTGATAATTTTTGATCATCATACTAAAAACTGGAAAGATGATCCTTTATGCATTTCTGCGTGCCTTTTCATAAAATTAACATAATTCTTCAATAAAACTCAAGACACGCACGACAAACAAAAAATATAAACATTCTCTCTAAAAAAATTCTTTTACATTCCATCAAAAATTGATGCCAACTTTTTTATCTAAACTTTTAACTCATCTCGTAAGATAAAAAATATAAAAAGCAAAGCAGACGAAAAAACAGCTTCGCTTCCATAGCAACGAGTCGCGTCTTATAAATAAATTAAATATCACAATTGCAAATATGCAAACGATTTTCTGTGAATAAACTGGGATAACTTAATTTATCAATTCCTAACATACTCCCACCTTTAATTTAGGCGGAAGCCAAATTAAACTTAAGATCACTTTTGATCAAATTAAGCCCTAATTCAAAATAAAAAATATGCAAATAAATAAAGATAATAACTAAACAATAATAAAATAATAATGAAACATTTAGAGTTCTAGAAAAGTCAATTCAGGGTTTTAGAAAAGTCATTTCAGAGTTCTAGAAAAAGTCATTTCAGAAGTCTCTGTACTACTCTACCACTTCTAGTTTTACTGTTACTCACAGTCTGGATTACAGGGTCATCAGGACTTGATATCTCTAATGAGTACAGCTTACGAAGTGGACGCACCAAGGTCCCTGAACTTGTTTTAACTTCAGCCACTCTAGCTGCTCCATCTCGACTTGGGAAAATCTTTACAATTTTTCCTATAGGCCAATAAAGTCTCTTTTGGTTTAGTTCTATCAAGACTACTTCACCTAGTCTGACAGCTTGTCCTTTCTGTTTTGATTTTTGGACCAATTCAGCTAAATATTCTTTTCTAAATCTATTTCTAAGTTGTTGCCGAATATTTTGACAGTGTTTATATCTAGATTGAAGTTTCTTTGAATCTATTGCATCTAAATCAGGAACACCTATTTCTTCAAAGTCTTGCAAAAATGATGATGGAGTCAAAGGTATAAATTTATCTGTTTCTTCAAAAATATAGGTTAGAGGCCTTTTATTTACTGTTGCTTCGACATCACATAGAACAGTCATGAGTTCTTCAAAAGTTAAAGTTGAAGTGCCGAGTGTTCTGATCAAGGGAATTTTAACACATCTAATCAGACGCTCCCACCATCCACCCCACCAAGCTGCTGCTGGAGGGATGAACTTCCATTTAATAGGAGACAGTTCTTTTGAAGAAACTATTGCATTCCAATCCAATGATTTTAAAAGGTTATTGGTTCCTCTAAAATTTGAGCCATTATCAGAGTATATAGTAGTCGGCCTTCCTCTCCTGCATATAAATCTTCGAAGTGACTGAATGAATCCTTCCGCTGAGAGACTGGATACAAGTTCCAAATGTATTGCCCTATATACTGCACATGTAAAAAGTACAACCCAAACTTTGGATCTTTGCTTTACGAAAAGAGGGCCAAAAAGATCAGCTCCAACAACTTCAAAAACTTTGGAATCTCTGACTCGATCTAGAGGTAGGTGGATTGGAGGTGTAGTATATGGCTTTGTAGAGTATCTTTTGCATCTGTAACACTTAGACAATTGACTTCTAATGATGCGTCTAGAAGAAATTATCCAATATTTTTCTCTCAAAATGGATCCAACTGTTTGAAGTCCAGCATGACAATTCTTTAAATGACATTCTTGAATCAGACAATTCACTACATGATGTTTCGATGGTAATAAAATTGGATATCTGAAAGAAAACTCGTCATCTCGCTCTAATATCTTTGTTTTTACTCTTAACAAACCTTCTTGATCTTTCATAACCTTTAATCCTTTTATTGCATCAGTAGTATTACCAAAACTTTCAGATTGTATTATTGACCAGAGCGACCTTTC
This sequence comes from Maratus speculifer, assembly GCA_964019185.1. Taxonomy (NCBI): domain Eukaryota; kingdom Metazoa; phylum Arthropoda; class Arachnida; order Araneae; family Salticidae; genus Maratus; species Maratus speculifer. The sequence continues at coordinate 83,437,678 of OZ025302.1, read as the reverse complement.
CGCATCTTCTTTTTCTTCAATTGACAATTCTGATGGAAAACATATATTTCTGTTTCTGCACTTCATTATGAATCTCTTCACCCAACATACGACATTAATAAATCTACCAAATTTTGAAATTCTACTATATATCATAAATTCATGTGAATTAGAACATAAAAGAGTAGGTACTGAAGTTTTCTTCTTTTCCATCGTTACTAATTCTTCGTTGGGGCTTGTTTCTGAATGTGGCCAATTTTCTTCTGATAACTTCAACCATTCTGGTCCCTCCCACCATCTCATCTTCAGCAGCTGTTTAGGACTACATCCGCGAGAAGGTAGATCAGCAGGGTTGAGATGACCAGGTACGAAGTTCCATTGTTGAGATTCGGAAAATTTACAAATTTCTCTAACTCTATTGCCTACAAACGTTCCCCATTGATCATTTCTTCGAATCCAAGCGAGAACAGTCGAAGAGTCGGTCCAATACTTTACTGGTATGGAAATACAATTAAAGGCTTTCAAAACAAATTTAGTCAACCTTATTCCTAAAATACAAGCAAGAAGCTCTAAACGTGGTATGGTTACATTTTTCTTTGGTGCAAGACGAGACTTAGCTCCTAAAAGTTGTACAAAGACTGCGTCTTTATCTTCACAACGTAAGAAAACTGCTGTTGCATAAGCTCTGGTACTTGCATCACAAAATGTATGAATAGACCATTTTTCTTTACAACCATAGCCTACACGTCTATTTATCTTCACGTCATTTAAATACTTGAGTTCGCTATACCATTTTTGAAAATTATTCCGGATTTCTTCTGGAAGTGGAGCATCCCAATCTAATTTCGTCGACCAGGCGTCTTGAATTATCAGTTTGGCTGGCAACAATGCTGGGGCTAAAAATCCTATTGGATCGAAGATCCCTTGGGTTACAGCTAATATCTTTCTTTTCGACAGATTTTCTATCTCATCACTAAATTTATAAGCGATCTTCAAACTATCTTCCATTGTGTCCCACTTCAACCCTAAAACCGGAACTATCGTTGTTACATTTTTGCTGAGCACCTTCTTTTCGTTAAGGAAACTGCTCTTCTTATATCGGCTACTACCCCAATAGCTTTCTCACGAAATCTTATTAACACTGCAGGAATTTGTTCGATGAGGTTTGGTCCTTTAAAGAGGCAATCATTTAAAGAAGGAGACCTCCCTACCTTACACGATGCATCAAAAACTGGTCGAACACTTGTAGTAAGACTATCTGGTCTGATGACGGGATGATGAGGTAAAAAATGTCCCGGAATCTTGAGTGTTTCATCTGGTACTTTACTGATAACGCCTTCTTCTTCCCATTCACAAAAAACTTTAGCATATTCTTCAGACATTTTCATTGATTTTAATTTCTTTGTTGAATTTATCAATCTTCGTTCAGCTATGTGTCTATTTGAGGGAATCTCACGTTTGCCGTTAATCCAAGGAAGACCTACAATATAGCGACCTTCTATATTTCTATCAACTTCCTTTATAAAATTATCATGAGCGAGTTCGTCTTCTTCTGCTTTAGACAAAGTTTGGCAGGGATCTGTTATACCGATTGTCTCTAACTTCCATAATTCTGGAATCTTCATGTCTTTTAAAGCTAGGCTCGTGATAAACATATTTCCATAATTTAGGCAAGACTGTGATGTACTTTCTAAACGACCACAAAGTGTCCATCCAAACTTTGTCTCTATTGCTGTAAGACCGCTCTTTAACTGTTTTACTCGACCTGTAAGAAGTTGTCCGTAGTAATCGCTTCCAATCAAAATTTCAATTTTTGGACTTCCTGCTCCTAAATCTGTGATCCATAGTTTATTTTGTTTAAGCTCTTTAATTACTGATTCTTTTGGTATCCGAGGAATATAGTTACAAATTATATCTTGATCCAAAAGTTCTAAGACTTCTTTCGTTTGTTTCTGTCTATCAGAAGAACTTAACTCAACTTGGAATTTATTGTGAGATTTAGCTTCTGTTTGCGTACCACCAAACAAAGTGTGTACAATAGCTTCAGAAGAAATGGGATGTAAACCTAACTCTTCAGCTGTACCTTTTAAAATATAGCTCTTTTGCGACCCACAATCAAGTAACGCTCGTACTTTCTTTGTTATTCGACCTTTAATAACTATTTCTAAAGTCATAAGGGCTACTTCAGCAGAACACTGCTTACTTGCTATGGTGCTTTGAATAACTTCTGGGGTCTTAACTGTATTTTCTGGTTCTTTACACATTGAAATTTCAGGGCATAATAACTCGGTATGGGGTTTAGAACAAACGTGGCAACGAATAAAAACTTTGCAAACTTTAGCGTGGTGACCAAAACGAAGACATTTTAAACAGCAATTTTTATTCTTAATTTTGGCCTTCCGTTCATTAAAGGAAAGAGATCTAGCCCTAACACAGTCCTTGCTTTCATGAGATTTACTGCAAAATAAACAAAGGCGTTCTTTTGCGCTAAATAGCCCTGCCGCAGTAGGTATTTTACTTTCTGCTTTTCTTAACTTTTCTTTAGGTTTGTCTTTAAAGCCCAGCTCTATAAAACTCGATTTGGCTAATTTGAATCTTTCCTCGTTTGCAACTTCTTGTTTCAGAAATTCCATCAAACTTACTATATTTGCTTTTGTTGACAATGCATTATTATTACTAACAGTGTTTGATGTGATTGAAATATTATATCGCTGCCATGCTTTTAATACATCTTCCGATAAGCTAGATTCTATCATGGGATAGAGCCACGCCGAATTGCTTTCTAAACTTAAACCCATTGATTCTAACGATCTTAAATATGCCTCGACTTTCGTGAATAAATCTGATAAGGGAAGTTTATCTTTGCCGTGCGCCTGTACATTAGCTACAATCAATTTTAGGAATTCTCTAACGTACACTTCTATTAGTAAATCTTTATTTCCAAAACGCTCTTGAAATGCCTCGACAGCTTTGGAGTAATTAACTGCAGTCATTGGATAGCTCTCTAACAAACGCCTGGCACTGGTTCCAGGTTCTACCGATTGGATAAGATACTGAAATTTGTCACTATTATCCAAATCTATGTCTTCATGAATTTTCTGAAACTGGGACCAAAATGAAAGATAATTTATTAACTGCGAATCGAATGGCTTAATATTCAATTTAGGTAATTTATAATGCTTTGATTTGGAATAACCGTGATCTGTGCTTTTTTCACTATCATCTTGATTACGTTTATTTGTACCCAATGCTTCGCTAACTTTACGCTTAATGGTAATAAATTGATCTGAATAATTTTCATTTTCCACTACTTCATTTTCAATAGCCTCTTCATCGCATTTATCATCATCTAACATGAGTTCAATTATAGCTTCATCAATAGCTTTAATTTCATGAATCAAATTTTCTAATTTACTAAAACCGTCTAAAATTTTGTCCTTATCTAATGACTCGCTGTTAATTTCTTCATTCAAAACATTTAAAGTTCTGGTAAATGACGAACGTAGTGGTGTACGCTTTTTCTTTAGCTTATTCATCTTAGAAAAATTAAGTAGTAATGCACAGCTTATGAAAACACTATACGCTATAAAAACAATTCAATATCTCAACAGTATTATTCAAATGTCCCTGTTCGGGCGCCAAATTTGTTCTGTAAACAATCAAAACTTATTTGGGTTCAAAAATCTTCTAAATATTCTTGAATTTTCTTTTTAAAATTTTATTACATACTTAGAATTATAGAATAAAGAAATATTGAATTCAAATTATTTACATACTATGTACAAAATGTATAATATGTACAAAATATAAATGCTTTTACCTTGATAATTTTTGATCATCATACTAAAAACTGGAAAGATGATCCTTTATGCATTTCTGCGTGCCTTTTCATAAAATTAACATAATTCTTCAATAAAACTCAAGACACGCACGACAAACAAAACATATAAACATTCTCTCTAAAAAAATTCTTTTACATTCCATCAAAAATTGATGCCAACTTTTTTATCTAAACTTTTAACTCATCTCGTAAGATAAAAAATATAAAAAGCAAAGCAGACGAAAAAAACAGCTTCGCTTCCATAGCAACGAGTCGCGTCTTATAAATAAATTAAATATCACAATTGCAAATATGCAAACGATTTTCTGTGAATAAACTGGGATAACTTAATTTATCAATTCCTAACAGTAAGTTACACAGAATTATTATTATTATTTTAATCTTTTATTAACTTTAATAAATTTGCGATGTTATGCCCAATCTATTTATACTATACACGCTTGTTTTTATAAAATATTTTGTAATTTTATATTATATTCAACGTATTATATATTTAAAACGCATTATAAAAAAGTAGTATAAAAATCTTCCATAAAACACAATAAACAAAAAATGACTATGACAAAAAGATTACTTATCAATAAATCCAATATATGTTCTCGCAGGTACAAATGGAGAAGAAGAAATTTGTGCTTGACGTGATTAAAAGTATATAACTATACTTTAATTAACTCTTTAAAATAAATTTTATGAAAATTAGAAAACACATCTTGGCGACATCATTCGAATATGCACAAAATCAAGCGTCAATCACAATATCGGAGAAGAGTTGTATCAGTTCATGTCAATTATCGTCTGCGGAATACGATAGAATAATTAAAAAATGTCTTTTTCTTTACCACACAATGTTTCATAAATTATGGTCCATGAATCTTACGACACTGGTACGCGAATCCATGGAGGAAGTAAGTAGATGGAAGAGCAGTATGCCGTAAAGAATGTTTGCAATATTAAACCATTTATTGCTTAAATTTTAATATCCACATTGTGCGCAAACAAGACAAACACATGGAACAGGGGACGAATTCCTTGATATCAATCGTGCATTTTTTTCTTAATGAGAATTATCTGCTTATATTTAAGCATTAAGTAGCATTTTATAGTATTATGAATTAAAAATTTTATTATTAAACGTTTTCTTCATTTTTTGTGAACGTACATTAGTTCTGCTTGGGTTTACTGTAAAGGATTCAAGGGTTACATTTTTGGCGTCATCCCCTGCCACTGTAATTTCTTTCTATTCTTTTTTTATCTCTATGACGCGAAACTTTAATACTAATCACCGCTCGAAGTGGAAATATCCATAAATCTGAACGCTATTTCAAAATTATAGTTAATTTTAAAAAAAAATAAATACAAATCTATTTCTTACATGCAAAAATAACAATAAAAAACAAGAATCTAAATAACATGAAAAATATGACAGAGAACACAATAGACTTTCCATCATTGTATTATATATTATCCTACGTTTATGTGGCGATAAACGGTGTATAATTTCTCGTTTGCCGAGAGCAACAAGCTTCGTGTTAACAAACGCTGTGTCTCTGGTATGGCCTAAATCCATCCTGATTCCATATTCGTTACATCAAATGATTCAAATTTAAACGCTTGGATGTGTGGCATGTCAGATTAATCTAGACACTGAAATTTAAAAAAAGCTGGGTGTGATTACGTTATGGAATATGGATGCCGAATATTGTGTGCACTTCATTGCTGAATCTGAGTTACGAGTATTTTACTTGAAGTAGAAAATGTCATAATCGTTTTTTTTTTTTTTAAGCCTCCGATGCTATTTTTTTCAGACAAGCTAAAAATGTCGTGTCATCAGCCCTGAATTTTCTACTGAACCGATTTCGATAATTATTTTTTTAAATGAAAGCTATTTATTTGTAGTTGTGCCCATTTTAGCTATTTTTTAATTTGTTTCCATTTTTATACTTTATTTTTAATTTTAAATGCTTTTTTTACGATATTTCTTCAAAATGGTGGCAACTTAGTTTGGCTTTTCTCTCGATAATAAAAATTTATTTTCCATTATTACTTTCCACAAGTCAGAAACTTTATTTCATCAGTGAACATGTCCTCGCATTTAAAAGAAAAAAGTTAATTGAATTCGTAAAATTTAACCACAATAAAATGATTGCATATAATTATGCACTAATTGAGGTAAAAAAAATATATATTTACTGAGAAATAATATTAATAATGTAAATAAAATAACAGAAAATAATTTATGATAAAAATTAATGTATAAAGCAAAATAAGAAATATTTCAAATGAGGAAAATGATGGCATTCAGCAACCAGATAAAATGAATTTACAATATTATTATGGACGCCTTTTTCATATTACTAATAACAGTAACTTTTAAAAAACATTTGAAGAGAAAATGACGTCACTATTTAAAACATCGCATTTTTACTCATAACGATATTACATTTCAATATTTCTTTTCATTATGGACACTGAGATTGAGATTTTACTTTCAGATGACTTCAGTTAGTGAAAATAATGTCATAGTAAAAATGAAATTAGTTTTATTTATTTATTTATTTATTTATTTTTCAATTTGAACCTTGAAAAAAAAAATCATTTTTGCGGATCAGTATAACGATATTTGTAATTTCAAGCACTAAAATGTCGTTTCAGTCTTCTAGAATTTCAAACGAATGATTTTAATAGATATCAGTTGAATAAGATCTTAGAATTATAGACAACACTCACAGATAATTCACTAAAAATACATTGGATACTTTTCATTTTTTCGGCAAACATAATGATAGACCTATGAGTGAGCCCCTAGTGGTATTATTTTTTGACTTATGCGCCACTTCGCTTCCGGCAGACATGGATCATTAGATTCCCCTATGACGACACTTCCATAATATAAAGGATTTTTTTCTTGTTCTCGATGGGACAGGGTTTTATGCGATCGGCTCTTGGACTAATATTTAAGAACTTCAGCTACTACTTTCGTGATAATGTTGATTAAACAAAAAACAAAAACAAAAACAAAAAGTAATGATGCAAGTTATAATGCACACATTTCGACAAACTTTGGACTGTGTGACCGGAAATTATAAATTGATTTTATTTCTATTAACCCGATATTTAGTCTCCAAAATTCGCATCTTTTCCGCGATATTACGACTTGAGAAACGATTTTTCTTCTGCCCACCCTAATAATCAATGGATTATTAATAAATAATGAAACTGGATTCTTTAAAATGATTCTAAATATTACATATATTTGTTACAGAGTATTTATTATTTTTTTTATAAATTTATTACAGATTCGAGTCCAGAAAAAAGAAAACGAATATGTTGAAATAGATCTACATTCCAACACTAGGCAACGCAGACAAAACGATGCGAAGTTGCGAGAAGTAAACATTAGGCCTAAAGTTTGTGCTATACCTAGAGCTCACCTATCCAGAGAGAATAATGCAGATCAGTATTTCGAGGATCGGTGTTCAACCTATGATGTACCCCGTAGACATTCTGATGTTCGTTCTGAAGAAAACAAAGTAGCTGGCTGCACGATGGAGTACCCGAACAAAGCTTATGGTTTGGAGGAATAAATCACATATCGAGCTAAATAATGATTTTGTCAATTCGTATCATTAATGTGAGGCACTCAGTATTCAAGAGCATTCTTGAGCTAAATTCTGATGATTATTTTTAACACTTGAAGTTCTGCCTCCATAGTTGTGATAGTTGTGGTTTCAGATTCTCAACTTTGAAACTCCTTGGCGCACAAATATTTTATATGCTGTGTGAACTAATATGACTTTTTGTATTCTATTTTGGTTTCTGATTTTTGTTGTTCTAAGAATTTTCTTGAAATGAGATGTACGATTGTACGCATTTATGAATTGAGATGTTAAAAAAAAGAATGCATGTAATATTTATGTTCACGTTGTTCATTAAATTTTATTGTTTCGTTGAAATGGATGTTTTCTGAAGAAAATACTTAGAATTAAGACGAGATATACCAAATAAAAACGCAGAGAACCTACATCCTAGGTAAGAGTTTTAGATTAATAGATATTCTAATATTTTTTACAAAACAATAGTTACCGTTAAATGTAAGTGGTAAATTTTAGTCAAATGTAAAATTTACTATCAAGGAGAATGTGTATCGAAAATCTGAAAAATAGACTTGATCCACTTGAGTCCTAAATGCCTCACATAAAAAAATAATATTCCAGCTATTCAGGCTTCAAAATTTTTGTTTAACACTTTCGGTCATGACATACTATTAATTTACATATTAAATACATACTCAATAAAACATATCTTTTATTGAGTATTGTTTTGTCTTCAAAACTTTATTTTTTAATTTCAGAACCTTATAACGATTGCATTTGTCTATATATTTACTTCACTTATGTTTCAGCATTTAATAATAATAATAATAATAATAATAATAATAATAATAATAATAATAATAATAATAATAATAATAATAAAAGTTGTATTAATTATTAGCAACCATTTGGCGTTTCTTTTAATTCAAACATATGTTTCACTCTTTAGGGACTAAATTAGGGACTCTAAATTAGGGACTCCTTTTCCGAGTAAGTAATTTATGATAGCAGAAGGGGCACATTGATACGTATCAATGCCCCAACATAGACTGTTTCAATTTGCCTTATGCAGCCATTTTGAATAACGTAAGTCTCAAATCTAACATTTCATAATTTATCTAACCATAAAGAATGAGGAACTGATAAACTGTAGCTTTACTTACCAGGGAGAGTATCCTTTTGAGTTAAAAATACAGAAACAATTGCATAATACCATTGCAATTGTATAAGTCAAATTTAATCTTGACCTATAAAAAAATCACCCGCCCGATTTCATCAAACTACTGAATCATCACAAGACGTTCTGTATATAGCTGTGTACACTAGCATCATCATTTGGAGCTGTTATGAAACTTCCTGTAATGACCGTGTGAGTAGTAGAGGGGGTGTATCAATGTGCCCCAAGTATCAATGTGACCTAGTTCCCCATATTACTTTGATGACTTAAAAAATCACCCTGTATATTAAGAGAATGTAATTGTTATCTACACTTTATGTTTTTGTTTAATTAGTTGATTATTAAATATTGTTTTATGCGTAATTCTACCAAGCTTTTTTTGTACATATCTGAAAAAAAAATTAATGTAAACGTATTATGAATGTATTTCATACATAAATTAATAAAGATAACTTGAATAAAACATAGTTGTGTTTTTATTAACTGCTAGCTAACCTGCCGGGCGTTGCTCGGGTTCGTCAAAAAACAGCAAGAATTGCGAAAAAAAAATCTTTGAAAAATCACAATAAAAAAACTAGAATTTTTTTTAAATGCTGCACGAATTTTGTCTAAACGTCATCGAAAAGAGTAGGACTAGAAAATTGAAACTGGATTATTTTTACCAATGTAGAAAAATCTTACAAAATCGCAAAAACATTAAAAATCACAAAAATATAAAACAAAATTCGAAAATTCTGTTTCGAAATTCGAATAAAAATTGTGGAAAAGATGCAGAATATGTAACGTGTATACATATTCTGGAATATACATATTTGTTAGGTCATTACGAGATTTTTAATTCCTCGTTTTATTTATATTTTTCATTAACATTTTTCTAATTTATTTGTTCTTTCGCTGTTTAAAATAAAATTTTTGCTAATTTGTATAACTTGCGAGTAGTTAGGTGATTTATATATCGGCGGACAGGATAGTCAAGTATAGTATTTAACACGTTCGCTGCCGCTTACGTGAAGATGTGATAATAGTTAATGCCGCATTGTAGAAGTGGGTTTTTCCCAGAAGCTCATTTTTTTTATAACAAAGAATCAGTGAAAGATTTTCCCGCGCCAGTGCGTGATTGGCTATTGAACAACACTCCACATCACGCGCTGGCGCGTGAGTGGCCCTTAAAACTTTGGCGCTGGCGCGTGATCGGCAGCGAATGTGTTAAACTTTAATTTGGAATTGCAATGCATTTTGTAAATTGTTTACGCATGTTTTATTATCACATTATATATTATGCATATCCATAATGGGTAAGTAATGAGGTGGCGTCCAGCGACAACTTTTACAGTGCACCTGCATTATCATACATAATATTGATACAAATATGATTGCGTAAAAGATGATCTGACATACTTTTTACTGAATTATGTATGCATGAATGCAGCAAATTCCATTAATTTGGTAGCTGTTTTGAAAACATTGCATTTTTATTTAATTCTTTATGACTCAACCACTCCCCTAATTAAAGAAAACTAGCCGTTGGGGGGGGGGCACCGTAATACTTACTCATCATGGATATGCATACTATAACATATGAAAATAAAACATATGGAAACTATTTATAAAATGCATTGCAATTTCTAATAAACTGTATCTTTACTTACCAGGGAGAGTATTTTTTTTGGTTGAAAATACTTTAACAGTTGTATAATGCCATTGAAATTGCACAGCTCAAATTTACTTTTGACCTACAAAAACAATAAATTACCCTTCCCATTTCATCAAACTACTGAATCATACCAAGACGTTCTGAATGTAGTTGTGTACACTAGCATAATCTTTTGGAGTTATTATGAAACTTCCTGTAATGACCTTGTGAGAAGAAGAGGGGGTGTATCAATGTGCCCCAGTTCCCCCCCTATACTTCTCAAAACTATTGACAATCATCGAATGCAAAACTATAGAAAATGACTTTTGTAATAAATCTATTTTTGGAAATCTCTAGGTCTTTTTAAGGGGAACCGGGACACATTTTAAATTAAATTTTATTTAGTGAGTTAAAATTTAGAATTTTTTTGCGATAGTTAAGCATAAAACCATTAACCATTATAAACAAAATCACTCGAAAAAACTTCTCATGTATACATATTTAATTTAAAGCTTATTAAAAGCGTGGGGTAATTTAAAATTTTTATAACTCAAAATAGTATTTATAAAATTTCGATATTTTTCATTTAAATAAACAGAAATATATAAGTTTAAGTTTTGATTCAGCATTGAAAAATTATTAATTTAAATAAAAATTAAAAATATTTAAATTAAAACTTGAAAAAAAAGTTATGAATTATTAAAAAATAATAATATTTTCAAAGGTAATTATTTTTCTGAAATTTTCGAATAAAAATAAAAAAAAACTTTTGAAAATGTCATGTTTTATGTTTGAACCATTTACTTTTAACGACTCTCGACTTATAGCAATTTCAATATGACAAATAGTGAAAATGCCCATCAATAATAAAAACGTATTTTTAAGTAAAAGTCTTTACTATGACAACCATTGCTTCAAAACTGTATTTTCAAAAAAAAAAATTAAAAAAAAATATATATATACAGGGTGAACATAAAGTCCCAGCCCATTATGTAGAAATAATTTATTCATGAATTTTATATTTCGATAGTATTATACAGCGTATTAGTACTTTTCAACGTGATGTCCATCAAGTTCGAAACAAATTTCCCCCCAGTTCAGTGTAGCTCGGAACACTTTTTCCAACACCCCACGATGATCATTTTGCATGCTTGGCTTATGCGCTGTTTTCGGACTGTCAAATTTAAACCTTAGTCTTCTAGAATTGTTTTTTGATGAGCCCCAAAGCAAAAAAATCCAGCATTTTTCACCATTTTTCGGATATTTCCTCGTGTTGGAGTCTCTTTTCCAAATTTTCTACGCAGCGTCTCTCCTACCTCCTCGAATGTCTGACCACGCAAACCTGTCGCTACAACCGCAATTCGTTCTTCTGTTGTTAGCATATCCTAGGAGTATCATTCACCTGTAATATAAAATCCATGCATTAATTATTTCTTCAAAATGGGCTGGGACTTTATGTTCACCCTGTATAGTTCCTGTTCCAATTGAGATATAAACAGTATTTAAATGTCCTTTTTTCAGTAGAAAAAAAGGAGAAATTTGAAATGCAATATTTTTTTTTAAAGTTATATATCGAACCCCCTTAATTTTGCAAAATCTGCGATGTCCATTTTCGTTCAATAACGATGTAAAACCGCTCAAAGAGTAAATAAAAAATTATTTTTATAAAGAAGCTCAGTATTATCGTCTATTATAAAATCTGTGAAAAATTTGTATTAACTGTTGTATTGGGAGATAGCAGCAATGAATTAAATCGTCTTTTAAAGCAGATATTCTACGTGGTACTAAAATGGGTTATTTTATTTGAAAATAGCTAAAATTAGCTTACCCCCCCCCAAAAAAAAAACCCCAGTAGTCCTGCTAGTAAAAGATATTATGAATAATAATGTTAATAATAAATAATACTGATATTTATTCAACTCAGTAGCAGCTTCGAAAATCCATTTAATAATGCAATTAGTTGAAATTTTGCATTTAATAACTAAAATGCAATTGATGTAATTTCACCCTGACTCCGAATGCGGTTAAAGTACGAAAGCACTGTAGCACAAATACTAGCTGTCCACAATGACGTCATGTGAGTGGGAAATGTACTGTCACTCTGCTACAACGTTGGTTGATTCTTTTAATGATTAGTTGCGAGAGCATTCGTTTTGCGGTCGCATTGTGACGCTTTAATAATCCTTTCAGCTTTGATGTACAATTAATAGTATATGCCTTTTAATTGAGTATTATTTTGTTTTAACAAATATATTTTTTTTACTTTTCACCTGTAGTAATGTTAGTATCCGTGTATGCATTTAATATGTCACTTTATTAATGTTTAGGAATTTAATAGTTATAATAACAAGGTAGAACTCGTTGAATTTCGACGAAAGAAAATATTTAAAAAGAAACTGTTTCATTGATTTATAATAAACCTACAAAATTAGTTACACTATAAAAAGAATCTTGTATTGGTAAGTGTAACTCTTAAACAAATGATATTTAACCAAAATTTAACGAAATACAATTTCCATAAAACTAAGTCTTAAAAATTATTAAAATTAAACTTTAATCGTAATGTAAGCAGTTAAATATAATAAAAATCTGTTATTATGACAAAGTTATCAAATAAGACTCTTATTGTTTGTTATTCCAAAATGAAAAAGAGCTGAATATATTCCACTTTGACAAAATTTTTCTTTGTGAAATTAAAACCGTATATCCTTTTCACCGTCTCAAAATAGAATTATGCACCTCTCATACCTGTATTCACTTTTTATGGTAATCTAATTTGATCATTTTAAAATCATTTAAATTCAAAATATGAAGTCTCGATTGCTATTAGCTGGAAACAGATAATAAACTGTTTATATCTTTTTAAGTGTATATGAAAATTTCGAATTTTGAAAGTGTGAATGAAAATTAAAATTCACCTGGTTTTATAGCAGACGATATTTTAAAGATAGCAAATATTTTAATTAAAAAAAATTTCACTTTTTAATCTCCGGCTCCCCTTTACTTTTAATAGAAATGATGTACTTCTGTTGCCACGTTTATAAAAATGGTGTTAAAAACTACAAAAAAAATAATAATATCTCAAAAACAGATTAAGATACAGTTTTCAGACAAATTGCATTTAAAAGAAAAAAAAAAATTCCCTATACGATGGTATAAAAATTGAAAATGTGGAATGTTTAGATGTCTAAAAATTTGCAGTAGCAAAAATTGAAAAATTGAAATTTCATTTCAAAGTGTTGCCATTCGCAAAATGACGTATCCGTTACGCACAAATACGTTTGGCATTTATAATACAGATAATAAATATTTGCTCAATTATGGTTGCTCCGTTGGCCATTTTTTTATTTTAAATATACGTGTCACTCTTTACATTTAAAATAAAGGTTACTTCTTTAAAGAATTCTGTTTAATAAAACGCAAAAAAACATTTGAAAGTTGCAATATCAGTCACATCTTGTAGTATTATAATATTATAATAATATTTTCTAGACATTTCAAAAAACTCTTCCGCAGCATATGAATTGAATAGTACGCAAAAAAACAACAACATTCGTTATATTTAGGAGAATGGATTGTTCCTTAATATCTAATTGATCTATCTGGATAGCTAGAGTTAATAGTATTAATATGCTTTTTTAAATTAAAAAACTAGTCGTTGGGGGGGGGGGGGGGCGTAATACTTACCCATCATGGATAAAATGTAATTTTATACGCATAATATAAAATATGAAAATAAAACATGTGTAAACCATTTACAAAATGCATCGGAAATACAAAATAAAATGTAAACATATATTTAAATATTTTTAACACGTAGTAATGCACTATTAATGAATTTCTGATGAACCTTTTTCGACAAATTATATAAAACGCCAAATTACTCAAGGAGTATCAAGTTGCGTAAAAGAAACATCCATATAACTCCAAAAATAATAATCATATTATCTAACAATTTACTGCGCCGGATTAAGCGTGTTATTTCCAATTAAAATATATCTTTGAATTTAAATTTGAATGAAATTCACGGTCATGAAAAATCGAAGAATGTGAAAAACGGGATTACAAATATCTCGACAACTAATAATCCGATCGAATTCGTTCTTTATGCAAAATTTGTGTTATTTTAATACCTTATATCCACTCCTTAAAATAAAAAATTTCGAAAATTTTTATATACATTTCATTAGAGCGGATTTTTTGAGAATTCAAAAAAAAAAAAAAATAAAATAAAAAAAAATAGAGCCGTATAATTGAGGTTACTGATATTAAATAGGCTTCGTCTTATTTTTAGATACTAAGTACATACAAAATTTAAAGTCTCTATCTCAATTTGTTTGGGAGATAGAGAATTTACATACGGACGGACGGCAATTCCCCCCCCCCCCCCTAAAAATATGTTTTTCGGAATCTCCAGTATCTGAAACGTGTAAATCCGTCGAGAAAATTTTTGGATTTACAAAATGATTCCAAGACTTACCCTGTACTACGCGTATGATTGTAAGTAAAAAAAATCTGACCTGAATGGGTTGAAACTGAAATTAATTATTAGTGTTCTTCTAAGAATCATAAAATTACAAGCAAATGATAGCAGATTTTAATACTCATCAAAACGGTGATACTTGTCACCGTTTATAATACTATATCACCTGTACGTGCTATTAGGGACTTTTCAAATTCTAATAAAAACATGCTTAATCTAAAATGAACATCATTTAAATAAACACTAAATCATCTTATCATTAGTTTATCACAACGAAACCAGAGGTGGTTAACTTTTTTCTGTTGTGTAACAAGATATCTTTAACGGCTGACAAAAATCTTATTATCAAATCAAACAATATCTTTATTTTTCAATTTTGTATTAGTAATATAAATATTCATTATGCAACTTATTTTCGTGAAGAAGTTTTGAGAATTGTTTCTTATTTTAATCATTCTTAAAATCAATTTTAATAACGTTTTAAATTTGATAATTTTCTATGGATTTTTTAAAAGGATTAATAAGGGCTGCATTAATAATACACTTTGCTGTGTTTTTCTCTATTGCATTCACATCCGGTAAGTTTAGAACTTATTTTAAATAGCTTCCAAAATATTTTATTATTAGTAGTATAACGCTGTCTTTGAGTGAAAAATCACACTTTCGTCAAGAAAATTGCGCCGATGGCAATGTTGTGTTTAAACAACAAATATATTTCAACAGTACATAACTTAATTAAGTAAAATATTTTATCGTGAGAACTAAGATGAAATAAATAATCAGTAAAAATGATGGGAATAAGAGTACTATCGTTGTAAACTGTTACAGATTTGTTACAGACCGTCTGTCTGTCTGTCCGTCTGTCCGTCCGCATATAACAACGCAAAAACTACCCAACCGAATCGTTTGAAATTTAAAAAACATAATTATTACATAATTTTGTCGAGTCATTTCAAATTTTATGAAAATCGGATGGATAGATCAATTACAGGGACAATCTAAAGGATTCCGTTACATTACGGTCAATGGGGAAAAAAGTTTCAAATGCATTTTAATCGTTTGAAATTTAAAACGTATATTTATTAGATAATTTTGTCGAGTCATTTCAAATTTTATGAAAATCGTATGGATAGATCAATTACAGGGACAATCAAAAGGATTCCGTTACATTACGGTCAATGGGGAAAAATTTTCAAATGCATTTAAATCGTTTGAAATTTAAAAACGTATATTTATTACATAATTTTGTCGAGTCATTTCAACTGTTATTAAAATCGGATGCATTGATCAATTACAGGGACAATCAAAAGTATTCCGTTACATTACGGTCAATGGGGGAAAAAAGTTTCAAATGCATTTTAATGGTGTTACACTCATTTGAATATAACAGAATTGACATGAATCTATGAAATATGTACTAAAAATACATTTTGTATAATCTGTGATGCAAAGAATATTTATTATTAAATTACAGGGCCACACAAATGTATTCCACTAAATAATGTTATACGGGGAAACATTGTTTGGGGGGTGTTTTAATTATATTAAACTACTTCACATTTTATGAATAAGCTATACGTTAATGAAGTATAATAAAATTACTCCCTGCATATTTACAGGAACATAAAGATTTCGACCACTATACTGTATCCAAAGTACGCTCTACTATATCAGCAAGATCTGAATATTTTAAAACTTTGTTATCCACGAACGCACCTCATTTGCTACTCTTTACGTGCAATTTCCAACTTGTTACCCATGCAGTAATTATATCGCAATTTGGTGTACATTTTGAAAATACAACTAATGCAATTCCCCTCACAAATGGAAATTTTAAATGAACTTTTCTCCAGTATGTATTTTCTTCAGTTTCCTATTTTCAAAATACTAAGGCTTTTTTACTTTCAAGTATCTTTAGAAGTAGAAAGTATTAGATTCGTGAAAATTTTTGAATTCTAATTTTCGCGGATTCACATGTTTTATGTGTCAAATATTCCAAAAAACATATTTTTACTGTCTGTGAGTCTGTCGGGCTATCTATATGTGACATAAATTTTGGAGGCACTCTATTTCAAGAACGAATTCTCGTAATTTAATAAAAAAAATAGTTAGTCTTCGATAAAAGTTGGTGCTGATTAGTTATTGGTGTAAATCGCACATTGGTGTAGCTCTATTATGCTGCTTTTTAAAATATTTCTGCAATAGTTCTATTCCCCGAATTAATGCACGGGATTTCATGAAACTTCAAATTCAGTTCGTTCTTGACATGAATTGATGTTTTTTTTTTACGTTTTAGTGTAAGTTGCTGTATAGGTGGCACTGCTATGCAGCATTATTTAGGATTTCCGCCATCGCTCAATCTCCAGAACTGATGCAGAAATCTTCATGAAACTTCAGATTCGGTTAGTGCTTGACATTAAATGACGTTTTTTATATTTTGGTGTGAACCGCCTAACAAGTAGCACTGCTATGCTGCATTTTATGCAATGTTTGCTCTATATTCAGAATTAATTCACTGAATTTCATAAAACTTCAGCTTCAAATGACATGAATGAACATTTTTTTATGTTTTGGTGTAAATCGCTGAATAGGTGGTGCATCGATGCTGCGTTCTCCGCAACAACTCTATCTCGAGAACTAATACACGGTTTTCCATCAAACTTCAGATTCAGTTAATCCTTGACATGAATGGATTTTGTTTATATTTTGGCATCAATCTCCCTACAGGTGACGCAGCTATGTTGAATATTGTACGATTTACACGATTTTAGCGATACTCACATATCAAGAAAAAATGAACGGAATTTCGTATCTATAGAAAATTTTTAGAAAGCAGAAAGTTTTGGAAATGTTACATCCGACTCGTTTGTATTTCAGATGGAGATTTTAATTTTTTATTTATAACATGTTTTTGATTATATAAGTAATAAATCTGCGTATGAAATTAGGCTTAAGGTTTTTTGTTAATTAAGAAAAGAAATAAGAAGATGTGATCGGTTGGTTGGTTATTTGGAATTTATGGCTCAAAAGCCTTTTTGGGACATGTAGCGCCAATATATGAATATGCGAATCGATCATTTTATGCCATATGTACCAGTAAAAATATATTAAATATAATATTGGGCGTATCTAAAAATTCATATGGTGTAGTATAATTTTTAAAATTAAAAAAAATCAAACAAAATATTAATATTAAAAAAATAGCAGGGATTTAAAAAAATCAAAACTTTTTCAACTTTTTATAAAATTTAATAAATTATGCAGTTATTTTTTTTTCATAACGTACGTTTACCTCTTTCTTTACAAGAAGAAAATATTGGATTCTTGAAAATTTTCGAATTTCGGTTTTCTCCGGACATTTTAGATGTAAGACAACCCCCAAAACATGCTTTTACAAAATGCCTATCTGCGTGTCTGTCTGTCACTTCGTCACTTTGTATGCGGCAAACATTTTGTGAGTAATCTATCTCAAAAACTAATGCACTTCAATGAAGTAATAAGAAGTATTAATTAAGTATTAATTTAAGTAATAAGACTTTTTTTTTACATTTCCTTATTAAAAAATTATGCAAAAAGAACTATTATAAACACAAAGAAACATAAAAAATAATGTATTGTAACGGAATGTTTTGTGTAAAAAACATGATTTCTAGTGAAAAAAATTTTATGCAATTTTCAAAATGGGCATTTGAAACTTTTAAAAAAGTGTTTTTTAAGACTGTTTTTAATTTTATACTAATTACGTATATTTTTGTCTTAGTACTTATTTAGTTTTTTTAACAAGGGGGAATCAGAACTACGCTCGCCAGCTACCGAATAACACTTAGAAACGCAGCAATGAAAAGCATTGGATTAGAAACTTTACAATTATAGTTTATGTTTCTTATTATGTTTTAGACAGATTTAGTATGAAGAGTAGCTTATGCAAGAATTATTTTTCTCCACTTTTAACATCTTCATGCACATTTTCATGTTATTTTTAAAATATAAATATTATTTTACTACTTTTTAGTAATCTCCTTACCTAATAGTATTTTTTACAAAAAAATCAAAAATACGTTACGCATGCATTTACCTGTATATATCTCCAGCAGTGTTTAACTAACATAGAATATGGAAAAAATAGTTCAGTAAAAGGTTTTTTATTGTTCAGGAAAATGTTATTGAAATACCCGATTTAATCTCGTTACCTAATATAATATTAGCAGCGCATTGGATTTCTTTGAATTTTACTTCAATATAAACAAAACTGACTAAATATCATAAATTTTTTGTGCGATTATTAACATCTCCATATTATACTGCATTTGTATAGTATCTATCTGTTTATCTATCTATCTATATTATAAAGGTCAAATGTATCTGTACGTACCGCATACGTCATTTTGCGAATGGCAACACTTTGAAATTTGAAAAAAAATTTCTTTTTGGAATTTTTGATACTGCAAATTTTTAAACTTCTAAACATCACACTTGTTTCAAAGTTGTATCTTGATTTGTTTTTGAAATATTAAAATCTTTGTAGTTTTTAATACAATTTATCTAATGTGTCAACAAAAGTACTCCATTTCAATTAAAAGCAAAGGGAAAAAATCAGATTACTGTATCTTTATGTAGCCATTTTCTCATTATAAATGAAAATTTTTGTAACTAAAGTACATGCTATGTTAAGAATAATGCTTGTTATAAAATAAAGTGAATTTTTGATTTCATTTAAAAGTTTTCATTTATTCTTAAAAGAATATAAATAGTTTAGTATATGTTTTAGCTAATAGCATTCAAACTGATAAGCTAATAGCATCAAACTTTAGAAATGATATCAAAATATCGAATTAAAAGCCCAATTTTACTAAAAAGGTGAATACAGATACGAAAGCTGCTATATAATCAATGATATAAGGTATAAAAGACATAAGATTTGATATGGTGAAAATGATGCCGGGATTATATTTCACGTTGAAATATTTAACGACTGAGTCCAAGTGGAATAAATTTTGCTTTCTTCATTTTGAAATACTAGTATAAGATCCTTAATTGATAATTTTATAATAATAACAGATCTTTTAATATTTTTTACTGCTTACATATAGGATTAAAGTTTAATTTTAACGATTGCTACAACTGAGTTTTATATAAATAGTAATTTATTAATTTTAGGTTAAATAACATTTATTTATGAGTTTGACTTACGAATATAAAGTGCATTTTTTTATTGTAACTAATTTTGTAGATTTATTATAAATCGATGAAACAGTTCCTTTTGAAATATTTTCTTTCTTCGAAACTCGACGGGACCTAGCTTGTTGTTTCTAAGTAGTAAAAACACAAACTGTTTTACATTCAGTTACACATATGAAAATCTATAGATCTACTTCTGGATAATTTTAATTTTGATATTCATTTTTTTTTCCTATTTTGCATTTTTGCTATACCATTTCTTGTATACTAACTATATTTATTAAATTTATATTTTTGTAGATACTTGCTCACTTAAATGCAAGAATGGAGGAAAATGTGAAATTAAAAATGATAAAGAAGTTTGTACTTGTCCAGATAATACCGCAGGAGAGATGTGTGAGACGAGTAAGTATTTCATACTATTAAAGTATTCCATTCTATCATGTAAACAAACACGGACAAAAGCTAAAAATTCCTAGGCGGCAGGAAAAATTTTTAGGAGCCAACTTGAAGAATCATTTTTCTGATATAAACGCATTCACTTCAAAATGATTCGTTGCATTTATGACGGCCAGTTATCGGCACGAGTGATATAGGCCCTAATAGTCCAAGAGCCGACAGCACAAAACCATATGTTATATAGTGCAAGAAAAAACCTACTATTTTATGGAAGAGTAGTAATAGGGAAATCTGATGATCCATGTCTGCCGTAAGTGACGTGACGTATAAGCTAAAAATTATACCACTAGTGGTTGGTTCGCAGGTTTAGCAGTGTATTAGTCCTACAATCAAAAGTATGAAAACATGGAGAACTGGGTGCAGGAAAACACAATGCTAAGCCTGCGATTCAACCACTAGTAGTATTAATTTTTGGTCTATGTACCACTTCACTTCCGGCAGACATGGATCATTGGATTCCCCTATTGCTACTCTTCCATAAAATAAAATAAAAAGTTATTGTGCTTGATAACATAAGGTTTTGTGTTGTCGGTTCTTGGACTCTAAGGGAGGGGGTGCCTTTTGTGAGGGTCTTTCTAAGTTAACCTAACCCGAATTTACGCAAGGAAATCCAAAATTCTTAGAAAACGACGGAAAAATCCGATTGGGTTCGAACCCATCATCTGCCGTGTACTAGTTTCGAGAGCAGAAACTCTCAGCCACTGGTGGGACTTTCACTTCAAAATGGAACACTGGCTTACTCATAATCGCATGTGTCAGTTTGCCGTGAATAAGTTAACTATTCAATAAAAAAATTAAATTGAGCAAATATTTTAAGATAATATCAACTTTGCTTTGTAAAAAGGAAAGAGAAACAAATTATGAAATTAAACATTAAAATAGTAGCCAAATTGATATGCTTACCTTAAATTTCCAACAGGAAATTATATGCATAAATTTACAATGCCTTTGAGAATTTGATTTTAGTCACCATTTGCCAATTGATTTTCCAGGATTCAAAACATTGAAAGATATTCCCTTTAAATTTATAATGTGTAAAATTAATAAGTAGGTATAAATATTAGTCGCCAAGAGGGATTTTTTAGTGCCACAGCCAACCTGGTGCCAAGATTATGTCGGACCCTGCACGTAACACTAGTATTTTTTCATTATTGAATTCCTTGCTTCTCACAGAGTTATCCAATACGGTGATCTTTGAAAAACTTTCTTAGTGCTCTTTCACTTATTAATTGAAAATTAAGTTGACTTTCTTTAAATTTATGCGGTTTAAATATAATGAAAAGATTATCTGGTTTTGTGAAGAAGTTAAAAATTATTTTTGTCCAACCTCATTGGTTGAATATTAATAATTAGTCAGATCTGTCAATCCCAAAAACTTGTACCACCTTATGCATGTTACACTTTTTGAAACAATGCAGCATAACAGCACTGACGGTTAGGTGGTTGAAACCTAAAAAATGCAACACGGAAACGCCGCATATTGGGAGATTTATACCAACACGTAATCAGCTGCAATTTATGTCAGGAACTAGCTGAATCTAACGTTGTATTGAATTTCATTTAATAGTTCTTGAGACAGAGAGCCCACAAAATTTCGTCCCATACAGACAGAGTCGCATACAGTCATTTTGCAAAAGCATGTTTTTCGTTTTCTCTGACTTCCGAAACGTGTAAATAAGTGAAAATCCCGAAATTTGAAAATTTTCATAAATCCAGTCTTACATATTTAGGTAATGCAGTTAGAATCTTTCATAATACAATTTACATTTTTAAAATCCATGAGCGTATCTATGTAAGTTCAGAAACTCTTAAACCACTGGACGGAAAATCACGAAATTTGCCAGTTTGGGTGCTGGTAGGTGGCCCATGAACGATTGGGACCAAAAATTGATAAACTTAACACATACTTTTGTATGTTTTTGATAAATTTTGCTTTTTTATATTTAATCCGTAATCGTGCAAGTTGTAACTGGTTCTAAGTGTTTACTGCAATGTGAGATATACATATTACGTACGCCATACTACAATACTAAATTACCAGTTTACTGCAACGCGAGGCATACATATTACGAATACCAAGCTGCAATACTAAGAATACCGGTTTTAAATGCTTACTGAATTGTGAGATATACATATTAAGTACACCACGCTGCAATACAAAGAAAAGCTGCAGCCGGAATTACGATAATTTTTTTTTACCTCCCATGCAAATAATTAGAGACTATTTAACTGCGCTTGATTATTACTTAAAAAAATAAATAAGGAAAAATATTTTGTTACAAACATCAACAGAATTTTTTATTCTATTTATTCCATTATTACAAAGATATTATTTTATCTTCTGCTTCTATAGCAACATGGTAAATTATATTACATAAAAAATGTATAGTAGTAAAACAATATTTCTCTAAATCAAATACAGCAGCAGCTCTTTAATCTGGTCCGTAAAGGGACCACAACTGTCTGAATTAGCGATTTTGCCGGATTATCGAACGTCAACTAATTGCATGTGTTCATTTAAATTATGAACCTGTGCAAATTGTTTAAATATCTGACAAATAATGTTCTGTATTTCATCCTTCTAACAATTGCGAGAATTAAAGAAAATAACAGAATAAAAAATTAAATTCCTATTATTTAACCCTTTCCGTCACAGAAACATTTTGTCCGTATAATGATGAAATGATTAACTGACACTTGAAATTAGAAATGAACTTCTTTGAAAGTAAAAACTGGCTCTTTTAAACTTTCATCGTAAAAGCAAAATTTTATTAAAATATTCTTGGTGCTATTTGTAAGTTTGTATTTAAATTTAGGTGTAAGAAATTTAGGGCAATTTTCTAATATATTTAATACCAATTGCATTCTCATTTTTTTCATTATTTAAATTTTATTCTCCTGTTATGAATATTGTTATGATTTGATTTATCTGTTGTAATAAACGATATATTTTAATTGTTGTATTTCATTAAGGTATAAATTAAAACTTTACCGATATGATCAATAAACAAAAAAATAAAATGTGCTAAGTTGTTTTCTTTGTAAATATTTAAAAATAGCTGTTAATAAAAATAAGTGAGACATATAGCTGCGGTCGTTCGGCAGATTCATTGCTACAGACCCACCCTTCCCGCTTTTCGGTGTGTTTAATTTATGTAATTTGCTTTTAAATGTGTCCGATATCAATTTTTGTCATTTTTTTCTTCCATTTCTATAGAGAGCCGGATTATTCAGGATGTAGGTAGCGTCAGTTAGGCATCGCATAATGTTGTTAAACTCTGAAACAGTATAGAATAACAAAACTTAACCTCAATATCTGTACCGATGTATACAAATTAATTTCCTTATTTGGTAGATTCCACAAAATTTCTTATCGTCAAATAGTGGTTATATAAATGTACAGGATTATGTATAATACTTGTTTTTATATTGCAAAATGACAACTTTATTCAGAGTTATTTACAACTTTATTCAGAATTATTTACCCTAGGCATGATTCTTATGCATGTCCCAATAATCATCCATATGAAATGCAATCCTAGTTTAGAATCTAATAAGTATTTCTTTATTCCTAACCCATAACAAAGCCCCTTACCAGCCGGGTTGCCCCAGCTGAACAGTTTGACCCACTGTATCGAGGCAGGTCGCCGCGTGATCTCTGCGTTGCAGTAATAAATCTGATCATCGTTTGGATTTTCATTCTAATGACTGTACATACTCATTGGTTATGATCTTTGTTAATCTGGTTGCTTAAAATTTTGATCTTGTTCTTTGGCACCTGCGCTTTGCTACTCAAATGTGATATCATAATTTAGAAACCTTGGTAAGATGACGAGACAAAGTTTAGCTATCTAACAAGGAAGGTCTCCATACGGGCATACTCAGAAAAATCTGAAAAAATTACAGAATGTTCTTCTCATATAGTTATATATGTTTATAAACAAAATTTCGGCGGAACCTCCTTATAACGTCCGTAAAAAAATAATAAAAATTTCGTTTATTTGGCGATTTATCTCCGGTTCGCGAAAAAACGAAATTTTGAAAAATACGCTTTTACGCTTCGAATACTTTTTACAGAAAAAACTTTCTATGTTCAATTTATTTAAATAAGTTTAGTTTAAGTAATTTTAGTTTTGCATTTTTACTTTACTTTAAGTGTAATTTTGTCATATACGTTTATATGTACTTATAACAAAATGAAATTAATATATTTTAACATTTAAAACACAATTTAAATTGATTAAAATTGTTCCGAATTGAAAAATACACTGTAAAATATCTGCTGCATTTTGTTGCAACGCACTCCCTAGCTTGTATAGAAAACGGTTACTTGGCCGTGAAATGGAGCTTTCTCATTGGTTGGAATAGAGATATTATATACAAGCGGTGGGGTGCATGCAACAAAATGCAGCAGATTTTTAACAGTGTATGACACGGTCAATTCACCTTGCTATGGAGCATTCTCATTGGTCAGAAGAGAGACATTCTATAAAAGTAGTGGAGTGACGTTGCAGTAAATGCTGCAGATTTTTAACAGTGAAGTCAATTAAAATCAATTTTCAGATTCGTTAAAATCGTCTGCTTTTGGCGAGGAAATGCACTGCTCGCCAAATCCCGCGTCGCTTTCAGCTTTTCACGCCAATTATTCCAAACTATTTTATTTTTTTACATATCTAATAATGTAATTCCGCCGCTAATTTTCACTCATCCTTTATTACCTACGTGAGTAGTTTAATTCGTATTTTTTTTCAAAAAATTCTGAGTATGCCCACAATGGAGACCTTCCTTGTAAGTATAAAAGTCGCGAAAATTATCAAAATTACTAGTAATTTGATACTAATTAAAAGTTCTAAAAGACATTATCTTAATTTAATGAGTACTTTAATGAGTCTTTCTTAAATTATGACGTGAAAATATGTCACATCTCTTACATTTGGAAATTGATATAAACTGATTAAAAAAAAATAACTTAACCTTTTAATTTTAGTTGCGTGTACAAATTTACGTTATTGAATTAAGTTTCTTTGATATATTATATATTTCAGGATGTAAATGCAGAAATGGAAAATGCATTAAAGTGCTTGGAAAAATAAAATGCATCTGCTATTCTGAATATGGTGAATATTTCGAAGGTGAATGCAGAGGTAATTAAATTTAATTTCCAAGTGTGTACTTTATTTAATTTCACAATAATGCTTTTAATATTTTTTCACTAAAATAATATTATAGGTTATCTTATAATTTAATTATTTGCATTTATAGTTTTTAACACGAATTTTTTTTTCTAAAAGAATTGCAATATTAACAGACATAAAATATTTAATTACATGTTGTGGATATTGTTTTTAATTGCGTTGTCAATAATCTCGTTCAGAATATTTTCGAAATAAAAGAGGAATCTAATTCATAAAGCCAAAGAATAAACATTTAAGAAGCTATTTTTGATAAAGAGATCAATGAAATGAAAGAGGAGTTTGTAGAATTCATGCAAATATATGTTTGTCTATTTTCACAATATTTTACGAATAAAAAATATAGAAACAGATTTAAATATCGTCATTTTAAAGTGGTGTGAACTCAACATTGAAACAAGTTAGCTAATGAAGAATGCAAAAAAAGTATGTTGTGTATGGATTCTCTTTTCTTTAAATATTAAATGCTACAAAAATATTTTAGAGTAAATTTTTTAACATTAAGTAGGTTAACTAAATTACTTAGAATCCAAAAAAGATAATATATTAAAACCTCTAAAAATTTGATGATTTATTGGTTAATTCAATCGATATACACTGGTGTCCAAAATTTAAGCATAATTGGTAATTAAGTAATTATTTTTAAGTAATGAAAGAAATATGAATCGGAATGTGCTGAAACTCCAGGTGTGTAAACAAAATAGTACGCGTCACATATTTTCGCGAAGAGTTTTCCCCGAAATCCAACAGGGGACCGTCAACAAATTGAAAAAGAACGAAGATCTTTTGGATAACCCTGTCAAAACTAATGTAGCAAAAGCGTCCAAACTGCACATTATGATTAATTGTCTTATTGTAATGTACTGTGTTAATTTTTACAAGAATAGCATGTATACTCGTAGAGAAATTAAGGTT
The DNA here is from genome assembly GCA_964019185.1 of Maratus speculifer. NCBI lineage: Eukaryota > Metazoa > Arthropoda > Arachnida > Araneae > Salticidae > Maratus > Maratus speculifer. The sequence continues at coordinate 83,411,228 of OZ025302.1, read as the reverse complement.
TTTATAAAAACAGTCCTAAGTTTTTTGCTTATAATTTGCAGAGTTCTTAATATAAAATAGTGTTCTTTTTTGAAAAAATGACAAACACCATTGTACACAATACCCTGTCATCAGAATTAAAAAATAATAAAAATTGTATGACAAATGAGCAGGTTTACTAAATAATTTTTTACTGCGCATGCGTGAACGCTATTAAAATTTCATTTGCATATTATGTTAGTTAAATGTATAGAGCAACTTTTGTGAAAGTCTCAAAAACATAACTTAAAAATTCTGAAAATTATCGTTGATAGAATGAGATCAAAATCCTTTATTCCCTAAATGAAGCAAAAAGATGAGGGGCTGTATCCATATTCCATTGTTTAGTGCTTACACAATATTGCACGTACAACTATATTTAGGTAAAACCCCTGATTTTTTTGCTTCCTTTAGGAATAACGGATTTTGAGTTGATTCTATAGGCTCCCATTTTCAGAATTTTTAAGCTATGTTTTTGAAACTTTTACAAAAGTTGCTCTATACATTTAGCTAACACAATATGCAAATGACATTTTGATATCGTTGACGCATGCGCAATGAAAAATTATTTACTAAACATACTCATTTTTCATACAATTTTTATTATTTTTAAATTCTGATGACAGGGAATTGTGTACAATGATGTTTGTCATATTTTTAGAAAAGAACATTATTTTATAATAAGAACTCTGCAAATTATAAGCAAAAAACTTGGAAAAATTTAGGACCGCTTTTATAAAAACCTTAATTTCTCTACGAGTATACATGCTATCCTTGTAAAAATTAACACAGTACATTACAATAAGCCAATTAATCATAATGTGCAGTTTGAACGCTTTTGCTACATTAGTTTTGACAGGGTTATCCAAAAGATCTTCGTTCTTTTTCAATTTGTTGACGGTCCCCTGTTCGAATTCGGGGAAAACTCTTCGCGAAAATATGTGACGCGTACTAATTTGTTTACACACCTGGAGTTTCAGCACATTCCGATTCATATTTCTTTCATTACTTAAAAATAATTACTTAATTACCAATTATGCTTAAATTTTGGACACCAGTGTACAACTATATTTAGGTAAAACCCCTGATCTTTTTGCTTACTTTAGGAATAACGGATTTTATGTTGATTTTATAGGCTCCCATTTTCAGAATTTTCAAGCAATGTTTTTGAAACTTTTACAGAAGTTGCTCTATACATTTATCTAACACAATATGCAAATGAAATTTTGATATCGTTGACGCATGCGCAATGAAAAATTATTTACTAAACATACTCATTTTTCATACAATTTTTATTATTTTTAAATTCTGATGACAGGGTATTGTGTACAATGATGTTTGTCATATTTTCAGAAAAGAACATTATTTTACAATAAGAACTCTGCAAATTATAAGCAAAAAACTTGGAAAAATTTAGGACTGTTTTTATAAAAACCTTAATTTCTCTACGAGTATACATGCTATCTTTGTAAAACTTAACACAGTACATTACAATAAGCCAATTAATCATAATGTGCAGTTTGAACGCTTTTGCTACATTAGTTTTGACAGGGTTATCCAAAAGATCTTCGTTCTTTTTCAATTTGTTGACGGTCCCCTGATCGATTTCGGGGAAAACTCTTCGCGAAAATATGTGACGCGTACTGTTTTGTTTACACACCTAGAGTTTCAGCACATTCCGATTCATATTTCTTTCATTACTTAAAAATAATTACTTAATTACCAATTATGCTTAAATTTTGGACACCAGTGTACGTGCAATATTGTGTAGGCACTAAACAATGGAATATGGATACAGCCCCTCATCTTTTTGCTTCATTTAGGGAATAAAGGATTTTGATCTCATTCTATCAACGATAATTTTCAGAATTTTTAAGCTATGTTTTTGAGACTTTCACAAAAGTTACTCTATACATTTAACTAACATAATATGCAAACGAAATTTTAATAGCGTTCACGCATGCGCAGTAAAAAATTATTTAGTAAACCTACTCATTTGTCATACAATTTTTATTATTTTTAAATTCTGATGACAGGGTATTGTGTACAATGATGTTTGTTATATTTTCAAAAAAGAACATTATTTTATAATAAGAACTCTGCAAATTATAAGCAAAAAACTTAGGACTGTTTTTAGAAAAACCTTAATTTCTCTACGAGTATACATGCTATCCTTGTAAAAATTAATACAGTACATTACAATAAGCCAATTAATCATAATGTGCAGTTTGAACGCTTTTGCTACGTTAGTTTTGACAGGGTTATCCAAAAGATCTTCGTTCTTTTTCAATTTGTTGACGGTCCCCTGTTCGATTTCGGGGAAAACTCTTCGCGAAAATATGTGACGCGTACTATTTTGTTTACACACCTGGAGTTTCAGCACATTCCGATTCATATTTCTTTCATTACTTAAAAATAATTACTTAATTACCAATTATGCTTAAATTTTGGACACCAGTGTATATGTCCTTTATACAATTGTGCACTCACTGATAAAAGTTAAGCACACAGCTGAAAATACAGAAAAATCGACAACTACAGTTTGGATCAATACGCAATGCAGCAGCAAATGAGCAAATATGTTTAAACATAAAAAACAAATAATTCTATACAAAGAGGGAAACTATATTAAATTTTCACAAAATAAAATCATGTCATCAACAAAAGCATAATCAAAACCAACCAAATAAACAAAATCGACATTAATATGATATGGGAGCAATCCATTTCTGCATAGAAAGTTTATAGTATGTGATCATGCATTTAAGAGGTGATTAACAAACGTATAATAAAGTAGTCGCGATACCTTGTAAAGCATTTTGAAATCTATGAGACTAGCTGGCGGAGGATAGGAGCGTACACATATCATGTCCGTGGGCATTTGAAAAAATTTAATGGGATAAGATTCGGCTGAGTACGATGGCCAATTCATACACGCAAACCCTTCAGTCTCCAAGAATTCCTTGACGATTCGGACAGCTGTACAAGACCGTGTATTATCATTTATTAAAACGAAAGCAGAACTATCTGCTGTAGCGACGATTCGGACAGCTGTACAGGAACGTATGTTATCATTTATTAAAACGAAAGCAGAACTATCTGCTGTATCGGCGATTCAGACAGCTGTAAATGAACGTATGTTATCATTTATTAAAACGAAAGCAGAACTATCTGTTGTAGCGTCAATTTGCATAGTGTGGTCTAAGATTTCATCTCGATACCGGACAGCTGTCATAGACACCTATCTAAAGATATGTAGGGCGATGTTAAATCCCAACTAAAATCCCCCCGATGTTAAATCCCTCCATGCAATATAAAGCATCCACCTCGTAATGCATAGCGTTTGGTGATGTTTTAGGGCTTATTGCGTGTGCCTAATTCTCTTCAGCCCATTACAAACGTGTCAACATGTTTCAGGACAAATTTTGACTCATCCATGCATATACCGTTGCTCTAATCAGGAATTTGTCGACGCCATTTTAATCGTACCCCTCTGGATTACACGGATAAAGGAATAGAAATTTGGTGTATCGGCCTTAGAGATTCATTCATGTGCATCCATCGTACATAGTAGTGGCAGATTTCGTCTTACCGATGGATATTGCAAACACACATGTCAAACATGTAGAGGTCGCTTTTAAATTTTATTTGTTACAACAGGAATTTTGCAGTTATTATTGCGGGGGTCGTAACCCTAGTACGTTGGCCACATGCATTCTGATTACTGCCTGATTAAGAATTGTTTCTTTAATTTTTTAAATTGCAGAATTATGAATACTGTAGGAAAGAGTGATCGATTGTTGTCTTCTATTGGCCTGACGGTACTCCAAAGTTCAGAATCTTCCATTTATACTCTGGTAATCATATAAAAATGTGCCTTGAAAACAAAACTTATGAAAGATTTAAATTAATTTTATCAGCACTTACTTGCATGTGCTACAACCCTTTGAAATGCTGACGTTTTATACGACGGTCTTTTTTGAAACATTCTCGACACGAAACCGTGCTTGGCTGTTACAAAACATTTCAAGTGCATTGGGAAGAGCCAAAAATAAAACATAAATTTCTCATAGATCTAAAATGGGCACGGAAAGATAGCAAAAAAAAGATCAGAAAAACAAAATATATAGGAACTATTCAAGTATATTGGAAAGTGTAAAAAGTGAGCTTTTGGACCCAAGCAAGAGGAATCTCCCTTCAACCAAATTCAAAATAAATCAAATTAAATAAATTCAAATTAATCAAAATTTACTAAAGATACATTATTATCCTGCGTAATTCTACTTAATCTTTTTTTAATATTTTGCCAAAAAATGGTGTATGACTACGTCAACACTGATTACAAAATTTAATCTAAATCGAAAATTAATAATAAGAATTTGTTTAAATTGTAGTAAAAAAAAAAAAACTGGCACATACTTAGTACATTTTCCTATACTACAGTGCGTGTCAAACGTTTAAGCACAACAGAAAATTTCAAAATAAAATTTTATTAATGGGTGAAAGTTACTTCCCTTTTCATATAGCCTACAAATTGTAGTTTTAAAAAGATAGTTAACAGATTTATGCTATAAAATTTATCTTAAATAATAAAATTTATCAAAACAACAAAAATGAGTTTGTCATAAGTTTAAGTACAGTAGTTTTTTAGTCTTTAGCAGAACAAGAATAAAAAAAATTAATACTTAATTATTGCTCCTTTCTGCTGAATTAGTTTAAATATATGGCCTTCCATCGTTAAAATGCGGTTCTGTATTGTTTTTGGTTCCTTTTTAAAACAAGCGTTCTCAATGGCATCTTTCAAATCTGTAACTGAAGAATACTGCTTTCCATTTGGATAAACTGCATGAGTGAGAATACCCCACATATTTTTTATAAAGTTTAAATCAGGACTTATTGCCGGCCATTTCAAAACAGACACTGTTTTCAACTTAAGCCACGATGAAGTTGAGTTTGAGGTATGGATGGAAGCATTATCATGTTGAAATAACCATTTTTCTTCCCCTAAAAACCTCGGCAACAGGAAGCAAATGATTGGCAAGTGTCTCTTGGTAGTTTTCAAAGTTTTCACGACCACTGATGAATGCTAGAGATGGCTGACCATTGAAAGAAATAGCCCCCCATGCCATTACAGAACTACCATTATGTTATCGGCTAAATACACTCCTAGGTTCTTTACGGAGATCATGCCAATAGTACGTAAACCCATCAGGACCATCGAGGTTCCATTTTTTTTCATCATTGAATATGACATTCAGCCACTTTTCACCAAATGACATATGCTCTTTGGCCCATTGTAATCTAGCTTCTTTATGGTGTCGTTTAAGACACGGTAATCGAGAAATTTTACGGTATTTGATGTATTTGAATTTCAAAACTCTTCTATAAACAGTTTTTTTCGATATTTGCCCTCCAACTGCATATTTTATTTCCGAAAGGGAGTAATTACCAGTTGAAGCCAAATTTCTGATGCGACTATCTTCGCTCAAACTAGTCACTCGCGGCCTTCCTGAACAAAATTTTCGTTTAAAATCATTATCTCGAGCCAAAATTTGATGAATACCTTGTTTTGACCTTTTTAATGCACTTGCAATTTCAGAGACAGAATTACATTTTGCTCTCATACTCTAAATTTTTATCATCTCCTCCTCTGAAAATTCTTTCGACTTGGGCATTTTGTACTAACTCAAAAACGACAGTGGACTACTTCTTATACACCCAGAAATTGTTTGCTTGCGCAACCGTTTACTGTGACTGTACGTTGACTGTAAAATTTGCATAAAAACGATTTTGTGCTTAAACTTTTGACACGGTCATTTTTCTTCTATTATTAAAATCCATGGTTTGAAATAAAATTTAAACGTTAATTTAAATGAATATGGTGTAAAAATAGATATTATTAACATATACAAGACAGATATTGAAATTAAAGGTAATATTTCAAGTTTTATTTTAAAATTGCTATTGTGCTTAAACTTTTGACAGGCACTGTAGTACCCCCATTCATGTTTTGAGATGGCATACGGAAATGGAATTTGATGAATCTATCTACACTGTAAAAAAAAATTTGGACTCTTACAAAAAATTTTCTAGTAGAATTGTATTCCAAGAACTTTTTATGTAACGGCAACAATAAGAATTCATGTAACAGATACAGATTTGCACTTTGAATCAAACAAATTTTAAGGTTACTAAGAATTTTTTTGGGAAATCGTATTCCATGAACTTTTTAAGTGACGATAACGAGCATTATAGATAAAATTTTAGTAAAGTTACCAAAATTTTAGTAAATTCTTTTGTAAAGTTACAGATGGTTTTAGTTTTGCTTACAAGTTTTGTAGATTGACATCATTTTCTTGTACAGTGTACACATAAAATTTTAGTAAGCATAAGAGATTTCGGTTAATTTAGATTACTAAGGTTACAGATTTTTTTTACAGTGTACACGTCTTATTTCGGTTGGAAGGTTCAAATTATCTGTACATGTTGGTAAATATAAGCAATATATGTCAAATATGCACAATCATCACCGTCATATCAAAGTTAGTAACGTTTTACCCTGAGTTACTGCGCACCACAACTGTGCAAACTGTGCATTTACAGTTCTGAGCTTTCCTTGTTGAAAAAGTGATTTGCATGCGTACCAAGGAAATTAGAGAAACTACAGTACAACTATAGTATGATAAAAATTAATAGAAATAAAATCCAACCAATTTATTCTTTTACATTAGCTTGCATTGTTTGATCTTTTAATTCTCTATCTCATCCCGAATAGAAAAAAGATAATCTGCATTATGTTACGCAAGGAGGGGAAATCTCCAGCTTTTCGATACACTTCTACTATTTTTTAAAAACAGGAATATTTTATTATTATTACAATAAAATGACAGTGTTGTATTTTAAATGATGATGGAAACTACAGTCTCATTTGCTGCTATTAAGTTTTAAGCGCTTTTTTCTACTAGAATCGAATTATGAAAACTGTGGCAGACTTGCGTTTTATGAAATTGGACAGAACGTAGAGTGAAACAGCATTTAAACTACCAGAATCACACATTGCGCACAGACGAAAAGTCTGGAATTCAAAAATTAACAAATGAGAATGAATCCCCAAAACGTTATTTCAATGCTGCGTAAATTTTTGCAAGCATTCTAATGCACTAAATTTCAGGTAGTGTAGTGACAAAAGGACATTTTGATTTCTGCTGTCATATCGGCTTCATTTTCCTACTAACTAGGGAACGTTCTCATGTGTAAGTTCTGTTTCTGAACGAGATTGGTATCGAGAGTTGTATCGAAAGAAAGATCTCGTCAAGTACGTTAAAAAGTGCAATAGAACTACCCATTCGAATGCAACCGTTTTCGAGCTATCAGCACTTGAAGGGTAAATAAATAAATAAATAAAGTTTCAAGCAGATATATAAATTGTTCGCAAGTTAAAAATTTCTTTGCATTTTTTAAATCCTTCTACCAAAACCCTTTCCCACACTACAAGCAAAATCCTTTACACCCACACATTGCCAGTTATTTCCCATCTTTTAGATAGGCAATTCGCATTGTACTAAGTTTTCGCGTACGGCTGCATTCGAGAGTTTTTGCTTTTTTTTTTTGTTATTTCCAGTACTTTGTTTTATGCAAATTTTTCGGCAAATGTGTGGCGTGACGTAATAGATAAATTATATATATATATACGTGACGGGATAGGCGGTATTCCATCTAAAGGCATCAATTTTCGTTGAACACCATCTCCGCTGAACAATACGTCCATTTCTTTAAAAACTAACAGCAGGTTAAGCAGCCGTAATGGTAGTTTGACAAGCAGTGGATTGGTTTATTTGGGTATTTTCCCATAAGAAAGTTAAATCAACGAGTCTTTGAATTCATATTTATTAGAACACATAAAATAAGTTAAGTTATTCCAGCCGTCACCTTTGCACACATCGAATACTACACCTTAGTTATCCAATCTACATCATCTGATATTCTAATTTATCGGAAAAATGAAACGGGCGTCTTAGTAGTTTAAAAGTCAGCTGCATTCTGACGCTCTTCAAACCTAGAATGAAAATCCGAGACTCCACGAAAAAAACTAGCCCTTCCCCAGTCCGCGTCAGCAAATTAAAGATCCAATTAGGATTAACTTCAAGGCTATGACGTCAGACATCACCATCTCCTATTGGCAGACGGGGCGTGGCCTCCCGTAAGATCTTAATACTTGTGCGGAATAGAAGTACCCAGTTCACATACGTGCATAAACACACCCGCAGACGATCCAATAAAAATAAAATTAAAATCTCTATATTGAAAGAAGATCTCGAAATCGTTTTTCGCTCTTTTTGAGAAACAATCAATAGATTATTACTAAATTAAATAAAATAAGAAAAAATAAATTTAGCTGTTAAAATATTAATACATTACGAAACTGAGATTAAAAGTATGTTCCATAAAGTTAGAATTAAAATCTCTGAGAAGGCAAAATGGCGCAATTTGTTTTATTTTATTACATATATATAGTGTGTAAAATAGAATGTTTTTCTTAGGCTGGCTTGACTTGCGAACAATTTAAATACCTGCCTGTCAGTTTATTTATTTATTTATTCACACATCAAGTGATGATATCTGGAAAATGGTTGGTTTCGGATGGGTAGTTCCATGACATTTATTAACGTACTTGACGAGATCTTTTTTTTTAAAACTACACTCGTCCAAATCCACAAATTACATCTGACAACATTCCCTAGTAAATCTTACTCTAATGAAGTAACAAAAATAGCAATTGCACAATAACTTAAATTTTAGACTATGTTCATTTAAATACAATTATTCTAATTGGTAAATAATTCAGACGAGCTATAATTTTCGGACTGGGCTAAAAATTGCTGAACCAGAAGGTCGAATCAAGACCTCTTAGCTGAAGATGTCAATGCTCTGCCAACTGAACTATTCCGGACGAATCTGGAGTATTAGCTCACATAATTCAAATTTTGTCCAACACATTATAAATATAATCCGCAACGACATTCACATCGTTTCTCGAAATAAGAAAATATATTACAAGTAGGAATCTATACTGCCTTAAAATACGTTATATTCATCGCTATATTTGGTTTTATTCAAGATTTGTTTTGAAAAATAGCACCAGTGTAGCGAGCGTAGCCTGCCAGTTTTAACTACAACGTATAAAGCAAAACAGAAAGATTTTAAAGAATTGTAATAGATGGAATACTTTTTTATAACTTAATATATTTTTAAATGTAGCAATATTTTTAAGTATAATTCAAAACAATTAAATTTAATAGGTTTTTAATTAAAAAATTGATTCTTCTAGATCTATTAATTATTTGCTGAGGGAGGAACTAACAGAATTGTCAGAGGTATAATGCAAAAGATGGATTATTTAATTATTTATTAATACAGTAAAATGAGAAACAGGGTAAAACAAATTACAGATATAATTTTATGTTTTACAAGGGGGTTGCGAGCTATGCTCGCTAACTCCCTTTCAGACAGCCAAGATTCTGAAAGAACGCTAATTTCATTGTCTTAAAAAATGAATTATAATTAAAAAAAAAAGGCGATCTTGCTATAAATAGATTTCTATTCATATTGCTTTTATAGAAGGCTTTTAAAGACAATTAAGTAGCTGTCAGGAGATACAAAGTCTCTTTTCGTCTTTCATTCTTTGATTAAAAAATTAGTTAAAACACTGAAAATAAGCTAATATAATATGAATTGAGCCTTTGTCTCTTGGTATATATATCATATAGTTTTGGATTGTGAAATCTCATGTACGGCCAGGGGCGTTCCGACCCAGTGTGCAAAGTGTGCGGCGCACACAGGCGCCGAAGCAGTAAAGGCGCCGAAAGATTTCAGTTGAAAAGCAAATATTAAAAAAAAAATCTTTAATTTATTTATACTAAAATGTATTATATTTTCTCGGCATCTGAATTATTTTTTTGTAGTTTTACCTTATAGAAATTATTTATAAATATTCATTTCTTTTTTTAAAATTTTTTATTCTACTTATAAGTCCTCTAATAAATCATTTAGACAAGACCTGCCCAATCTTTATAAACAGAGGCGCACTTCATATAGTTATAAATAATAAAAGGCGCCACATAGCTGAAAATATGCAACACCATTATCTGACTGCAGTGGAAAAGCATAATATACAGCTTTATTACCGTAGGAGCTAAATTTCACTTGTTTTTTATTATTATTTATAAGAAACAATAGTCACTTTACTTCAGAATTTATCATAAATAAGAAGAAAATTATTATTCGGAAATACTGGTAAAAGTTTCTCCTACAATATCAGTCCATGAATAGAGGTAGACTTATATGTTAGAAACGTTTCATATGATGCGCGTACATCTCACGCTGATAGCTATAAGTCCCCTATGATTCAGAAACTATTTTAAAATAATTTGCAACAGTAATTTAATTCAGAGTAAATTTAAAATTAGATTTTCAGAGGACAGTCTATCTTCAAAATTTTTGTAGATGAAGAAGCTATAGAAACCTTAATCACTGAATAACAACTTAATAGCATTAAATAATTAAGGTCATCGATAAGTATTACAAGAAAACTATTTAAATATTTTTTACTTTTAAAAATGCATCCCTTAAAATGGATTTTTAATCTTAAAAATAGCTAGTATAAGAGGATACATTCGAATGGGTGCCAAGAAAACTTAAGGGCGCAATCGCGGCGTCCGCGGGAGACGCTTTGGAGAATCCTGAATAGAGAAACAATGCAAAAACAGAACTTGGGGGCTATGCACAGGGCCGTAGCTAAGGGGGTGCTATGGGCGGCTCAGCTTTCCCTCAAACATTTTAAGCCTCCCTGGAAAAGATTCCAAAGTCACTAAATTGATTTCTATTCCAAAAATTCAAATGAAATTCTGTTTAAAAATCTAATTAAGTTTTGAGGCCCTTTCACAGCTTTTGCAAAATTACTAAATTGTAGCAAAAATAAGTGAATAAAATGAATAGTGCTTACTTAACAGGCGATTAAATAATCAATTATAGATATTAAAAATTAATTTTATTTAAAAATCTTAGTACTTTCAAGCCTTTTCCTTTTTGTTAAGTAAGCACTATTCATTTTATGTTAAAAGCAAGGAGAAAATTTCATTCCGTCATATATTTTGTACTTATTTACAAAAATAAGTGTTTCAAAACTTGCTCATCCTATTTACACATATGAAGCTAACAAGTTGTTTAAGATTTCACTCGTTTTACACTCTAATTTTTCATCATCCTATTCTTTTCTTAGCGTAAAATGAAACTATTACAACAGTTTAATGAGAAACATAGTAACTACAGAGTGAACATGTACTAATTTATCTTTCTGCGTTATAGAGAGAAAGAGAGAAAATACGACCCCCCCCTTCCCATTATTCACTTCTAGCTACGGCAATGGCACATACATAACGTTATTACTTTAAGGGGAAGGGGGAGGGAATCTAGCATATGATAACGGAAGATATCTCTAGTGAGGGATGGGGGTGTCTTGTGGGGTGTCTCTAGGGTGCTATAGTGATTTCGCAACTGAGAGGGGAGAAATTTTAGGGATAGTTAGGGAAAACCTCTAAGATACTGATAACGAACTATGAAAGGCAACCATTTCGTTTCTACTTCAGTACCATTGAGGTCAAAAAGATTTTTACTGTAGTGTGAGGCGCGGGGGGAACTTTAGAAGTAATTGCTTCCCAGATCGGTTTACGATAAGCAGTGGGTCCCAGATCGGTTTACGATAAGCAGTGGGGTGGGATTGACTTCTTTTTTACTTTCTGATTTATTTCGTTTTTACTTCTTCGCAATTCCAAACTTATAATTATTGAAAGAAGTTTACGAAAAAAAAAATATATATATGCCTTTTTTTAAACTTTATTTACTTACAGGGTGTCCAGCAAATAACACCCTGATTTCAAAATTAAATTTCTCAAAAACAAAGATCAATAGAATTATGCAGTAAACGGTTTGTTTATCAGGTAAGCTGTAAAAATCTTATACAAAAGTGTCGAACGGTAAATATTTTGAAAAAAATGTGTTCTGATTACAAAGAATGCTTTGATTTGACATTTTTCTTGCTTTAGATTGCTGCCAGATAATATGTTTTTCTGTTTAAAATGCCATATTTCATAGCTTTTTTAAATTAAATTTTTGAAATTTCGAAATTCTAAAAATTTACTTCGAAAAATCTGTAAAATTTGCACTGTAAGCTGAAAAATTATTTCTCTGCAGGCAATCTAAAACAAGAAAAATGTCAAATCAAAGCATTCTATGCAATCAGAACGCAATTTTTTCAAAATATTCACTGTTTGAAATTTCTACAGCTTGAGATTTTTACAGCGTACCTAATGAAAAAACCGTTTACCGCATATTACTATCGATCTTTGTTTTTTGAGAAATTTAATTTTGAAATCAAGGTGTTATTTGCTGGACAACTTGTACTTTACTTCTTCGCAATTCTAAACTTATAACTATCGAAAGATGTTTACGAAAAAAAAATGTATGCCTTTTTTAAAATTTATTTACTTACAGAAACAAATTGATTTATCACAGGTAAAAGAAAAGTGAAATAATTATATAATTTTCTGTTGATTATTTTATGGAATGTTAAAATTCTAATAAGTTTATTTTACATTAGTTTTTATTTCATTTACTATATTTACATTTCAAGTAATTTTAATATTCTTAAAAAGATTTTGCGAATACAATAAACTCTGTTTAAAGCGGAATCAATCGATACCGAGAAAATTTTCCGTAGTAGACAACATTCCGCCTTAGACAAATTTTATTCTATCTCTATGGATTTGCAGGGACTTGAGAATCTTTCCAAAATTAATAATGAATTTCCATAATACATAGAGTCCGCCTAACAGAATTTAATGAACTTGTAAAAAATATGCACTAACTTTTAAAGAGCTGTCTGAGATCGATTGAGATTGATTTTTTACTTTTTAAACTAAAATATTTTTCTGTGAGATAAAATTTTTGGGTAGTAATTATTCTAAAATATTTTTTTATTTGCCATAGATAATTTGTACAGCACATTATACTGCTACAAACGTTTTCTCTGAAAGAGAAAAATTTATCTGAAGATTTAAGATCATTTTCATTTTTTTGTATCCCAAAAAGTATATGAACTTTTAAATAATAAATCATTATCGCATTAAATTTCATTCCTCTGCACATACATTAAGAACCACTAGATCAGTAAAAAGGAGGAACATACAAGTATGTATATTTTAAGAAATTATCAATAAATGCATACGCTGTTTTTTTTTTTTTTTTTTAACGATATAATAGAAATTTTGGATTTGTTTAATGTATATACATATTTAATTAATATTCATATTTAATTAATTACTTTATTAATTATAAAACTGCTTGAAATCTAAACTGGTTGTTTCTGTCACATTTCCCAATTCATGTTTATTTATAAACACATAATGTAACGCCGCCTTACAGAAAGTTTAATCAACTTTATCGGTTTCTAAACATTTTTAAATAAAAAGTTCTATAAAATATCTCTTAAAAAATAATGCCAACAAATGTTACTTTGTTTGTTATGTTTTATTTAATAAAGTGTCAGAAAGTTTCGTGTTCTTGAGTGAAGAAAAATACATTTCTCAGAACAGCCTAAACGGATTGTTTAGGAAAAAATTCACATTAAAGCAGAACCCATTAGAAAATACTTTCTCTTATAAACAAGCCTTTTTAAAGAACATATTTAACACAAAGTCGAATTTTTATTAGTTTAACTATTCTAAAATAACAACATGACAATTGAAGTTAACTATCGATCTATTATTTAGCTGCGAATAAATATATTTTAATATAAAAGATTTTAATATAAAAAGATCATGATATATTTATGTAATAGAACTGCATATAATAATATAAGCTCAATTCCTTTTAGAAATTGAAAAAATAATAATAATAGCACATCTTAAAATATACATTAACAAGTATGAAAAATCATGCGTTAAGCGTAGATTATGAAACACTTTCAACACTTCCTGGAATCTGGAACAAATCTTCGTTATTTAAATAAATAAAGTTTTACTATCGATACCCAAATATGTATTTCGATACTTTTGAACACACCTGTATTTGATCTGCCGGTTGATATATATCCTATATAATGCGAAAGTTTAGTTTAGCAGGAAAACGCCTAATAGGTTAAAATTTCTCTTTCAGCAATTTATACTAATGTATGAAAAATACTTCAAAAATTTTGTCCAGCCCTGTAGTTTATCTAGACCTTTTTATTTATTTTTCACTCTTCAGTATTTTTTGAAGTCGGTTCAATTTTTGAGAGAAAAGTTTATTTTTTTCTTTTTAGTTAAAAGTTAACGATTTTCTGAAGTCGGTTAATCAAGATTATAATACAGGAAAATTATTGTAAAACATACACGTTTGTCAGGAGTGGGGTTTGAACACGCGATCTCTTCCTTCAAGAAGTTGAGCTTAAATCTGGCACCTTAGACCGCTCTGACATTCCGTCCGCCCTCTATTCATCGAACTTATTCAACACTTTTAATTAGCGAAAAATCACTAACTATTAGTTCTTGCCTAATTACGAAAAAAGTACTGAATCAATTTCGACGAAATGTGAATCTAAACCATTATCGAATCCACTGGAACGCACACACAAAATTCCATTAAAGTCGGTCCAGTCGTTTAGGAGGAGTTTAGTGACATACACACGCACAGAAGATTTATATATATATATATATATATATATATGTATATATATATATATAAAATATGTCCACTCTCAACGGTGGCCAAGGGCTAGTCCCTAAACCGTTAGTGATAGACATACATTTCCAGGTACGAAAATGTTTTAAATGAGGTAAAGAAATACTTCAAAAGCAATTTGGTTCAATAAAAAAATTTCTTGAAATTTAAATTTTATACGATCCCCTGAACCTATAACTTATAGTTAGTATAGTTTTCCTGTTACACTGACTAGTAAGAGAAAAAAAGGCCCATTATTCTACGATTAAAATTTTCCGTGTAATAGCTCTTTATAGTAGGATCATATTTTTTGTTGCTAATTAAGGGTTTAGTAGAAATATAATTTCGTCATTTAAATAAGTAAGAAAAATCATGCGTTAAGCACAGATTATGAAAAAATTTCCAACACTTCTTGAAATTTTAACAATACTTCGTTATTTTAGGAAATAATTTATACTGTCCATAACCAAATATATATTCCAATATTTATGAACAGCCCTGTATTTGACCTGTGGGTTTATATACGAATTATATAATAGGGAAATTTATTTTAGCAAAAAACTCCAAACTGGTTGAAATTCCTCTTTCAGCAATTTATACTATAGTATTAATTGATAAATGAAGCATACTTATATAATTTTGTTCAACCTGTATTTTTTCTAGTATTTTTATAACACGCCAGTATTTTGCTAAAATTTAATTCAAACAAAAACATTCTTAAATTAATTAAATTACATTTACAGAAATTATTATCCATATTTGTCCAGAAATTTGGGAAAAATTCTCTGGACTATTCGAAAGCCATTCCAAAAGCAACTTATCAATGCAAAGTGAGTTTGCAAATTTGAAACTCTCCTTATGGTAGCGATTGATATTTGTAAGTTTATCTTTTGATAATTCAATTATAGTCTAATTATTTTTCTTAATATTTTTCTTTGAAATAATTTTTCCATTGCAATTAATCTACTGATAATTCAATTATTGTCTTATTATTTTTCTAATGTTTTTCTTTGAATTATGTTTTCAATTGCGATTAATTGGGCAATATAGAAATCATTTTTAGGTTTATCCTGATTTCTATTCAGAAATTAATCGCAATTAATGTGTCTATTTAGCACTGCCCTTGACCATGAGCTAAAGACCACATTTCTAATATTATTCCAATTTGTTCCAACTCCTATGTTTCATATAGTTTGTCATTAACAAGTTATTCCACATATTGATGTTGATTTGTAGTATTATCTAATGGTTCTCTCTCTCTCTATATATATAAATATAATAATTTATTTTTTTCCTATAATAGAGGGCAGCACCATAAGCATCTAATTTAATTAATATATTAATCCTTTAGATGGCAGCACTAAAATAATTTTCTGCTAGAAGTTGTAGTAATATATTCTAGTTAATTAATATAGTAATATTAATAATTGATAAAAAATAAAAATATAATATTTCTAATAGTAGCATCTATTTTTTTCTAATTATATTATGAATTATATAGTATAATATATGTTTTACTAATTTTTATAATTATTGTTACAACTTTATTTTATTATCTATGTGATTTATACTATGACCATAACCTTGACTGTTAGTAAGTCACATGTAGTTTGTATCTGATTGCACTACAAATCTTGCTAGGATATGGGTAATGGTAAATATCTTCGTATATATATCCTTTTTTTTAATGGAATAATGTATTATTGTTATTTTGTCATATTGATTTTATTTTCTTCTATGTGTATCTTTCTACTAATTTGTCATCTGAATAGCTTCCAGCCAGTCGGGTGTATTGTGAGTCGAATTCTTAGCTTTCAGCACGGCTCATAACAGAAACTGGTTGGATGTTTTTGCTTTTTTGTTAAACTATACACCCCTGACGAAGTAGTTTAATAGAAAAGCCTTATACTGCCTTTTTATCCATTTATCTTTCATTATTTTGGTAATCTGCCTTCTATTTCACTTCAAACTTCAACTGTTTTCAATAAGATAATTATAAAAATACTGGTTTCATAGGTTTATTGTATGGTAATATATGAATTACTCTGGTTATATAATGTCCATTTATCCACATATTTCTTAGTAATTTGGTAATCTGCCTTCTATTTCTCTTCAAACTTCAACTGTTTTTAACAATATGATTATAACAATACTGGTTTCATTGGTTCTTTTATTGGTATTGTCTGAATAACTTTGGATGTATTTATAAAAGTATTTATATATATACATATATATATACTTTAACAATGTACGAATAAAAATGAAATGAAGTTTTTTTTTAAATTGTTGTTTTATTACTATTATAATAGACTATTAGATTAAATTCTTTAAGTAGAATTTATATCTATCATTTTACACTATCAATAATAAATAAATGTCATTCTGGTACAATTTATCACATTATCTCAAACTTTTATGAAGAAACATTTAGACCAGAAATTATTACGGATATATTGCAGGAATTTGTAATTAATTGGAAAAATATAGTTGGCAACTAAAGCTTCACAGAAACTTCCATATTATATTTTTTATGATTTGACAATTTTGTTGCAAAATACTACTTATTTTGAAAACTGCAGATTTTTTTTTTCAATTCGTACTACTAATTCACACTCTCTCTAAATATATTTATATAATCTTGTTAAATTTTTCATTCGTTAATAAAATTCCATTTATTCATTCAACCAAGTTCAAATACATTTTTAAAAACTTTTAGCGGATGACATTTGATGTTACAGTTTTTTTTTAATATTAACTTATTAATTAAATTAAATTAATTTTATTTTTGTATGTGAAAAGAAACTGCAACAAAATACAAGCGACCATTAAAGAAAGAAAAATAAAAAATAACTAAAATAAAAATTTTCTTTGATGACCTAATTAGAAATTAACTTTAAAAAAATTAATATTACTTTTTTTACGGTTTATGTGAGTCGAATCATTCTAATTTATTGCTGTTAATTTTATTGCTAATTATTGTTGTTCAATAAATTTATGATTTATATAATTCTCATTCCATTTATACCCAATGGTTTATATAAAATAATTTTCTGAAGATGTAAGAAAGGGCAATAAAGAGCTGAATGACGTTTTGATATAAAGGCTAACAATATTGCTAGCTCGCTTGCATATATACACAAACATGATTTAAGCATTGAATGCACACACACACACACACACACACACACACACACACACACACACACACATATATATATACTAGTATTAAAAAATGCTCTGACGAGCACCAAAAAGGGTTAATATGTTTTTAAGTATGGAAAAAGGTTTGATAAGTGCTTCTGTTAATTACTGACCATGAGGAAGGACAAGGGATTCCTTCTTGGCTACAACTCACTTCAATGCCAACTTTTAAAAAATCATATTCGCGCTTTTTCCGTGAAAACAAATCAGTCGCAGTTACTATAAAAATGTATAGTGTAAAAACATAATCAGTAAAGATACAACTTAATTAGACAATAAATGTAAGGGAAGACGACATAGTGCCAAAAACCTAGTTCCTGCAGGTATCACATTCATGCACTGCACCAAGTATGCCCTAAGTGTATAATTGCACAGAAAATTGATTTGTAGTATAGTGCAGAGTTAACTGTGCAGTTAACATCAGGGATGTAGTGCAGGTTATACGCCGTATACCTTCTGGACTTTTTAATAGAACACCATATACCCTCTGTTTCTCAAGAAAGCTTACAGTATACACATTCTAGGGTATCCCTCTGCTTAGAGCATATATCCTATGTTATTTTTACGACTACACTCCTGGTTAACATATAAAGCTCGGTGGGAAGTGCTACTAAAGAACCGCAAATTTTTTTATATGGAAAAAGCGCAAATATGATTTTTTCAAAGTTGGCATTGAAGTGAGTTGTAGCCAAGAAGGAATACCTTGTCCTTCCTCATGGTCAGTAATTAACAGAAGCACTTGTCAAACCTTTTTTCATACTTAAAAACATATTAACCTTTTTTGGTGCTCGTCAGAGTATTTTTTAATATCAGTCATTTAATTTTTTGATAAAAACTGAAGATTTTCTAATATCTTAAAAAGAAAAATTATTGCTGCTGTCGAAATTTATAAAATGATAACAACAGCATAAAATTCTGATGTATCAGAATAATTATAAAAGTCATTGCATTGCTATACAAAATGCATATGAAAAATAAACCATGGATTTGAACGAAAAAAGTACAGAACTTTATTAAAAGAATTAAAAGCCATACCAATTAAATACATTCAAGGTAATTCTCAAATAAAACATTCACAACTAGAAAAATTCTAGAAATTGGATAACAATTAACATAAGAATATTCCCGAAGGAATAATAATTTAACACAAAAGCATTTCTAAACAAAACGAACTTACATCCGACGGGATTTGAACTCTCTACTCGCTGCTGAGCAGCCAAATGCTTTACCTCGAGAGTCCTAGTTTAACACCAGAGATGTTGCAAATTTTGCTATAGTACCTATATAAATACCAGCATAAGTCTTGTGACTGTCATCAACAGCTCCGATCTGATTGTTTTATTTTATATATGCCCGACGGCTATTTTCCTACTTTTATTTTAGCTACTCGAAACAATCGCCAAATAGGTTTCCTTCGCCATAATTCCATTTTAAATATAAAGCTGTCACTAGTTTTATTTAAAATACATGACTTTCATTAAAAAACACATGAATTAAAAATACATATATCAGATACATTTAACTTGCACGTTTTTCTTTCATTTTATTAAAAATACTATAAATAAATATATAACTACTTAATTTATCCCGTCGACCAAAGAACGATAGACAAACTGTAAGATTATATGCCAATAATGGATGAACATAAATGTTACACTTCTTTGACATTAAACCCGCTACACTTGTTTGTTAAGTGATCAAATGATTTTAAATTCGATGATTTATTTATATTTTTATTAATGTTTGACTTATTTATTTGTTCTTTTGTTATTTAATATAAATTTTATGCCAATAAGCGAATAGCTCTTGATATTAATTGAGAAAAATATAATATATAATTTATTAAAGTTACTTTATGGTTGTATCCGTCGACATTATTTGGTTAAATAAAAAGCATTTAACTCCTTACAAATTTCCGCTAAAATTGATATTTTTGGTACCTTCGTATTAATGCCACCGCAGTAGAAGTTGTGCTAATGCGCCAATAAAGAGTGATCTTGTTGTTCATGCCTTTTTAGTGTTTTTTTTTTTTGCTCATTTTGACGTCCTTTTTAGTATTTTAGTGCTTTTTTAGCCTATTTTTGATGCCTTTTTTTGTGCGCGTGCGAACAAGATTGCTCTTTATTGGCACATTAGCGCAACTTCTGCTGCGGTGGCGTTAATGCGTAAGCACCATATTTTTTATGCTCTTTAATAATTTCTAATACAGTAAAACCTCTATAACGGACACTCCCGAATAACGGGCACCTCTATTTAACGGACAGTTTTCAAATACCCACTTCCAAAACTTTAATTTTTGTATGTTTAACCTCTGAATAACGGACATTCCGAATAGCGGACAGTAATTTTGGCAAAAAAGAATAAAAAATTATTTTTTAACGAGGAAAAAGAATAAAAATCCTCTACATTTATTAGGGTAATATATCACAAATTTTGTAATCTCAGATAAATGTGTGGAAGAGCTGTAGAAAATCTCCTCCCCCCCTACATTTATTTCCCCCACACACACCCTCGGATGATTAGAGATTGTATGCTTTTAAGAAGCAGAAAAATACAATAATTATATATATATATATATATATATATATATATATATATATATATATATATATATATTTTTAAAGAAAAAGATGATTTAAAAGGATTAAAACGACAGAGTTAAAACTTCACGTTGAAGAACAAATTACATGTAATCGCAAGTAAAAGCATACTTTTGTAACTTTTTTTTTTTTTTTTTTTTTTTGTAAGAATGTAATAAGCAAAGGATAAAGGTATGCATAATTTTATTTCAGTTTTATTGCTTTAAAAATTATTTTAATTTCTGGTTTAATCATATAATAGAGGTTTTAGGACATTTTTAAATCGACTAATGAAACATTAAGCATTCATTAGCAACTTTTCTATTGCTGAGGTTTTCCCAATAGCGGACAATTTCTGCGCTCCCAAGGTGTCCGTTATTTAGTGGTTTTACTGTATTACATTTAAAATACTTCAATGTTATTCACATATGCGATATCTTACAAATATCTCTTTATGGTTTGATTTGATAAATTCTGCATTAAAATATGAAAACTTTTATTAGTATGCTTTTGTTCGAAATCACCTGAATAAATCAAATTTTATATTTGGTACGTCTCGACATCATAACTAAACGTCATCATTAAAGTAATCCTTTTCGTTAATGACTTTTATTTTTTTAACTTCATTAATTTTCTAAACTTAAAATTTTTTAATGGCAACATTTTTCCTTTTGAGTAATTTGGCGAATAGTTTGGCGATTTCTATAAATGGGTGAAATTGGTCGATCTGATAATCAAGTAGCACCGTACGTAATGTAAATAAAATAAGTATGCATTTTTGGCACAGATGTCATATACGCACCATGTAGGCGAATTTGTTTTTTTCTGACGCCAATATCATATGCACATCGGAGTATTTAACTGAATCCAGAGTGTCGTTATTTTGCTTGATATATCAACCCGGATGTTGTTCTTTACTTTAAAAAAAAAAAAAATTCTTTTTTTTTTAAATATATAAATTGTTTTGTTCTATTAAACAAACCTTTTTTTATTTATTGTTATTACCTTTCAAAAAATATATACCGGGTGTCCCAAAAATGACTGATGGATTTTAAAATTCAATAACGTGCAAACGGTGACAGCTATTTAAAAATTTTTTGCAGGAGGATTATGTACAATGTCAGGAGTTTTTTTTTTTTTTTTTTTACCGTAACTTTTGATTTTAGTTCGAATTTCAAACAATAGATGGCGCTGACAGCAATTGAAGCCCAGGTCGACGCCGAAACTGACCTCACTGAACACTGATCACCCGACCTTCAATCGCTATCAGCGCCATCTATTGTTTGAAATTCAAACTAAAATCAAAAGTTACGGTAAAAAATCTCACATTATACATAACCCTCCTGCAAAAATTTTTTAAATAGCTGTCACCGTTTGCAAGTTATTGAATTTTAAAATCCATCAGCCATATTTGGGACACCCGGTATGTAACTGGTATTCCAAAACGAGATTTTCGCCATATTGGTTTTAGAAAAAAATTAACGCCAATGTGATTCGTATATGATATTTGTGCCACATTTTAATATATAGAAACAGAAAAAAATCGTACGAAAACAAAAATTAAAGATCATCAGGTTTGTTTTCAGAGCTATTTATATATTTTGGCATCATACCCTCCCTTTTTGAAGCCAAAATAGCACCAAGCTTTGGCAAACAGATTTATATTAATCAGACATTCATAAAATAAGTAATAATTCAATTGACCTAGAATAATTTAACGTACCTTCAAAAAAAAAAAAAAAAAAAAAAAAAAAAAAAAAAAAAAAAAAAAAAAGCTGACACATTCTCACGTCCGAATCATCAGGGAGCGCCCGACTCACCATTCTTGTGTTGCGCCAAACCGAATTTCTTACCGGTACGCCCTTACCTTACATCTCAAAGGCTCAAATAAATGTAAAACCATATTTTTACGCTTATCTTTTAATTGTCCTGTAGATTTTTCCATTCATGTCTAATTATTCATAAAATAATAACTGTGAAAAGTATTGGTATGAACGTTTGTACTTAATAACTTTACATATCTTTTTGTCTTGTACAATTAAAAAAAAATAATATTAATGTCAATCTTGTGTTAAATCAGTCTTCGAAATAAAATATTACGTGATGAAAAAACACGGTTACGTCGCTTTAGCGGTTAAAAACATTTGCTATTCGGTCTTTCGGCGCCATTTTTGATTTATTCGCTAAACCACGACCGGACTGATCTCATAGCGGCCTACACAATTCGCAAAATCTCAATGCATTTGAAAGAAACAGTTGCGGAGGCTGTTTGCCGAGAGAAGGCGCTACATAACCTCCTCAATTCCCGATTTTTGTTATCAGATATACTTTTTTTTTTATTATTCCTCCTACAATTTATTAAAAAAAAAAAAAAAACACTTTTTAGGGCTTATTATATACTTTTTTCCCTTACATATATTTTTAAAATTATTTAGTGTATTCAATCATATTAAATGTATCAAACTTTGGGAACGTTTAAGTGGAAAATAAAATTGACAATTAATATTTTCTAGGCTAAAAATGCTATTTAAATGCTAATATTTCTGCTTCATCAAATTTAACTAGTTATTTTTTGCTTTTGTATATTTTAAGTTAATGTGTGTGTGTATATATATAACCATTAATTGTTAATAAAGATTCTTGAAATAAAGATTTTTTCAAGAATTAAAAGCAAATTTCCTTCATATACTTTCGTGGTTTCTGTATATTAATGACTTTTTATGTGTAGATGTAATAATTATACTATTTATGCAGAGCCGTGCGAAGGGGGCGGTCGCCCCGGGCGTGGAAATTGAGGAGGCGCCAAATTTATATTACCATCGTCGTTTGTTTCTTCTTCTTCTTCTTCTTTTTTTTTTTTTTTTTTGTTTTTTTTTTTTTTTTTTTTTTTTTTTTTTGAAAAATTATGTATACAAATATATTGGGATATTTCTGTGAAAAAAAAAACATGCATTCTCAAAATAGCATGCTGCTTCTTTCTTGGCATCCAAAAGTAGTTATACAATACTGTTAGAAACATTATTTATATTTTTATATTATATAGTTTTTTAAATAAAATCTTTTAAAGTTTCAAATAAATCACAAATATGTGTTCAATGGACTTTAATTGCGTTTTTACACTTTTCAATTTTGTGATACCTGTCACAAAGAGAAATGGTGGTTGGGGGAGGGGGGGGGAGCCAATTTACAACATCGTCCCGGGCGTAATTTTCTCTACGCACACCGCTGTATTTATGGAACGTCAGTGGCGTAGCTAGTGGGGGGTGTAGAAGCGGTCCACCCAGGGTGTCATCCTCTAAGGGGTGACAAACAATCCTTATTTGCAATTATATATATATATATATATATATATATATATAATCTTATAAAATTTTGAAAAAAAAATTCTGAAATGAAATAAAATTTCTAGCGCATCACGTAACAGAGTAAATTTTCTTTTCTTGGAGATTCTGAAATTTTACACAGAATGGGGTGTCTAAATAAGATATGCACCAGGAACAGAAACCTACCTTTCCAACGAGTGAGAGCAAAAGCAAACTTAAAGAAAAAAAAAATCTATATATAGCATTGACTTATTCAAACTATTGGATGAGTTATGAGTCGCCCCTGTTGTTTCTTATATGAGACGTCTGAAGGTAAATAAGGAAAAGTTAGGTCTTTTCCAGTGTTGTAGATGCCGTGAATTTCTTTGCCCCCCCCCCCCTTTTATTTTAAGCGATTGTATTGGCATACAGTACAATCTATAGTAAAAGGTAATATAACCTATACTTTATTCGGTGTTTGCACCCCTGAATTCCAAGAAAGCATTAACTTTAGATTGTGAACTATATTGCGACTCAAAAGTATGTGGACAGGTGATTTTATGGAATAATAGTTCAAAAATTAAGCAATAAAAACAGAAAAAAATACTATGCTTATTACGATAAAGAAAAACAGTATATAAATTTTCAGAAGTTTTGTTAAAAAATCAAAATCGACTTTCACATAAATGTATGGACTTTTTTAGAATTTTGTATTTAAATTACAATTTTGTATCCATTTTTTCGAATTATCTATAAAACCACAATAGACATGCAAAAAATGTTGAAATTTTATTTGCAATAACATAGAATTGTGATCGAAAAAAAAAAGGATTTTGGGGGGGGGGACACCATTTACATCCGCCCCAGGTGTAAATGGTGGTTCCATTTTAGCTACGCCACTATGGAACGTTATATGAATATTATCAATAACTTCATATATTAGAACATAAAAGAAACTTACAATTTTTTTAATTATATTTTTTTCTGCAAATCACGCTTCTATATTGCTCAAGAATATTAGAAAGTGTTTCATTTTGTATTATATAAATTGAAAGTTTTGTTTTTGTGTCAAACAGAGTTGTTTTTCTTAATTTTGTAAAAAATATCCACCTCTTCCCTATAAATGAATATTTATTTGTTAGAAATGTGTTTCTGTACACGGCAAATTAAAAATTATATGTATTTACGTTTGCATTAATTATGCGTTATTTATTTGCATTAATTATTTGCATTAAAATGATAATGTTGCTTTATTATCCGCCATTACTGAAACTATTGTCATGTACCTCTAACAAACTTGCTACGTAACCCCAAGGGTATATCGTACCCCTGGCTGGGAACTGTTGAACTATGAGAATTTATAAATGAGACATTTGTTATTACTTTAGTTTTTATAACTTATTTATCGACAAGTTCAATATTTATCAATTTCTTGTCACTTTTATCTGATCACTTTTTTACGGTGTCACATTTTTGCACTCCTGTTTTACAGATCACCCCCCCCCCCATACACACACTTTCCTGTCATCGTGCACACACACACATGCACTTAAACTTTTAAAAATTTTAATATCTAAAAATAATAATAATAAATAAATAAGTAAAAGTTCAACCACATGCGAAAACTGAGAAAAAATCCAAAATTATTCATTTCATGTTTTTAAAAATTATTTAAAAATACTGAATGCACAACCGTTATAATTGTTATGTTTGATGCACTGTGTAACCGGGAAAAAAGTTCTAACTTAATAAAAAAAAATTCTCAAAGTCTTGTAGAAATATGTTCCGACTCAATTTCTACAAAAATTTTTTGATTTTACTTAACATACAATAAAGATTCTTTTAAATAGTACCTTTAATCCTTTTGACAGTCGAGCAAAAAGACAAAATTGTAATGTTGTTTTCTCTGTAAGTGTTTGTTTGTATGTATGTCGGCCAATTTTCTACACAGTGGGATATAGGCCCTAATGGGTGGGATGCCCTCCGTGGGGGATCCTTCTAAGGGAACCTAAACCGTATTTACGCAAGGTTTGTAGAAAACCACGGAAAACTCCGAACGGTTAGGCCGACGTTCGCGATTGGGTTCGAACTCAGTACCTACCGTCAACCAGTTTGGAGGTTAGAACCTCGCAGCCACTGGTGCGGCTTTTCTCTGTAAGTGTTTTTAAAAGATTAAAAAAAAAATGTGTTTTCTCCAACATGATATACAATTTTTTATTACACATAGGTCTAAAAACATCGAGATTAATAATCATAAACTAATTTATTAAAATTGGATTATATCTGTAGAATTATATTAATTTAAATAATGCTAATATTGCAGTGAAACTTGCAGCTTAAAGAACGGATACATCAGTTCGCGGCCGTGAAAAGATTAAGGAATACTGCATACATAATTAGGGAATGATTTTTAAGTATATTTTACAGGAAATACACTGTAACAACATTAATGATTACTTAGATTCTTCGACTTTCAACATTCGAATAAAGATTTATTAAAAAATTAATATGGTTTAGAACAGGCATGTCAAACTCGTCTATCACCATGGGCCAGATTTAGCACTATACACAAAGTCGTGGGCCACATTATCAAAAATAAAGAAGCAGATTAATTTGATTACTATCACAGAAAACGATAACTGTACATTAAAAATACAGCATTGTTTTAAAAAACAAACAAGCAAACAAAAATACATACAAAAAATCTAAAACTATTTATTTGAAAAATTAAAACCCGCACCAGAAAATATTTAAAAGTAGGGTAACATCCCCAGTAATTGGCACATTAAGAATTTGTCTTTAAACTTACTTCAATTTTCATTACAAAGAAGTAAGATATTTACTTGGAAATATTTTTAAACCAAAGAATGCATATCTGTGCATATATTTTACCCACTAAAAGCAAAAAAAATTGAAAAAGTATTTTTATAAAAATATATTTATAAAAAGTTGCTGAAATCACCAGTAATTGGCACCTAGAGCACCAATGTATGACACCTTGTGATCCAGTAATTGGCATATGTTTATATTTAAAAAAACCTTACTTTTTGCATCGGGTTTAATCGCTTTAAATGAATTTACTGTAGATGAAGATGCCATATTTCAGGTTTTTGAGAGTAAGAAATCAGCATATTAGTCTGAAATGTGAACACTTTAAAACTATACAATATACTTATATTAATACCCAGTAATTGTCATGCTGTCCCCAGTAATTGTCATATGAAGCTTTAATGGATTCCAATTACTGATAATATTTCATATTTTCAACAAAAAAAAAATGATAAACAAAATTAGTCTATAACTTTAAAAGTACTTCCAAAAAAGTGGTTTAATCTCAAATTCCTTGCGAATTCCTTGTAATTGGAATAGATGCCAATTACTTGGATCTAGCAAAATTGAAGCACCATTAATTGACATCTATCATTAATTCGGAAATCCAAATATTTGTGTCGAAAATACTTTTACACAATTAAAGTAACCCTTTTCAATTAAACAAAACTGTTGTCAATTAAAATTTAAAATATATTATAAATCAGATAATAATGAGTTGAAAAGCATGCCTTCCTTAAGCCAAAGAAGAAGCATTTGCAACAAAAATGGCTAATTTGATACAAGTCATAATTGTTTCTCTTTTCTAGGCACTATAGTCATCTAGTAGCATAAATCAAAGTTATAATCTTTAACATAAGTGAGCATATAACTGGTATATGGTCTTGCATTTTTTAGTAACCATTACAAACTTTTTTTTTTGCAAGTGAAACAAGCATTTCTTTTGTAAACTGAACGAAATATTTTTTTGTATAACTAACTTAAAAATTTTTAGTATGAGCCACCAAGAAAATTTTAGTAATAGCTCCAAAATTGTTTTTAATAACCTTTACGTGCGCCCGAAGGACAGGAGCTGCATCCAAACTTCTGAAGCGATAGATTTTCGGCAAAACCGCAATAGATGGCAGCACCAAAAATGCTACCTGCTCTGACAGGATTTTCATAATCCCTTTATTAACGAGTACTTACACTACATACATTCGGGACGTATTTGACGGTTTCCGGTATCGAACCCGGGACCTCTTAGCCTGGAATCCATTACTATAACCACTATGCCATCAAGGCCACACCAAGTGAGTTTTAGTAATAACTATTAAAACTGTAAAACTATTAACTCTATCCATTGCTAACTTTTTTCTAGTAATTCTTACAGATTTTCTAGTAACCGACTAAGATTACTAAAAATTTTTTAGTAATTACAAGGATCACTAAAGTTTTTTTAGTAGATCGACCCTTTTTTTTTACAGTGTGCAGGTTTCACTGCAGCATAAGCGATATTTAAATTAATAAAATTCTACAAATAAAACCCAGTTTTGAAAAATTAAGTTATGATTAATACTCTCAAAGATTATACACCTCTACATAATAACATATTTTGTATCAGGTTGGAAAAAACATCTTTTTTTAGTATTTTTAATAAATTAAAGAGAAAACAACATTACAATTTTACCCTTTTGCCGGGCAGTCAGGGGGTTAATATGTTTCACGAGCACACTTTTATCAATAAAGTTTAATTTTAAAATCTATTTATTTTTCCAAATTATTTCTAGATATTTGTGGGGTTTTCGAAATATTTGTGAGTAAATTCTTGGCAAACTTCAACAAAGTTTCTACATATCAAATACAATTCTTCAGTCTTTGAGTGTAAAAAATTATTTCAAATTGACTTTTATGAATCTGCGATGTTATGCCTTCATCATCAAGAAATATAAAGATCACACAGGGATAATTTACAATGATACGTTTATTAATCTTTAAGAATGAAATTAATTAATGAGCTTATGTCCAAAATACTCGCTTTCGACTATGCATGCAGCCAAATAATAAAAACAGGGTAACAATTTTTTGTTTTTGTTATTACTATTATTATTATTAGTTTACAAGACGAGAAATCGTGTCCCTTTCCCTTTTAAAGCCATTTATTTCCTTTGTTTTTTTAGAGACTTTTAATTAGAAATTAGTGTCGTATTTTAATTGATTTTCGATACATTTTTAATATACTAACAAATACCACGCATTACTTTATAAAGTCAGAGTGAATCAAAGAGAGCAATAAAATAATGTATTCGTTTCAAAATAAAACACGTAATAAACTATTAGGGGGGGCATAAAACGTTTACACATATATATATATATATTTAATTTTCAGATTAAGATATGCTCTTCTTAACTTTCTTATTGATTACTTTTGCATACCCTATCTCCTGAAAAGGAAATTTTAAAATGAATTACATTCGATCATATTCAAGACTGTATATTTGCATCTTTTATGCCAAACTGTTAAAAAAATTTCATCCAAAATAACAACCATTAATTTAAAAATTTAAACTTTTCTTCATTTAAATGGGGATCATTAAATTTAATGTATGTCAATACCTGCCATTAAATGAAACGAAGATTAATATTCTGAAATAATAATAGAGATTTTGAATAAAATCATTCTTCAATTTTGCAACGCTGGAATATTTGCAATGCAAAGTGATTTTCTGCATCAACTAAGAACTGAATAAAAATACGAAAATACCAAAGGCTTAGCGGGCCACACAGAAGTTCCTGGCGGGCCAATAGTGGCCCGCGGGCCACGTGTTTGACATGCCTGGTTTAGAATAAAAGAAAAAAAAAAGAAAATTAAAAACGTCATAACTTTTCAAGCTATATAATAAAAAGTAGATTTATGAAAATATTCCTATGTCATTTTATTAAAGATTTTCTCAGAAGCTACTTTCTGAATTCATTTCTCTTCGGAAACACATAAGATTAGCAGGTGTTTTTATTCAAAAACTATGTAATCGAATGGTGTCATATCCATTTTTTGATTAAAGCAATTTCAGAAAAAACTTTCAAAGTTAACGTTTTGAATAGAATATCTGGAAGCAACAGCAGTATAAAAGAGAAAAATGTGCAACCACGTGACAAGAATCTTTTATATTTCTACAAATATGTATATCTTAATTACCAAATAGTTTCTTATTTACCAAAAATGGAAAAAGGTATTCGATTCCAAATTTCTTCAATAGTCAGGCTTGTAAATTTTATACCTTTACAGTTAAAAATTAGTTAGAAAATGTATCAAACTTTCACGTTGTTGAGAAGTGAATTTAAAAATTACCAAGAAGTGTATTTTCAAAGATTAAATCATTTTCTCAAAGTGGCCAAGTCTGTTCAAAAATCAGTAAAATTTGGCTTGTCCTAAAATTTTTGCAAAAAGGGCATATGCTTTCAAATAACCATTATTTTACAATTAAATATTAAAATTCATTCTTTTTAAAGAACCGTATACTTCTAGGCTTATTAGATAAAGTTAAACGTATGAAAGGAGAGCCTACCTGCTGCCTATAAAGGAATCTTTTGAACTGAAAACTGGAATTTTCTTTTAAACTTCTTTTAAAATGTTCATCCATGCAAAATGGAAACAATAATACGTTTGAAAAAAAATATATTATACGTTTACAACTAGGAGCTTGTCTGTAACGTACTTTTTCTTTCCAATGCCATTCCATCTTAGAAGATTTTACTTTTACCACATACCATTTTTTAGATTTTTATGTCACCATTACATAGAATATCGATTAATAATATTAATGATAACTGAAACATTTGCATACTACAAATAGAGGTTTTGATTAAAAATATAAATATCGCAGCCTACGACACTTTTACATAAATAAAGAATATAACTATGAAAAAAAAAAGATTAATATAAGATTTTTTGGTCAGAACTATTCCGTAAGAGTAAATGTTCTGTAGAAATACTCCGGTCTGGCCGTGCTCGGGCGAAAACTTTTAACTTTTATAACGGGCCGGTTCGGGCCGATATTTTTTTTTATTCGGGCAGGGCCGGGCCGAATTTTTTTTACTACGGATTAAATTTCAGCCCGTGCAGACCACGGATTCATATAACATAAATGAGCAAATTTATACAAACGCACAAAACTTGTAAAAATTTAGCCTGGCTTTAACGGAATTCTGTTTTAAATAGAAATGTTAAATGATGCTTTCAAAAAAAAAAAAAAAAAAAAAAAAAAAAAAACAAGACTATAAACATACATTTGCTAGGACGAAAACCTGTGAAAACAGAATTTTTCGCAATATTTGTGCTTTTATCTTGACAGATTTTTCTAACAGGTCACGTGTGAACATTCATCATTCCGCGATTAGTTAACTTAATGAGAAAAATGTGGTAGTTTCAATATCTATAATTTTCTTGAAATAGAAGACTTTTCGCCATACTACATTTGATTATTTGAAACTTCCACAAAAACATCTGCCAACAAGTACATAAAGAGCAACAAGCTGGTTTACGTTCAATTGTTATTTAAATAAATTAATGTTTTTTAGTTTTTTTAACTGCAATAATATTATACGATTTTATACTAAACGATTTACAATTATGTTTTTTATGGACTGTTAATACGAAAAATATTACATTAAACAACTTCTCAAAATTTTCTAATTCATTTCATCAAAACTTGCAATGATGACTTACTTTCATTTCTAAAATTGTTAGGTATATTATATTTTGAATAGAGATAGATACGATATCTTAAATCTTACGAAAGTTTTCATAAATTACACAAAATCTCAATTGTAAGCACCTCCTCATAGTTTGAAAGCAAAAGAAGTTAAAGTGGGAAGGCGGAGGCCTTACAATGGAGATATTTTAAAAGATCATTAAAATAGTCTTCTTCATTATTAATTTAGGAGTAAATAAGACAAGTACAGGGTTGGGAATCTTTCGCATTTCGGCAGATTTTCGATAAATATTATCTAAATGTCCCCTCTCTAAAATCTCCCCGAAACTAAATTTAAAATCTTTACTTAAAAAAAAAAAAAAATTACCTCTTTATTTGTTATTTTATTTTACCAATAAATGAGTCATGTAATCCTTCCCTTCCATCCTACTTACATTACTTTTAGAATATTATGCTTAAACATATCACCCAGAAACTAGAAAAAAATATACATATTTTTTTCTATATAGTAAATTTAAAACATAATATAACTAATGATGACAACAAATGAATAACAAAATAAAACACATGTTAAGGCATATTTTTTCCACTTGTGTTGACATGTGCCCCACGTGTGTTCACATCTACCCCGCTATTGGAGAACATGTGGACAGTATTTTAATTTATAAAATTATTAAAAAAGTAAGAAGAGCTAGAAGAGGGATTTTAAAAAAAATAACATGTGTAAAAAGAAAAAATTCTGCTAACTATGATCACTAGGTTTTGTTCTTAAAAATTAATCCAGTCATGAGAAAAAGCTATGTTAATGCAAACTGTTTACATGTGCCCCAGTCTCCCCTACACACACACACACACATATATAAATATATATATAGATTTTCAGTGGCGCAAACTTATATGGGGCCATGGGGCACGAGCCCACCCAATAATTTGACATCTAAATCCATCCATTATTAATTGATCCCACCCAATATTTTTGTAGTTGTTCAAAATTATTTTGAGGCCACCCAATATTTTTCAAAAGTTTGCGCCACTGTATATATTTAAGAAAAAGTATAAAGGTGTGCTTCTGATAGCAGTTCAATGTTAGAATTTTTTAATGACGTAATTTCTTCACATATAATGTTATTCTAACATTAGAATATTGTTTTTTTAATAAACCTTTTTTTTTCAATATCCAAGTGTAAATATATTTGTTTATGGAAAGGAAATATTAGTAGTGTTTTTTTTTTTTTTTTTTTTTTAATTATGAAAAAATTGTTTAAATATTACCTAATTAGTTTTTTTGAAATAGGAAGTAAAATGAATCGAGATTTTTAAAGGAATTAAAAATTTAAAAAATAAAATTGAAAATGTAAACTTAAAAAATGCGAAAAACACCCCCAAAAATGTGCACCCCCAAATGTACATGAAAAAGGTTAAAATACTAAAGTTTCTAAAGTTACCATAAAACTTTTTTAATCGGTCTATTTTACAGTTATCACTCCTCGATTTAAAATCAGCGTGCTTCAATATACTTAAATTCATTTTTTTTTCCTTTCAGAGAACCCGAATCACAATTTAATTACTCCAGCGACAGTGTCACTTTCATTTTCTGAAAGAAGCTAACCCAAAGTGATTGATTACACGTTTGACATTTAAAGAGGAGTTCCAATTGACCCTCGAATTGACCTCTTGTTACCCCCAACAGCGAAACGTAGAAATGAGATACGGCTTTCTCCTTTTGATGCTTTTAGCGATATATTTCAACAAAGATGGGGAGTTTTGCAGTTTGGATTTTCAAACCACTCGAAGTTGGAGACAGGAAATAGGGAAAAAATTGCGAAAGCGGCCTTAAACCGTCTCTAGTGGGGTGTCTTGATATATTTATCATTTTTGAATGGTGCAACCAAAATTTTCTCTTTCTGTTTCCATTTTTTTTTCTTTTTTAATATAATTTTTTTTTGAAATTTATAACTTGTTCGTTATATTAAAATAGTCTGCAAAATATATATATATATTAGTTTGTTAACTATTTTTATGAAAATTAAAATAATTAAATCACTATAAAATTATTTATTTTCAAAATATTGAATATCTCAATGTTTGGTATTCTTATTCTTCCATCTTATGTGTATGCATATACATAATCTGTGTTTAAGAAAACAGGTGTAAGGTATGTTTGAAATAATACTTGTGTTTACCAATAAAGAAAAGATAATGTTATTGAGGAATGATAACGTATGATATCGTAAGGGGTAGCGGAGGTCCAGAAATTGCCAAAAAGTTGATAACGTTCATTACATTTGTATAGCCTTTTGTATGTTAGTGTTCTCTGTTCTGTTCAGTGTACAGATTTTCGATTGTAGATACTGGCGTCAGCTATGTAACAAATTTTAACTGGTAAAAATGGTGTATCAGCCGTTTGTGAAGTTGTTGGCATTCCGTGCCGTAGGTTTAACACTGGTTTTCGCACTTAAAGAGTAAAGCTTACTTTAAGCGGCCAAAGCAATAATTTTGTTCAGCACTTCTACTAATGATCATTTCTGGTGGAAACTATTATGTATTGAACAAAAGTAATTTTTTTTTCACACCATAGATTTCTTAGCGAAATAAATATCTTTTATCTATCTTTTACCTATTTAGTACTCTGGAATTATCATGATAGCGAAAACGGGTGAGAGTTGATGAAGATAGACTAAATTTGGCCATAGATGTCCAAATTTTCTAATTTTTTCGAAGGTTGAAGGGGGAGCCTTTCACTGCACTCCCTGCGTACACTCATGTTTATTCAAATACTGCATAAATTATTGTAATGATTCTAAGATTTGTACATTTCCTTTCCAAACATAAAATAGAATTTTTGAAATAAGAGCACTTATTAGCATTACACATAACCGTAGACGTTACAAAGATTAAAATAAAATAAAATAAAAAATCTATTTAGACATAAATAAATTAGAAACTAAAATGATGGCTGTTAATATGAATGGAAAAGTATAGATTTATGCAAAAGGTGTTTTAAAATCCCGTGCACTTTATGTCCTACTAACCAACCACCTTGGATCACCTAGGCCAATTACAATAACCTCAAATAACCTTAAGTCAAATATTGAATGTTATTTTTTTCCAAACGAATGTAGACATGGAGTGTGAGGAGGGCAATGTCTTCAGCAGCATGTTGATTTGACTTTATAATTTTGAATACAAATATTTTCGAACGAACATTATATTGTTAGCAGTGTATAATCTTGAATTTGTATCCGTGAATGTATCAACAGTTTTTATTGTTGTTGTTGTTTGTTTGTTTTTTTTACGTTTGAAACTTCAGAGAAATGGAAAACTTGAAAACTGATGCGAATCGCTGCCAAATAAAAAGATTTTTTGAAATAGTAATTAAAACTATCATTGATAAATACCATTTCTTTCTTTCTTTATTATTTATTTATTTATTTATTTGTAATTCTACCGGGATCTCACTATATCCCAATTTGGAAATGCAGAAGAAATCAAACGTTACGCTTTTCATCAGTGGGAAGGACTGCTTGGGGAAGCACACAAGCATAATCTCGTTGAGGAATAAAAGTTCGCCATTTTGCGATTATCATTAAAGGTTTTTAATTAATATTTCAGGTAATTAACAAAAATATAAAAAAACTGAGTGTCAGGTGCACGGTGCATCTACCATCATCTATCCTTATCCAAATTTTCAGATCTCTATGTGCAGTAGATTTTCGTAGGCATCGTCAATACTTCTTTCTTTTAGATGCAATCTATTGTTATTGCATTAAATTATTTTCTTTGGGATAATGAAATTTTACTGTAACGCAGGATTCTGATAGAAAGTGCTTCCATTTACATAGGTTTTACATAGGTGGTCGTTCAGTCCGTCCGTCTGTCCGTGCGCATATAACAACGCAAAAACTACCCAACCGAATCGTTTGAAATTTAAAATATATAATTATTACATAATTCTGTCGAGTCATTTCAAATTTTAAGAAAATCGGATGCATAGATCAATTACAGGGACGATCAAAAGGATTGCGTTACATTACGGTCAATGGGGAAAAAAGTTTCAAATGCATTTTAATCGTTTGAAATTTTAAATACATAATTATTACATAATTTTGTCCAGTTATTTCAAATTTTAAGAAAATCGGATGCATAGATCAATTACAGGGACGATCAAAAGGATTGCGTTACATTACGGTCAATGGGGAAAAAAAGTTTCAAATGCATTTTAATCGTTTGAAATTTTAAATATATAATTATTACATAATTTTGTCGAGTTATTTCAAATTTTATCAAAATCGGATGCCAGTTCAATTACAGGGACAATCAAAAGTATTCCGTTACATTACGGTTAATAGGGAAAAATGTTTCAAATGCATTTTAATGGTGTTACACACATTCGAACGTAATAAAACTGATATGCATCTATAAAATAGATATTATAATATACATTTTGCATAATCTGTGGTACAAAGAATATTTGTTATTGATTTACAAGGCCACACAAAAGTATTCCATTGCATAATGGTATAGGGAGAACATTGTTTGGTGCGCATTTTAATTGTAATTATTTACAGTTTTATGAGATTGATATATGGAGAGTGATATTTTTAAAACTTCGTTATTGTACGAACGCACCTAATTTGCTACGCTTCACGTGCAATTTCCAACTTGTTTATAAGAAGTTAATACCATTAATAATTGAAGAATTCAGTTTTGCTATGTTGGCACTACTGCTGGAGTAATAAAAAAAAGAGCAAGTGGATCCTCAAAAACCTCATATTTTTAACGTCTTGAAAATTTTGTATGTAATTGCAATATTTTTCGTATTCTTAACTTAAGAGTAGGGATTTTAAATTAATTATAGACCTGTAAACGATATGCTGTATTAAATTCTACGTATTTCTAAACTACATAATGAAAAAGTGAAAAATGGCTTCCAACATCAGAGGTTTAAGAGTTATGGGGTGAATCGGAAAACGTTTATTCTCATGGTTTATTCTTCTATACAATAATAATTTCATGTAATATCTGAAAACATATGTATGGATATGTATTGTAACAATATTGTGTTTGTTCCAATTACTTGAAGAGTTTAAAGGTGCCAAGAAATTACTTAGTTAAACAAAAAAGTCAACCTCCAATCCAACAAACATGGAACACACAATAGAAGAATTTAAAAATGGTAAGTTATTAAGAAAAGTTGCAAAGAATTATTCTCTAACAATCACAAGATTACACAAATATCTCAAAATGGGAAATCAATCAAAAAAGAGAGGGATGCAAACAGTACTAAAGGCTGGGGATGAGGCCGTATTAGTAGATTGTATTAATACATGCAGCGATTGGGGCTACTCAATAGATTACCTTACCCAATGACGGGTAGATAGACGGTATACGGTATACTACGGTATACGTAATGTAACGGATAATTTAGAACAGGGCTGAGTTTGTATTAAATTCCATCTTATGAAATTTGAATACAATTTCTTAGAATAAATTTAAATTTTTCTTGAGTTCAAAGTTGTTTTCAAATTTTTGAAAAGTTATACCTGTCACAATGTGCAGTGCTCTTTATATTAATAACTAAATAAACATAATAGCATGCTAACTACTTTGAATGATAGTAATTTAAACTCATAAAAGATGTACCACATTCCCTATACATATTACGCTTTGAAAACTTTTCTAAACCAAACTTTAGAACAATAACAGTTACAATTACAGTCGAAATAGTATTTATGACACATTATTACATGTCTTTTCTTTTCAGAACAGCAGAAAAATATACACAAATTTAGGGTTCAAAGAAAAATTTGAATGAAAAGTCTTTAGATAAAATAATGCTTAAACATAGTCTTTGAAATGAGCAGGTGGTTTTATATTTCTTCTAGGTCTCTCTATCTTTGGTGCATTTGGAATAGACAGTACTGATGAAACTGGTTTGGGATTAGTGGTAACTGTTTGATCAGACGAAGAATCAGGACAGATTAAGGGACTGTCATGGGTAGGGATGCACCTAATAGTGATTTTGGCCGAATGCCGAATATTCGGCCGACAGGTGAACCGAATACCGAATATTCGGCTAGCCGAATAGTAATTGTTGGGCCAAATACCGAATATTCGGCCAGCCGAATAGTTAACTATTCGGCCGAATACCGAATATTCGGCTTTCCAAATACTTTATATATTTCAAAATTTAAAGGTATTAAAATGTTACTTTTTAAAACAGTTTTACATAATATTTAATAAAAGAAACTTACATTTTGATAAACAAGAACTTTTTATAAGAACATTTAGTATTGAAAAAAATCTGCCTTGAGTTATTTAAGAAGCGCAATTTAGAAACTTTAATTAATAAAATTTTCTACGAATCAAAACAAACATTTTAAAATCAAATAATGAAAAAAAGGCCAAAGAAAAATTTTACAGTCCGATAATTGTTCTTTTTAAATAACTCAAGGCAGATTTTTTTCAATATAAAGTACAAATACTTTTAACTTAATTCTGAATAAAGGTATGTTTGGCTCATAGTTCTTTTCTTATGAATGGTGGTATTTTCCACCCTTCCCATCATATCATATTTTACAGAAATCAAAGCATGTGAGTTGAAAATATGTTATCTTATTTATTGTTAATATAATAAACGAACATACAAGTTTTGATCTAGAGTGAGATGAAATACAATGTACTTATGACTCAATAAGTTGATTATGGCTTCATGAACAAAAATTGTCTGCCTTGATAGTTATTACTAATCTCAAAAGTTTTTTTTCTTTTAAAGGACTTTTATTTGGGGAAAAGCAGGAAACAGATTATTAACTAAACAAAATTTAGAACCTTGTATCAGCTTTTAATTTATTCCTAAGGAGAATCCTAATAAATCACCATTTTAATCATTCTCATGGTTAATTTTCTTAAGTTATACTTTACAAATAGCAAATAAATAATGTAAAAACATTCTTTTTATTTTAAAATGATTTTGTTTCTAATTATTTTAAATATAAATTAAAAAATTGACAGTTAAAAGTAGAAATAGTGAAAAGTTTTTAAAAGGTTTTATTAAGTATTGGATTCAGCCGAATACTTTGATATTCGGCCATACCGAATATTCGGCAGGCCGAATAGTTTCATATTCGGCCAAGCCGAATATTCGGCTCAACCGAATAGTTTAATATTTGGCCTAACCGAATATTCGGTAACATGGCCGAATAGGCCGAATACCGAATAGATACCGAATATTCGGTGCATCCCTAGTCATGGGATTGAGGACTTGAGATTTTCGGTGTCTCTGTATTAGTCAGGGTGCAAGATTGCGATACATCAGTATTTTCTTTCGATTTTACAGGATCTTCATCGCTAACTTTCTAGTCTTAAATGAATTCTGTTGCGACGAAGAATGCTC
Organism: Maratus speculifer; assembly: GCA_964019185.1. Taxonomy (NCBI): domain Eukaryota; kingdom Metazoa; phylum Arthropoda; class Arachnida; order Araneae; family Salticidae; genus Maratus; species Maratus speculifer. The sequence continues at coordinate 83,372,458 of OZ025302.1, read as the reverse complement.
CATCTGAAGATTTCACAATGTAAGATCTTGGACTGTGTTTTTGAATAATAGATCCTGGTGTCCATTCTCGAGAACCAGTTTGAAGATAGACAGGATCTTGAATATTCCTTTCTTTATATTTTGTGGTTGACGTATCATAATAAAATTTCTGTGTTCTTTGATTTTCCTTTAATTGATGTTGAGTTTTCTTATTTAAAAATCTGGGTCTTAACAATTTAATTTTACAAGGAACGAGGATTCTCAAAGATCTTCCCATCAACATCTTTGCTGGCGAAAGCAATTTAAATTTTGGAGCGTTATTATACTCCAGAACAGCTAGATTTGGATTTCCTCCCGAAGATTTCACTTTAAAAAGAAGGTTTTTCAATGTCCCAATAGACCTTTCAATGATCCCATTGGATCTTGGATACTTTAGGTAATGATGTAACAGGATGAATATCAGGAATAGACTTCAGGAATGAAAAATATTCTGGGCTATCAAATGGTGGACCATTATCAGAATGAATTTTATGTGGAATACCACGACTACGAAAAATTTGTTCCATGCACTAATTTCTGAACAAACTGTTTTAGCATTAACTTTTCTCAATTAAATAAATTTAGATTGGTAATCAACTACTTGTAAAAAATCATCTTCTTGGAGATACATAAAGTCTACACCTATTTCTTCCCAAGGTAGATTATGAACTTCATAAGGCATCAAAGGCTGTTTACTATTAGCACGCTGATGTTGCTGGTAAATTTGATACGTTTCTACATAATTCTTTATGTCTATTATCATAATGGGCCAATATAAATCTGTTTTGGCTTTTTCTTGCAGTGCCCATATAGCACACTTGCCTCCCCAGGATGTCCTGGGGAGGATTCACATCCCACGACCGTCGTCCCCCAGGCATCCCTGAGGATGCAGAAAATTGTCATCAGGAGGTCCTCAGGAACCGAAAATGTCCGCTTTACAGCATCCTGGCGCGCTCCCCAGGATCTCGCTTAGGGTCCTCCCCGGAAAGTTCTGGGGAAGATTTGAGGAAGTGATATAGGAGGACTTTGGGAAACTTCAAGGTCACTAATATGTTAAAAGAAAATTAAATTAAAGTTATGATTTAATTAAATTTTTTTAGAAGAAAACGCGAATGTTTTTTTTTCTATTATTCAGACGGATTCACATATACAGAGATAATTCAGTAACAAATTTGTTACCGTCATTTTTCCTCCTGGATTTGAACCCGAGTACCTTGGTATTCTGGACGTGCGCTCTGACCGTTATGCTGTAGGGTCAATGCGGAGTCAAGGTTTCTAAGGTATACATGCACTTTTAATCCGCTTTTGAAACTTAAAACTAAGAAATGTCCTCATTTTTTGTGCCTTTTGCATACATTCGACATAAATTTAAATTAATAACTCTACATAAATTATCAATAATTATTTTTTATAACATAAATGTCTTCGAATTTAAATTTTTTTAAATGAAATTGTATTTTTAAATGATAAAAATATCCTTTTAGCTTTTAATACTTAAAATCCATTAAAATCGTTCTGTAGTTAGAAAATTGATTATGAACTATGTATTTTGACACACAATGAATGATGCAAAACGTTTCTGATGATATCCGCTATAAAATTTTATTTTAGTTAGTAAAAATATTATTTCTAGAGATTAAAATAGCAAGAGATTAAAACACATAGTTTCTTTAAAATTATGATTTTTTTAAATGATTGACAAATAAAGACAAAGTGAATCCTTTCAAAAATAAAACTTTTTTGCTTTTTCTCTCTCTTACTGTTTTTTACAGAAATTTTAATCGTTTTTTTTCTTTTTTCTCTTGGTGCTCTTATTAAATGAATTTATGAAAAAATATATATATAAATTTGCTCAGTCTTTTCTTTCCTAATTTTTACTTTTTGAAATATTTGATTGTTGCAGTTTCACTGTCAACCCCACCAGCGGCCAAGAGATTCTGCTCTCGAAGCTGGTAGATGAGAGGTGCTGAGTTTGTACCCAATCGCACCCGTCGACCTAATCGTTCGGAGTTTTCACGGTTTTCTTCGAATCTTAAACTTCTTTGCATAAATACGGGTTAGGTTCCTTTAGAAAGACCCTCCGGAGGGCAACCCTCCTCCCTTGATATGTCCCTTGATTTTTTTTTTCATGATTGACGAATAAAATCTAAGTAAATCCTTTCAAAAATGAAACTTTTTGCTCTCTCTCGCTCTTACTTTTTTTTACAGAAATTTTTATCGATTTTTTTTTTAAAGTTGGTAAAAGGTGCTCTTATTATATGAATTTATGAAAAAAATATATAAATTTGCTTAGTCTTTTCTTAAGTTTTTCTTTCCTAATTTTCATCCTTTGAAATATTTCATTGTTGGAGTTTCATTACTGGGCCCCACCAGCGGTCAAGAGATTCTGCTCTTAAAGCTGGTAGATGGGATGGGCTGAGTTTGTACCCAATCGCGCCCGTCGGCCGAATTGTTTGGAGTTTTCCGGGGTTTTCTTCGAATCTTAAATTTCTTTGCATAAATACGGGTTTGGTTCCTTTAGAAAGACCCTCCGGAGGGCAACCCTCCTCCCTTGATGTGTCCCTTGATTTTTTTTACATGATTGACGAATAAAGTCTAAGTAAATCCTTTCAAAAATGAAACTTTTTGCTCTCTCTCGCTCTTACTTTTTTTACAGAAATTTTTATTGATTTTTTTTTTAAAAGTTGGTAAAAGGTGCTCTTATTATATGAATTTATGAAAAAAATATATAAATTTGCTTAGTCTTTTCTTAAGTTTTTCTTTCCTAATTTTCATCCTTTGAAATACACTATATTGCCATTGATTATGGGACACTTGCGATTTTAGACATTTTACTAAATATCTAGAAAAATACATGAGGAATCATCTCGAAACTCTTAGTGTATAAATATAATAGTATACGTCATACATCTCCGTGAAGATTTTTTACCGAAACGCTATAGGGGACCGTCAACAAATTAAAAAAGAATGAATATCTTTTGAATAACCCTGTCAAAACTAATGTAGCAAAAGCGCTCAAACTCTAGATTATGATTGAATGCCTTATTGTAATACACTGTGTTCATTTTTATGCAAATAGCATGCACACTCGCAGAGTAATTAAGGTTTTTATAAAAATGGTCCCAAATTTTTCCAAGTTTTTCCATTATAATTTTCAGAGTTCTTAATATAAAATAATATTTTTTTCAGAAAATATGACAAACAACATTGCACACAATACCCTGTAATCAGAATTAAAAAATAATAAAAATTCTATGAAAAACGAGTAGGTTTACTACATAATTTTTTACTGCGCATGCGTCAAAGATATCAAAATTTCATTTGCATATTATGCTAGCTAAATGTATAGAGCAACTTTTGTAAAAGTCTCAAAATCATAGCTTGAAAATTCTGAAAGTAATCGTCTATAGAAAAAGGACAAAATCCGTTGTTTCCAAAATGAAGCAAAAAAATGAGGGATTTTATCCAAATGCAATAGTACATCCCATATTGTGTATTCTATATCGACACTAATCAATGAATATATGGATACAACCCCTCTTGTTTTTGCTTCATTTTGAGAATAACGGATTTTCGACTTATTCAATTGACGATTATTGTCAGCATTTTCAAGTTATGATTTTGTGACTTTCACAAAAGTTGCTCTATACATTTAGCTAACATAATATGCAAATGAAATTTTGATATCGTTGACGCATGCGCAGTAAAAAATTATTTAGTAAACCAACTCATTTTTTATACAATTTTCATTATTTTTTAATTCTGATTACAGGGTACTGTGTGCAATGTTGTTTGTCATATTTTCTGAAAAAAATAATATTTTATATTAAGAACTCTGAAAATTATAAGGAAAAAACTTGGAAAAATTTGGGATCATTTTTATAAAAACCTTAATTACTCTGCGAGTATGCATGCTATTTGCATAAAAATGAACAAGGCTTATTACAATAAGGCATTCAATCACAATCTAGAGTTTGAGCTCTTTTGCTACATTAGTTTTGACAGGGTTATTCAAAAGATATTCATTCTTTCTTAATTTGTTGACGGCCCCCTTTGGAGTTCCGGTAAAAAATCTTCACGGAGATGTATGACGTATACTATTATACTTATACACTAAGAGTTTCGAGATGATTCCTCATGTATTTTTCTAGATATTTAGTAAAATGTCTAAAATCGCAAGTGTCCCATAATCAATGGCAAAATAGTGTATTTCATTGTTGAAGTTTCATTACTGGGCCCCACCAGCGGTCAAGAGATTCTGCTCTTAAAGCTGGTAGATGGGATGTGCTGAGTTTGTACCCAATCGCGCTCGTCGGCCGAATTGTTTGGAGTTTTCCGGGGTTTTCTTCGAATCTTGGATTTCCTCGCCTAAATACGAGTTAGGTTCGTTTAGAAAGACCTTCACTGTGGGCAACCTCCCCTCCCTTGGTATGTCCCTCATGTTGATAATTGGCCCTCATAAATACAACCAATCAACAAACCCGTTTTAAAGTGATTAGGTATATTTTGGCGAGTATTTATTAACGAATAATTAAATCCGTTACTTATGAAATTCTTATACGACGGTACTAGTTACAGATGTTTGGAGATTTACCACTTGATGCGGGATTAAAAAATACTGTAAAACCACTGTATTATTTTATAACATTGTAAAAATATTAAAATTCTGTATTTTTCTTAATAACACACCATTGTACAAATTTATATAATTTTGTTATATCAGAATTTACTGTGAAAATCATTTGTAAAATTCTATCATTACACTGAAACACTGTTTGAGTTACATAAAATAGAAACTATTAATAAAATGTGAATCTGTTAACAAAATCATTTTATTTTCTTATTGTTATAAATAATATTACTTTTCAGTTAAATCTTCATTTAATAATCTTTAAAAATTTTATGAAATCTTTATGTGCATAAAAATACAATATGCACCTTTTTTTATTTAATCAACGACGAGAAATATATTTGTTGATTTCTTGAAATGTATTTTTAGTAACGAAGGTTTTAGACAATTTTAAAAGTCTAAAAGAACTGATTTCTTTATTTAGAATATAAGATGTTTTTATCAACGATCTTAGGATTTCCTTGGAATTACACTCTTTTTTCCCTCTTTCTCACCTTGAGTGATTCCTGTGAAATTCCCGTGAAACATTCTCAGCTGGCAAAACTGGTTGGGAAGTTGGAGGGGGGAGCGGGTAAGCTTATTGTGAGTCTATAATAGTAATCTTGTAATTGATGGAACGTTGGGACGGTGATTCTTGCTTGAGAGCATTGTTTGCATTTGTGTTATAATACTCTCATTGTCACCTAACTAAGAATGCATGGTAAAACAGGAAATTCCATGCTTTATAGATATCCGAAGAAATATAATATGAAATCGTTGAAAATTGTGATAAAATATTTGTTATTAAGGAAATACAGATAAATATTTATCTGTAACTTTAGAACCAAAACATATTCATATTTCTGAAGTTTTCAAAATAAAGACTTTACTTTATGTATCAGAATTTAAATAATAATAATGATATTATGTTTGATAATCTATAAAAGATATTAGAAAAATGATTTTTTAATAAGTCCAACTTACATTTAAAAAATTAATTAATGATAAATAAAAGAAAATAGGTTAAACCATCAAAAACAGTGGCGTCAACTTTTGTAAAATATTGAATGTGCTCAAATTTTTTTTGAACAAATACATAAATATTGGGTGGGCTCAATTAATAATGGGTGGATAGAGATAGCAAAATTATTCTGTGGACTTGCGCCCCATGGGCACATATAAGTTGGCGCCACTGATCAGAAATGACACTTCAATTTATGCTTCTATTTAGCTAACATTTTCTTATCCCCAACACTTACATAAATTACACTTGTAGTTAATTGATAATAACCTTAATTAAACATTAAATTTTCGTGAATTTATAATTTTTAACTGATTTTATAGAATTGTATATTTTTTAAACAGAAAATCTTTTTAAATAAACCACGTATTGGTATGCATTTGAGGAAAAAGAGAGGTGCGGCTCAATATTTATACATTTTAAATCCAAAGGTACCATTTTAAAGGGGACTGTTCTGTCTTTGAATTGGTGTTATGTGTAGTTAAATGATAATAACCTTAATTGAACATTAAATTTTCGTGAATTTATAATTTTTAACTGATTTTATAGGATTGTATATTTTTTAAACAGAAAATCTTTTTAAATAAAACACGTATTGGTATACATTTGAGGAAGGAAAGAGGTGCGGCTCAATATTTATACATTTTAAATCCAAAGGTACCATTTTAAAGGGGACTGTTCTATCTTTGAATTGGTGTTATGTGCTGTGATAAAAATGTCTAGTTTCGTCGCGACACTTTTTTTAATAGTGCTTAGTAAGTATGTTAGCTAATTATATATATATATATAAACATTTAACATCTGATATTAAGATGCATCAGGACTCGATTTAGATAATTTTCATAACAAAGTTTTAAATGGGTACTTATGAACAAGCTCACTTTAAGAATCTCTTTTTTTCTTTGCATAAATACCTTTACCTCTAAATATCATAAAAAATATATGATCCAGAATTGTCTTCTATTTAGAGATTTTAGTTTATTAATTTAGAAACTTACTATTTAGTTACTTTAAACAAGTTAAATTAATTTCTTAATTAATAAAAAAGTAATAATAACAAAAAAGCATATCGCAATAGGTTATTTATCAATAATTAATAAATATTGATAAATGAACAAAATTTGGTTTAAAAGATACATAATAGTAATTAGTATATAAAAAAAGGAATTAACTGAAATAATAAATTAAAATTTTTAATTTAACTAAAAAAGATTAAAAGTTATAGCAAAAATTAAAAATAATTACAATTTAATAACAATTATCTAACTTGCAAAAAAAATAAGAAATCGAATAATTGATAAAATTAAATTAACTCAATAAAAACTTATAACGATCAAATTAAATTCAATACTTTAATAAAAAGAAATTAAATATTGTACTCCAGAATCATTCACAGATGGCGCCAGCACTGTGGCTTCCTCGGCACTTCCCCAGGAAAGACTAACCGGGTACTTCCCCAGGAATGATTTCTCAGGTACTTCCTCAGGAGTAGCGTCCCTGGGAAGTTGCTTGGAGGGACGCTTCTGTGAGCTCGTTCCTGGGGACACCGTAAAAGACTCTTCCCCAGGACGTCCTGATCTTGTCATTTTAGTATTAGGAGGAATATGGGATGACTTGGAGCTCCTGGGGAAGTATTGAGGAGCTTTTGTGCTATATGGGGGATGCCTTGATGAGATTGGTGTACTTTTGATAACACATAAGCTTGCATCATTTTAGGTACTACTAATAAATTTCCAATAAAATTTCCAAAAAGTCATCATAGCAATGTAACTCTTCTTTCTTATTCCAATAAGGTTTTAAATTTTCGGGCATTTGGTTACACTGTTGCGGCCAACCATCCCTAATTAGTAACTTTAATTCTGAAAGATCTTCATCTTTTAGTGTTGCATTCTGCATTGTTTTCGTACGTTCTTCAGTGGTCGATAGAATTGTATGCACAACAGTAGCTCCATTTTCTAAAAAACTTGTATCTACACTCATGGTAGTGGTATTTCTGGAGAGGGCATCCGCTGCATAAAGTTTTTTCCCTGGAACATGCACAAGTTTAAATCTATATTTAAACAATTCAATTACCATTCTTTGTAATCTTGGAGACATATTTTCAATTGGTTTCTGTAGTAAACCGACAAGAGGTTTATGATCGGTTTCCACTATAAAATCAGTACCATATACATAGTACTGAAATTTTCTACAGTAGTTGACAGCAGTAATAATTCCTTCTCGATTTGGCTATATATTTGTTGTGTACCGTTTAGAGCACATGAAGCATAGACAATTGGCTGTTCTTCTCGGAGTAATACTGCACCTAATCCATACAGACTAGCATTAACCGAAATAACTGATTTCAAATTTGGATTATAATAAGCCAGAACAGGTGAATTAGCTCCTAACTTCTTCAAATTTTCAAAAGCTTCTTGCTCATTAGTCTTCCAAATAAATTCATTTTTCTTGATTAAGAGTTTTCTTAAAATTCCTGTTTTATGGGTCATTCCATACAAAATGAGCAAATCAGGTATGGCTGTCATGTCACAGATTTTATTGAAAATCATCAGATATGTAGATCACAATCATTTACGGGGAAACGCAAAGTATTAGGTTTCATATTTGTTTATTTCAGTACAAAATTTTACATTAAAGTTGATCGAAATTGGGGTCTTGTGTACATGCTCGAAATTTCAAGTTTGATTATTAGTCTTAGAATGAAAAGATTGTATTAAAAATTATTTACACTTACGAATGAACTATAAGCAACAGATTAGCGTAATTTAGTAATTGTGTTTTTATTCCGTAATTTTAAAATAAATAAATAAAAAAAAAAATTGTGGAAAAAATGAAATATTTCAGTTATTTTTTTTTTTATAAAGAAGGACATTTATTACAGCTTAAGTTTTGACGTTATAGCTAATGGAATATATTTAATACATCTAAAATTTAATCCTTGCCTTTTTTATTCCTTAATGAGAAAAAAATTTAACAGTGAAAACTATTGATTAAACTTCAAAGTTTTTATCATTTGTTTGGCTTTCAATAAAAGCTTTTAAAAGCTTTAAACTCTTTGATATTATAGATAAAAGTGTATATTTTAAATATACGAAGTTTTTTTCTTGCTTTCGATTTATTTTTGCCTCAAGAATATTTTGAATTTGAGTAAAAAAAGACACTCTTCAATAAATAACTGTATTTTAAACTTAAAATCAATTAACAAATGTAGATGGCAGCATATATTTTTTTCAGCAAGAATCTTGCAAAAAGCGCGTGTTTTCAAAGAAAGATATCTTCAGAATGTCTCGAATATTAGTTTTTTGAACCCATTTTTATTATATTAGGAATCCACAAGGCACTATTGAAATTTTTTGAGTGTATCTTGGACTTTTTGATCTTTATGGCTGTGCAATATTATTATTGTCGAACCTTTCCTTTATTTATTTTGTGCGGATAAATAAGAGGAAAAATTATGATTTTGTAATTTTTTAAAAAGTTTCTACGTTTTTTTTGAAGACGAAGGAAATAAATAACAATTTTCAAACTTGGACAACTCAATCTTCATATGTTAAGATACACCAGTAATCAATTTCACAGATGTCTTTTTAAATCCTTTAAATTTTATAACGTTTATAATTTTTCAAAAATTTACAAATTTTCAATATTTACAACCAATTTAAGATTAATTATGATATAAGATTTTTTTTACTCAATAAATATAAAGATTGCTTTTCAGAGATTACAATGTTGTAAAAAAGAATCATTTTTGTTGAATAGTTTTCAAAATACAGAACTTCAAACTTGCAACTTTGGACGATAATGCGCATGCCGTTCTAAATCACAAGTTTTTCAAAGGTCGAAAACACCTAAAAAAAAGTTATTTTTTGTCGAGATATTTTGCCGAGGTTCATTTGAATATGAATTGAACATGTGTATAAACTTTTATTAAAATCGGCTCCTATGGAGCCACGACTTTTTTTACATTTTTGCTCATTTTACATGGAATGACCCTTATCTGATAAATTGTTAATAAACTTCCCTAAATAGGTAATCATGCCTAAAAACCTCTATAACTCTTGTTTATTAGTTGGAGCTTTGAAATCTACAATTGCTTTAATCTTATCACCATTTACTGAATTCCTTTACTTGTTAAATTGTAACCATATTTTACGGAATTTCTTTTAATCTGGCTTTTCTCTAAATTTAAATCCGACTTCCGAATTCTTTTAAGAACTGCTTCAAGTTTTCTATTATATTCTTTTTCTGTCTTACCAAATATTAAAATAACATCAATACTAGCAGCCTTCGCCCGCTACACTAGTCAGTTTTTCTAATGAAACCTTGAATCAAACGAGTTATTATTTATGAATTTAATTATGCGTTTTAAAGCAATGTGGAGATTTACATGGAATGTCGATATGAATTGTTGAAAACAATAAATACATTATTACGCTACTCTTTGTCCTATTGAGTCAGACAATATTTGGAATGTTAAGAACCAACTTCTTTGACTGATCATTTACAGTAAGATTTGGTAAAGAAGGGTGGAACAATATTTAACATGCTAAAAACGTTCAAGAAAAACTGTCAATGCATATTTCGTATAATATTTTTTTTTATTAAAATATAAAAATAGGGATTTTTTTAAGAAGAAAAAACAACTAGTACAGTCATACCAGCAAACGAACAGCTTCCAGTTAAAAAAATTATTAGTAAAATTGGTTCAGTAGAAAGCTTAGAGCAGATGACTAAAAATAGCCTTAAATCGGTTATATAAAATCATGAAAAAATAAATTAAGCAAAATTTGTCATTTTTATAAAATTTCAGTTGAATGTCTTAAATAATAGCAACAAAATATTATTAGTCAAGTGAATTCAGGGCAAAAACCTGGGGAACTTGATAATATTGTAAACTTCAAATTATTTCCAAGGTTTTCATTGATTGCATGTCTAATTCGGCGAAGAAAATTCATCTAGGCGAAAATCATTAAGTTCTTTAATATTTATCAGTATTTTTTGGACAAAAACTTTCTCTATCTGACTATGCACACTGTATGCCACTGCTCTTCTATAAAAACACTGTAAAATTTTGTAAAACATTGCGCTTTATCAGTCTGTGATTTCAATTACGTTATTTTTAAAAGTGAAATACAAATATTTTCACCTGTGAAAAATTTCAAAGCAATTAGGGTGAAATGACGCACTTCAACAAAACATATTTCAGTTTTAAGAATTAAAAAATATGCTTTTTTAAAAAATAAAATGATGCTATTTGCATCCATTAAAACATTCCACTTTTAAGGACCCAAACTTAAACAACACCCATAGAAAATTATGTATATGACGCCATTAACGCAAAATAATACAAAAACGCGGCAGAAAGCAATATTCAAGAAACACTACAAAACAAATTGTGTATTTGATGATTGATAGGCCTTCACTTGTTTGTTTATAATAGCTCCATGTTTTATGAGAAATCATTCATTTGTATTTTTTCAAAATTTTGCAAAGATCATTACACAGTGATAAAAAAAATCGCATTCTTTCAGCTTTCTGATATGAATTAAGAAAATGCAGTGAAAAGACACGTAAATATTATTTAAAATACATTTTTCTAAAGCAAAAGTGTTGTATCGTTTGTAAAGTGAGTTTGCAATAAATTAAAATAATATTTAACTGATGAAAAAAAAAGAAATAAAAACCGAAATTAAGCGGATTTTATAACGGACAATATTTTTGACATAGTAAGTATTTGTATTTTAGTTTTTTTCAATTTAAAGAGAAAATGGAGTATTTCTGTCGCCACAATTACAAAATTGGCGCTAAAAACTATAAAAAAATTAATATCTCAAAAATAAATTAAGATATAGATTTAAAAAAATTCTATTTAGAAGTACATTTTTTATCTATATGATAGTGTAAAAATTGAAAATGTGCTATGTTTAGAAATATAACATTTGCAGTAGCGAAAATTTCAAAACCGAAATTGCATGGGAAAATGTTGCCATTCGCAAAACGACGTATGCGTTATACACAGATATGTTTGGTTTTTTAAGATAGATAGAAAAATAGATAGATAGATAGATAGTGCAATTAAAATATAAGTTGAAATAGGTTTTTTTGTTGGATTATGTATGCAAAATTATATTAATTATTATTATTTATTTAGGTATACCTTCATACTTAACACAATCTTTGAGGAATCTGTTCAACAAATTTCGAAAGGATGAAGTCATTCAAAGTACAAACTTAAATTTATATGGAGGAATAAATGAATCTCATTTTGGAACTGCAGCTCTAAGAAAAAGAAACACTAAATCAGAAATTGCAAATAGAATAAAAAGAGGTGCAGTCAAATCAGAAACTGACGATATTGCTGAAAATTTTGAAGAAGAAGGAAGTGGGGGAGTCGGTGAGTTTACTATCGTTTTTTTTATAAAATATTAAATACGTATATTTAATGTATTAATATATAAATATAACAATACTTATAAATCGATAAACTGCAAAAATACATTAAGATGCATTATAATATTACAATTTCTTTTTTTCTAAATATTACCTTTTGCAATAATTAACAAAATAGAATATTATTAAATTACGAGATAAAACTTGTCGAATTCGACGAATGAAATTTTTTAAAAGAACTGACTGATTGAATTTATTTTAAAAAAGACAATCTATAATCAATCTTATATTAACTAGCCTAACTCTTAAAACAAATATTATTCTGAACTAAAGTTTAATTTAAACCATCACAATTTCTGATAAAATAAATTTATTACTATATATAATCAGTAACATGCAATTTAGATAAGAAATAATGAAATTAGTAATTGAGGCTTTGATGTTTGGTATTACGAAATGAAAAGTAAATGAAAACTGTGCTACTATGGGCATATTCAGCGCAACTTACCGAAGTAGCCAATGTTACCGACCGATTGTAGGGCAGTACGAAAGCGAATTGTAGTACCAATGAAAACTATTTTGTTGAATGTAGCTGACGTCACAATTCGCCTTGATTTTCATTTCGTACTTGTCTACAATCGGTCGTAACATTGGTGACCTCGGTAAGTTACCGGTAAGTAGTGCTGAACATGTTCTTTGACACAATCTTATTTTCTTTTTCAACAAAATCTAAAAATAATGCCTTCTCCACCATCTGAAAATTTACATGCAAACTTTTCATATTCATATTCACTATTTAAAAAAAACATTTTAACGTGCCACAGATTATTAACAAATGTAGTCTCAAACTTGATGTCGCGTTTGTCAGTTACAATTTTGCATCTGAACATTCGTATTCTTGACTTTAGGCTCTATAATCTAAATGCTGAAGAAATCCGGAAATGCGCCTCTTAGGACACAATCGTAATAAAATACAGGGTGACAAGAAATAACTTGGACACACATGATACATTATAACTTTAATGCTAATGAAAATATTACGACCAAACTTCAAAATAAATATGAATACATTATTTCGTCTAATATATTTACAAATTTTCAAAGTGGCTACCTTTGGCCTTCATACAGAGCTTTAAACGTGTCACAAAATTTTCGGCTATGGGCCGCAACTCACTTTCTGATATTTTATCCCATTCCTTGCATAAGGATTTCTTCAGGGATGCCAAAGTTTTATGAGGTTTAGCACACACCCTTGTCTCGAAGATGGACCAAACAGAATAATCCATTGGGTTCAAATCTGGGGAATACGGTGGCCATTCTTGAGCTCCAATGAAGTCAGGAAAATGTGTCTTGCACCAATCTTGAGTGCCTTTAGCTCTGTGTGCAGGTGCGGAATCCTGTTGGAAGGTCCATCTTTTGTTTCCAAAGAACTTTTGTGACCAAGGTAAGACAACATCTTCCAAAATGAGTTTGCGATATGTTTGTTGATTAATCTTTATCCCTTGATCAACAAAAACAAGTGGTGTTTTCCCACTAGCACATATCCCACCCCAAACCATTACAGATTTGGGTCGTTGACGCCGTTCAACAATGCAAGAAGGTCCAGGTGCTTCTGCTGACCAAACTCTATCATTATGGCTATTGTGTGCTTGTTCAATCGAAAACAGTTTCTCATCTGTGAAGACAAATGTTTGCCATCGATCACCTGCGGCCCGCTTTAACAGTTCTTTACACCTTTGAAGTCTTATGCGTTTGTTCTCTGCTGTTAGCTTTTGAGCCTCTTTCATTTTGTAAGGGTGAAGACCAAGCTCTACTCTTGCCATCAAACGTGCGGTTTCTCTGTTGATCTTCATCTCTCTAGCAACCTTTCTCATTGAAATCCCAGGATTTCGGTGAACTCACTTTTTGATAACTGCACGGTTTCTTGATGTGTTAACCGTGCGCTTTCTTCCTCTTCCTGGCCTGTCACCATCATGTCCGAGTTCTTTAAACCTTTTGATTGTGTATGAAACCGTCTGCTTAGGCACTTTCAATCGTTGAACAATTTCACATTGTTTCATCCCTTGCTTATGTAATTCAAGTATGGCAGTTCGTTTGTTAACCATAATGGTTATCACAACTAACTTCCTTACACCTGTTTATTAGCTTTCTAGAATCAATTCCCTATGACAATAACTTTATAATTTTAGTGGTATTTACAGATTTTTGGTTTCAAACTTCGTCCAAGTTATTTCTTGTCACCCTGTATTTAGTTTTATCAAACTAGATATTCATTTCATTTTTGCTTTGACGTCACTTTCATTCACTGAAGTCCTCTGAGATGAGCATCTCAATTTCTGTATCAGTGGAAAGAAAAACACATTGAATTGTAACAGTTTTATAAAAAGATATGCTATTTTAAATCATGATGTCACTTTCATTCACTGCAGTCCTCTGAGATGAGCATCTCAATTTCAGTATGAGTGGAAAGAAAAACATATTGAAATGTAACAGTTTTATGAAAAAGATATGTTATTTAAACACGTGTCCTAAATTTCTGTTCAAAGTTTTAAAAAAGATATTTTTATTTATAATACGAAAATGACATCCGTAATGATATGGTATTTCCCATTTTATTTTAAATCCCTTCTTATTTCAACAAATGAAGTAACACAACTGCCACATATGGGATGGTATTTCATAAAAGACATTAAATTATAAAAATTGGATTGTTTAAAAAAATAACAAGTGTAAGCCATTTATAAAGAAACTGTTTTCATTAAAAAAATAAACATAAAAATCGGTTATCAGAAAGATTAGACCAGATGATTAAAAAATAAAAAAAAAGTCTTTTCCTTTCAATATAGAAATTATATTTTAAACATCAAGCAAATTTGTAATATGTTAAATTTTAGTTGCTGAAAAGACGTATAGCCAACAGAGTGAAAAAATATCCAAGCAGGGAATCGAACCCGGTTTTTCGGTATAGCGCACCAAAGTTCTACCATCTGAATCACTTGGAGTAATACCCAGCTTGGTCTTTCTCACCATCATATGTTGGCAAGGCTACAACCGCAACACAAGGTGGAATATTTTTTTGTGAAACACCGACTCTGAACAGGAGACTATAGAAAAACCAGCATCGATGATATTGAGTAAGTTTATGTAATTTCCAAATGTGAAAAATTTAATCGTGCTGGATTTTCTATAATTTCGTGTTAGCCCCACAGTGAGTAGCTCACAGAAAAGCATTCCATGTGATGAGGCTGCTGCCTGGCCAACATACGATAGTGAGAAATGCCGGGCTGAGAGGTTCAGATAATAGATCTAAATGGTTCAGATAGTAGAACGTCAATGCGTTATACAGGGGACCCGGATTCGATTCCCAGCTAGAATACTTTTTTTTATTCTGTTGGCTATATTGTATACGCCTTTTAAGCAAGTAAAATTTGAAATATTTCTGAATACAAGGCGTGAGAAATTTTCTACAGAAAACTTTCCAAGAATTATACAGATTTAAACACATCCATATTTTATCGACGTTTAATCTGAACTTCAGTCAAATGTAATGAAGAAACAAACGTTTCAAAGCGAATAAGAAGAAATGAATGTGAATTTTAATGCTGGAATTTCAATATTGATTCAGTAATACAACTTATTCAATCTACAATAGACTTTTGATTCATCGGGTTACAGATTAACTGGGATGGTTGTTGTGTTGCGTTTATCATGATTTTCGCAGTAGCTCTATTTCAAGAACTAAAGTATGGATTTGTATAATACCTTAGATTCAGTTAGTCGCAGTTATAATTTGGTACTATTTAGGTTTTGATATAAATCACCAACAATATGTGTCGGTTATGAAAGATTTCTGCAATATCTCTTTCTCAAGAATGAATGTTCATCAAGTGTGCGATTCAGTTAGTTTCTGATATAAATTGGTCCTAATTAGGTTTTGGTGTAAATAGACCTACAGGTGCTGCTGGTATGAATTTTTTTTATGAATTCTACAATAGCTCTTTCTCAAAAACTAATGCACGGATTTTCATCAAACTTCAGATTCATTTAGAATTTGACATAAGATGTTGATCATTAGATTTTTGTGTAAATCCCCTAACTGGTATCATTGATGTGCTTCATTTTTTAGGAAATATGAACATGTATGAGATAGAAGAATGTTTTGGATTGCCACATCTGACTAGTTTCCCTCTATTTTAATACTTAACTAGTTGTTTTTAACCAGGTATATTTAGATTCTGCAACTACGCTGACAGCCATAATTCAGACTCCAAAGCTTTTAAAAATATTGCAACACATTATCCGGTTACGGAAAACATTTTAACTTCACAAACGTTGTCCATCTGTGTAATAGGGTTTCCATGCATTTCTATTTGATTTGATTATATTTCAGTTCCCATGACAACCGACTTCGGGCAGCTGATGGCTGTTCCATTGTAAGATATTATTTCAGAGCTGATTTTAGCCTATTGAATATAGACCGAGAGGCGTCAACACAGATAATCACCTCATCAAGTTCTCGGATGAAAATCTAGGATTAGTTGAATCTTGATTCGCATAACAAAACGCAACCGGTCTGCCAAGTCATATATTGGTAGAAAACACCTAAAAACCCTGTTTTAGCAGTTGACTCGTAGGTTTACCATTGTGTTTTCTTGTTCCCAATATTTCATGTTTCCATATCTTTGGGTGCAGGAAAGCACAATGGTAAACCTACGAGTCAACCAATAAAATCGGGTTTTAGGTGTTTTCCACCAATATATGACATAGCAGACTGATTGCGTTGTAATATGAAAATCAAGATTTAACTAATCCTAGATTTTTATCCGTGAACTTGATGAGGTGATTCTCTGTTCTGCCACCTCCCACTCTAATATTGTTCTATGTTTTTTAGTTATAGAGTTATGGTGCGAAGTTCTATAATCAGGTGAGCCCCGTTTTGATAAATTTGCTTTTTTAAAAAGTTTTAATCTATAGATTTTGAATTTTTTTTTGTTATTTAGATAATTTATCAGACAGAGATCCTTTTAGTACATTGTATACTGTTCTACTTTGGTTTGTTATAGATTTATGGGGAAAGTTTTATAATCAGGTGAACATTTTTGCATAAGATTTGCCTTTTATAAAAACTCTAATGGGCAGAATTTGATGAGATTTGCATTGTTAATTAGATAAATTTCAGGAATGTTCTTGAGACTTTGGTTCTTCAGACTTCAGAAATCCAGGTTTTAATATACTGCATATAATTCTGTGTTGTTTAATTAAATAATTCTTTAAATGTATAACTTGATTGTGAATGATTATCCTTTTTTAAAACATCAGCTACATAGATTTTAACGGAACTTGCATTGTTCTATAATATTTCAGAAATGGTTTTAATATATTCGTATCGTTCTACCATTTTTTTATTAGATCCTATTGATAATGAAGAACTACAAGTGTTGGTATTTAATAGCTCGAATTTGGTCTCCGTGATAGTACAAAAAACAATAACAGAATCGAGTTCGTATACTTTTCAGCAACTCAAAACGATATTCCAGGTAAAGGTCCATTATGTTTTAAACAAAAAATCTAATTCATCTATATATTTAGTAAGATTCAAGATTCGTTTGTACATATAGACTAACGCAGAGGGTAAATCCTGCTTGTGAAACGATGAAAAAAAAACAGTAACAAAACTTGTGACATGGCTGGGCACGCCGCCGGTGTTATGTTGGTTAAAAGAAGACATAATTTAAGTAAAAGTTAAAATCCAACACTTTATTTACTGCCTCTGGGAAATGGGAAGTGGAGCTAAAATTCAAGATTTCCAGTCACTAAATACAATACTATAAGATTAAACTGTAATCTATACTCACAGCCACGGCTAAGTTCAGCTCGGAGCAATCACACCGGCTCTACTTTCCGGTCGCGGCTTACTGCTACTTCAATCTATAATAAAACAGCCCTTGGCTGTACAAAATCTTTATTCTCAAAAACTCAACGTACTAATCAACTCTTATCCACTGGTTCTCCTCTTAGGCATTCCCCGCTCACATCAAAACAACACTGTACTTCGATGGAGGCTATCTCGCTGGCTCTCCTCGCCACAACACTAGCTATCTCATTTTGTTGGCTCCTTTCGCCTTACAACACACCTTGCACTCCAACTCACAGTTTTTATACATTGCAAACTGAAGACGGAACTATAAATTCACATAATACTCCTAACCGCAGTTAACTGTAGACTCGAGGGCGCCACACACGCTCCGGAAAGTTAAAGTTGTATAAAGGATAGATGTCACTTCTGCGCCACACATGTTAGAACATTGACGTCACCATCTCACTAAAAATACTAGATTGCCTTTATCACAAAGGGACACTCCCTCACAACCACAATTCGGAATCTACAGAGAAAAAGGACTGGGAAAAATGCATGCCCTGGACTTTTTCTTGAAATAAATTTTGAGCCGCACAAGAAACGAAGGTGATGGGTGAAATTTTGTGCCGAATCATAACTTTCAAAATATTAACCTTTAACCCATCACGAAAAAATCATCAGTTTGCATAAAAAAATCCACATACTCAATCTCAATCATCCTACTTAACTTAAAAAAAAACCCCTAAAACTTTGAAAACTAACTACTTAAAAAAAAACATTCCACTGCGAGTGCTAAAATTCATCAATACATTAAACTTACGAAATTTTCCTCAACACGTGAAAATAACCGCAACTTTGCCAAAAAATCTTTCCACGTAAAACTTTCTTATCTCCAGAATTCGCACAAAGTCAAGGAAAAAAAGAAAAAAAAACCATGCGCAAAATTTTTCTCACTGTCTCATAATTTATCCAAAATAAAATTTACTCCATGCTACTTCGTAATATATCTGTTAGAATTCAAAAATAGGGTTAGTTTAAAACATACTAACCATGCATGTCTTCATTTGCGGGTTGCATCTACGCGATGCTTGGAGCTCTTGAATTAAAATCAAACTCATCTGTTAGGATAAACTTTTTCTAAGTTCAAATTCATCTCAAAGTCCATATATTATAAAAAATGTCGTTTAATTCCATATAAAAGCCACATCTAGCATTACAGCAAGAGAACTCAATCGTTCTCATTTATTCATCAAAGTTCTTCGAATAATAATAATAAAATCAGACGATATTTTCATTTTCTTTTTTTCGCACAGCGCGTTCTATTAGTTTCACTTCATTTCATTTTACAACAATATCTAAATTCCCATCTATATATTAATAAAATTACAAATCGCTCTGTCTGTATGTGTGTGTGTGTGTGCGTGTGTGTAGCAAAATCTACGGGACTTACGAGGCTCAAAATTTTTATGAGAATAGCCCAATAACTCTCCTGATGCACCTGAAGCTCAGAATTTTAATATTTTGATTAATTTGAGATATATTAATTACGAAGTGGAACTTACTATCATCAAAACTATGCCTTTTTAACTTTTCTTCTCTACGCTGATTTTCGGTTGGTTGGTTCATGCAGAGTCGCTTATAAAAATCACGTTTCTTTTTTGCGCTTGCTTTCGTTTGATCGGTTGTATAGGGCAGTTGCAATTGACGTCATAGTGGAGGTCACACACTACAAATAGGCATTTCTGATTGGTGGAAATACCCTGACCTCCACTTGAAATACAATGGTTATCAGCTGATTGCAAATTCCCTATAAAACATTCACAAAAATAATTTAAAAAACCGAGACAGAAAAAATAAACGAATTTGAGTACTTAATCTTTCTTAATCTCGAAAAATCGTTTGGGGAATATTTTAATGACATTACATTATTTCTAATCTATTCAAACTAATATAAATCAATGAATTTAACCACGGTTACGTTAAAACAGAGCATTTATCGCATTTTTTATTAATTTAAAGGGACACACGAAAGAGATTGTTACAGTACTCTTTTTCCTTAATAATTGATGGAGAGTGCGTTTTAAAATTCGGTATGCGCCTCTAAATGTAATTAGTTTTTTTCATATCATCCTTTACATATAAATTCTATACATCGTATACAGAGCAGCACAAAAATATTTGCATACCATTCTCCTTATTAGAGGATATTGCTGAAGGGGAATTTTCAACTGAAATATGTGTATCTCTTAAATGAATTAAATTTTTGAATGCATGTTATTAAAAGATATCAATCTATGTGTCATATGCAGGGCTGCTAAAAATTTCGGATCATTTTCCGAATGTAGATGGGAACAGCTAAAATTGTGTTTTGATAATTGTGCTTAATATATTTTCATATGGTGAAATAAGATGTAATATTTTAATTTTTTAAACGGTGCAGTTTTTTACATTATTCTGAATGTGTTGGATAGTGTTTCATAATCTGTGCTTAATGCATTATTTTTTATTTTTAAAGATATTTTTAAACACATTTTATCATTGCTCTATCTTTTTTCTTTTTAAATATTAAAAATTGTTCCGAGTTTAACGCACACCTGTCATACAGTGCTACAGGTAGTGGGAATTTGTGTAGGATATTCGTACAGAATATATTTCCTCCTTAATTTATAAGAAGTGGTTATTTCCGAACAATAATTTCACTAAATTTCTTAAATTCTTATTGGATTTTCTCACTCTCTCGACTAATATATCTATACGAATAAGTTTAATACTGGAGTTTCTTTCGGATATATGTTTGTTAAGGTATTGATGAGCTACTGGAGGTGAAAAGTAGAACTAACATACACTGCCAGAAAAATTCGTCAATATACACTAAGTTATCGTTATTTTTTCACAAATAATTTCTGTTCTTCCAGAAAACGTATTTGTTCTGTGAGTTCATTCCGAGCGTCGAAAAATGAGGAAAAGTTTCTGTTTATATCTAGCACGCATGCGCATTGGGTCTGTTAGTAATAAGTTCGAATTTATTTTTAAAATGAAAAACAAAAATATTCTATTGATTAAAATGTCTAATTTAGTTTTAAAAGACAAAAATGTTTTCGAATTTAAAAATAAATAACAATTTCTTTCTTTATTCGTTCAAAAATTCTCACAAATAGAACATCCATGTTTTTTCTCTAACATTCTACGTAATATATTTAAAATTCACATTTTTATACTATATTAATACTAAACGTAAAAAAAAAAAACCCATCCACAGTTTCATTAAAGATGAAATCTTTCCGAGATTGACAGCATAATTAAAAGCTTTTTAACGAAATACACCAACCCACACCCACATGAAATGAACGGTACTATTTTAAAGCATAAACACGATGAGCATCCGTAGCGCCGTGGATTAGCGTTGGTCTGGTAATGCTGGGGTCGTCAGTTCGATCCCCACCGCTTCCGCATTGATTTTTTCGAAACTTTTTTCAAGTGACGGATATTTTTCCTCTTTTGACGGAGAAAAAAATAAACGGAAAATCGTCAATATACAGATAATTTCTGGCAGCAGTGCTGCCAGTGCATTTTCTGTGAAAAGACGGAAGTTTTTTTGAGAGTGTATTTTACAGAGCCTTTACCTTCTACTTGATAAATTATGCAGCAACTAACCGTGTAGGAGGTTGTTATTGATTAATATTGGTCTCTTAATTGAGTGGTGGTTATCATAATTTCCGAATAGAAATTTGAATAAATTTCTTAAATTGCTATTTGTATCCCCGCCCCGTTGGGTAATATATCTACGGAAAGAATGATAATCGGAGTATCGTTCGGATTTACGTTTGTTTACGAAAAACTGCTCATTCTGGTGATGTAAAGTGAAACTTTAACATTCTGCAAATCATGCATTGCACGCCTATTCTATCCAACCACAAGTGGCGGTGATCCGTATCGGATTTTCGTACAAAGCATACTGCGCCCAGTAGCGGCGAAAAGTGGATCTGGAGTACTTTGTAGCACGTACGCGGTTGGAATTGTTAGTTTATAGTTATTATTAATTTAAGAATTTGGCTACGATTAGATAACGGTTAGGTTACATTTGGGTTACAGTTAGGTTGCATTTAGGTTGCAATTATATTATGCTTAGTCTTAGGTTAGATTTAAATTCCTGTTACATTATAGTTAGGTTATAATTAAGTTACAGTTAGGTTAAGTTTAATTGCAGTTAGGTTTCTATCAGATTACGGATATGTTACGATAATGTGACGATTAGGTTACATTTATGATATATCTAAGTTACTATTAGGTTCAGGTTAAGTTGCAGTAAGATTACAGATAGGTTAAGATTATAGTAAAATTAAGTTACGGTTAGGATTTTATCCACAGGGTGAACATTACACATGTTTTGATTAAAGTATATTTAATTTTGTACTATGGTTCTGAAACTACATTACTATATACTAACCATTTACCTAATCATTGCTTATCGATTTTAATCATGGTATAGTCGGAACTAGGAGTATATAATTTTTATAGACAACTCCGACTGCCTAAATTAGATAATCACAGCCATAGCTGCCACAAAAAGAATTATCAACGTTACACGTTGATTCTAAAAAAATCATATCATGAAAATTAGGTAAGACATAAAAATTCTTACCTCCAAAATTCCAATTCTTCGAGAAAGTCGGGGTATCGGGGCTCCCGGGGCTCCTCTCCCGGGGCCTTCTTCTGCAGAATAAGTATTTAAGACTATTTTAACTTAAAAAGAATAGTCCATCTTCATTTTCATATTTTAATAAGGACGAACACGATTCACTAAAAGGCACACACAACATTAATATTTACAAATGGCCGTGACAATTTCAATATTACATCTTGGTTCTACAACTTCTACCTTCTAACTGAACTACAAAACAGAAAAAAAAGAATTAAAGTTAATAAAAAAAATGTTCTTAGTCTAATAAAAAAGTTCGGCGCATGCGCCACACCTTTACGTAAGAGAGAAAAAAAGTTTCTTGTTTTTCACATTGCGCAATAGTTTTAGCCTGACAGGTGGTTTGGAGGAAAAGGAATATGAAATAAGTTCCAAATCCCGACATCCTCCCACCTTTGAGTTTCAGGGGTTCAGCTGGAACTCAAATTTTCCACTTAACTATCGGTTTTATGATGCATCCATATCTTGAGCGATGAACTAAAGAGTCGGAATTTCGGTTCATGACCGAACCACTGGAAGGATCATTGGATTGTTCGTCCGAAGAACGTGAATTTTTCATGTCGTTGAAATGACTTCTCATGATATCATTATTTTGTGATACCTCTAAAGGTATTAGTCTACTTGTTGTTCTGATGAATTCACCACTTTTCATCTTTACCTTGACAAGTCGCACTTGTCCATCCTTAGATGGGAAAATTTCAGTTATTTTGGCCAGAGGCCAATCGATTCTTTTGTTATTGTCACTAGTTACAATCACGACGTCGCCTATTGCAGAAGGTTTCTCTTTTTTGTTACTTTTATTAGGTTGACGCAATTGACCTAAATATTCTGATCAAAATCTTTTACGAAGGTCTTCTCTTAGTTTTTGTTGGTAGGCATGCCTTTTATTCAACGATTCGGCATCCAAAATATCCATATCAGGTGTTCTACTATTTTTTACTTCTTGCAGAAACATGGATGGAGTGAGGGGTACAAGATCGTTGTGGTCTTCGGAAACGTATGTAAGGGGGCGGCTGTTGATTATACTTTCGATGTCACACATTACGGTTTGCATCTCTTCATAATTTAGCGAACTTTTTCTTTAAACTTTTCTGAGTATTCTTTTTGTCATTCCTATTAGTCACTCCCACCATCCTCCCCACCATGGAGCTGAAGGTGGAATAAATTTCCAAGTAATTTTTCTGGATATACTATGATTTTGTACTGAATTCCAATCTATTTCTTTCAACAAATTTTCGGCCCCTACGAAATTTGACCCATTGTCGGTGTAGATAATAGAAGGCCTACCTCTACGGGCGATAAATCTTCTCAAAGTTAATAGAAAGTTTTCGGTTGATAAAGAGGTGGCTAACTCAAAATGAACTGCTCTGAAAATTGCACACGTGTAAATTACTAGCCATATTTTCCTATTTTCTTTAAGAATAAGCGGGCCGGCATAATTCAGACCAACGATTTCAAAAATGGCAGCTTCTAGAACTCTATCTACAGGTAAGGGAGGAGTGGACATTTCTTGTGGCTTAAAATCGTATCTTCTGCATATTACACAGTTTCTAATAGTTTTTCTTACAGTTTTTCGAAATTTTAAGATCCAAAAATCTTCCCTCAAATTAGACATCAAAGTTTGTACCCCGGCATGTCCTAGTTTTAGGTGTCTAGATCTAATTATTTTTTCAACTACGGGATGGTCATGGGGAAGTATGACAGGTGTACGGAGGTGTACTAAATTAAAAAGAAAAACTAAATTAAAAAGAAAAAGCAAGTAGACTGTAAATTTAATGGAATGTTTATTTTCTAAGAGTCGCTGCTTGATGCAGCATTAGAGCTTGTTGCTAAGAGACTGTTTCTCTCAATCCACTGCGTCACACAACACGTGAGCAGGGTTACAGTAAATTGCCGATTGGCGTATAATTGGCGTGGGCTGTGTTTGTCGCCAAGGCGATGTTACAAGAACACAATACAGAAGCGGAACATCCCGCCCGGCGTTGAAATATTTTTATATTTCAAGATACATATGCAATACAAGTAATAATACAATATGATACAGATTATAAGCAAAAATAAATAAATAAAATAAATAAACACAAATAATACATGAAAAATTAATACATAATAAAGCACATTTAAAGTTTAGGATCTATGATGTTGTCCTCAATGGGTAATATACTTATTTTTGAAATAGGTCGTTTAAAATTACCCTTAGCGGTACGAACTTCAACTACCCTGACTATCCCGTCCGCGCCTGGGAAAACCTTATTAATGCGGCCTAGTGACCAAGTGCAAATGGGTAATTGTGAGTCCTTAAGCAAAACTAGCATTCCTGGCAGAATATTAGGCTTTTTAAATAGCCACTTGTTTCTTTCTTGTAACTGGCTCAGATAATTATTCTGCCAACGTTTCCATATTAACTGCGTTAATTTTTGAGTCCTTTGCCATTTATTTAGCAAATTATATTTGACCTCACTTAAATTGGGTTCTGGAATTAAATTAAGAGGCTTTCCTATGAGGAAGTGACCAGGAGTCAACACCTGAAGATCGTCAGGATCTGTTGACAAAGGACAAAGTAGTCGCGAATTTAAAATAGCCTCTATCTGTGTGATAACTGTCAGGAATTCCTCGATCGTGAGATGAGCTGAGCCCACAGCTCTTTTTAAGTGGTATTTGAAAGATTTGACTCCTGCCTCCCAAAGGCCACCAAAATTTGGCGCCCTAGGAGGGGAGAACTTCCAGTTAATACCTTCAGAAGCTAAAAAGTTCGAAACTTCATCACTCGTAACAAGTCTGCGTAAACGTTTTAGTTCTGCTGAAGCCCCAACGAAATTTGTAGCATTGTCGCTAAAGATTACAGAGCTTTTCCCACGACGAGCGAAGAATCTTTTTAGAGTCGCTATTATAGCCTCGGATGTCAAATCTGAGACAAAATCCAAGTGCACAGCTTTAGTGACCATACATACAAATATGGCAACATAGATTTTCTGAAAAGTACCCTTTCTTTGACCTTTATATTTTATTTCAAAAGGCTCACTTAAATCTAATCCCACATTTGAAAATGGGGAACTGGGCACTATTCTTTCAGGAGGGAGATCCCCCATCATTTGACTAGCCGTTATAGGTTTAATTTTAAAGCATTGTAAACACTCATGTACAATTTTACGCGCAATATTTCTGCCACCGAGAGGCCAATATTTTTGACGCACAGTGTTCAAAAGAGCTTGGGGTCCTACATGAAAATCTCGTTTATGATAATATTGAAAAATTAGTTTCGTCAAGCGACAGCTCGCCGGAAGTATAATGGGGTGTTTATGATCAAAATTCAAATTTGATTTTGCTAGTCTTCCTCCCACCCTCAATAAGCTATCTCCATCTAAAAAGGGATTTAAGAATTTTAACTTACTTGCGCGATGAACCGAAGATCCCGCTTGGAGGGTCGAAATTTCATTTTTGAAATACTTTACCTGTTCATTTTTTATTAAATAAACCTCGGCTCTCTTTAATTCCTCCAGCAACAGAGGGCCGGTAGCAGATGTTGCTTTTTTACATTTATGTATGAATCTGAAAATATAAGCTAAAATTCTAATTAATTTTTGGAAATTATTGCTAAGATTAATTAAATTATCACAGAAATTAGAGTCATTATGAATAGCGAATGTCAAGTTGCTGGGAGCTTTAAGCTCACTAGAATAATGTTCATCTTTAATGTCACTTATATTAGAGTCAGTTTTTGCTATTGTTTCTTCAAGAATTGAAAGAGGCGGGCCATGCCACCACAACTGGTTAGAAGACAGGTTTTCGACACTTGCACCTCTTGATATCAAGTCAGCTGGATTGTGTTCTGACGGAATATGAAACCATGGAAAGTTCTTAGTTTGTTCCTTAATTTGCACAACGCGGTTTCCCACAAACGTTTTCAGGAGATGAGGAGCAGTGTCTATCCAAGCTAAAGCAATAGTTGAATCAGAAAACAAATTGACTGAAGCTACTTGTTTGTCTAATGAATTTAAGACCTTGTTAGTGAGTTTAGCCAGAAGAAGACATACTGACAGTTCGAGACGTGGCACTGTTATTACTTTGGTTGGACACACGCGGGATTTACTACATAATAAGTGACTGATGGTTTCAATAGAATTAGATGTTTGCATGTATATCACTGCGCCATAAGCCTTGGAAGACGCATCTGCGAAACCATTTAGCACCACTGATTGGTTCACAGCTAGGAAGCATCTTGGCACTTCAATGGATTCCAGTTCTTTAAGACTTTCGAGGAAGGTTTCCCATTGTTTGGCAACATGAGAGGGCAGCTTCTCATTCCACTCTATTTTAAGAAGCCATAGCTCCTGCATGAATATTTTTGCTTTAGCAATCACTGGCCCTAAGAGACCGAGAGGATCATAAATGCGGGCAATTTGCGAAAGTACATCTCTTTTTGTGAAATCACCTTTACATAATAAATCGTTCAAAGATTTTCCGTTGGTTGACTTGGCACTAGCGTCAAAAACGACGCTTAGTTTTGTGGTTTTACTAGAGGGTCGTAAAATGCCGTGATGTGGTAAGTAATAGCCATCATTAAAGTTCGTGTTTTCTTTTATTTCATGTATGTGATTTAAATCTCTATATTCTTTAATAAATTCTGTGTATAAATTTTTCATAACAGGATCTCGATCTAAACGTTGCCACAGAGTTTAATCTTTTCAAAGCAAGATTTTTGGAATTTCCCAAATCGGGTTCTAAAACCTGTGGTTTAAACGGCATCGTGACCACAAACCTACCATCCGGTTTTCTGAAGTGCGTTTTATCGAAGTGATCATTACAATATTCTAATTCTTCACTGTTACAGGGTTTTAAATTTTGTACTTCTTCAATTTCCCAGAAAGACTTCAAAGTGTCATTAAGTAATTCAAGATTTTTTGTTAAGAAACAATAATTAGTATTATTATTATTTACTGTTTTGTCATAAATACAACCAGATACAATGTAACCGAAAATACTTGATTGCAAATATAAATTATTGCCTAACTTTATTTTTTCTTCATTTAAAAGAGAAAAATACAGTTCAGCACCGATAATTATCTCCACACTGCTTGGAATGTTAAATTTTTTATCCGCTAAACAAATATTTGCTGGAATTTTTAAATCTGATATGTTTATCTTTTTCGAGGGCGTGAAGTCACAGATGTTTGGAACGATTAATAACTCAATATCATAACTGGCACTATTCATTTTATTTGACAACCTTGATTTGATTCTAGATTTAATGTAAATAGGCAATTTATTTATTCCACTTACAGGAATATTTATTTTCTCCTTTTTCAAGCCTAATATTTGTGCTGCTTTAAATGTACAAAAACAATTCTGAGATGCGGAATCTAATATTGCCCTGAAAGGAATTCTGATGCCATTTACATCTGCCAAATAAATTATTGCAGTGCTAATTAAAACAGATTTATTATTATCATTTTCATATGAAAAAAATGAATGAGCAGTAGTTTCGTTTTGTGATAAATCTTCCGAAACAAAATTGCTATTTATTGTTTCATGTATTGGGAGATTGTTTATAGGATTGTTTACTGGTGTTGTATAGTTATGTAATGATGAATGATGGCTTGCGCTCTTGCAAACATGACAAGTGCTTTTTGAATTACAATAATTAATGAGGTGGGCTGAACTTAAACAATTGAAGCAAAGTTTATTTTTCTTAACAAGGTTAATTCGCTCACTTAACTTCATGTTTTTATATTTAACACAATGATATAAGGGGTGGTTTTCGGTTTTACAAATTACGCAACATTTACTTTGAGGTTTGTTTGTTTTTATGAATAAGGATTTTGCAGTATATTTAGAGGATACATTAGAACTTATACTATTTAAGATTTGACATCTTCGCTCAAGAAATTCTAAAAATTCATCAAAATTAGGCACTTCATTATCCTTTAATGTTAGTTCGTATTGTTTACGAGTTTCGCTATCTAGTTTATTTAGAATAATATTCAGCAAAATTGCGTTCGAGAAATTATCTCTATCATACTTTAAGATCTTTAAAGCCCTTAAATTTTTCTTCACGTTATCCAATAAAATGCGGAGATCCTTAGCGGATTCTTGTTTAATTACACAAAGATTTAAAATATTCTTTATATGACAATCTACCATAACTCTTTTATTCTCGTATCTTTGTTCTAACGCGTTGAAAAGTGAAACATAATTTTCATCTGGTGTAAGCAAACTCCTCGCTTCACCAGTCAAAGCAGAACGCAAATAAAATAATTTTTCATTATCTTTTAAATTTGAATTATCATTAATAAGCTCGTTAAATGTACTTTTAAATACGGACCATTCTTCAATTCTGCCACTAAAAACCGGCAATATGACCCTAGGTAGCTTAATGCTAGACGTTTTAGCTTGGTCCTGTTCAATAGATTTTTTATTAGAATCAGTATTTTCATAATAAGCATTAATAGAGGATTTTAAGCTTACCTCTAGTTTTAGAATATCCTCGTCCAGTTGACTCAATATTTTTTCAGTTTCTTCCAACTTTTCTTCCTCTATTATTCTATAATATTCCAGTTTAAGAGCTTCAAACTTTTCTTCAGTTTTCGACAGTAAATCCAGGTGGGCTTTCCATTCGGATAAATTAAATGTTTTTCCATCCGTTGCGTTAAATATCCTGGTGACTTGGGCCTTGATATTCCCTCGCCTTCTGTTCAATGCTTTTATCTCAGTTTCCGACATTATTCATCTTGTTGACGAAATTCGATAAATTCAATATTTAATTCAATAGAAAAGACACTGATTCGTTCATACCTCCGGGTCGCTAGGACCAAATGTACGGAGGTGTACTAAATTAAAAAGAAAAACTAAATTAAAAAGAAAAAGCAAGTAGACTGTAAATTTAGTGGAATGTTTATTTTCTAAGAGTCGCTGCTTGATGCAGCATTAGAGCTTGTTGCTAAGAGACTGTTTCTCTCAATCCACTGCGTCACACAACATGTGAGCAGGGTTACAGTAAATTGCCGATTGGCGTATAATTGGCGTGGGCTGTGTTTGTCGCCAAGGCGATGTTACAAGAACACAATACAGAAGCGGAACAACAGGGTATCGAAAATTCATCGTATCTTCTCTTAATAGTATACGTGATTTCAACCTTAGAACTCCAGCGGAATCCGTGATAATCTGGAACGATTTTAATCGATTATCTAGGGGGCCACTAAACGATTGTTCTTGAACTAATTTCAGTAATTTATTTTCAGCTTTCATTCTTCTCTTTTACAGTTAAAATACTATATTCTCTATCTTCTTTAGCTTTCTTGCAGTTTTGGTAAAATCTGTATATCCAACTAATTATGTTAACTAATTTTTTATACGATGAAAATTTTGTAAAAATTTGTTCATTGGGAATATCTAAATTGTAAGCGCTAATTATTGTTTTTCTTCTTTCGGCATCTATAATTTCAAAATCTGGAAATATTTCTGATTTTGTTTAATTGGTTTCTTTAGCCACTGTGGTCCCTCCCACCATTTGTCTCGGGCTAAAACCTCAGCGGTACAACCCCTTGAAGGCAGGTCCGCAGGATTTAAATGGCCAGGAATAAAATGCCATTTTGAAGAATCACTTAAAGACCGGATTTCTCATACACGGTTATAAACAAAAGGCGCCCAATTTTCATTTCTTTTTATCCAATAAAGTGCATTGGCATAATCAGTCCAATAAAAAATGTCAATATCATCTAATTTTAAATCCGTTTTGACACTATTTGCTAATCTAGCCCCAATATTGCAAGCCAGCAATTCCAACCTCAGAATGGAAATTGTTTTCATAGGAGCAACTCGGCATCTTGCTTGAACCAATTGACAGAAATTGTCATTCTCACCTTCAAACCGTATAAATATACACGTAGCATACGCTATTTTGCTAGCGTCACAAAAAACGTGCAAAGAATGCAGTTTATCTGCATACCGAGAAAAACACCTAGGTATTTCAATAGTCCCTAATTTTTCTAATTGTTTTTTCCATTTTTCTAATTTTCTCTTAATAGAAATAGGTAATTCCGTATCCCATGTCACCTTGGCTTTCCAACACTCTTGTAATAATATTTTAGGTTCTAATGTTACAGGACACGTGTATCGAATAGGGTCAAATATTTTGTGTACAGCCGATAAAATGTTTCTTTTAGTTACTTTGCGTTCGTCTTCGGAAATTTCCTTTAAATCAACTGCTAAGGTGTCCCTACTAAAATCCCACATTAGACCCAAAACAGGGACTTTTTCCCCAGTCAAAACTTCCCGAAAACTATGCTTCCACCTGCGAAGCTCGAATTTTGCATCGCTAAGAAGGATTTTTGACTCTTCGATATATCTGTTCAGTTGTTCCTTACTATCAACACTCGTAACACAGTTGTCTACATAAAATGATTCTAACAATTTAAGCGCAGTGTTTTTAAATTGCTCCGGTGCGTTTTTTAAATGATATTCTAACTTGGCACCTAAAAGATAGGGGCTACAAGAAATGCCAAATACTACTCTTCTATGTTGAAGCGTTATCATTGTTTAAGGGTCCCCTTCTTCATACCACAGGAATTTCAAGAATGAGCGATCTTTTTCTGTAATGGCAATTTGCAAAAAAGCCTTTTTTATGTCAGCAATTACCCCAATTTTTCCTAATCTAAATCTAATTAATATAGAAGGAATCAGTTCTACGAGGTTAGGCCCCTTTTCAATACAGTCATTTATAGATGGCGAATCCTTTTCCCGAGCTGAACCATCGAAAACTGGCCGCACCTTTGTAGTGGAGTTTTCTTTAAACGCCGCTCTATGAGGAAGGAAATGCTCACTACCTAATGTTTTTCTCTGATCAACTTTTTCTATTATTTTCTCATCTAACCAGTCATCGAATACTTGATTATAATCACTTAATTTTCCTACCCTTTTTAATGAATTGACGCATGTTTTTAATCTACGTCGAGCGATATTTTCGTAACTGGGTAAATGAGGGTGGCCTTGTACCCATGGAAGACTAACTTCATACCGACCCTCGTCATCTACTCTAATATTACTGAGAAAATGTTCTTTAGCGACTAATTCTATTTCCTCTCTACTCTTTTTCTCCCCAGGATCGCGAATTCCTAAAGTGTCAAGTTGCCATAACTCGGTAATTTTAGCCTCTTTGACATGCAGCGAAAAATTAAATTGTTCATATTCTTATTTTCATAACCTTCAGTTTTCCCAAGAATTGTCCAACCTAAACGAGTGTCCATACAAGCCAATCCGCCCTGTAATTGTTTTAAATGTCCGGTAAATAATTTCCTAGCGACATCTGCACCAATTAACACATGTATCTCATCAGGAGAAAATTCATATAATAAATCATTAACTTTAGTGACTCTGTCAGTCATAACTATTCCGTACCGCTTTATTTCCTTAATAAAGGGTCCTTCCGGTATAGGTGAAATTTCAGAGCAAATTTTTTGTTGATCTAATACCTCAAATTTACATCGGAAACTATTATCCATATTTCCCAAATTAATCAAATATCTATCGTGTAGTTCTTCACATTGTCGCCCTCGAAATAAGCTATGCACTATTCTTTCTTTACTTATGCTACTATATCCTAACATTTTAGCAGCAAATTTCGATATGTACGATCGCTGCGAACATCGCTGCGATCGTTAATGTCCCCTTCACCAGTAAAATACACTTGTGGGACAATCTCGCAATGTTCGACTTTTTGTTGGGCGCCATTTGTGACGTTTCTGGGTACGGCGCGGTGTTATGTTGGTTAAATGAAGACATAATTTAAGTAAAAGTTAAAATCCAACACTTTATTTACTGCCTCTGGGAAATGGAAAGTGGAGCTAAAATTCAAGATTTCCAGTCACTAGATACAATACTATAAGATTAAACTGTAATCTATACTCACATCCACGGCTAAGTTCAGCTCGGAGCACTCACACCGGCTCTACTTTCAGGTCGCGGCTTACTGCTACTTTAATCTATAATAAAACAGCCCGTGGCTGCGCAAAATCTTTATTCTCAAAAACTCAACGTACTAATCAACTCTTAACCACTGGCTCTCCTCTTAGGCAATCTCAGCTCACCTCAACGCAACACTGTACTTCGCTGGAGGTTATCTCGCTGGCTCTCCTCGCCACAACACTATCTATCCCACTTTGCTGGCTCCTGTCGCCTCACAGCACCTTGCTGGCTTTCCTCACCTCACAACACACCTTGATAGCTCCTGTCGCCTCACAACACACCTCACACTCCAACTCACAGCTTTTATACATTGAAACTGAAGACGGAACTATAAATTTGCACAATACTCCTAACTGCAGTTAACTGTAGACTCGAGGGCGCCACACACGCTCCGGAAAATTAAAGTTGAATAAAGGATAGATGTCACTTCTGCGCCACATATGTTAGAACATTGACGTCACGATCTCAGTAAAATTACTAGAGTGCTTTTATTACAAAGGGACACTCCCTCACAAACTTAATTAAATTTCTATATCTATTCATACAAATTTATTTATTTATATGGGTAAAAAGATTCCACAAATTTACTATTCGTCCAATAGTGGCTATATACAGGGTGTTTCGCAACCAGACTGACAAACTTTGAGAGGTAATAGTAGACATGCAGACAAACATTATTAAATAGGGAACTTTGGGTCGCAAACGTCTTCTGCAAGAGCTAAGGGTCATTAAAGTTTAAGGTCCAAAACTTCAAACGATGATAAAAAAGGAAAAAAGGGTCGATTCGTTTGCGGTTTTCGCTAAAATCAATCTTTATATCACGAATTTTATTAAAAAAATTGTAATGGCTACTTTCAAAAATTGTCAATAGATGGCGCTTTAGACTTTAGAGTAACGAACAAATACTTTTTACCGTTCTTTTGTGCATGGAATTGTGCTTATTCTACAGTTTAGATTTTAACTTAAATTTTAAGCCCAAAATCGGAAACATGTGGATCGGGTAAGTAGCGAAAATTAAACAGTGAACCGAGGGGGAGATTTTAAATGCTCATAAATGTTAGACAAACTAATCGATTTTGTTGCGGTTTGCGTGTAGGTCATTCCCTTGGTAATTATTTTATTCAAAAAATAACGTACAGCTTTGGTGTCCTCATTTTTAGATAGAGGGCGCATCTGACGAATCTCCGACCTCTCAATGGCATCTCCTGGGTGTTTTACTACTAGATCACCACACTTCCAGGAAGTGTTTGGGATGCAAACATGACTCGCAATCACATAGAAATGTAACGTTGAAAGGTCGACACCTCAACATAACATATGGACAGCGGTGGATAGGTGGTGGTGGCCCGGTTTATTGGCCTGTCAAATCGCCGGACCTATCAAGTATGGGCTTCTTATATGGGTCAAATGAAAAAATGGGTGTATGAGAAGCCCATACCATCAGTTAAAGAAATCGCAGCTCGTATTTCTGTAGCCGCCAGAAATCGATCAAAAATGCCAGGAATCTTTCAAAGCGTGAGGAATTCCATACGACACCGCTGTCAGGCATGCTGGACTACTTCTGGTCGTAATTTTGAACACCTTTTCTAGTAAAACCTTTAAATAAACTTTGTTTTGTCATTTTAACATGTTGCTGTTTCTCTGCTTGTTTCTATTGCTTTTTTCTTTGCTTCTTTTAACCATAGCTCGCAAAAAAGGCATTTTCAACGTTACAATCCTATGTGATTCCGAGTCGTCTTTGCATCCCTAACACTTACTGAAAGTATAAGGGTCTAGTAGTAAAACACCCAGGAGTAATGCTATTGAAATGTAGGAGATGTGTCGGAAGCGCCCTCTATCTGAAAATGAAGACACCAAAGCTATAGTCATTTTTTGAAAAAAAAAAATAATCGATTAGTTTGTCCAATGTTTATGAACATTTAAAATCTCTTCCTCTGTTCACTGTTTAATTTTCGCTATTACCCGATCCCTATGTTTCCGATTTTGGGCTTAAAATTTAAGTTAAAATCTAAATTGTAGAATAAGTTCAAGTCAATGCACAAAAGAACGATAAAAAGTATTTGTTCGTTACTCTAAAGTGTAAAGCGCCCTCTATCGACAATTTTTGAACGTAAACCTTTACAATTTTTTTTTAATTTTGACATAAAGATTGAATTTAGCGAAAACTGCAAACGAATCGACCCTTTTTTTCGTTTTTTATCATCGTTTGAAGTTTTGGACCTTTAACTTTAATGGCCCCTAGCTCCTACAGAAGACGTTTGCGCTCCTTGATTTCCCATTTAATAATGTTTGTCTGCATGTATACTATCACCCCTCAAAGTTTGTCTGTCTGGTAGCGAAACACCCTGTATATGTAGCGGATTATTAACAATACTTGTTTGTATAGTGTAAAAAAAGAACTTTATTCAAAATCGTTTACTTCATTCATTAATCTTATCTCATCTTTTATCCTATATGTGAAATGTAATCCATGTTTAGAATCTAATAAATTTTTCTTAATTTGTGGCGGGAAAATATGCCACATCTCTCACGTATGGCAATGATGCAATATGATAATATAATTTTTAAACTTAATTTTTTACTTTTAGTTGTATCTATAAATTTACATCATTAAATTAAGTTTCTTTGATGTATTATATTTCAGAATGTAAATGCAAAAATGGAAAATGCACCAAGGTGGATGGAAAAATAAAATGCATCTGCTATCCTGAATATGGTGAATATTTCGAAGGTGATTGCAGAGGTAATTTACTTTAGCTTCGAAGTTTAATTAATTTTCTGCTTTTTTTTACAATGGTGCTTTAATTTTTTTTAGTGACACAATATTTAATATTATCTTATAATTAATTATTAGCGTTTATAAAAGTCTGTTGTTTTTAAGGTGAAATTTTGTAATACTAAAAAAGTATGTACTATCAATCGACATGTATCACATATTGCACTATTATAATTACACATCATGTAAATTATGGTAATCGTAATGGAAACAATCGTTTTCAGAATATTTTCTCAATTAAAAGTGGAATATAATTCATATGTAAATATTAAAAAAAAAATATTTCTAAATGAAAGAACAATGAAACAAAAGAGAATTTTGCACAAGCCAAGGACATATATGTTTTCCTATTTTCATAAAGTTGTGCGCATAAAAAAGGTATAGAAACTTGCTTTGATATCCCTATTTTAAAATTTTGTGAACGCAACAGGGAGAAGTGTTAGCCAATGGAAAATGCCATAAAATACGTAACGCCATGAACTTATATTTCGTTTTTTTTTTTAATTTAAAATCTTACAAAAATTTTTTAGAATGTTTTTTTATCATTAAGTAGGTTTATGGCTCCTAAAAAAATATTATCTTTAAAACTCGACTAATAATTTGGTAATAAATGGATTACTTCAAACAATACGCTGCATCGTATGCTGAAAAAGGTAACTGAAAAAAAAAAACTTAAAAATTTAATTTATGAAAACTCACCGGGATACGGTTTTGTTCAAAGAGTTGTAACTTAGTAAATAATTTAAATAATTAAAAATGAGACGGAACCCGTCAAAACTAGATGTTAAATAAAGTTTTAAAATGTCCTCATAAATCATTTTTCGTTTAAATTTCGTCTGTTCTGAACCCCATCCGTTATTTTAAGCTAAATCATTTTTCTGTAAAAATGTGGAAAATATTTTCCAATGTATTAGGTTATTTTGCAGATGAAACAGAATTTTAAATTGTTAGACTTATAATTTCTTTGCATGGTTTCCTTGTTCCTTTCCGTAATCGGGATTGCTAAGTCATTTCCGCAAACTGGGATACATTCCTTGTTATAAAGTAACTTACCCAATAAATCTTTAAAAAATAGTGAAATGTGATTTCTATCATAATCTGATTCAAATCATATTTTAAACAATTTGACGTGATATTAATTTTATGTTCTACATAAATTGAATATCTGTCCTTTTGGTTAGCATATTTCAATTTAGTAACAAAATGTTGCTTTTTATGGGTAATCTAAACTTATGATTTATCTCCCTTTCCTTTATTCTTTAAGTTGGTTGAAAGAGATTTGAAAAAATAATTTTTGCTTGAAAATAATTTAAAATGTCGCTGAAATGGAGTCAGTATTCCAACAAAATTCATTTAATTCAGTTAATTTTATTCCTGTTTTGTTATGTAACAATTGAAATTGTACAGTATTTAGATTTGAAAGTCATGTAAGTATAAAGTGAAAGAGACAGCGCTGTTCGTTGTCACAATCGTTATATGCTTCTAAAAATTGTAATTGGGCTTTGGCTGCCGTTCAAACGTAGACTACTATTTTTTGACAATACCAGAGAATTATACAATGAAAGAAAAAGGAATTTGTCGATAATAAGGAACAGTTAAATAAATTCACAATAAATCTATAAAAATTATTCCTATTGAATATAAGCCTTATATATACATTTTTTGTTTATGTAAAACCTTTTTTTATTAATCTTCATTTTCTTGAAATTCTTTATCCTTCTGAATTATTTATTAAATTTAATGCGTCTTACCTGAAATTATTTTCTTAATTCGAGAGACACCATGTCATCAAGATGAAATAATCAATAAAGTCACCAGTTATAGTCTTTACAATCAAGAACTAAAAATACTGAAATTACGTCATTTTGACACATCGGATTATTTCTTCCCTTTACATGTGTCAAGGTAAAAATACATTTTAAACTAAGAAGGAAAGTCTCCATACTGGGCATACTCAGATTTTTTTTGAAAAAAATACTAATTAAGCTACTCATGTATGTAATAAAAGATCAGTGAAAATTAGCGGTGGAATTGCAGTAGAAAACATGTAAAAAAATAAAATACTTTCGAACATTTGGCGTTAAAAGACGAAAGTGTTTCACGATTTGGCGAGCAGCACTTTTCCCCGCCAAAAGCAAACCATTTTAAGGTAACTAAAATCTTTTGGATTTTTAAAATCCGTGTAAATGATATTTCATGATTTTAGACATAAACAATGAGAGAGTTTAATATATTATTTACACACATATATATATTAAATTGCATATGTATGTATATTATTTGTTGGTGTAGTTATTTAATTTACCTCTGGAAAAATATTTTCATATATAAAAAATTCTTATTCAGTAAAATCATTTTCATATATTTAAGCGCATTCAAAAATAATAGCCAGATATTTCCATAGTAATAAAATCGAATTGAGAATGCTCAACTGGACTTTGAACTTGAAACAATTTTAATTTAAATTTGAATTTCATTTTAAATCTCAAATTTCGATGGTTAAATTTGGGTAAATACACATAAATATCAATATAACGAAATTATACTTAAATCAAACTAAAACTATCAAAACTAAAATTATTAAACTAAAGCGAACTAAAGCTGACAAAGCCAAGGATATTTAATTTATCTAAACAAGCTGAACATGAAACTTTTTTCCTTTATGATGCATTTTAAATAAAAAAACCTTTTTTGAAATTGCTTTTCATCGCCAACCGATGATAAATCGCCAAATAACGAAATTTTCATTATTTTTTTACGGATAGGGTACGAAGGTTCCGCCGAACATTTTTTCATAAACGTATACATCCTCATGGGAAGAACATTCTGTAATTTTTTCAGATTTTTCGTAGTATGGCCGTATGGAAATCTTTCTTATAAGCATGCAATCACAATAACCGGGAAAAACGTTTATATGTACTTTATATTCATATTCTTATACTTAACCAGCATGATTAAAATAAGAACATTTTATCTATTTCATTGTGATAAAAAAATGGCATCAATAAAATTAAAATGCATAAACATAAAAGAAGCCCAAAAGAATATACTCGTGGAGCACAAGTGGTTTTAATTTTTGGCTTGTGCACCACTTCACTTTCGACAGATATACGCTATGGTGTCCAAAAGTTAAACATAATTGGTAATTAAGTAAGTAATGAAAGAAATATGAATCGAAATGTAGTGAAACACCAGGTGTGTAAACAAAAGAGTACGTGTCATATATTTTCGCGAAGAGTTTTCCCCGAAATCTACCAGGAGACAGTCAACAAATTGAAAAAGAACGAAGATCTTTTGGATAACCCTGTCAAAACTAATATAGCAAAAGCATTCAAACTGCACATTATGATTAATTGGCTTATTGTAAGGTACTGTGTTTATTTTTACAAGGATAGCATGTTACTCGTAGCGAAATTAAGGTTTTTATAAAAAACAGTCCTAAGTTTTTTGCTTATAATTTGCAGAGTTCTTAATATAAAATAATGTTCTTTTCTGAAAATATGACAAACATCATTGTACACAATACCCTGTCATCAGAATTAAAATATAATAAAAATTGTATGACAAATGAGCAAGTTTACTAAATAATTTTTTACTACGCATGCGTGAACGCTATTAAAATTTTATTTGCATATTATGTTAGTTAAATGTATAGAGCAACTTTTGTGAAAGTTTCAAAAACATAGCTTAAAAATTCTGAAAATTATCGTTGATAGAATGAGATCAAAATCCTTTATTCCCTAAATGAAACAAAAAGAGATGAGGAGCTGTATCCATATTCCATTGTTTAGTGCATACACAATATTGCACGTACAATTATATTGAGGTAAAACCCCTGATTTTTTTGCTTCCTTTTAGAAATAATGGATTTTGAGTTGATTCTATAGACGATCATTTTCAGAATTTTCAAGGTATGTTTTTGAAACTTTTACAGAAGTTGCTCTATACATTTAGCTAACACAATATGCAAATGAAATTTCGATATCATTGACGCATGCGCAATGAAAAATTATTTACTAAACCTACTCATTTTTCATGCAATTTTTATTATTTTTAAATACTGATGGCAGGGTATTGTGTACAATGATGTTTGTCATATTATCAGAAAAGAACATTATTTTATATTAAGAACTCTGCAAATTATAAGCAAAAAACTTAGGACTGTTTTTATAAAAATCTTAATTTCTCTACGAGTATACATGCTATCCTTATAAAAATTAGCACAGTACATTACAATAAGCCAATTAATCATAATGTGCAGTTTGAACGCTTTTGCTACATTAGTTTTGACAGGGTTATCCAAATGATCTTCATTATTTTTCAATTTGTTGACGGTCCCCTGTTCAATTTCGGGAAAAACTCTTCGTGGAAATATATGACGCGTGCTATTTTGTTTATAAATCTGGAGTTTCACCACATTTCGATTTATATTTCTTTCATTACTTACTTAATTACCAATTATGCTTAACTTTTGGACAACAGTGTAGTTCATTAAATTCCCCTATTACAACTCTTCCATAAAATAAAGATTTTTTTTGAGCTCAGTACCTTAGGTTTTTGTGCTGTCGGTTCTTAAACTAATAGAAGAAAGACGGCAAACAAACCGATTACATATAGTCTAAGAGCTAGCAACGTTTTCGTCACCTGATTTTATCAAGGATCATTTTTTTATATGTTTTTCCCTATTATGGTAGAATACGTTTGCTAGCGGTCTGGCAGTCGGGAGACGTTGCGTTTACTTGTGGCAGAAGGGGTTATGCAGGTCAAAAAACTTCAAAATCACGTCATTTTATCAAGGCTAATTTTTTTTATGTTTTTCCCTTTTAAGGTAGAATATGTTTTCGAGCGGTTTGACAGTCGGGAGACGTTGCGTTTACCTGTGGCAGAAGAGGTTATGCAGGTTAAAAAATTTCAAAACCACGTCATTTTATTAAGGCTCATTTTTTATATGTTTTTCCCTTTTATGGTAGAATACATTTGCAAGCGGTCTGCCAGACGGGAGACTTTGTTTTTGCCTGTGGGAGAAGGGGTTATGCAAGTGAAAAAGTTTCAAAATTACATCATTGTATCAAAGCTCATTTTTTATATGTTTTCCCTTTTATGGGTGAATACGTTTGCAAGCGGTCTGGCAGTCTGGAGACGTTGCGTTTACCTGTGTCAGAAGTGGTTATGCAATCCCAAAAACTTTAACTAGGCCATTTCTGCAGATTTTTGTTTGTAACATTTGTTTATACTAATTAATTGTGATTTTAAACCATTATTGTTAGACGATACGGCTAGACTCTGGCAGATCAATATTTATAGATAACATATTACTCTTTGGATAGCAGACAACCTTTAATTAAGTTGTTAGACACAAATTAGGTTGCAAAGTTAATGCCAGACGGCTTTAAATATGGCAACGAAAGTGCCTGTTCCAAGGGTGGTTTATAATTTAAAAATTATAAGACCTCTTTACGTCATTTTATCAAGCTTAAAAATTACAACATATTACTCTTTGGATAGCAGACAACCTATAATTAATTTGCCAGACACAAATTCGGTTGCAAAGTTATAGCAAGACGGCTTTAAATATGGCAACGAAAGTGCCTGTTCCAAGAGTGGTTTATAATTTA
Organism: Maratus speculifer; assembly: GCA_964019185.1. Classification (NCBI taxonomy): domain Eukaryota; kingdom Metazoa; phylum Arthropoda; class Arachnida; order Araneae; family Salticidae; genus Maratus; species Maratus speculifer. The sequence goes on along the minus strand of OZ025302.1, from coordinate 83,331,513 downwards.
AAAATTATAAGACCTCTTTACGTCATTTTATCAAGCTTAAAAACTACAAGATATTACACTTTTGATAGCAGACATCCTATAATTAATTTGCCAGACACAAGTTCGGTTGCAAAGTTAATGCCAGACGGTTTTAAATATGGCAACAAAAGTGTCCGTTCCAAGGGTAGTTTATAATTAAAAAATTATAAGACCTCTTTACGTCATTTGATCAAGCTTAAAAATTACAAGATAAGGTATCCCGGGGTAATAACGGCACGTTAAGGTTCTACCAATTTTCACAGCTTAGTTTTAGATTGTATTTTTTAATCAAATATAGGATTTGATACAGCAACTCATTGACTATCTATATAAAAAAAATAATTTAACAGATATGTATTCATAAAATGTTATGGCGTGATTTCTTGACCAATAATATTTGGCGTTATTACCCACCTATATGGGTAATAACGCCATGCAAACAAGACTATAAAATAAGATGGAATAATGGCATGTAAATTGTTCAATTCTAAAAATACAAACTGTACAGCTCTAGAAATTGACAAATTGCATTCTAAGCTATTGAAAATGTTGAATTTTTTTGTGAAAGTGTAAGAAAATTAAAAGTGTGTCGTGAGGAGGGGGGGGGGAGAGGAAAAAGAATATGAGATTTTAAGCTACCTTTTGTTTAAAAAGGACGTTTAAATAGAAATATTAGAAACATTGCAAAGTTTGAGCTGTGTTTTTTGAATCAGTATTTAGGATGTAGTTCGGCTACTGATGGGAATCAACCGGGGGATTAATGCCAAGGATTGGCGTTATTACCCCGGTATACTTATTGCGCAGTACATTTTAAACTACAAACTATCTCAAGAAGATATCCAAAAACTTCTACAACATTTTGAAAGTACATGAAATGCACTACAAATTTATGTAATAAACAAAGCATTTCCGGATAAAAAAAATAGTCTTCACATCACAAAACGTACATCGCAAATTTTAGATCAAGCGTTAATTTTAGTTGCTTGTAAAATCAATAAGACCTACAAGTAGAACAAAATAACTTTAAGCTGTTTTTTGCGATTTATATGACTCAAAACCCTTCTGCGCAGAGCACATGGGTGTCATTTACCAGATTATTTCATAATTATGTATATATATTAGCACTTGGCGTTATTATCCCGCCTGGCGTTATTACACTAGAACATCTTATTACTCTTTGGATAGCAAACAACCTATAATTAATTTGCCAGACACAAATTGGGTTGCAAAGTTAATGCCAGACGGCTTTAAATATGGCAACGAAAGTGCCTGCTCCAAGAATGGTTTATAATTAAAAAATTATAAGACCTCTTTACGTCATTTTATCAAGCTTAAAAATTACTAGATATTACTCTTTGGATAGCAGACAACCTATAATTAATTTGCCAGACACAAATTCGGTTGCACAGTTAATGTCAGACGGCTTTAAATATGGCAGTGAAAGTGCCTGTTCAAGGAGTGGTTTAGAATTTATAAATTATAAGACCTCTTTACGTCATTTTATCAAGCTTAAAAATTACAAGGTATTACTCTTTGGATAGCAGACAACCTATAATTAATTTGTCAGACACAAATTCGGTTGCGTTACTGTCATTAAGCGTTGATTGTCATTAAATGAAGCCAAATCCCTACAAAAGATGCCATTTCTTAAAGCAGGCAGTTTCGTTGCCATATTTAATGCCGTCTGGTATTAACTTTGCAACCGAATTTGTGTCTGGCAAAATAATTATAGCTTATCTGCTATCCAAAGAGTAATATCTTGTAATTTTTAAGTTTGATAAAATGACGTAAAGTGGTCTTATAATTTTTAAATTATAAACCACCCTTGAGCAATCACTTTCGTTGCCATATTTAAAGCCGTCTGGCATTAACTTTGCAAGCGAATTTGTGTCTGGCGAATTAATTAAAGTTTGTCTGCTATCCAAAGAGTAATATGTTATCTATAAGTATTAATCTGCCAGAGTCTAGTCGTACCGTCTAGCAATAATGGATTAATATCACAAATAATTAGTATAAACAAATGTAACAAACAAAAATCTGCAGAAATGGCGTAGTTAAACTTTTTGGGATTCTGCCACGGGTAAACGCAACGTCTCCCGACTGCCAGACCGCCCGCAAACGTACTACACCATAAAGGGGAAGAACATATAAAAAAATCCTTGTTGATAAAATGATGTGTTTTTTGACGTTGCTAGCTCTCAGACAATTAGGCATTTTTCAATTACATTGGAAAGTGTTAAAAAGCGAGAGTTTGGGCCCAAACAAGAGGAATCTCTTTTTAGCAAAAGAAATCAATATGTTACACTATTATCCTACGTAATTCTACTTAATGTAAAAAACAAAACAGAACAACACACACACACACACACACAAAAATGATAATGACGTTTGGCTATGTCCCCACTGATTAAATTTAAATTCGGTGTATTTTTCTATTCATCTATACCTACCACAGAAAAAAGTAAAGGCTGTTTATTTATAGGGGGTTATCTCCGGAACTACCGAACCGATTTTAAAAGTTATGGTACCAAAATGATGGTGTTCGCCCATGGTTTGAACATGAGCTGTATATTATATTTATGCCACTAATCCCAAAAATATGTTTTCCCCCCAAAATTTTGATAGTCCCCAAACATTTCCCCAATAACTACTTGTCGAGAGCAACCTCTTTCATTTAACATAAAAAACAAATTAATCATTTCGAGTAATTAGTTTCGGAGTAATTGGTGAACATACATAAAAAAATACAAAAAAAAAAAAAAAAAAAAAAAAAAAAGAAAAAAAAAGAAAAAAAATCATAGTTTATTTTGTGTTATTTTATTTACATAGAATACTTAATTTTATTTCTGAGTAAATATTCTGTGTAAATAATCTATACCGTTATTAGTGAATAATTACGGGCAATCATTTTATTAGTATTAAATTTTATGAAAACCATTGTTTTTTTTCTTTTAAATACGATGACGTATTCTCCGATGAAATCAAGCTTCTGATTGGTGGTAAGTGATAAAGCAAAATAAATTTTTACTAGGACTTCCCTCAGAGGGATTAGTCTGAGCGATATTGCTGAGAATACACATTTAATAACTTGCGATAAGTAAAGAAAATGAGATGTTACCTTTAATTGGTCATTCATTGTGATAAAATATGATGAAAATAAGCATATTGAATCATAGAATTACAAAATCTTATATATAAAGTTGCATATACTATTTTTATAAAACAAAAGCAAACCATGCATGGATACAAAATTGGAAATATGAAAATGTTAAAAGTTATACAGAAAATAAAACACCAAATTTTCCTATATTGTAAATATAACTCTTTGAAATGATGTCATGAGCATAAACAGAAGCTTCGCACCGATTTGAGAAACTATAAATAACATAATCTATTATGTTTGAAGAGAATTGAGTGTATTTTATATGGTGTGAAATCCGTCCGAATAGTTTATAATGTAGAATATCTGTTTTCCACGGATGCAATGAGGTTGTCGATAAGAGTTAAGGAATCCTTTTTAGCTCACAGGCTATCATAGCCAGAGAGCTTATGTGCCCGTCCGCTCTGTATGTACGTTCGTATGTTCGTTCGTACGTAACGCGATAACTCATGATAAAAATATCGGATCCACTTGAAATTTTGTATATAGGTATATCATGATAAGGCGCTTCCCTGATTAATTTTTGGAGTTCATTCGATATGTATAAGAGGGGGAACGGGGGGCTCATGCCCCTCCCCTTAATTGATATAAACGAGATTTTCATGCAGAATTAACAGTTTTCGTTCAAAATTTAGATATAGGATCATTCTGATGAGGCGATTCCGTGACTGTCATTAGGTGTTCATTGAATAAGTATAAACAGGGGGAACGGGGGCTCATGCCCCCCCCCCCCTTAATTGATATAAACGGGATTTCCTTGCAGAATTAACAGTTTTCGTTCAAAATTTAGATATAGGATCATTCTGATGAGGCGATACCGTGGCTGTCATTAGGTGTTCATTGAATAAGTATAAATAGGGGGAACGGGGGGCTCATGCCCCCCCCCTTAATTGATATAAACGGGATTTTCATGCAGAATTAACAGTTTTCTTTCAAAATTTAGATATAGAATCATTCTGATGAGGCGATTCCGTGACTGTTATTAGGTGTTCATTGAATAAGTATAAACAGGGGGAACGGGGGGCTCATGCCCCTCCGCTTAATTGATATAAACGGGATTTTCATGCAGAATTAACAGTTTTCGTTCAAAATTTAGATATAGGATCATTCTGATGAGGCGAGTCCGTGGCTGTTATTAGGTGTTCATTGAATAAGTATAAACAGGGGGAACGGGTGTTCTAATGCCCCTCCCCTTAATTTGTGAAAATGGATTTTTCAGTCAGAATTGTCAAATTTCGTTCAAATCTCTGAATAGTTTTGGAAGTTTAATGGTTAAGTATAAAAGAGGAGAATAACTCCTCTTAAATTATATAAATGCTAAATGGGTTTTTATTAAGAATTATTCGATTTGCTCTGAATTTTGGATATAGGTTTTTTAATATGATAAAGCATGTACTTGATAGTTTAGGAGGTTCAATGATTAAGTATAAAAAAGGAGAAAGGGGAGAGCTGTTTCCCCTTCTTAATTTTTTTTCGAACGGAATTAATGAAAATACAAGGCTGTAATGTACAATTAGTATGCGTAGCCTGTGAGCTCAATGCCATCAGTTTAACTGGGCAATATTCTTTTTTATTTAAAAATTTGTTCTAAACTAGCACTTACATTTGATAAGTTACTGTGATGCCAAAGTAATAGTTTCTGACACCAACAGTATCCTAGAAATTGCAATATTGTCAATAAATTGGGTTTAAACCTTTTTCTAGAAAAAAAAAATGTTTAATTTGTGAAATTAAATTGTCGAATGTTTTAGAAATCGTTATATCTTAAAAGTTGCCACCAAGAAAAAAAAAAAAAAAGGATTTAATTTTTAGTCATATCAACATCAAAGAACTCTCAATTTTAGAACTTTTTTGCTCGTGCGTTGATGGTGATTATTGTTCCAACGCAAAATATAGTATATTTTGCAGCAAAGATGGTTACCAACATTTTTTGCCCACATTATTTTTTAAATCGGCTAGGTACTCCCAATGATAACGATAAACACACAAACGTTAATGCTGTGTAGCATAGAAATACAGAATCAAAAGCTATTTATTTCCTATTATATACACATAAATTATCTAATTAGTGCTAGCAGATGCATTTTTAAATATACATACATCAATATAATGCTTCATTTTTCTTTTATTAGTATTTATTAGTATTCATTTTTCATTTATTTGTATTATTCAGTAAAAAACTCACTTTCTTAAGCCCGAATTACGTCAAACTTTTTATAAAAGCTCCTAAGTCCATGTAACAGCGAAGTATTGTGAAGAGTATTAAATACAAGGTATTAAGACACTTAGCCAAACGCAGGTAATAAATCGTCAAATATTGTTCGTTTCGCCCTCTCTCGAAATGCATTTTTTCCGTACATTTAAAAAACACGATTTTGAGTCATCTTATTTAAAATTCAAATAAATAAATAAGAGGAAACAATAATAGCATAAGTCAAAACATTTTATTTCAGCATCAAGGAATTGAATCGTAGTTACACACGTGGGAAAAAGCTGCTTTTGGCTAAAAAACGTTGTCTTCACTAAATTTGAATCCGATTAAAAAAAGTACCGTGATTAATTAAAATGTTACAGGCACAGCTGACAAGTCTCCGGCATTTTGGATAATGGTATTTTAATACAGAAAATGTTTTATTAAATTGGAACATTCTGCGGATTTAAAAAATAACATTTCCTATAAGAAAATTCTGCTATGCAATAAGCGGCGGCTTGGCATCTCTGTATAGGAATATTTCGTAATCTATTTTTTAGGTGCGTTCGTAATTATGTAAATACGTAGCACCTATTGTTGTCGCTCAGTCCGTTCGTCCGTCTGTCTGTCCGTCTGTCCGTCTGTCTGTCTGTCCGTCTGTCCGCATATAACAACGCAAAAACTACCCAACCGAATCGTTTGAAATTTAAAATACATAATTATAACATAATTTTGTCGAGTCACTTCAAATTTTATGAAAATCGGATGGATAGATCAATTACAGGGACATTCAAAAGGATTCCGTTACATTACGGTCAATAGGGAAAAAAGTTTTAAATGCATTTTAATCATTTGAAATTTAAAACATATAATTATTGCGTAATTTTGTCGAGTCATTTCAAATGTTATGAAAATCGGATGCATAGATCAATTACAGGGACAATCAAAAGGATTCCATTACATTACGGTCAATGGGGGAAAAGTTTCAAATGCATTTTAATGATGTTACACTCATTCGAACATAATAGAATTGGCATGAATCTATGAAATATATACTAAAATATGCATTCTGTACAATCTGTGATGCAAAGAATTTTTATTATTAAATTACAGGGCCACACAAAAACATTCCACTATATAATGCTATACGGGGAAACATGGTTTGGTACGTGTTTTAATTATATTCAACTATTTCACATTTTATGAATAAAATATACGTTGCTGAGGTGTAATAAAAATTACTTCCTGCATATTTACAGAAACGTAAAGATTTCGACTACTATACTGTATCCGGAGTACGGTCTACTATATCAGCAAGATCTGAATATTTTTAAAACTTCGTTATCGTACGAACGCACCTCATTTGCTACGTTCACGTGCATTTTCCAACTTGTTAACTTTAAAAAAAGCAACGACCATTTTTCGGGTACAAAAAGTATTGCGAATTGTTCCATTTTGCATACAAAGTACTGATTGTAATATTGATACATCTGTGGTGATAAATTTCCAATAATTTTTCAAATCCCATTTATTTTATTAAAAATATAAATCTTTTATTCATTTAATTTACAATAAATGTTTTTTAACTAATTTTATAATACTTTTGAAATATCACTTTTCATTGGCCATTTTTTTAAAGCATTTAGAAAATGGTTGTTGTTTTCAGTCAAACATAGACTTTGGTCTGTCCGCATTTTATTTTATTATTATTATTATTTATAAATGGTGGAGAAATATTCATACTTAATCCATAACGTACATAATATATGACTCTGTTATTACATAAGTCACATTTTTATTATCATAAAAATTATGTTTTTACTGATTTTTATTAATTCGATAGGAAAAATTTTTTGCTTTGAGCAATAGATGTTCGCATTTCATTTATTTATTTATTTTAACAAAATTCTTTGCATTTAGAAGAATTTTTCTTTAACCACCTTAACGCGCAGTGTTGCAGGGTCGGCAACACCTAAATTTCCCCCTGTTTAGAGACACAAAAACTTCGTGAATATTTCAAAAACTACTTTAATGGCTACATTAAATCTTTCTTATGAGTTTTAAATGGCAGCACCACATAGATCAAACTCTACTGTTTTTAAATAATAGGTAAAATTTTTTACTGTAATACGCGCTTCACAGCAACCCTTTTCTCACTGCGCTTATCAGTGCTTTACTTATGGGAGGTGACCACTTCGGTAACAGCTGTATAATTAAAATGGTTAGTGAAATCTTTACAAAACAATATCTGTGTACTCCTCTAGGCCTGATCACCAATCCGAGGCACCAACCAAAATATGGCATAGGTGTGTTACCCCTCGGAGGAAAACAACCCCTGTCAGCACCAGAAAAATCAATACAAAGACAAAAGGCTCGAACTACTGGCCCTAAAAAATACAAAATAGAATAAAAGAGAAAGACGTGCCCTAGCACGAAGTAATAATTATAAGCAACTTAGAAAATCTAATAAACAATCTTTTTTTTTCTTTTTTCCTTTTTTCCTTTCTTTCTTTTCCTTACTCTTAATTCGCTTTTCTCTCTCTCTCTCTCTTTTTTTCCCCCTTTTCTCTCTTCCTTTTTTTTTCTTTTCTTTTTCAAGGCAGTTTACATACATAAAGGTCTATAAATTTGATTTTCGTATAAACAGAGAACAAATTGTAAATTCAGATATGTTACAAAATACAATAATCTGGCAGCTCTAGGCCTAAAGAGATTGCCTAGTTTTTTTTCTTTAAATTCCAACTTTAAAGAGTAATGCGCCGGAAAGGGTTAAATAGGGAATCCAAATGTCGCTGTTAATAAAGAAGAAAGTTACAAAAAAAAAATTACAAAACGAGTAGACGCATACTATCAAATATGGAAAAACGACGAATCCAAAAAAGACGTCGCGTCGTATGAAATATCATCTTTTAAAGCAAAAAAACGAGGTCTGATTATCGAGCCTACTGATTACAAAATGTGCATTACATTTAAAAAAAACTGCAAATATTGATTTTTTTTTCTTTTGTGCCGTTTTGGCTTTGAAATGTGCGCTATGTTGCAAAAAAATATAAGCGACAATGAAAACACACTTGGTAAACGTTCATGCTCAGTTTTACAAATAAATATGGCACATATCTGCCCTATACACACCGAGGTTCCTAATTGGTGCCAAAATGGCGTTCAGTTGCCTAACATGCTGGTTATCATATAAATATTATAATAATTGTTTGTTTTTAAAATATTATCATTTATTGATTGTTATTTCTTTTTTTAAATAACAGAAAATGTTTCGTTTATTCCTTTTTTTTTCATTTTGAAATAAATAAATAACGTGTTATTATAGCATGCTATATGTATCTGGTAATCAAAACGATGTTTTCGCCTCATTGGAATAAAAAATCTCGCCAAACCCGGTGCTTATAACTCTAGCATATTATTTCAAGTACTTTATTTATGTATACTATAATTGTTTTTACATACCAATTACTTCTTCTTGAATATAAAAATAGGTAAGTGGCTCCTTTATGCAGTATAAATTGTATGAATCTTTAAAAAATAGCCCCCGTTGGCCCTTTTTGGTTCGAATTTAAAAAAAAAATGTCTAATTCCAGTATTGCTCCCAGGTATGCATACATATTCCAAATTTCAAAGTTGTATTCCAACAGGAAATGGATGAAAAATGGGAAAAGATGTCACATATGCACCAGGGTACATAAATGGCGTCAAAATGGCATTATTTTACCTTAGATGGTAACCTGGCTTTATTTATTTATTATTTGTTTATTTACTCATAAAATATTTATTTACTTTCATTTCCTTTTTTTAATTATATAAAATATTTCTTTTTATAGTTATTTATTATTATTATTATTTTATTTACTGTAAGTTCTTTTTGAAAATAGAAAATAATTTAAAAATGTGTATGTAAGCGTTATTTGAAAACGGAGTTTTCGCCAAATGGGCTTTGAAAAAAATGAAGCCAAGTCTTATGCGCTTGAAATATCCGTGCCGAAAAATTAGTGACCAGAATTGACTTCCACACACAAACAATACATAATTTAAAAGAAAACATGCAATAAAAATAAATATAAAGGGAAAATGATGTCATAAAAGAAACTTTTTATTTAAAAACGTAATTGTTCCTAATTTTCACAAGCGAAATATATAAAACATTCTTTTAGCGATCAAAAAATGTTATTAAGAGATTTTCACAAAATCTCAAAATCAAAGTTTTTATGACATTTTTTTTAATATAAAAAAATAACAGTTTTATTTTCCTGCATGATTAAATTTTAAAATGTTTTATTGCATTAAATATTTCTGAGTGCGTAAATGATTACTATTTACTCCATGTACTGATTCGGTTATCTACGAAAATATCCAGCCTGTGAAAATCACGCACACCAAATTTCTGTGACGTATGCAAATAAATTGTGCTTTTTTTATCAGTTTTTTTTAATATAACTTTTAAACTGTTTGGAATTAATTTTTAAAAGTTGGTGCATTCACCAGATTACCTTCATAGGTACCTTCTGGTACAAACAGAATCGAAATCCGACAACTACTTTTTGAGATTTGCTTGACGAAATTTTTTTTTTGACTTTTAATATCGTTACGTACTCTGAGTATAAGACTTCGCTACGCTCAGACAATTATAGCGAGAAAAACTTAACCTGATTGCCACTGCTTTGAAGAAATGTCACAAAAAAGCTTTTAAAATTAAAAATAAAATATAAAAATGGAAATAAATAGCTAGAATGGGCTCTACACATGCACAGCTTTCATTTAAAAAGATAATTATTAAAATTGGGCCAGTAGAAAGCTTTTGGCTTATGACTTAAATAATAGCCAAGTCTTTTAAATACATAGATTATTATGTATGTCACATAAATTAGTGGATTAAATAAACCATGTGAAAAATGCGCTTATTTGTTTGTTTTTTTCATCATATTAAAGCATATTTACCATCTATTTTCACACGGGATGTGAAATATTACTTTTATTTATTAAACTCCTATTCATTTAAATTACTAGTCGCTTCTGGTGACCAGTTTGGTCTCCCTTAAATTTATGCTAAGCTTTGCAATATTTTACTTTTATTCATAATTTTATTTACTTGCGTAGCTTCACTAAATCTTCAGATTCAGACAGAGAAATCAAAAAAGTTATGCAATCAAGAGGCAGCATTTAGAGGAGGAATTCAATATTTCGTTCTGGTTGGCGGAATTAGCTAAGAAAACCCAAAATAGCGTGGAAAAACTGTTTTTCGTTTGTTAATTTAATGATAAAGTGTTTTGTGGGAGATATCAAACGAAACTTTCTGTACGATCTGTGATCACATTTATCCACTTGTTAAAATACATTTTATTGAGCATAGTGGAATTGCGAAAAATGTAATCTTTTTAAAAGTTGCTAAATGTATAGAACATTTATAAACTCCCTAAATAACATTTATAAACTCCCTGTTCTTTCATTTATTTCATCTTTATATATATTATAGTCCATAAATCATCGAATTTTAAAGTAGAGAAATCTTTTACAATAAACTCCCTATATGTGTACTAACCCTTACAATAATAAGATGATTTTACCATCTTATTATTGGACCTCATTTGGACATTTTGCAGTTTTTTTCATTTAGAATATGTATGCTTCAATTATTTTTTGGGAATAGTGTTATAGAAGTCTCTTTAATAACTTTTTTTACTTAATACGTTTTGTGCAGTGAATTTTTAAAATTTATTTGTAAAAATTGCGAACAAAGTCACATTGATCCCATTTTTATTTCTTTCTCGCCGATAATCAGGCCCTTACCTGCTAGGTTTTCCCAGCTAAGAGTGTTTGATATCTGATATTGGGGCGGGTGATCGCGTAATCTTCGCGTCGCAGCAATAAATCTTACAATCTCCTAGATCTTTAATCTAACAGCATCGCCTACTGCTCAGTTTTGATTTTTTTTAATTCGATTACTTAACATTTTTCTTTTGTTGTTTGATACTTGAGCTTTTCTACTGAAGTTGATCTCATAATTTAGAATCTTGATCAGGTAATGAGACCTTCACTTGGCAAGGCACCTCGAGAGGTATAATTCACAGGTAATTTTTACATGCACCAAGCGCCATTAGTGTACACTGTACATGCCGGGCATCGGCTGAGACTAATCCGATGAACAGACCCCAAGCTGCCAGATTTCTCTAGCTGTACGGGGCATTGTCCGCATGGCGGCCTACCGATTGATAACCCCCCCGCCCCAATCACAGGGAATAAATTAGAGCTTTCTATCATGATACTGGATATTCCTAAAAATGCCACAAAAGCAGGTAATTAATGTGTAAAAATCAAGTCATACTTCACGTATTATTTTGTTTCTTGATTGCTACAAATTAAGCAGCAGAGCTTAAGGTAGTTAAGTTGCATTAATACCACTACTTATAAAATGTCATTGATTTTTAAACTTTTTTTACTTGCGTTTTGTGCTAATTTAAATATTCGTAAAATTGTGGAAATTATATTTTCCTCTTTCTAATAAATCTTGATTGTCAATGTTAAGTCGATACTTTATCTTTTGATCAATTTTCCGGCCTAAACATTATAATTACCTATGGGGTTAAAATGATCCCATGTTAAGCATATAAGCAATATTTTGATCTAAGTACTGCGAGGGTTAATAAAAATTTATAATTAAAACTGTAATTTACCAGAAAAAATATTAAATAAAACAAAACTGCTAAAAAAAATCTTCTAAATTTTAAAAATAATTTATGCGTTTAAATGCGTTTATTTACTTATTAGATACAGAAATTGTAATTATAGTATCTCCTAAAACAAAAGGACCTGTATATGTTTCATTGATCATATACATTTAAATGGAATTTTATTGTAATTTATCTCTTCATTAAATATACTCCAAAAGAGTGATATTATGGTGTTGTTTTTGTAACTGAAATCGTGATAACATTCTTTATAGACATAAAATTTTGGTTACTGTTGCTTGGAGAATAAGTTTAGGAGTTAGGTACATGTAAAATTTGAATCATCTATTAATTCCTGTATAGTTTCAAAATAAATTGAAATACTGGTAGTTGTTGAAGGAGAATTCAAAATTTACTTGGCGGAATCAATTGTATTTTTTATTCTCACAATAATATTTAGCAAAAGTTTGTAAGTATTGTTGCATTTATATAATGTATAAAATTTTTGATTATACATTTTCTTAAAATAATTATAAGAATTTGTTTAATTTGAATAATATAGAAATATAAAACTGGAACACATTTAGTAATATAAAACTGGAACACATTTAGTATATTTTCAATAAATATTTCAATATAAATCACAAACAGTATATCATGAAGTGTCTACTGTAACAACAATAAAGTATGAAGTTATGAACATTAATCTTTAGCTGATTTTAATCTGCTTCTAATAAACAATTTAAAAATATTTGTTAAAAATATAGATGTAAATTGTGTTATTTTCATACTTGTTATTATTATATATTATTTTATTACAGCATGCGATTGTGGTAAAGGAGCAAATTGCACTTTTAAGTATGAAACAGGATTGAGTGTAAAAAAAAAGCAATTTGCAAGTGTCCAGACGGTTTTAAAGAGGTAAAAGGCAAATGTAAAGGTAAAAATTTAAGTTATTCTTCACTGTTATCTATAAAACTAGGGAAACCTGTGGATTTTACTAAATCTATTTTTACTTCAACTTGCAATTCACATATACCATTTGAAAGGAACGATATTTAGTCTAGCATTTAAGAAGAAAAAAAACGCGATCTCTCTTTTGTTTATCAACGTCTGATACGATGTAAAGTTTCTATTACTTCATTCTTGGTTAACCAATTTGTTGCATTAGCCATTCTTACACGAAAAGATATCTAATCTTTGTACTAAAGTTTCCTTTTTTATATTTAGTTGAAATATTTCCACATCTGAAAAATCGGACACAAATTTAAGTAGAATCTATAATAGGTAATAAGTCTTCTTTTAGTTCATCTTTTGAAAAAAATTGATGGGAGATTGTCAAAGTTTTGTTAAAGTTTTGTCTTCACAAGCCTGTTCGACTCATAACGAACATAATATTTACAGCTCGTGCGACGGTACTTTAAGAATTTTTATCCTACTGTATTACATTCTCAAAGGTTTAAACATTACAAAAATATTTAAACTGTTTTATAATGAAATTTTAAATTAACTACCACAAATAACTGAGGATGCCCTGAAATAATGAACATACATTGTAAAAAAATAAAGTTACTAAAATTTTTCTAATAAATTTGCACTCCAAGAACTTTTCATATCTATATTACAAAGGCCAAACGTATATGTGCGTAACGCATACGTCATTTTGCGCATGGCAACACTTTCAAATTTTAAATGAATTTCGGTATTGCAATTTTTGCTATTAAAAGTTTTAAACTTTTTAATGTCGCATATTTTTAATTTTTACACCATCGTGTAGGAAAAAAATGTACTTTTAAATTAAATTTGTTTGAAAGCTGTATCTTAATTTGTTTTTGAAATATTAATTTTTTTGTAGTTTTTAATTCCTCTTTTCTAATCGAGGCAACAGGAGTACTCCGTTTCTATTTAAAGCAAAGGAAAAAAGTGAAAAAATTGAGGGCTGTATCATTATGTTGCCATTTTATCATTAAAAGGGAAAAAATAGAAATTTAAATATCTTCTTTTATAAAACACGGTGAATTTTGACTTCATTTACAAAATTTGATTTACACGTAAAAGAATATCAACAGTTTAACATCTATTTCAGCTAATAGCATTAAGACTTCAAGTTTTGAATGAAAATTATCAAATTATCACATTTTTTTTTAAACGTGAATACAAATGAGAAATGTACGTTTGTAAATTTAGTGAAACTGATGTGATTATAGTGAAAAGGATGCCGGGTTTAGATTCACGGGAAAAAAATTGCATGGATGAGTCAAAGTTGAATTTATTTTGCTTTTTATCATTCTAAAGCACTAGCATAAGAACCTTATTTGATAACTTTATCATAATAACATGTCTTTACTATTTTTTACTACTTACATATACGATTAAAGTTTAATTTTAACAATAATCTGCGTTTTGTACACTATAAAAAAATCTGTAAAGGTACTAAACATTTTCTAGGAAACTGAGATTCCAAGAACTTTTCATGTAACGATAACAGGAAAAATCCATGTAACTGATTCTAAAACTAGAATTTTTGCTGTTACCTTTACAGGAAAAGTTCTAGGAATCCCAATTTCCTAGAAAAAGTATAGTACCTCTACCGAATTTTTTTTACAGTGTAGAAATAGCATTTTGTTAATTTGACGATAAATATCGTTTGTTTAAGAGTTTACACGTACCAATATAAAATGCATTTTTTACTGTAACTAATTTTGTAAGTTTATCATAAGTTAATGAAACAATTCCTTCTTAAACATTTTCTTTCGTCAAAATTTGACGGGTTCTACCTTGTAACGATAACAGCAAAATTTCATGTAACCGAGGAAGACTACACGAGTTTTTGCTGTAACCGTAACATGAAAAGTTCTTCGAATACAAATCTACTAGAAAAATCTTAGTAACTTTACAATTTGATTATAGTGTATAACACGTTTACTTACATGACCTGAGAAACACAAACGCAATCAAAAGCATTCTGAGATTTTTGACAATTAGCGGAAAAATAGTTTCTTTAAACGGGTGGTGTAAGAATACTAACGATGTTGCATTATACAGATTCTTGAATAAACGAAAACTCTACAGAAGTAATAAATATATTACATTTTCTTTCAAGTCGCCTTAAAATTCCATTATAATAGTTGCAAAACAAATTGAAAAACAAGTAAAGTTTTTTAAGTATAAATCAAGTATTTCACTGAGGAAAAAGAAATATTTAGGATATATTTAAATCTTTGAGATATAAATATCTTTACAATAAATATTTCTTAACATTAATGAAAGAATATGAAATTGTGATATTAATATTAAAAAAACATGTATTGATACCTGCAAATTTCTTATAAGCTTTAAACATTTAAATCAATGTGTATATATTTTCATATTTTGGATGCTGAATATTTTTCAAATAATAATTACAATAAACATAGATTTTGAAGAATATTTATGTATATATAATTTTGAAGAAATTTAATAATATTTTGAAAATATAATTTTAAAGAAAATGACTGGTTTGAAATGTAATTTTTCAAAAAATTCTTCAATACATGAGCGCGAAATTGGTAAAAATTTATATAATCACCGATAAGATTTTCAAGTCGATAAAACATTTTGTTGCTTTAATAAGAAATATTGTATTATGGCATGCCGTAGTTATACCTCAGGCCATTCAGATTATGTAGTTCTATAAATTTATCTATTTTAATATCGAAATAACAAAATAATATTCCTTAATTAAAATCGATGTTATTTCATGCACTCTAAAATTTCTTGTTTATATCTAACATTAACGATATACGAGTTTCATGGACGTGAGGCATTCTTATAGATTACGTTATTATCAAAAGTGGAGTATTTTCACCTGAGTGCTATTGAAAACCAGCCGGGGTCAAAATGACACACTTCTACAAAACATATTTCAGTCTTAAGAATTAAAATACACGCTTTTATAAAAAACAAAATGACGTCATTTGTATCCGTTTAACTGTTCTTGTTTTATGATGTAATTATCTACAGAAAATTATACATATGACATCATTATCGCTAAATAATACACAAACCCAGCAAAAGAACAATGTTGGTATTTCAAACGCAAATTGGCTTTCTAATGATTCCCATGTCTTTATTTGTTTGTTGATTTGTAATAGCTCCATGTTTTATTGAAAATAATTCATTGATATTTCTTGAAATTTCGGAAAAATATTTTACACATGGTTTAATAAATTTGCATTCTTTCATCTGTTTGATACGAATTAAGTTAAAGCGGAGAAAATAACTCACACTACTATTCTTTAAAATACATATTTGTAAAAAAAATATGGTGTACCGAATGTAAAGTAAATTTGTAATAAACTTAAAAATCATTTAATTCGTAAATAAAAAAGAATTAAAATGAAAATTCACCGGGTTTTAAAACAGACGATATTTTTGACACACCACACATTTTAATTTGTTTTTTCAATTTTTATAAGAAAATTGCAACAAAAAGATACCGTAAACATTTTTTTCACTTTTAATAGAAATAAAGTGCTTTTGTTGCCTCGATTTCAAAAGCGGTATTAACAAAAATATGTATTAAAATATAATCAAAATTCAGTTTTCAAACAAATTGCATTTAAAAGCACATTTTTCTCCCTATACAACGGTGTAAAAATTAATCTGGAAGTTAAAGATTTGTAGCAGCAAAAATTGCAAAACTGAAATTTCATTTCAAATTTCAAAGTAATGACAATCACAAAATGATGTTTGCGTCATGTACACATGGGTTTGGCCTTTATGATATAGATAGATATGCAACAATTTTAATTAAGCGTGTGTTGAAATGACGTAGTACCTTATTTGAATGTTTCTAAACTTATAAAATGTATTTTAAAGTAGTCATTTAATTATCAAGAAATCAATTTAGGAAAAAGATAATAAAAATCGTATACTAGCTATGATATCAATTTCTAAAAATGTTTTATTCCAGGTAAAATCTCTTGATCGTCTGAAATTAATCCTTATTATTGCCATGCATTTTTATTTTAAAAGCTGAAATACTTTACTATATTTACGTCAAAAGTTTATTTTTCTGAAATACAAACGGTTGCAACATCTTATTTTCTATTTTATTGGCATGCCATATCGTTAATTATACTATTTAACTAAATGTTTCAATACATCAAATGCAATGAGAGCATTCTGTGATTTATAATAGAACAGGTACATAAAATGAAATTTTTCTCAGATTTATATTAAGCTAGCAGAGTACTCGCGCTTCGCTAAGGTAAATTTTCTCTAATTCAATTCTACGTTCGTCAATTACCTGTCTTTTTTTGTTTTTCTTTGATTGTAATTCTAATTTTACACTTTTTTTTTATTTAAATCTTCTAGTCATTCAATTCCATAGTAATTCAATTCCATATTCAAATATGGAATTTTGCAATCATTAACTGATTTTTAACTGATTTCCTGGTATGTTAAAATATTTGAAAAAAACATTTCACAAATTTCGATTCTGATTGTATCATAAGGTACTTATGAAGATTATTATTATTGATTATTATTTTATGACTACTGAATATACCTACTATGAAAAATAAGTTCCAAATAGTTCAAAAAAAAAAATCATATTTAAACAAGTAAGAAAAATCATGCGTTAAGCATAGATTATGAAGCACTTTCCAACGCTTAATGAAATCTAACGGTACATTAACGTTATTTCCCTAAATAACTTTGTTACTTAGGGAAATAATAGTGTATAGTCAAATATACCCAAATATGTATTCCAATACTTTCGAACAGCCCTGTATTTCATATGTCAGTTGATATAATGGGAAAATTTAGTTTAGCAAGAATATACCCAGTAACTTGAAATTTCTTTTTCAGCAATTCATACTATTAGATGATAACATACTTGAATACTTTTGTTCAGTCCTGTAGTTTACATTGTACCTTTATTACATGTCAGCATTTGGCTAAAATTTATTGTAAACTAAAACACTTTTAAAACAACTGAAATCACATTCTCATAAACTATCATTCATAGGCGTCCATGTACAGAATTCTTTGCGTGGCCCTGTATAGCCTTTTATCTATATTCTGCAAATATTTCTCAGTAAATTGAATGAAGCTCAGCGTAAAAATGCATAGCTTATTTAAGAACCACGTTTAAACAATTTACGCTCATATTCAGTAACATTGGTGAGCTCTTTTGGGGTAGCCCTGTATATAAACTATAACATTTATACACACCATATAATGTGCATATATTTAGCGAAATATAAACGCGCATATCATAAGTAAAATACATTTCATTCCTTCATCAGCCATTATCGGACACATATACGGTACTTCGGAAAGAATATACTATTTGAAATCTTTTGTATGGCCCTGTAAATGCTATGTACTTCATATTATGCAAGACAGTAGCGTATGATTTATATTAAGCTTCAGTGACATGTATCAATTTTATTATACATGAAACAGCTTAATATATTTTAAATATGTCACACACAATTTTCCCTTTTACCATTATCAAATGGAATTATTTTGTGTGGCTCTGTAAATGAATAATAGCTACATTTTCACCTTATATTTTATAGAATGCATATTTTAATATGTTTGACAGGGTATAACATCTTTAAAATTCCTTTGAAACGATTTTTCCCCATAGGCCGTAATGTAATGGGAAACGTTTGATTCGCCCTGTAGATAAACTAATCATGGTAGAAACTTCATTTTCGATAGGACTTGTGCCAGTGTAAACGTCAATAACGTCCTAAAATTTCATAGCAATCCGAGTATATTAACGATTTTTCCCCAAGGGCCGTAATGTAATGGGAAACTTTTGATTCGCCCTGTAGATAATCTAATCATGGTAGGAACTTCATTTTCAATAGGGTTCGTGCTAGGGTAAACCTCAATAACGTCCTAAATCTTCATGGCAATCCGAGTTTATTAACGATTTTTCCTCATAGGCCGTAATGTAATGGGAAACTTTTGATTCTCTCTGTAGATAAACTAATCATGGTATATACTTCATTTTCAATAGGGTTCGTGCTAGGGTAAACCTCAATAACGTATAAAAATTTCATAGCAAACCGAGTATATTTACGGGAGTTCGCGGATAGACGGCCATACGGACAGACGGACAGACAAACCGAATGCATAATCACTTTTCAACTTTGTTGGAAAGTGCTAAAAACTGATTAGAAAGCAGAATTTCTCTGTAAACGTCACAAAAATTTGGTGTGTGTTACTTTTACCTGCTGGATGTTTTTGTAGATAGTCGGATTAGAGCACATAGAGGATAAAAAATTACCCACACAATACTGAAGTGCAATAATTCTAATTAAAACAAAAAATGTCTTTTTAAAAAGAAAATTGATTTGGGATTCTGTGAAAAAATAGTGGGAATTAGATACAATTATATGACGTTTAAATAAAGTATTTCGATTTTTTGGATCATTTCTTCTTATTTTATTTATTTTTATTACACACTTTCTTTTAACTTACAATTATGTTTGGGTGTGGTACTTAAGTCTTGTGATTCTTTTTTACTCTCATGAAATTTGAAATAAGCTTGTATTCTTGAAAGCAATACGTGAATTGGACATCGATTTTTAAAAATTCGATCTCTAAGGGGGCAAATGGGAGGAGATATTTACTTTACCTCTTCAAGACGAGAGCCCTTTGTTTATTTTTAACCCTTTACCACCGATTTTTCAAAATAGAAAACTTTCTGTAAATGAATCACGAAAATATTTTAATTAAGTAAGGTTAAGTATTATCCTGCAATCTGTTATCGTGGATTTTTTTCTTGGCATGAAAAACACATTTTGCTGAAAAATAAATGTCGCCAAGTAATAGTTTATAGCCACTTTAAGAAAAAATTAAAATAGCAAATGAAACTAGCAGAAAAAAAAATTTAAACAAAATACCAAAGTTTTTCAAACGTAATATATGTAAGAAAAGGAGGATGGGCGGTAAAAAATTAAATTACAAAAGATAAATTATTAAAAAAAGGATTTCTCAATGTTCTTACAAAGAATTCCACAGCGAAAATCGCTAAAAATATCACCAACAACTGAGGCCGAATTCACAAGCCAAGATTTCGGACCGCAGACAAATACCCAAATCAGCTAAGATTAACTTAACAATAAAACATAGATGATGGGAAAAATGAAGGATTCTAAGCACTTTAAGTGACACAATTACCAGTCCCTCCTTCCCAAGTGGCTAATGGTTACTTATTTCCCATGAAGAAACCTACATTAGCTTCAATAATGAATATTTGTTGTAAATAAAAAATAAATAAAAGTAAAAAAATAATAAAAAAGTAATAAAAGTAAAAAACAGTTTATTAATAAATAAACAACAATAACCGAATTACCATGCGAGGCATAAAATCACCATTTTTTTAAATCGCGCCAATATGGTACATGTATGACATGTGTGCCGACTAATTATATGGACTGAAGCACTCATGGCCAATGCATATCCATTATTGTGTATGGATTGACTTCTTCAAGGCATCATGAATAACATATTTTTGGAGGAAATATAATTATCATTGGAAGTGATTTTAGGCAGGTTCTACGAGTGATTCCACACGCTTCAAGACAAACCATAGTTTTAAACTTCATTAAATTTTCTACTCTTTAATCAAAATTTAAAGTATTCATAATGATAAAAAATATGTGATTAAGACCAGATGAATCCGAATTTTGGGGATTTTTGCTTAGGTAATGTTTTTTTCTTTCCCCCCCATGAATGAGGAATTTAATAAAGACTCAAATAATAGCAAAAAAAAAAGAAAAAAAAAAAGATGTGTGGCACTCGGGGACTGCCGCGGTAAAGCTATTGCATAGCATTTTTTATCAACTTATGCAATCATAAATATTTATTTACTTTTTATTTAATGCAGTTTTTTTTCTCTTTGATATTAGTTCAAGTTATACTTTTTGAGCGTGATGACCGATAACAATTTTTTTTTCTTTTATTGAATAAATGAGAAATTAATATCGTTTAAAATATTTTAATTATCTTACAATACATGTAGGAATCAGGAATTTTTACCATTGAAACTATACGTTTATGGTAGCTGAAATAAAAAACATAAGTTTGAGACTTGATATTCTCAAAATATCTGAAATATACCGCTTTAATGTCTGCCGAAGTCTACCGAAGGATACTGTGCCGAAGTCTGCCAAACTCAAGCGACGATAGCCTGAGTGTTAGGATTTTTCTCGTTACGGAATTTCTAGATTCTTTCGCCGCGCTCAAAGCCCGCGATAAAAGATATGCAATACCTTAATAAATTACCAAACAAAATTTGGCCGCACTACGAAAATTAGATCGCGAATTATAAGCATTATAAATTTTCCGATCCTCACCGTGGGGGTCTCCTGTCACCAAAAATTAACATTGTCTCATTAAAAATTACCAAAAGAAATTTGGCCACGCTACGAAAATTAGATAGCGAGTTATAAGCATTTTAAATTTTGCGACCTTCACCGTGGGGAGGGGGGCTCCTGTCACCAAAAGAAACACTGTCTCATAATAAATTATCAAACAAAATTTGGCCACGCTACGAAAATTAGATCGCGAGTTATAAGCATTTTAAATTTTTCGACCCTCACCATGGGGGATCTCCTGTCACTAAAATTAACATTGTCTCATAATAAATTACCAAACAAAATTTGGCCGCCCTACGAAAATTAGATCGCGAGTTATAAGCATTTTAAAATTTTCAACCCTCTCCATGGGGGGGGGGGGGTCTCCTGTCACCAAAAATTAACACTGTCCATAATAAATTACCAAACAAAATTTGGCAGTGCTACGAAAATTGATCGCGTGTTATAAGCATTTTAACTTTTTCGACCCTCACAGTTGGGGTTCTCCTGTTACCAAAATTTAACACTGTTTCATAATAAATCATTGAACAAAATTTGGCCGCGCTACGAAAATTGATCGCGAGTTATAAGCATTTTAAATTTTCCGACCCTCACCGTGGGGGGTCTCCTGTCACCAAAAATTAACACTCTCGCATAAAAAATTACCAAACAAAATTTGGCCGTGATACGAAAATTAGATCGCGAGTTATAAGAATTTAAAATTTTTTGACCTTCATCATGGGGGGGGGGGTCTGCTGTAACCAAAAGTAACACTGCCTCATAATAAATTACCAAACAAAATCTGGCCGCGCTACGAAAATTAGATCACGAGTTATAAGCATTTTATCATTTTCGACCCTCACCGTGGAGGGTCTCCTGTCACCAAAATTTAACACTTTCATAATAAATCATTAAACAAAATTTGGCCGCGCTACGAAAATTGATCGCGAGTTATAAGTATTTTAAATGTTTCGACCCTAACCGTGGGGGGTCTCCTGTCACCAAAAATTAACACTCTCTCATAATAAATTACCAAACAAAATTTGGCCGCGATACGAAAATTAGATCGCGAGTTATAAGCATTTTAAATTTTTCGATCCTCACGGTGGGGGGTCTCCTGTCACCAAAAGTAACACTGCCTCATAATAAATTACCAAACAAAATTTGGCCACGCTACGAAAATTAGATCCGAGTTATAAGCATTTTAACTTTTTCAACCCTCACTGTGGGGGGTCTCCTGTCACCAAAAATTAACACTCTCTCATAATAAATTACCAAACAAAATATGGCCGCGCTACGAAAGTTAGATCACGAGTTATATACTTTTTAACTTTTTGACCCTCACCGTGGGGGGGGGGGGTCTCCTGTCACCAAAATTTAAAACTGTTTCATAATAAATCATTAAACAAAATTTGGCCGCGCTGCGAAAATTGATCGCGAGTTATAAGCATTTTAAATTTTTCGACCCTCGCTGTGGTCGGTCTCCTGTCACCAAAAATTAACACTCTCTCATAATAAATTACCAAACAAAATTTGGCCGCGATACGAAAATTATATCGCGAGTTATAAGCATTTTAAATTTTTCGACCCTCACGGTGGGGGGGTCTCCTGTCACCAAAAGTAACACTCTCTCATAATAAATTAACAAACAAAATTTGGCCGCGATACGAAAATTAGATCACGAGTTATAAGCATTTTAACTTTTTCGACCCTCACCGTGGGGGGTCTCCTGTCACCAAAATTTAACACTGTTTCATAAAAAAACATTAAACAAAATTTGGCCGCGCTACGAAAATTGATCGCGAGATATAAGCATTTTAAATTTTTCGACCCTTATTGTGGGGGTCTCCTGTCACGAAAAATTAACACTCTCTCGTAATAAATTACCAAACAAAATTTGGCCGCGATACGAAAATTAGATCGCGAGTTATAAGCATTTTAAATTTTTCGACCCTCACCGTTGTGGGTGTCCTGTCACCAACAGTAACACTGTCTGATAATAAATTACCAAACAAAATTTTGCCTCCTCTACGAAAATTGATCGCAAGTTCTAAGCATTTTAAATTTTTCGACCCTCACCGTGGGGGGTCTCCTGTCACCAAAAATTAACAATCTCTCATAATAAATTACCGAACAAAATTTGGCCACGATACGAAAGTTAGATTGCGAGTTATAAGCATTTTAAATATTTCGATCCCCAAGGTGGGAGGTCACCTGTCACCAAAAGTAACAGTGTCTCTTAGTAAATTACCAAACAAAATTTGGCCGCGCTACGAAGATTGATCGCGAGTTATAAGCATTTTAAATTTTTTGACCCTCACCGTTGGAGGTCTCCTGTCACCAAAAATTAACACTCTCTTATAATAAATTACCAAACAAAATTTAGCCGCGATACGAAAATTAGATCGCGAGTTATAAGAATTTTAAATTTTTTGACCTTCATCATGGGGGGGTCTGCTGTAACCAAAAGTAACACTGCCTCATAATAAATTACCAAACAAAATCTGGCCGCGCTACGAAAATTAGATCACGAGTTATAAGCATTTTATCATTTTCGACCCTCACCGTGGAGGGTCTCCTGTCACCAAAATTTAACACTTTCATAATAAATCATTAAACAAAATTTGGCCGCGCTACGAAAATTGATCGCGAGTTATAAGCATTTTAAATGTTTCGACCCTAACCGTGGGGGGTCTCCTGTCACCAAAAATTAACACTCTCTCATAATAAATTACCAAACAAAATTTGGCCGCGATACGAAAATTAGATCGCGAGTTATAAGCATTTTAAATTTTTCGACCCTCACGGTGGGGGGTCTCCTGTCACCAAAAGTAACACTGCCTCATAATAAATTACCAAACAAAATTTGGCCACGCTACGAAAATTAGATCACGAGTTATAAGCATTTTAACTTTTTCAACCATCACTGTGGGGGTCTCCTGTCACCAAAAATTAACACTCTCTCATAATAAATTACCAAACTAAATATGGCCGCGCTACGAAAGTTAGATCACGAGTTATATACTTTTTAACTTTTTGACCCTCACCGTGGGGGGGGGGGTCTCCTGTCACCAAAATTTAAAACTGTTTCATAATAAATCATTAAACAAAATTTGGCCGCGCTGCGAAAATTGATCGCGAGTTATAAGCATTTTAAATTTTTCGACCCTCGCTGTGGTCGGTCTCCTGTCACCAAAAATTAACACTCTCTCATAATAAATTACCAAACAAAATTTGGCCGCGATACGAAAATTAGATCGCGAGTTATAAGCATTTTAAATTTTTCGACCCTCACGGTGGGGGGTCTTCTGTCACCAAAAGTAACACTCTCTCATAATAAATTAACAAACAAAATTTGACCGCGATACGAAAATTAGATCACGAGTTGTAAGCATTTTAAATTTTTCGACCCTCACGGTGGGGGGGGGGGGGTCTCCTGTCACCAAAATTTAACACTGTTTCATAAAAAAACATTAAACAAAATTTGGCCGCGCTACGAAAATTGATCGCGAAATATAAGCATTTTAAATTTTTCGACCCTCATTGTGGGGGGTCTCCTGTCACGAAAAATTAACACTCTCTCGTAATAAATTACCAAACAAAATTTGGCCGCGATACGAAAATTAGATCGCGAGTTATAAGCATTTTAAATTTTTCGACCCTCACCGTTGTGGGTGTCCTGTCACCAACAGTAACACTGTCTGATACTAAATTACCAAACAAAATTTTGCCGCTCTACGAAAATTGATCGCAAGTTATAAGCATTTTAAATTTTTCGACCCTCACCGTGGGGGGTCTCCTGTCACCAAAAATTAACAATCTCTCATAATAAATTACCGAACAAAATTTGGCCGCTATACGAAAGTTAGATTGCGAGTTATAAGCATTTTAAATATTTCGATCCCCAAGGTGGGAGGTCAGCTGTCACCAAAAGTAACAGTGTCTCTTAATAAATTACCAAACAAAATTTGGCCGCGCTACGAAGATTGATCGCGAGTTATAAGCATTTTAAATTTTTTGACCCTCACCGTGGGAGGTCTCCTGTCACCAAAAATTAACACTCTCTTATAATAAATTACCAAACAAAATTTGGCCGCGATGCGAAAATTAGATTGCGAGTTATAAGCATTTAAAATTTTTCGACCCTCACCGGGGGGGGGGGTTTCCTGTCACCAAAAATTAAATCTGTCTCATAATAAATTACCAAACAAAATATGGCCGCGCTACGAAAATTAGATCGCGAGTTTTAAGCATTTAATTTTTTCGACCCTCACCGTGGGGGGTCTCTTGTCAACAAAAATTAACACTGTCTCATAATAAATTACCAAACAAATTTTGGCCGCCCTACGAAAATTAGATCGCGAGTTATAAGCATTTTAAACTTTTTGATCCTCACCGTTGGGCGGGTCTCCAATCACCAAAAGCTACATTATCCTACCTTATTTTATCTTAAGACGATTTTTTTCTATACATATTCTATCAGGAATTTTTATCATTGAAACTATAGATTTATGGTAACTGAAATAAGAAACATAAGTTTGAGATTTGATATCCTCTAAATATCTGAAAAATACCGCGTCAATGTCTACCGAAGTCTACCGAAGGATGATACCATGCCGAAGTCTGCCGAGCTGAAACGACGTTAGCCGAGTGTTAGGTTTTTTCATTACCGATGTGTTAGGATTTTTCGCGTTACGGAATTTTTGGATTCGATCGCCGCGCTCAAAGCCCGTGATAAAAGCTATGTAATAGCTTAAAAACTACCGTCAATGATTTTTTTTTTTTTTTTAAAAAGGATTGAAAATTTTTAGGCAAAGTTACGAAACTGGTTAAAGTTCCAATTCTAGCTCCAAAAAACGAGCATTGCTATGAAATTAATCATAAAGTTAGAAACGTAGTATTCGAGAACATACAGTATTGTAAATTATTTAGCAACTGAAAATGAAAAGAAATTCTTCAATTTCCAAGTGAATTTTTAAATAGCTTATAACTAAGTGGTTTGCCTCCATATATTTTCTACTTAAAAATCGGAGCTACTGCAATTTTACTATGAAATTTATATGTTTTTCCAAGGTATTTTAAATGGGTTAATTGTACGAAACATGTGCAATAATTGTTTGATACTTGATTAGAAATTATTACTGGCGATAGAGTTTGACAAAGACTTTTGATTTCAAAAATCAATTTAACACGATCAGAGACAAATATTCCCTTTTCATTTAAAATACGTCAAGTTCTTATTCGTGCTGGGTTTTGTATAACCATTAATAAAGTACTAGGAGAAGCATTAGACTGTGTTTGCACATATTTATCTGAGATAGTATTTAACTAAGGCCAGATATATCGCCATGTCTCGAGTGCATTGATTTAAAAATTTGTACGAGCAAACAAATCTAAAAAAATAGCACAACTAATGTGGTGCATAAGAAAATACTTTTAAAAACCTGAAAAATAAAAAAAAATCTATTGTTCAAACAATATGAAGACTTACTTGATATTTATTATTGGTAAAACTGAATAAAATTATTTTTTTCTGAATAAATTTTTCTTTTATTCATAAGTTTCAAGTGTTGCATACCTATCTAACGTATTCTCTTCCGTTGAATTTCGACGGGTGCAACCAGTAGTAAATTAAAATCCCTCCGAAGTTAAGGTTAAATAATAATCATTTACATGATTTCCGTTACAAAAATAGCAAATATAATTTTTCGCATCGTTTATAGTAAAAATCCATTTCACGATCAGGGTTGAAATAATTTGCGCATTAGCATACATTTTGAAATAGTGTCCATATAAAGGAAAAGTATCTATTTATTATAATCCTATGTTGCAGTTTTGATGCCGTTCTTTCCTTATCAAATATGTGATAAATGCTAAAAGCCATTTCAGAATTCGCGGGAAATATAAACTGTGACTAAAAAATATTATTCATGTTCAAAGAAACAGCGAGTTGACGAAGTATGGCACAATACACAATTAAAATTAATTTCATTGATTTATAGATGATTTATAGACTTCGCAATCAAAGTTGCATTTTGCCTTGCGGATTGATAGCTATAAATTCACAAATAGGTTAATTGTTTCTAAATACTCTCTGGAAAACTCCATTTATAAATGATTACCTTCATGATTTAATACTTTTAATCGTTAAAATTGACCGAATCTGTATTGTTTGTTTATTTTGCAGGAATACGATATTCAGATGTCAGCCTAATTTCGCCTGAAATTAATTCAGTATAATTCCATATTGGAAGGTAGTTTGTTTAGCACTCAAACGTTATTTTTCTAATGTTCAATTATTTAAGCGTTCAAAGAATCAATGACGAAAACAGACTATATCTTTAACAACGGCTTTAAAAAACTCCAATCAAAGAAAAATGAATGGAAACTCATTTATAGGGAGATCGTCACTGTTTTTAGCTCACAGGCTATCATAGCCTGAGAGCTTATGTGCACGTCCGTTCTGTATGTACGTGCGTTCGTGCGTAACGCGATAACTCGTGATAAAAATATCCGATCCACTTGAAATTTTGTATATAGGCATATCCTGACAAG
Source organism: Maratus speculifer (assembly GCA_964019185.1). Lineage (NCBI taxonomy): Eukaryota > Metazoa > Arthropoda > Arachnida > Araneae > Salticidae > Maratus > Maratus speculifer. The sequence goes on along the minus strand of OZ025302.1, from coordinate 83,303,553 downwards.
GCACTTTCCTGATTAGTTTTTGGAGTTCATTCGATATGTATAAGAGGGGGAACGGGGGGCTCATGCCCTTCCCCTTAATTGATATAAATGGGATTTTCATGCAGAATTAAGTTTTCGTTCAAAATTTAGATTAGGATCATTCTGATGAGGCGATTCCGTGAGTGTTATTAGGTGTTCATTGAATAAGTATAAATAGGGGGAACAGGGGTTCTAATGCCCCCCCCCTTTATTTATATAAATGGGTTTTTCAAGCAGAATTTTCAGATTTCGTTCAAACCTCTGAATAGTTTTGGAAGTTTAATGGTTAAGTATAAAAGAGGGGGATAACTCCTTTTAAATTATATAAATGCTAAATGGGTTTTTATTAAGAATTATCTCATTTGCTCTGAATTTTGGATATAGATTTTTTATATGATAAAGCATGTCTTTGATAGTATAGGAGGTTCAATGATTAAGTATAAAAAAAGAGGAAAGGGGAGAGCTGTTTCCCCTTCTTAATTTTTTTTCGAACGGAATTAACCCTTGAAAATATAAGGCTTTAATGTACAATTAGTATTTGTAGCCTGTGAGCTCAATGCCATCAGTTTAACTGGGCAGTATTCTTTATTTTAAAATTATAATTCATTTTTTAAGCTACTGAAATTAGTGTACTTTTAGAATTTGGGTCTCTGGAGGGGGTTGACGAACGTTGCTCATAGGTGGCAGAGCCCATTAGTTATAAAGAAGAGAAAAAAATAATCAAGCAATTTATTAATAAATAAACAACAGTAGTCTGTAATTAAGTATCCTGGCGCCTATATGACATATCTGCCTATTTTGTTTTATTTATACACACACAAATATATATATATATATATATTTAAATACAATATTTTTACTTTCTTCTATCTTCACAAGAAGAAAGTATTGGATTCATGAAAATTTTCGACTTCCGGTTTTCGACGGATTTATACGTTTTAGAAGGTCCTGAACACGTTTTGACTATTTTTAGAATATGTCTGTCTGTGAGTCTGTCCGACTGTCTGTCTGTCTGTATGTGACAAAAAATTTGTGGGCGCTCTATCTCAAGAACTAATGCTCGAAATTTAATAAAATTTTATATTCAGTTAGACCTAGATATGAATTAATGCCTATTGGTTTTTGGGGGGAAATTGGCCTGCAAGTGGCGCTGCTATACTACGTTTTTCATGATTTTCAAGATTGCTATATCTCAAGAACTAATGCACAAAATTTCACCAAACTTCAGATCTGTGACCCCTTGATATACGTAGACGCTGATTAAGTTTTGGTGTAAATTGGCCTGCAGGTGGCGCTGCTATGCCACGTTTTTCATGATTTTCATGATAGCTATATCTCAAGAACTTATGCACAGAATTTCATCAAACTTCAGATTCCGCGATACCTTGAGATACATAGCCGCTGATAAGGTTTTGGTGTGAACTGCCCTATAGGTGGCGCTGCTATGCTACATTTTGCACTATTTTTGCGATAGCTATATCTCAAGAACTAATGCAGAGAACTTCATCAAATTTTAGATTCTGTTACACTAGAATATATAACATAATTAGACGCTGATTACATTTTGGTATTAACCTTGCAACAAGTGGTGCAGCTATGCTGCATTTTGCACGATTTTTCCGATAGCTATATCTTAGCAACCAACGCACAGAATTTCATCAAATTTCAGATTTTGTTACAAAATGACATATAACATAATTACACGATGATTACGTTTTGTTATAAATCCTTCAACTGATGGTGCTGCTGTGCTATATTTTACACGGTTTTTTTTAGCTATATCTCAAGAACTAATGCACAGAATTTCATCAAACTTCAGATTCTATTACACCATAACATAATTAGACGCTTTTTTACGTTTTGGCATAAATTGTCCAAAATATGGTGTTGCTGTGCTACGTTTTGCAAATTTTTTGTTATAACTATATCTCAAGAACTAATGGACGAAATTCCATCAAATTTCAGATTCTGTTAGATCTTGACATAAATAGATGCTTATTAGGTTTTAGTATAAATTACCCAACATGAGGAACTACTAAGCTCATTTTCTCAGAATATTAATTAAATTTTGCGTTTTAGGCTTTTCGGATACCAGAATCTCATTAGGCTAGGTGAAATGTACGAGGAAATTCGATAGTGGGTTACTTTGGGGTCACCACATTTTTTTTTTTTTTTTTTTTTTTTTTTAATATTAAAATGTATTTATGAGATAGAAGAAAATTTTGGGATTGACACATCCAACTAGTTTATAGACAAATTACTCCTGTTTCTACATAAAAATAGATTAATGGCTTCTTTATATTAAATTATATACATATGGAAAAATTGCTTCTGATTTTAAATAGTAAATAGATTACCGGAACTGACTCATTTTATGCGGATTTATTTCGACTTGAAATTCAAATTTTCAGCATTACGAGAGATATTTTTTTCATATTTTAGGAAATCGTATCTCTCTACTCAAAAAAAAAAAAAAAAAAAAAAAAAAAAAAAAACTCTGCTACCGCTACTGATAATGAATTCTTTGTGACCGGCGGTCTTTCTTCATTAATATTAAGAGAGCTGTTACATGGAAAATTTTGAAAAGTCCTTTCGGCTAGTGCCGGAAGGATCAGATAGCTTTCATATGCCTTATTAAAAAATCCAGTTATATTATTCAAACGCACGAAGCTAAAATTAGTGGAACCTGATTAAAAAGATTCATTTCTAATTTTTATCAATTCTGTCACACACATTATAAATTCAAACTGGTATATCTCATCCATTTTTTAAGATAATGATAAAACAAGAAATGCTCCAGAATCCTTGTATGAAAACCAAACACTTCTGAAAAAAACTTTTTACAATTTTAATCCAACAAACTCGGTCGAAGCATTGGTATGTACTATGCACACACCAAGTTAGATTCAAATCATAAACAGGCGTATTATTGCGTGCCAAGCAGCGGATCGTTTCAAAATGTTTGTCACGCTAGAATTCAAAGTGCCAGCCACTCTGTAATACAGTGTCTCACAAAAGTGATGGGACACTTGTGCTTTATAAAAAGAAACTGCAATAAAATAAATAAACAAACATGTGCAAAATTTTTTTGGGTGTGTTTCATATTTAAAGTTAGTAACAATTATTACATAACATACATTTTGTCAAAATATTAAAATATTAATTTAGTAAAAATACAATTGTTCAGAACGGAGCAAAAAATGGCTCACATAAGTGATGGGACACTTACTTTTCCATCAAATATTTATCCAAAAATGTTACTTTTTAAAAGGTTTTAATATTTTGTTGGATTTTCTTTTACTTTTAAAACATGATTTAATCTTTTTGAGATGGATTCGACTAATTTTTTTGTGATTTCTGGAGTAATTTTACCCCATTCTTCTTGAAGCACCGATTTTAGTTGTTGTTTTGAAGAAATGGTGTGTTTGCGGATTCTTGATTCCAGTTCTTGCCAAATATTCTCTATGGGGTTTAAGTCTGGAGATTGTGGTGGTGTTTTTATTATTTCAGGATAGTTATATAGCAGACAGAGTCTAATGTTCAGAGCAGTGTGCTTGGGGTCATTGTCCTGGTAGAATTTAAAATCGTTATGAAGGTTCAATTTTCGTGCTGAAGATTTCAAATTTTGCTTTAAAATATCAATATACTTGTACTGATCCATTATACTGTCAATAAAAACAAGATTACCAATTCCAGCTGACGACATACACCCCCATACCATAACTCCTCCTCCACCATGTTTTACTGTTGGTACCAAGTTCTGTTTGCGAAATTCTTCCCTGGGTTTTCTCCACACCAAGATTCTACCGTCAGAAACAAATATATTAAATTTACTCTCATCAGCAAATATAACTTTATTCCAGTAATCAGAATTCTTATTTATGTTGGATTTTGCGAAAGCTAGTCTGAGTTTTCTATTCTTTTCACTTATGAAGAATTTTTTCCTGGCTACTCTACCGTGATATCCAGCAGATCGAATTACCCTTCTAATAGTCTCAGGAGTAACAATTATTCCATATAATGCTTGTAAATCAGCAGCAACTTTTGAAGCACTATTTCTTGGATTTTTTTTAATATTTCGAACGATAATTCGCTTTATTCCACTGGATAGCATTGATGGTCGGCCAGGTCTTCTTTTATCCTGAATCATATGATTATTTTTATATCGTTTAATGATATTGAAAACTGTTGAACGACTCAAGTTAACTGTTTCAGCAGTTTTTCTAATAGATTTTCCACGTTCAATATGCAAATTAACAACTAATTTTCGAATTTCAGGCGAAGTTTCTTTTCGTTTAGCATTCATGGCTACACAGAGCTAACAAACACAAAAATTCCAAAACAAACTAGAGAGAAATACTGCAGACGATTTTATAAATTATTGCCAATTGCTTTTAAGTAAAAATAAAACCCCCAAAAATATTTTTATTGCTTATTTCAGACGATTTTTGTTGCATATATAATGGTGTCCCATCACTTATATGAGCTATTTTTTGCTCCGTTCTAAACATTTGTATTTTTATTAAATTAATATTTTAATATTTTGACAAAATGTATGTTATGTAATAATCTTTACTAAATTTAAGTATAAAACACACCCACAAAAAAATATGTACATGTTTTTTTAATTTATTTGATTAGTTTCCTTTTGTAAAGCACAAGTGTCCCATCACTTATGTGAGACACTGTACATAAAAAAATATATAAAATATAAATGGGCCATTTAGAAACATGATGAATTTGGAATGAATGATGTGGATGAATTTGGCCAACAAACTCGGTCAAGATATCGGTATGTACTATGTACACTCTAAGTTACACCCAAATCGGTTCATAAATACGCGTGTTATCACATGAAAAAAATCGGGTAATTTCTAAATACCAGCCTCACTAGAAATTTAAATTGCTATACTGATGAACCACGTTTGGGAGGAACCTGGACAGAACTGCGCATGGGCGAAAAGAGCGAGTCCATGTCAAAAATGGGGAAGTTAGTACCATCTCGAGATGAGTTTGATTATTAAACAACCCTAGATGTGTCGAGTTTTTTTTTTTTTTGGGGGGGGGATACCTTTTTGTTTCTGTAATTGAATTATCTGTTTTTAAAATTACATTGTAATTCTGTTACACGAAATAAGTTATAAAAAGACAAGTATAATAAAAAAGACGATTTAAAGGTATGATTATTAAACTTAGCCTAATAACTTTTCACTCGCAATGCAGCGCAACTTAATCTTTTTAGAAGTAACGGCAACATGGCGTGATTTTAAAACATACCAGATTAGCAATTTTTTAAATATGTTTCTTTACATTATTGTGTACATTATTTATTTATATTATTTGCATACATTGGATATGAATATGGCACAGATATCATATATTTATAAGGTTTGTAACAATTTTTTTCCAATGTCAATTTGGCAAAAACCTCATTTTAGAATATTGAATAAATATACATCTTTAAATTATTTTCTATTATTTAAAAAAATAACAATAAATAAAACAATTTTTAAATATATTAAATTTTTAAAACTAATAACTATAGAACAAAAAACATTTTATATAATTTTATATAAAAGAAAAATTAAGGTAAATAAACAGTTTATTAAAAAATAAACAACAATATCAGGGTTACCACATTAGGCGAAATAACGCCATTTTGACGCCAAGTAAATCCTAGTGAGTGTATGTCATACATGTGCCCTGAATATTTAGGTTGTCACAATTGGCGAATTTCTCGCATAGCCTCCAAGTCAGATGACAAGCAATCGTTAAAACTGTGTTTTAACCATAAATATAAATGTAAAAAAAAGACATGCTTTTATTAAAATTGACAAAAATGTAGAAGAAAATATATATTTTGGAAAAGTTATTCCGAGAACTGATAGAAGGTGCATCTAATTAATTTAAAATAAAATTTTATTCGGAACAAAAAATAGAAAAGAATATTTAATATCATTTCCATGAATACGTAGAAGCAATCTTGGCCTCATATGCAATTCCCTTAAGTCTGAATGGAATCGGCTTGGCATTCTGCCAAGTGAGGACATTACAAAGGTGGTATATCAGTAACTGAGCAATTTTTTAACATACAGGGTGAGTCATAAATATCGAAACAATAGGCTATCTCCTTAAATATTGCCCATAGACCCATACTTCCAATTGCAAAAATTCATAAAAAAAGGTGCGACTTCATGGGGGGTCTAGTAGAAAAAATACGAAAATTAAATTTTTATACGGCCCCCGTAGGATAAAATTTCCAATTAGAAAAAATTTCCTTATTCAGTCCTGAATAAGACACAAAAGGTTGCATCTTCTTATCTTTAAAACTCACTAAGTTATAACCGTTTAAAAAATTCATCAGGTTTTAAGGGATTAGACACAAATTGAAATGTGCGCAATTCAAAAAACAAAGTTACATTAACAGTTCTACGAAACGCGCAAGAATCTATTTTTTGAGTTCGAATTCCGATTTTTTTTTCTTTTTTTGCGATGGTTAGCCTTAAAGTTTGCTAAGAAAATCAGATTCTAACATTTCTCATATAATTTATAAAAATTTCATGTGGTTAGTACTGGTTTAATTAAAAATGGGATAATTAAATATCGTAATAACTCGTAACATTATTTATCGGATTTCAGTTTCTTTCCATTTAATTAAAGATGAAAATCTGATTTTAGTTTTGTTTTTTAATATTAATTTTAAAAATATTAAAAATATTTATTGAAAAAGTAATATAACTTTTTAAAAAATCATATTTTCAAAAGTAAATATTTTTTCAAATTTGCCGAAAGAAAACTAATGTAAAAAAAAATCAAAAATGACGTGTTTCAAGTTCTTTTTTCTTTAAAAATTCGTACCATTCAATTATTTAAAGACAAGAATTAATGAGGGGAAAATTCATTATGCAAAAAAACGAAGTGTACTCTTTAAATGTCTCATTTATTTAAAAGAATGTTTTTTTAAGATGCAGATTAAGTCTTTTTTTTAAATTTAGCTCTCACAACTTCAGGCTTTTTATCGTCCTGGAGAGGCTGTTATAAAATATGTATTTTGGGCCCAGGCCGGGCCAGGACCGAGAGGTTCCTTTTTTCTGAAGACATGCCAGGCCGGACCTAACAAACTTTTCATAAAGGAGGAGACTGCTATCTTCTTTCTAGGTGTACATTGGACGAAATTTTCAATCCCGGTCTCGACAAAACCCGTATTAAACTTAATACGTGCTTAAAATAAATAAAATTCGGCTCAATCGAAATTTTTTCAAAAAACAAATAAATTTTAATTTTTTTTTTTTTTTTTTTTTTTTTTTTTTTTTTTTTTTTTTTTACAAAATAAATAAATAAATAAATAAATAAATGAAATTCATTTTTTTAAAGAATAGTATATTCAAAGATTGAAAAATTAAATACAATAAAAGCAGTGAAAAAAATCTGCCTATGACGGAATTCTGTCTTAAACGGAAAATATGTTGATCCATGCAAAATAAATATAATGATACCCGAGGAAAAGATTAAACTCTAATTACACCTTCTAGGGAGGGCATCCTTCTATAACGTATTTTTTCTTTTCTATGTGATTCCTTCTTAAAAGGTTTTACTGTATAACATTTTTCAAAGTCTCCAACGCATCCCATGCGTTGGAGATTAACGATGTCAGGATATAAATGATACATTTATACATAAATAGAGATTCATCGATAAAATATAAATATTAAAGCCTTTTGCACTTCTTTAATAATAAAATGTATAAATATAAAAACTAAAAGCTATAAAAGAAATTTTTGGTCAGAAATCTTCCATACAAAACAATTTTTTCCCACACCGAAGTAAAAAACTATGTAGAAATTTGCGGCTGAACCGGGCTATGATTTAAACCATTTTCCAGACCGGTCCGGATTATGATTATAACATTTTTTCAGACCGGGCCGAACTTTTTCCCCTATTGGTCGGTTTGGGACCGGATCAAGATATTTCGATCCATTCAGACCTCAAGTGCAGACTACCAACATATTTTGAAAAAAGTTTAGATTTAATTCAAGACACTGCTTTGTTATGTCCAAATGAGAGGCACTGTCTTAAATCAATATTTAAAAATGACAATATATGGATGACCCCTTACTTGCTTTGAAAATTAGCGAGAAATTCTTTGTTTCTAGGCATAGTAAAGTGGTGTAAGTCACGAATTTTGGAGAAATTCAGATTTTAATATCTCTCTCAGATTTTTAGATATTTAGATGAATTTTTTTTTGTTCATTTTAGGAACTGATAAGGAATAATTTCCTAATTGGGAATTTTGTCCTACGGGGGCCGTATAAAAATTTAATTTTCGTATTTTTTCAAATAGACCCCCCATGGAGTTGCAACTTATCTTATCTGAAACTTCATCTTTTTTTATGAATTTTCGCAACTGGAAGTATGGGTCTAGGAGCAATATTTAAGGAGATAGCCTATTGTTTCGATATTTATGACTCACCCCGTATGCATATTTCAGATGTGTATATTGCTGGGACGATTACTGTTTCTAAACCAATAGGAGAGCGTCATTATCACGGTCAAGTACACGCCCACACAGTTTGATTGACAGGAACTCGTGGACAATTGACGGTGCTAATTATAACGATAATCTGTTGCGGATGAAAGTGAGCTGACTGGCTGAATGGTTAGAGCGTCGAGCTTGAAACCGGAGGATATGGGTTCGAGCCCATCGCGGGCCGAGAGTCCGTTAGTGATTTTTTTTTTTTAATTATTGGAGGCTGTCTTTTATTAATAAATAAGACATTTAAAAAAATATATTTCAAACCCTTTTAATATTCTAAATATCGTTCCAAAATGATTTATATATATATTAAACAAATGGGAAAAAAAGTATTCTGCGAAAATATCCGTATAAGCAAAATTCTTACTTTAATTTTTATTTATTTATTTATTTATTTATTTCAGGATCAGAGGAAGTATAATTTCTAACTGAAGTAAATAAAATTCAGTCATTTTGAAAAAAAAAAAAAATTCTTTCGTACCTTTAATTTTTAATTACCGAGTACAAATTCAAACAATCCGAGTACAAATAAATAATAAACACACACGATCAATTGTCCACGAATTCCTGTCAATCAAACTGTGTGGGCGTGTACTTGACCGTGATAATGACGGTCTCCTATTGGTTTAGAAACAGTAATCGTCCCAGCAATATACACATCTGAAATATGCACCCCGTATAGACACAACAAAGAATGCTCTGAAATTTTTGCATCAAGGTCAAATACATAAAAAAATATTTTTCAATTTAATTGTCTAATTTTTTTTACCCTTTTTAAAATTTAAGTATATAATAATAAAAAAAATATCCGCTACCTTCATTCTGATATAATTTCATTGCAAGAATGTTTATGAAATTAAAGTAAGTTTATTAAATTAATAATCTTTTAATAATAGTTGTAAAAGGAGAGTACTAAAAACCACCTTGAAATAAACCTCACTGATGAAAGTAGAATTTTAAGAAAAATATAATAATAAATGCACATATACATAAACAGACAAACAAAAAACAAGTGCTATTCATTTTTCATAAAATTATCATAGTTAACACGGGAATGATAATCTTAATGACAGCGTAAATTTAAAAAAGCACCACGGTAGTTAGCCTATATGTAATATAAAAAGATGAGGAAAGACTCTTTTCTAGCTGCGTTAAAGAACATAAAAATCTATAAATACAATTTTCAATGAAAGGTAGATAAATGTAATGTGGCATTGATAATTAAATAAGTATTGAGAAGACAGAGAAAAAAAACAATAAATATTAATTCCAGCCTTATTAAATATGCGTAAATTCTCATCAAAAATAATTTAAAGTGGATTTTTAAAAATGAGTGTATTTTACATTTTTAATATTTCGTATTGTAATAAAATTTATATTTTGATTGAGTTAAAATGAAGGGAAAACCAAAATTTATTTTGTATATCAATATTGATCAATATTTATTTTTTACAACAGATAAATTATTTAACAAACATTAAAATCCATAGCAATTTTCAGTTTTTATGCCTTAAAATGACGTTATGAAACTATTATATACTCAAGTTCTATAAAACAAATCTTGATATAAAACAAGATTTTTTTTTTTTTTTTTTTTTTTTTTTTTTATTCTCAAAACATAGACATGAAATTTTAAAAACAGTTCAGTTAGAAGAAAAAATTTGTGAATTTTTTTTCCAATTTCGTTTGCGATTTTATGACTTATAAGACTGAATAAAATACATCAAAGTTTGATTTTAAAAAAAAACATCGTACATCTTTTGAATGTATTAGGAAATAAGAATTCATAGTTGAATAGATTTTATAGTTAAATTTTACAGATATGTAACATTGTTACATTTAATTTGTAATTTTCTATACTGCAAAGACAGAAATACTGAAAAATATTGAAAAATTTCATAAAAGAAACAATCTGAGATTTCGAGCATTTTTCATTAACAGTGCTAAGATTTTTTATTAAATTAAAGTTTGTCGAAGAAAATATATCGTTAATAATTTTTCGAATCTACAATTAAGCATTATTTAGATTATTTACTATTTCTAATATTGTTCATTTATCATAATCGATTTTTGGAATCTAAATAAATTCACTTTCCATTTACTGACATTTTTCGAAATTAAAATGTAAATTTCATATAGATGAAGCGCATTGTTATTATTTTTGAATAAGTAAAAAAAAAAAAAAAAATCATTTATGTACTACGCTTAATATATATAAATATTTAAAATAATGAATGTTGTTTCTGCTTAGAAACCCTCTGTTCAAAAATTTGTGGAATTAAAAAGGGAGTAATATGCGATGAAGTGAAGACAGACGCATCCAAGATTCAGTGCAAGTGTGAAAATAAAGACCTGTTATTTGAAGAAGATAGTAAAGAATGCAAAGGTGAGGGATAAAAACATTATATTTGAAGAATCATATGAACTTCTTTTGAAATTACACTATATGATTATTTTATCACAACCAAACTGACTGGTAAATTTATCATACAAATTGACTATAGTCAATCAGTTTAATCAATTCGTATACGAATTGACTATAGTCAATTTGTATACTATATGAATTTTAGATTTATTGGTAAACTACAAAAATAAATAAATAAATAAATAAATAATTTTACAAAAAAAAAAAAAAAAAAAAAAAAAAAAAAAAAAAAAAAAACTAAGATTTACACATAAGCAGACAATAAAGTATTCGATATATTTTTCATAACTTTATAATTGGTAAAAACGGGAATGATAATCATAAAGTCTGCATATTTTCTAATGTGTTTCTTGGCAGTTAGCCAATATGTAATATAAAAAGATTAATAATGCCCCTATTCTAGTTTTGTTAAACACCATTAAAACCTTTCAAATACACGAACAACAAAATTTTCAGTTAAATACAGGAAAATTTAATATCATATTGATAATTAAAAAGGTATTGGGAATTGATAGAAAATTGAATAATAAATATGATTTTAAGCTTAGGTAAACTTTGTGAAAATAGTCATAAAAATAATTAATATGCACAGTAAAAAATGAAGACCCAAATTGGGTTGAAAGATTTCTGGGTATAGTAATGTTCCTGAAATGGTACAGTAAGGATTCCAAAATGGTAGAGTATTGTTCCCAAAATAGATAACCCAAAATGGTTCAAAACAGAGCAGATCTTTATTAACATTAAATTAATCAAAATTTCTGCGGTATAATGTATATACTATCTAAGATATTTTAATTGTTTTAACGTCATTAAAAATCAGACTTATTTAAAACGATTTTGTGCTACAAACTGAACTTTCCAAATTGGAACAATTCTGTACCCAGAAATCTTTCAACCCAATTTGGGTCTCCATTTTTTACTGTGTGGAAATGTTTAAAGTGTGTTTATTTTATATGTTGTATATTTAGTATTTTTTTAAAAATTTATACTTTTAATGGGTTAAAAAGAAAGAAAATTTGTATTCTCAATTTTTATTTTGTATAAAAAATAAATTTTGTAACAAACAGAAGTTTTTACCTTTTTATGTCGCAAAATGACGTTTTTGATTTTTTTAATATAGTTTGATTTTAAACAGCAAAATTACTTTTTATGAGGGAAATAAACATATTTATTGAAATGCTTAATGAATTAAAGAATAACATGGAAATTTAAAAACATATAACATTTATAACAGTAAAGAGATAGCATTTATAAATAATTTTTTAATATCACATTTTAATTTTTATGAATCCTATCATTGAAATAAATACATTAAAGATTGCAGGAATTGATTCATTTAATGCAAAGGTAAAACTTCAAAAAAATATTACATAAATTTCATATAATTATAATTTACTATTTCAAATATTTTTACTATCAGAAAGAAAATAAAGTTTATCAAAGAAAAAATCTCCCTTATAATTGCAATCCAAATTTACTTGTTAACTTATTTCTTTAATATGCAATTTTCAAATTTGGACATTTTTCATAATGAAGTTTTAGAACTTTAATATCTGTATCTTTTACTTATCCTCATTCTTTGAAATTAACTAAATTCATTCGAAATTCGAAAAATTCAGACTCTAGAATTATCATTTCCAATTGATACCACATATAAAGGTATGAAAAATCTACGGCATTTTTTATTGTCTGCTTGCATGTGTTTGTTATTGATATTTTCCCCTTCGATTATATTTGCTTCTTTGTGTTTTATTTAAATTTCGTTTTTTTTTTCTTTTTTAATTTTCTATTTCAACTATTATTAAATAATTGTACACTATTAAACTGACTTTAGTTGGATAAACATCAATGCAAAAATCATGCTTCATTAACCAGAATATTTTTTTCAAGAATCTGTATGATCCAATATATTTGCTGCCGGTTTTATTCATTAATTTGTAATAGTACTATTTTTTATGTGTAGGACATTTTAATATTTTTTTAAACAGCAAAATCTCGAAAAAACTATTCATTCATGTGTTACACATAATGTTTTCCAATGTTTAAAATAATAAACGTTGTTTACTGTTTAGAAAACCTTTGTTTAACAGTTTGTGGAAAAAAAAGGGAGTAATATGTGATGGAGTGCTGATACACTACCTGGCCATTGGTGATCGTCCACTTGCAATTTTAGACATTTTGTTAAATATCTAGAAAAATACATCAGGAATTATCCTGAAACTCTCAGTGTATAAACATAATAGTACAGGTCATATATTTCCATAAAGATTTTTCCCCGAAACTTTGTAGGGGAGCGTCAATAAATTAAAAAAGAATGAATATCTTTTGGATAACCCTGTCAACACTAATGCCGCAAAAGCTCTCAAATTGTAGATTATGATTAAGTGGTTTATTGTTATAAACAGTGTTCATTATTATGTCGCTACCATGTATACTCGTAGAAAAATTAAGATTTTTATAAAAACAGTTCCAAATTTTTCCAAGATTTTTGCTTATAATTTGAAGAGTTCTTAATATAAAATAATATTCTTTTCTGAAAATGTGACAAACATCATTGTACACAATACCCTGTCAACAGAATTAAAAAATAATAAAAATTGTATGAAAAATGAATAGGTATAGTAAATAATTTTTCACTGCGCTTGCGTCAATGATATCAAAATTGCATTTGCATATTATGATAGCTAAATGTATAGAGCAACTTTTGTGAAAATCGCAAAATCATAGCTTGAAAATTCTGAAAGTAATCGTCTATAGAATAAACATAAAATCCGTTGTTCAAAAAAAAAAAAAAAAAAAAAAAAAAAAAAAAAAAAAAAAAAAAAAGAGGGATTTTATCTAAATGTAGTACTACATCTCATATTGTGTATTCTATATTGACACTAATCAATGAATATATGGATACAAACCCTCTTGTTTTTGCTTCATTTTGAGAATAACGGATTTTCAACTTATTCTTTTGACGATAATTTTAAAATTTTCAAGCTATGATTTGGAGACTATCACAAAAGTTGCTCTATACATTTAGCTAACATAATATGCAAATGCAATTTTGATATCGGTGACGCATGCGCAGTGAAAAATTATTTACTAAACCTATTCATTTTCCATACAATTTTTATTATTTTTTAATTCTGATTACAGGGTATTATGTGCAATGGTGTTTGTCACATTTTCAGAAAAGAATATTATTTTATATTAAGAACTCTTCAAATTATAAGCAAAAATCTTGGAAAAATTTGGAACTGTTTTTATAAAAATCTTAATTTTTCTACGAGTATACATGGTAGCGATATAAAAATGAACACAGTTTATTACAATAAACCACTTAATCATAATCTACAATTTGAGATGTTTTGCGGCATTAGTTTTGACAGGGTTATCCAAAAGATATTTATTCTTTTTAAATTTATTGATGGTCCCCTACAAAGTTTCGGAGAAAAATCTTCACGGAAATGTATGACCTGTACTATTATGTTTATACACTTAGAGTTTCGGTATAATACCTTACGTATTTTTCTAGATATTTAACAAAATGACTAAAATCGAAAGTGGACGATCATCAATGGCCAGGTAGTGTAGATGCAAACAAAATTATATGCAAGTGTGAAAATAAAGAACTATTATTTGAAGATGATATAAAATATTGCAATGAAAAGAATGCTGTCTATGAAAAGGCTATGAAAAGGAGTTGTATTTGAATAATCATATGAAGTTTCATTAGACGAAGTGATAATTAAAATACTAATACACATTGTAAAAATCACCATAAAATGAATAACAAAGCAAGGGTCGTTTCGAGCTAAAACAATAATAGGCCGTTATTAGCTGAAATTTACACGTGCCCAGCAGGGGTCAAAGTCAGATATAAACTGAAAGAAAGGAGGTGAAGATATAGATTAAAAATAAAGATTTTATAATAGTTGAAAAAAAAAACCCTTGAAATAAAATAGAGAGAAGCAATTATAACCGATAAAAAAACAATAACAAATACATATACATAAACAATAAAAGATGCAATAGATTTGTAATAATTTTATAATTGTTAACAACGGGATTGATAATCATAATCTCTGCATATTTTCAAAAGAGATTCTTGGTAGTTGGCGTATCTCTACATAATGAAACACAGCGTAATGCATAGCTCGACAAACCGGATTTTACCTCCAAAAACTGTCATTGGAAATGATGTACACACCCAGACCGGCACGTCACCTGTGTGCATTCAAAGTTCAAAGCCTGACAGCAGAAACGTAATCTTACCAGCAAAAGTGATAAATGACAGTCATTCTTTCCTTTCGTGCGGAGAGAGGGGTAAACGAAAAATATATAATTTCAAAGTACTATACAAATAGTAATAATTATTAATTATTAATATTATTTAAAAAGTTGCAGCGGACTTTTTAATTACGCAGTTTTATGCATATTTATTAAAATTTCTTTTATTAAGAAATCTTAATTTTTTATGGTCTATTAGCCGCTTGATTTACCCAGAGATATTGTAAATGCTAATAGTGTGTTTATTAAAACATAAACTAAACGAACTTTGCTCATCTAAACGTTTTCACATTGATAAAGTGCATAATTTGCGTATTCTATATTAAATATTGAAATCAAAATTTACTTTAAATGTGTTAGAAAAACCTTAATTGTACAATCGATTTTTATACAACAGTTAGATAACAAACACTGAATGCCATAGAAATATTATATTAGGCTCAAAAATACGTTATCAAATTATTATATTCTCAGATTCTTAAAAGCAGAGATGAGTATGTTGATAGTAAAAATATTTTATTTAATTTAAATTCATTAATGTTAGACTTAAAATATTAAGGTAAGTTTAGCTATATATTTTAATCATTCGAGGTTTAGCTTTTGCAAACTAATAAGTAAAACGGAAAAATTAAAATGTTTTACCATTAAATATGAATTGCAATAGTATCATATGTAAGCTATATCCCAGTGGATAAAATAATTTCTTAAATTCCTCGCCATTTGTGACATTTATACGCATGTAAATAGAAAACACAAAAATTAACTCGAAAATTTAAAAATTCAATGAAATATGTAAAACCAATCCAAATATACATTAAAAATATTTAAAAAAATAAATAAATAAATAAAATTCTTTTTTGCATTAAGTATAATAAAAAATAAATTAAAAATTACTAGTTTCTAAAAATAACAGTAAAACACTACTTTGGTAATAGTGATTTCGCCAAAAAGGAGTGAAATAATAGTTTCTCAATAAAGGGTAAAATTATTCTATCTGTAGATTAAATTAGTCCAAATAAAACTAAAAATAACTTATCAAAAAGGTGTGAAAAGGTTTATCAAAAAAGATTGAAATTAAACACTCCGATAGATGAAAGAAATTCACTCCTATAGGATAAGTGTGAAGATACACTTATCCTATAGGAGTGAATTTCTACCGCTTTTCTACCGGTCTATTACCGGAAAGAAGCGAAAAATAACTCCTAAGGGGTTAACGCTGGATTTTTTAAAGAGAGTAAGGACAGAAATACACAACAGATATTGCATTAATTTCATAAAAGGGTCATTCCATGTCAAGTGTCCTAAATTTTGGCATGGTTCCCGCTCGACCCCCTTCGATTTTTATGAAATTGATACAGAATATACATGTAGGTATATGATGAACATTTGGAAACTGTTTAGTGCAAAAAGTTGTATAGTTGGAGAACCAGGGGTCCATTTGTACCAATCACTATTTCATGCTTGTAGAAGAAACGGCCAAATCATGAAGTTTGGCATCATATTGCTCATAATATATGAAACCTTACTTATTGAAAATAGGTGATCTAGTACAACTTTTTGTGCTAAAAAATGTAATTGCAGTATTAAAAATCACAAATCAAAACTATCGTAAATACTAGGCCTCAAAGTAGGCCGTACGGCCAATATGGTTGAATTTTATCCTTAATTTAACATGCTGTAACTACTACAAAAATTATTTTAAAAATTTGTCACTTTACAAACTAATTACCTATGGATATATCGTAAAGTCGCTGTAGTTGTTTTTTGATTGCTTAAATATTCATTAAATTATTGATGTTCAAAATCTAATAAAAAATTAAAATCGTCGATTTTGCCCCATATTCAGAAGCGTATATCTCAAAAGGGACACTTCTGATTTGGTTGCAATTAGTACCACTGGAAAGAGCATATCTTAATTTATAAAAAAAACTTTATTTCGTTTTGGGCCTCTTTGATACAGGAGTAAAATAATAAAATTCAAAAACCTGTTGTACGAGATAATCCAGATACATACAAGAAAGGTATATATTACGACAGGCTCTTTCAACATATTTTGAACCATTCGTTTTTATTACAACGATTAATGCATATAATAATTATCAATTTTTCTGGTCACAGTTACTTCCCCTTTACAATTATGAGTGATTTGTAACCGCATTGCCAATGAGGTTTATCCAATAACCAGGCAAGACTACCTCCTGGTTGGGTATTGCATGTTTAACAAGGTTTATACAAAAATATTCCTTTTCTCTTTCAGGTTATGCTTTTAATTACTGTTAAAACATTCTGTATCAAGTTATTAGCTCTATGGATTCTCATGATTATGATCAGAGTCAA
Organism: Maratus speculifer; assembly: GCA_964019185.1. Taxonomy (NCBI): domain Eukaryota; kingdom Metazoa; phylum Arthropoda; class Arachnida; order Araneae; family Salticidae; genus Maratus; species Maratus speculifer. The sequence goes on along the minus strand of OZ025302.1, from coordinate 83,285,962 downwards.
TGCAGCATTGGCTGTGCTGATAATTCTCAGTGCCATTTGACGACTTATTGTGCACGTAAAGGTTTTAAGCTTTTTTAAGAATTTTCCTCTGACGAACAGGAGTGAATTAATCGCCGAAGTTTATTGCATCTTGAAGAAAATTCTCAAATATGCTTTCATCACGAAACATTGCTTTTGCATAAATTTGAGTTTCTTCAGCGAACATGCTGTAATCCTTTCACTAAAGACAATCACTGCGTACGAAAATCTTTGCAGTCCATCAATTTAGAAAGTTCTAATCATTTGACAGACTAAAAAACTAAGAAAAATGTCAAACCAGACAAAAAAAAAAAAAAAAAAAAAATGTAGATCATGCAGAAAAGAATTCGAAGAAACAAGAACAACATGGTCCTCTTCTTCAAGCGAATTGGAGCAAGATGAAATAGATGTAACAGAAACGTTGAACAAAAGTCTAACAGGTATTGATTTATCTCCTTTAAAATTTCAACGAACATAAACAAGAGATATTAAAAGCTATGCAAAGAGAAAGATAAGTGAAACTGAAGATGTGATTCCAAAGAAAATAGCTATTGTTGCTGGTATAGATCCATGTAAATTAAAACAACCTACTACATGCAACCAATGCTTAGACTGTTTAGATTACAAACAGCTAATTAAAGAATTGAAGAAGAAGTTACAGTTGTCAAAACGTCCAGAACAAATACAAATATTAACAATGACACCTCAAAGTTGGACAATAAAAGAAGTTATGGAAGAGTTTGAAGTTTCAGAAAGAATGGTAAAAGCAGCGCGAAAATTAAAAGCAGACATTGGGATATTGGCTTTACCTACAGCAAGTTAGTTTGATAACTAGTTGCCAGAAAACATAAAAGAAAGAGTTTTACCGTAATTTCGGGTGTATAAGCCGCAGATCCAACAATTCTTTTTCGACCCAAAATTTTTTAAGAAACAAATATAACTAGTTAGATCGCCGTAAATATTTGTCTTCAATCACTAAATAAGATTTCTGGGTCCAAAAAGAATTGTTTGATCCGCGGCTTATACACCCGAAATTACGGTAAATTTTTTTCAAGATGAAGCATTTAACCCTTTCCGGTGCAGACAAATTCTGTTCGTAAAATGGGAAACTGTTGACTGACACCGGAATTTACAAAAGACTTTTTTAGAAATTAAGAATTCCCTGATTTAAGCTGTCATTGTAAAACTAAAATTTTACTAAAATATTATTGTACCGTTTGTAAGTTTGGAATTAAAATTAGGTTTTGCCGGAGTTGCAACACTGCGCCGGAAAGGGTGAATTTAATATGTCCAGGAATAAAAAATTTCATTTCTGCTCGGATAGATGAAAGTAAAGTTCAGATGCAGAAGCATCTATTACTAAGCAATTTGAAAGAAATGTTTGTAGTCTATCGAAGTAGTAATGGACCGGAAATCGGATTCTCCAAATTTTGCGAGTTAAAAGCAAAATGGTGTGTGACTGTCGTTGTAGTAGGTTCACATTCCCAATCTGTGTGTAAAATGCATCAAAATGTGAAGTTGATGCTAGCAAACTGCCCAACTGATGTAGATTATAAATTCATTATAAGTAAAACAGCTTGTGACTTGAATTCTAAAGACTGCCTTCATCTCTGCGAAGAATGTCCTGGAACAGATGATTTAAAAAAATGTTTTGGAAAGTATTTTCGAAGATAGTGATCCAGAAAACGCCATTGAATTTAAACAATGGGTTCACATAGATAAAGACACGTTAGAAACTAAGCAGATGACAATTGAAGATTTTATTGAAGAATTAATATTGAAAATCTTAGCAACGATGTCTTAATAAATTTTATGCACCCTCATGGACCTTCGAAATCATTTTATTAGCCTACTAGACAAGACCTCTGTTGGATTCCGGAAGAGCATATAATTATTGTTCCATTTCCAATAAAAACAAAAAATAGTCAGCAATAAAATTTACCGAAAGCTGTTTCAATCGCAATCAATAAGAAATTTGACAAACTGAACCAATGAGTAACGTTTTTATAGATTGGGGATCAGGAATCAACATAATGGGAACTTGAAATAATCAAAACATTTAGTCTATAATAATCTATGCATCCCGTTAGGTACACGCATTCAAAATTTAAAACATGCAATACTCAACCAGGAGCTAATCTTGACTGGTTATTGGATATAACTCATTGGCAATGCGGTTACAAATCATTCATAATGGTAAAGGGGAAGTAACTGTGACAAGGAAAAGTGATAATTATTATATGCATTAATCGTTGTAATAAAAAAGAATGGTACGAAATATGTTGAAAAACCCTGTCGTAATATATACCTTTCTTGTATGTATCTGGATTATCTCGTACAGCAGGTTTTTGAATTTTATTATTTTACTCCTATATCACAGAGGCCCAAAACGAAATAAAGTTTTTTTTATAAATTAAGATATGCTCTTTCCAGTGGTACTAATTGCAACCAAATCAGAAGTGTCCCTTTTAAGATATACGCTCTTGAATATGGGACAAAATCGACGATTTTGATTTTTTATTAGATTTTGAACATCAATAATTTAATGAATATTTAAGCAATCAAAAAACAACTATAGCGGCTTTACGATATATCCATTGGTAATTAGTTTGTATAGCGAAAAAATTTTAAAATAATATTTGCAGTAGTTACAGCATGTTAAAGTAAGGATAAAATTCAACCAGATTGGCCGTACGACCTACTTTAAAGCCTAGTAATCACGAAAGTTTTGATTTGTGATTTTTAATACTGCAATTACATTTTTTTCGCACAAAAAGTTGTACTAGATCACCTATTTTCAATAAGTAAGGTTTCATATATCAAGAGCAATATGATTCCAAACTTTATGATTTGGCCGTTTTTTCTACAACCATGAAATACTGATTGGTACAAATGGACCCCTGATGCTCCAACTATACAATTTTTTGCACTAAACAGTTTCCAAATGTTCATTATATACCCACATGTATATTCTGTATGAATTTCATAAAAATCGAAGGGGGTCGAGTGGGAGCCTCTAGGCCAGTTGACATGGAATGACCCAAAAGCAAGAATGTGGTAATTCGAGAATTGTTCATTAATAGAGTTAAATTTTTCATTAAATCAAGTTTGAAGAAGAAAATATCTCTTAAATATTTCTAGAATCTTTAATTACTATTAGTTAGATTCTTTACTATTTCTAAAATTTAATTTTTATAAAAATCGATTTTTAGAATCTAAATTAATGCATTTTCCACTTACTGACATTTTTTGAATTTAAAAAAAATAAATATTTCAATCACGTATTATACCTTGACATTTTTAAATATAAATATTTAATTAAAATAATTATTTTAATTAAAAGAAAATTTAATAAATGTTGAAAATCTTTGTTCAACAGTTTGTGGAGTCAATGAGGGAGTAATATGCGATGGAGTGAAGACAGATAAATCGAAAATTCAATGCAAGTGTAAAAATACATCGCTATTATTTGAAGAAGATAGTAAAGAATGCAAATTTGAGGGGTAAAAACTGTATATCAGAAAAAAATACGATGATTCATTTAAATTTATATTATTTTAATTTTACATTTATCTGTAAAATAAAGAAAAATTAGTTGTTTTACAAGATTCAACATGTGCCCAAATTATTGGATAAAATTTGCTGTTAATAATCTCGACTCTGTACATTGAAATAAAATAATTCTGATTAATAAAGTACAAGTTTATTGCAATGGTATGGATCGAATTAAAGTCAGTTTATTACATAAAAATTTTTAATTATTGCTGAAACAGAAAGATAAATCACATCTAGAAATAAAAAACGCATCCAGTATACTCTGAGGTAAACGCAAATCTATGTATAAATACATACAAAAAAAAATGCCATACAATTTTCATAACTTTATAATTGGTAACAAATAAAAGGTAACAATAATGGCTATATATTTTTGTATCAGCTTACTTCTATTTCGAAAATATGGAATATTATAAGCTAAATAATGCCCTTTTCATAGTATTGTTGAACCATAAATATTTTTGATATACACGAACAACAAAATTTTCAGTGAAATACAGACAATTTTATTATCATATTGATTATTTTGAAAGTAATGGAAAATGATAGAAAAAAGAAAAATAAGTATGATTTGCCGCCTGGTTTATCTTCTTGTGAGCACTCATAAAAAATAATAAAAGTGAATATTTTACAATGTGCATAATTTTGTATATTTTGCATATTGAATATTTGATATTGTAATCAAATGAATTGTTATATATAATATGAAGCAACATTTTAAAATATCAAATTATGAAACTTTTTAAGCGAAAATTTTATGTTATCGTTTTTGTCTTTGAAAAAGTGTTCGTCAGTACACACGAAACATGTAAAATTGAAGGTATTGTTTTTTGCCTTTTTTGTTTTAAGGGATCACTTATAGCATACATAGATAATTTGATTATAATATAAATTATACTTTAAATGAGTTAAAAATCAGTAATTGCACAATTAATTTTTATACTGCAGTTAGATAACAAACATTGTATGCCATAGATATATTAATATAGGTTCAAAATGACGTTTTCAAATTGTTATATTCTCAGATTCTAAAAGCAGATCTTGGCATGGGGATAGTAAAAATATTTAATTTAATTTAAATTCATTGATTTTAGACTTAAAATGTTAAAAACAATGCAGTAAAATTATAAAAATTGCGAATAAATTTTTCAAATTGGTTTCTCTTTTTATGAGATCAAAATTTCAATTAAACACATTAAAATTATTGTACATTTTAAAAAAGAGTTAGAATGTGTGATTTCATAGTTAAACTAATTTTATTAATAAATGTTACAAGTGTGAAAAAACTATTTTATATTTATAATTTACTACAATATATATAAGGACAGAAATGCACTAAAGATATTGCATTAATTTCATAAAAGCAACAAAGTGGTAATTCCAGAATTGTTCATTAATAGAGTGAAATTTCTCATTAAATAAAGTTAGAAAAAGAATATATTTCGTAAATATTTTTAGAATCTTTAATTAATTTTAGTTAGATTCTTTATTATTTCAAAAATTTTAATTTTTATAAAAATAAACTTTTAGAATCTAAGTGAATGCACTTTCCGCTTACTGACATTTTTGGAATTTTTTTTTAAAAAATTAATATTTCATTCTTGTATTATACTTGACAATTTTAAATATTACATTTAATAAATGTTGTTTTCCGTTTAGAAAACCTTTGTCCAACCGTTTGTGGAGTCAATGAGGGAGTAATATGCGATGGAGTGAAGACAGATAAATCGAAAATTCAATGCAAGTGTAAAAATACAGCGCTATTATTTGAAGAAGATAGTAAAGAATGCAAAGGTGAGGGGTAAAAACTCTATTTGAGAAAAAGAAAAACTTAAGATGATTCATTTAAATTTATATTATTTTAATTTTACATTTATCTGTAAAAAAAAAAAAAAAAAAAAAAAAAAAAAAAAAAAAAAAGTTGTTTTACAAAAATCAATATGTGTGCAACATTTTGGATAAAATTTGCTGTTAATAATGTCGACCTTGTACATTGAAATAAAATATTTCTGATTATTAAAGTATAAGTTTATTGCAATGGTATTGATCGAATTAAAGTCACTTTATTACATTAAAATTTTTAATTATAGCTGAAATAGAAAGATAAAACACAGCTAGAAATAAAACACGCATCCAATATACTCGGAGGTAAACGCAAATCTATGTATAAATACACACATGCAAAAAAATGCCATACAATTTTCATAACTTTATAATTGGTAACAAATAAAACGTAACAACAATGGCTATATATTTTAATATCAGCTTCTTTGTATTTCGAAAATATGGAATATTATAAGCTAAATAATGCCCTTTTTATAGTGTTGTTGAACCATTAATATTTTATATACACGAACAACAAAATTTTCAGTGAAATACAGACAATTTTATTATCATATTGATTATTTTGAAGGTAATGGGAAATAATAGAAAAAAGAAAAATAAATATGATTTGCAGCCTGGTTTATCTTCTTGTAAGCGCTCATAAAAAAAAATAAAAAAAAATATTGTACAATGTGCATAATTTTGTATATTTTGCATATTGAATATTTGATATTGTAATCAAATGAATTGTTATATATAATATGAAGCAACATTTTAAAATATCAAATTATGTAACTTTTTAAGCGATAATTTTATGTTATCGTTTTTAGGTAGATTTCGTATAATATAATACCTATTGCATTCTCTCCCATGTTGGAATATCTGAATTTTTTTGCAGATCTATACCGATCATGACTCCTTGACCCTAAAACTACCACCAGTAAAAAAGTTTATATTCTATCTATCTATCTATCTATCTATATATATATATATATATATATATATATATATATATATTTCACTTTTTTCTAGACACGATAACTTCCATAATTATTCTCAGATCTTCTTCAAACTTTTACACAAAATCGAGGGGCGTAAAATCTCAGTCGAGTTCGTTAATGGGAAAAATCGAACCAAGGGGGTAGAAATAGTGAGGGTTTTCGTGAAAACAGAAAAATCGCAATAACTTCTTAATTAAAATAGATATCGAATCAGTTTAAAGTTTATATTACTTCAAAAAATGTGCTAAAGTTTCTGTATGATAGATGTTTGATAAAATTAAAAATGGGGTCAAGGAACGAAAAAAACATGGTTTTTGTGAGAAAAAAAATTATAACTTCGTCAATTCTCAAGATATCAAATCCAAATAAATTTTGTATAAATGTACTCAACATTATCTAAAACTTGTGTATTTACAAGTTTTTGATAGGACCAACTTTTACCGATGTAAAAAATTAAAAACCAAAAGAAAAAGGGGGTGGAAAAAGAAAAAAATCATAACTTACTCAATTCTTAGGCAATCAAATCTAATTAAATTTATTTTACATCTTCTTAATAATATCTACAACTTTTATATTAACAAGTTTTTCATAGGACCAATTCTTATAGCGGAAATAAATTAAACAAAAATCAGAGTTGGAGAAAAAACGTGAAATAGAAACTGCTTACATTGTGACTCAGTTTTTGAAATCATTTTTGATTTAAAACGCATATGGCAAATCCTCTTATTTAGGAACTGTATAATTTGACTTATTGGCCATTTTTTTGGTAAAGGCAGAATATATTTCAAAAAAGGCTGTCAAAAAAGGTACTTTGAACAAAATTTCCCTAAGTGGTCGTGATTGAAAAAATTGAGGAAGTATAAAAAATTACATTTTTTCTGAGTCATTTTTAAATCCATTTTTGTTCTCAAACGCATCCAATTTACAGGTTCTTTTATTTAAGAACTATATAATGTGACAGATTGGCCAGTCTTTTGATAAAGTAGAATATATTTCAAAAGAGGCTGCCAAAATGGGCACTTCGCACAAAATTTCCAAAAGCGATCATGATTGAAGAATTAAGGACGTATTTAAATAACAAATTGGTTATTTTATGACTCATTTTTAAATCCTATTTTGCTCTCAAATGCATTCAGATAACAGTTTTTTGTTATTTAGGAACTGTGTAATGAGCCGTATTGGTCAATTTTTTGATAAAGGCTAAATGTATTTTTTAAAAGCTGCCAAAGAGTGCACTTTGCAAAAAAATTTCCGAAAGTGATTATGATTTAAGAATTCAGGATGTATTCAAATAAAAAATTGGTTATTTTATTACTCATTTTTAAATTCATTTGCTCTCAAACGCATTCAATTGACAGATATTTGTTATTTAGGGACTATGTAATGTGCCGTATTAGTCAGTTTTTTGATAAAAGTTAAATATATATTTTTAAAAAGCTGTCAAAGTGGGCACTTCGCACAAAATTTCCCAAAGCGATCTTGCTTATAGAATTGTGGATGCATTCAAATAACACATTGGTTACTTTATGACTCATTTTTAAATTCAATTTTGCTCTCAAACCCATTCAATTGACAATTATTTGTTATTTAGTTGCTATATAATGTGCGTATTGGTCGATTTTTTAATAAAGTCAGAATGTATTTCAAAATGTGTTGTCGAAATGGGCGCTTGAGCCGAAATTCGCTTAAGTTGATTTTGATAAAACCACTTCTTACAGAAAAATTAAATTAAAATTTTTTCAAAAGCGAACAATATAATAATAAAATTGGGTTTATCTTTAATAATATTCTATTTTTTGTTGTTGAAATGAAAACTCTTCGAAATCTACCTCCGCCTATAGGCCAAGCCGATAGGGATTTTTGTTTTTGAAAAAGTATCCGTCAGTATACACGAAACATGTAAAATTAAAGGTATTTTTTTTCCTTTTTCGTTTTAAGGGATCACTTATAGCATACATAAAAAATTTGATTATAATCAAAATTATATTGTAAATGAGTTAAAATCAGTAATTGCACAATCAATTTTTATACAGCAGTTAGATAACAAACATTGAATGCCATAGATATATTAATATAGGTTCAAAATGACGTTTTCAAATTATTATATTCTCAGATTCTAAAAGCAGATCTTGGTACGGGGATAGTAAAAATATTTTAATTAATTTAAATTCATTAATTTTAGACTTAAAATATTAAAAACTACGCAAAAAAAACACAAAATTTGCGAATAAATTTTTCAAATTGTTTCTGTTTTTATGAGATCAAAATTTCAATCAAATACATTAAAATTACAGTACATTTTAAAAAAGAGTTAGAATGTGAGATTTCATAGTTAAACTAATTTTATTAAAAAATGTTACTAATGTGTAAAAAACTTTTTTATATTTATAATTTACTACAATGTATATAAGGACATAAATAGACAAAAGATATTGTATTAATTTTCTAAAGCAACAAAGTGCTAATTCCGGAATTTTCATTAATAGAGTGAAATTTTTCATTAAATAAAGTTTGAAAAAGAAAACATCTAGTAAGTATTTTTAGAATCTTTAATTAATATTTGTTAGATTCTTTACTATTTCTAAAATTTTAACTTTTATAAAAATCGATTTTTAGAATCTAAGTGAATGCACTCTCCACTTATTGACATTTTTTGAATTTTTTTAAAAATGTTAATGTTTCAGTCATGTATTATGCTTGACAATTTTAAATATTACATTTAATAAATGTTGTTTTTCGTTTAGAAAACCTTTGTCCAACAGTTTGTGGAGTCAATGAGGGAGTAATATGCGATGGAGTGAAGACAGATAAATCGAAAATTCATTGCAAGTGTAAAGATACGGCGCTATTATTTGAAGAAGATAGTAAAGAATGCAAAGGTGAGGTGTAAAAACTCTATTTGAGAAAAATAAAACATACGATGATTCATTTAAATTTATATTATTTTAATTTTACATTTATCTGTAAAAAAAAAAAAAAAAAAAAAAAAAAAAAAATAAGTTGTTTTACAAAAATCAATATGTGTCCAACATTTTGGATAAAATTTGCTGTTAATAATGTCGACCCTGTACATTGAAATAAAATAATTCTGATTATTGAAGTATAAGTTTATTGCAATGATATTGATCGAATTAAAGTCAGTTTATTACATTAAAATTTTTAATTATAGCTGAAATAGAAAGATAAAACACAGCTAGAAATAAAACACGCATCCAATATTTTCGGAGGTAAACGCAAATCTATGTATAAATACACACATGCAAAAAAATGCCATACAATTTTCATAACGTTTTAATTGGTAACAAATAAAAGGTAACAATAATGGCTATATAGGTTTATATCAGCTTCTTAGTATTTTGAAAGTATGGAATATTATAAGCTAAATAATGCCCTTTTTATAGTGTTGTTGAACCATTAATATTTTTGATATACACGAACAACAAAATTTTCAGTGAAATACAGACAATTTTATTATCATATTGATTATTTTGAAGGTAATGGGAAATGATAGAAAAAAGAAAAATAAATATGATTTGCAGCTTGGTTTATCTTCTTGTAAGCGCTCATAAAAACTAATAAAAGACGATATTTTACAATGTGCATAATTTTGTATATTTTGCATATTGAGTATTTGATATTGTAATCAAATGAATTGTTATATACAATATGAAGCAACATTTCAAATATCAAATTATGTAACTTTTTAAGCGAAAATTTTATGTTATCGTTTTTGTTTTTGAAAAAGTGTCCGTCAGTATACACGAAACATGTATAATTAATGGTATTGTTTTTTGCCTTTTTTGTTTTAAGGGATCATTTATACCATACATAGATAATTTGATTATAAAAAAAATTATACTTTAAATGAGTTAAAAATCCGTAATTGCACTATCAATTTTTATACAGCAGTTAGATAACAAACATTGAATGCCATAGATATATTAATATAGGTTCAAAATGACGTTTTCAAATTATTATTTTCTCAGATTCTAAAAGCAGATCTTGGTACGGGGATAGTAAAAATATTTTAATTAATTTAAATTCATTAATTTTAGACTTAAAATATTAAAAACTATGCAATAAAAACAAAAAATTTGCGAATAAATTTTTCAAATTGGTTTCTGTTTTTATGAGTTCAAAATTTCAATCAAATACATTAAAATTATAGCATATTTAAAAAAAGAGTTAGAATGTGAGATTTCATAGTTAAACTAATTTTATTAAAAAATGTTACCGATGTGTAAAAAACTTTTTTATATTTATAATTTACTACAATGTATATAAGGACAGAAATAGACAAAAGATATTGCATTAATTTCCTAAAAGAGACAAAGTGGAATTGTTCATTAATAGAGAGAAATTTTTCATTAAATAAAGTTTGAAAAAGAAAACATCTAGTAAATATTTTTAGAATCTTTAATTAATATTAGTTAGATTCTTTACTATTTCTAAAATTTTAATTTTTATAAAAATCGATTTTTAGAATCTAATTGAATGCACTTTCCACTTACTGACATTTTTTGAATTTTTTTTAAAAAAATTAATGTTTAAGTCATGTATTATACTTGACACTTTTAAATGTTACATTTAATAAATGTTGTTTTCGTTTAGAAAACCTTTGTCCAACAGTTTGTGGAGTCAATGAGGGAGTAATATGCGATGGAGTGAAGACAGATAAATCGAAAATTCATTGCAAGTGTAAAGATATGGCGCTATTATTTGAAGAAGATAGTAAAGAATGCAAAGGTGAGGGGTAAAAACTCTTTTTGAGAAAAAAAAAACATACGATGATTCATTTAAATTTATATTATTTTAATTTTACATTTATCTGTGAAATAAAAAAAATAAGCTGTTTTACAAAAATCAATATGTGTCCTAATTTTTGGATAAAATTTGCTGTTAATAATGTCGACCCTGTACATTGAAAAAAAATAATTCTGATTAATAAAGTATAAGTTTATTGCAATGGTACTGATCGAATTAAAGCCAGTTTATTACATCAAAACTTTTAATTATAGCTGAAATAGAATGATAAAACACATCTAGTAATAAAACACTTATCGAATATACTAGGAGGTAAGTGCAAATCTATGTATAAATACACACATACAAAAAAAATGCCATACAATTTTCATAACTTTATAATTGGTAACAAATAAAAGGTAACAATAATGGCTGTATATTTTTTATATCAGCTGCTTAGTATTTTTGTTATATCTGTTATGATGTGCACTAGATGGCGCCATCAGCGCCAGCCAAAAATGCAGTTTAGCCGCGAACGATGCTCGGGGGCGTGAGTTGTCAGCCACGATGTAAGACGGTCGGATCTTGGATCCAGGAATAACTTTATATCTTAATGCATCCAGCCCTAGTGATCATTTAGTATTTCCATACACCTTTAGAAATGTTTTAGTGGCGACGAGGAAAATTACTATCGATGTTTTTTCAATAAAAAAATGTTTTTTGAAAGATTTTGAAGAAAGAGCGTCAGCGGTGGATGGCCGCGTGTTCCTACTAGGCCTAAGCGCCGATCGGCGGACGGACGTTACGGCGTTAGCGAAGCAGGCTTAATCGGCGACCGGCGACCCCAGAGTTGTTTATTCAAGTTCCGGCATGGCTTCTTTTGGCTGTATTGCGGAATTTAATCCATCGGTCGAATCCTGGAGCGAATACTCCGAAAGATTGGAACAGTTCTTCATCGCCAACGCCATAGACGAAGACAATAGAAAGCGTGCTGTTTTCTTAACGGTGGTAGGACCCGCCACTTACGGATTGCTTAGGAACCTGCTATCGCCGGCTGCACCCACATCTAAGACATTAGCGGAACTCATCGGCATCCTCAACGGACATTATGATCCAGTGCCTTCAGAGATCGTGGAGAGATTCAAGTTCAACAGCCACGTACGGCGCGCGGACGAATCAGTGGCCGATTATATCGCAGAGCTTCGGAAATTAGCGAAGTATTGCAATTACGGCGAATCTCTGGATATGATGCTCCGTGATCGGATCGTTTGCGGTATACAAGACGAAGGAATACAACGAAAATTGTTATCAGAAAGCAATTTAACCCTTTCGCGAGCGTCGGAAATTGCCGTTTCAATGGAAGCAGCTGCGAGGGATGCTGTTGATCTGAAGATATCTGCCGTTCCTGAAAATTACAAGTTACGGCGCAACGGCCGCGAAAAAACGAGATCGTTAAATCGGCGTCCAATTCAAATAACGGCCGTACAGGGAAGAAGTGTTATCGTTGTGGCGATTCCAAACACCATTCTTCTGATTGCAAACACAAAAACAGCACGTGTTATGGCTGTAAAAAAGCGAGGCATCTGTCAAAAGTGTGTTTATCGAAGAATAAACAAGGTTACAAACCTAAAGTTAACTTAGTTGCTGAATCTAAAGAAGAATTAGGCAGTAAGGAGTATACAATACTTAATTTAAGAAATAACAAGGAAGATTACCCTCCGATCAAAATTACTCCAAGGCCAGCCTGTTATTTTTGAAATTGACTCAGGGGCTCCATTTTCCATAATGCCTGTAAAACTGTTTGATAAAATTAGAAGATTCTGCCCTCCTTCGGAAAAAACGAACATTAAGCTTCAGTCTTACACCAACAATACCATTGATATTTTGGGAGTTACAAATGTGAATGTGGTGTTCCAAGCAAGAACAGAGACTTTACCTCTGCTAGTGGTTTCTCAGGGAAGCACTAATTTAGTTGGGCGAAACTGGATTGTTCCATTAAGCCTAATGATAGCGTTTGATGCCAACATGAACCACACGTTACATTGTGTAAGGACTGAGCAACTCAAGCTAGATGGACTTTTAAAAGAATTCCAGAATGTTTTCTCACCAGGCTTGGGATTAGTGAAAGGAATTAAAGTTCATCTTACCTGTAAAACCGGTGAACCTCCGAAATTTTTCAAGGCTCGTCCTGTACCATATGCATACAAGGAAAAAATCAACAAGGAAATAGACCGCCTTCTTGCAGATGGCATTTTAGAGCCAGTTAAAACTTCTGATTGGGCAGCTCCTATTGTTCCTGTGATGAAGCAAGACGGCAGAATTAGAATATGTGGTCACTTTAAGCTAACAGTCAATAAAGTAACAGAATTAGAGCAGTACCCTCTGCCAAATATCGAAGATTTGTTTGCTGAAATGTCTGGGGGTACAGCATTCACTAAATTAGATCTGCGGGATGCATACTTTCAACTAGAGCTCGATGAAGAGTCAAGACGCCTGGTAGTGATAAATACGCACAGAGGTCTCTTCCGGTACACACGCCTGGCTTTTGGCATTGCTTCCGCCCCGGCTATTTTTCAACGTGAAATTGACAAGATCTTACAAGGAGTAAAAGGAGTCTCTAAATACTTGGATGACCTTCTAGTAACTGGTAAAACCGAAGCAGAACATCTACAGAACTTACAAGAAGTTCTCTCTCGTCTGCAAGCAGCAGGTGTAAAGTTACATCCAGAAAAATGTGAATTTCTCAGACCATCTGTGGAATATCTTGGTCATCGTCTGGACAAAGATGGGTTGCATCCAGTTGAATCGAAGGTCAAAGCGATTACGGATGCTCCGGAACCAACAAATGTAGACGAGCTACGTTCTTTTATTGGCCTAATCACATATTATGCGAAATTTTTACCTAACATGTCAACACTGTTAGCACCCTTATACCAGTTGGTGGAAAACAAACGGCCATGGAGATGGGGTTCATCACAACAACAAGCTTTTAAAAAAGCTAAAGATGTCCTGTAAACCTCAGCATTACTAGTGCATTTTGACCAAGACAAGGAAGTGATCCTGGCTTGTGATGCAAGTCCTTATGGGCTTGGTGCTGTTCTGTCACATAAAACTCCAGATGGTGATAGACCAATCGCTTTTGCTTCTCGCTCCCTGACGAAAGCAGAAAAAAAATTACAGTCACATTGAGAAGGAGACTTTAGCCTTAGTGTTTGGAGTGACTCGATTCCGGAACTATCTCTTGGGACGTAAATTTACGTTACTTACAGACCATCGTCCTTTAGTAACTCTATTATCAGAAGAAAAACCAGTTCCATCAGTTGCTGCAGCCCGTATCCAGCGATGGGCATTGACTTTATCTGCCTACGTTTACAAGATAGAGTACCGAAAAGGGAAGTTGCACGGAAATGCTGATGCTTGCAGCAGACTTCCACTGAAATCTGAAATGGCGGAGCCTAAAGTACCTGTCGAGTCGGTTTTGCTTATCCGACAGTTAAATGATAGTCCACTGACAGCACATCTAATCCAAAGGTTGATAGACAAGTGTCCTGCACTGAGCCGTCTACGATCTCATATTCAAAATGGGTGGCCAAAGAAAGTGACAGAAAATTTACAAGCCTTTTGGCATATCCGACATGAACTGTCAGTTGAGGAAAACATTATTCTCAGAAGTTCCCGTGTTTTTGTTCCAGGAAAGTTTCGTCAATTTGTTTTGGATGAACTTCACAGTGCTCATCAAGGGATTTCTGCTATTAAATCTCTGGCTCGTTCCCATGTCTGGTGGCCTGGTATTGATCGGGACTTAAAAACAAAAGTTCGAAACTGCCTCGACTGTCAAGAAAATGCTGCAGCTCCTCCTTCGACACAAATCCCTTGGCTCACACCTGAAAAACCTTGGGAAAGAATCCATATCGACCATGCAGGTCCTGTAGAAGGCCAATGGCTATTAATTGTAGTTGATGCCAAAACAAAATGGCTTGAAGTGATTCCAGTGCCCAACACCACAGCAACTTCAACGATAATAGCTCTGCGTAACCTGTTTGCACGTTTTGGCTTACCAGAGAGCTTAGTCAGTGATAACGGACCTGGCTTCCGTAGTGACGAATTCACAAATTTCTTGAAAAGAAATGGCATTACACCAATTAAAACCGCACCGTACCATCCGAATTCAAATGGTTTAGCGGAAAGAGCAGTGCGTACAGTAAAAACTGCATTGAAGAAAGCTAAAGAAGGCACTTTCACTGAAAGACTGACCAGATTTCTTCTGAATTTTCGAAATACCCCATCAAAGACAACGGGTATATCTCCAGCTGTGGCAATGTTCGGAAGACCTCTTCGCATGCGTTTGGATCTTATCCGCAGTGCTAAAGTTAAAACATCTGAGAGGGGAGATACCCATAATAGCAAATTTACAGAAGGCACTCCTGTCTGGGTGCGCTCTTTTACCCGCGGCCCATCTTGGGTTGCTGGAAAGGTTACAGGAACAATGGGGAATACAATGTGCAAATTCAAGACAACTTGGGGTATTTGGACACGACACATTGATCAGATTCGTTACAGGCAAGAGGACACTCTACAGGAAATTCCTCCAGCTCCGGAACTACCAGATTCTGTTTCTTCAGGATCAGATATGTCAGTGTCTACAGTGCAACCGAGAGATGTAGTAGAGTTACCAGCTGATCAGGTGACACACACCCTTCTACCTCCTACGCTGTCTCCGCAGGTAAGTGTCCAAGAACACAGTTCTCAGGCAGATCCTCCGGCACTCTCGCCGCAAGCAGTTTTGCAGAATCCAGGAGCGCCACTTCCTAGACGTTCCACTCGTCCAAAAGCAAAACCTGAACGTTTGCAATATTAGACTTTTTGAATTGGACTGTTAAATTTTGAACTGTGTCAAGGACTTTATTTTTTATTGTATTGTGCATGTCTAACAACTTGAATATTTCCTTTAAGAAGGAAGAGAATGTTATATCTGTTATGATGTGCACTAGATGGCGACATCAGCGCCAGCCAAAAATGCAGTTTAGCCGCGAACGATGCTCGAGGGCGTGAGTTTTCAGCCACGATGTAAGACGGTCGGATCTTGGATCCAGGAATAAATTCATATCTTAATGCATCCAGCCCTAGTGATCATTTAGTATTTCCATACACCTTTAGAAAATATGGAATATTATAATCTAAATAATGCCCTTTTTATAGTGTTGTTGAACAATAATTATTTTTTATATACACGAACAACAAAATTTTCAGTGAAATACAGACAATTTTATTATCATATTGATTATTTTGAAGGTAATGGGAAATGATAGAAAAAAGAAAAATAAATATGATTTGAAGCTTGGTTTATCTTCTTGTAAGCGCTCATAAAAACTAATAAAAGTGAATATTTTACAATGTGCATAATTTTATATATTTTCATATTGAATATTTGATATTGTAATCAAATGAATTGTTATGTATAATATGAAGCAACATTTTAAAATATCAAATAATGTAACTTTTGAAGCGAAAATTTTATGTTATCGTTTTTGTTTTTGAAAAAGTGTCCGTCATTATACACGAAACATGTATAATTAATGGTATTGTTTTTTGCCTTTTTATTTTAAGGGATCACTAGCGTACATAGATAATTTGATTATAATAAAAATTATACTTTAAATGAGTTAAAAATCAGTAATTGCACTATCAATTTTTATACAGCAGTTAGATAACAAACATTGAATGCCATAGATATATTAATATAGGTTGAAAATGACGTTTTCAAATTATTATATTCTCAGATTCTAAAAGCAGATCCCGGTATGGGGATAGTAAAAATATTTTAGTTAATTTAAATTCATTAATTTTAGACTTAAAATATTAAAAACTATGCAGTAAAATCATAAAATTTGCGAATAATTTTTTCAAATTGGTTTCTGTTTTTATGAGTTCAAAATTTCAATCAAATACATTAAAATTATAGTACATTTTAAAAAAGAGTTAGAATGTCAGATTTCATAGTTAAACTAATTTTATTAAAAAATGATAGCGATGTGTAAAAAACTTTTTTATATTTATAATTTACTACAATGTATATAAGGACAGAAATACACAAAATATATTGCATTAATTTCATAAAAGCAACAAAGTGCTAATTCCGGAATTGTTCATTAATAGAGTGAAATTTTTCATTAAATAAAGTTTGAAAAAGAAAACATCTCGTAAATATTTTTAGAATCTTTAATTAATATAAGTTAGATTCTTTACTATTTCTAAAATTTTAATTTTTATAAAAATCGATTTTTAGAATATAAGTGAATGCACTCTCCACTTATGACATTTTTTGAATTTTTTGAAAAATGTTAATCTTTCAGTCATGTACTATATTTGACTTTTTTAAATATTACATTTAATAAATGTTGTTTTTCGTTTAGAAAACCTTTGTCCAACAGTTTGTGGAGTCAATGAGGGAGTAATATGCGATGGAGTTAAGACTGATAAATCGAAAATTCATTGCAAGTGTAAAGATACGGCGCTATTATTTGAAGAAGATAGTAAAGAATGCAAAGGTGAGGGGTAAAATCTCTATTTGAGAAAAATAAAACATACGATGATTCATTTAAATTTATATTATTTTAATTTTACATTTATCTATAAAATAAAATATAAGTTGTTTTACAAAAATCAATATGTGTCCAACATTTTGGATAAAATTTGCTGTTAATAATGTCGACCCTGTACATTGAAATAAAATAATTCTGATTATTAAAGTATAAGTTTATTGCAATGGTATTGATCAAATTAAAGTCAGTTTATTACATTAAAATTTTTAATTATAGCCGACATAGAAAGATAAAACACATTTAGAAATAAAACACGCATCCAATACACTCGGAGGTATCGTAAATCTATGTATAAATACACACATACAAAAAATGCCATACAATTTTCATAACTTTATAATTGGTAACAAATAAAAGGTAACAATAATGGCTGTATATTTTTATATCAACTGCTTAGTATTTTTTTTAAAGTATGGAATATTATAAGCTAAATAATGCCCTTTTTATAGTGCGTTTGAACCATTAATATATTTGATATACACGAACAACAAAATTTTCAGTGAAATACAGACAATTTTATAATCTTATTGATTATTTTGAAGCTAATGGGAAATGATAGAAAAAAGAAAAATAAATATGATTTGCAGCTTGGTTTATCTTCTTGTAAGCGCTCATAAAAACTAATAAAAGTGAATATTTTACTATGTGCATAATTTTGTATATTTTGCATATTTAATATTTGATATTGTAATCAAATGAATTGTTATATATAATATGAAGCAACATTTTAAAATATCAAATTATGTAACTTTTTAAGCGAAAATTTTATGTTATCGTTTTTGTTTTTGAAAAAGTGCCCGTCGGTATACACGAAACATGTATAATTAATGGTATTGTTTTTTGCCTTTTTTGTTTTAAGGGATGACTTATAGCATACATAGATAATTTGATTATAATCAAAATTATACTTTAAATGAGTTAAAAATCAGTAATTGCACCAACGATTTTTATACAGCAGTTAGATAACAAACATTGAATGCCATAGTTATATTAATATATGTTCAAAATGACGTTTTGAAATTATTATATTCTCAGATTCTAAAAGCAGATTTTGGTACGTGGATAGAAAAAACATTTTAATTAATTTAAAATCATTAATTTTAGATTTAAAATATTAAAAACTATGCAATAAAAACACAAAATTTGCGAATAAATTTTTCAAATTGGTTTCTATTTTTATGAGATCAAAATTTCAATCAAATACATTAAAATTATAGTACATTTTAAAAAAGAGTTAGAATGTGAGATTTCATAGTTAAACTAATTATATTAAAAAATGTTACCGATGTGTAAAAAACTTTTTTATATTTATAATTTACTACAATGTATATAAGGACAGAAATACACAAAAGATATCGCATTAATTTCATAAAAGCAACAAAGTGCTAATTCCGGAATTGTTCATTAATAGATTGAAATTTTTCATTAAATAAAGTTTGAAAAAGAAAACGTCCCGTAAATATTTTTAGAATCTTTAATTAATATTAGTTAGATTCTTTACTATTTCTAAAATTTTAATTTTTATAAAAATCGATTTTTAGAATCTAAGTGAATGCACTCTCCACTTACTGACATTTTTTGAATTTTTTAAAAAATGTTAATGTTTCAGTCATGTATTATACTTGACAATTTTAAATATTACATTTAATAAATGTTGTTTTTCGTTTAGAAAACCTTTGTCCAACAGTTTGTGGAGTCAATGAGGGAGTAACATGCGATGGAGTGAAGACAGATAAATCTAAAATTCATTGCAAGTGTAAAGATACGGCGCTATTATTTGAAGAAGATAGTAAAGAATGCAAAGGTGAGGGGTAAAATCTCTATATGAGAAAAATAAAACATACGATGATTCATTTAAATTTATATTATTTTAATTTTACATTTATCTATAAAATAAAATATAAGTTGTTTTACAAAAATCAATATGTGTCCAACATTTTGGATAAAATTTGCTCTTAATAATGTCGACCCTGTACATTGAAATAAAATAATTCTGATTATTAAAGTATAAGTTTATTGCAATGGTATTGATCAAATTAAAGTCAGTTTATTACATTAAAATTTTTAATTATAGCCGACATAGAAAGATAAAACACATTTAGAAATAAAACACGCATCCAATACACTCGGAGGTATCGTAAATCTATGTATAAATACACACATACAAAAAATGCCATACAATTTTCATAACTTTATAATTGGTAACAAATAAAAGGTAACAATAATGGCTGTATATTTTTATATCAACTGCTTAGTATTTTTTTTAAAGTATGGAATATTATAAGCTAAATAATGCCCTTTTTATAGTGCGTTTGAACCATTAATATATTTGATATACACGAACAACAAAATTTTCAGTGAAATACAGACAATTTTATAATCTTATTGATTATTTTGAAGCTAATGGGAAATGATAGAAAAACGAAAAATAAATATGATTTGCAGCTTGGTTTATCTTCTTGTAAGCGCTCATAAAAACTAATAAAAGTGAATATTTTACTATGTGCATAATTTTGTATATTTTGCATATTTAATATTTGATATTGTAATCAAATGAATTGTTATATATAATATGAAGCAACATTTTAAAATATCAAATTATGTAACTTTTTAAGCGAAAATTTTATGTTATCGTTTTTGTTTTTGAAAAAGTGCCCGTCGGTATACACGAAACATGTATAATTAATGGTATTGTTTTTTGCCTTTTTTGTTTTAAGGGATGACTTATAGCATACATAGATAATTTGATTATAATCAAAATTATACTTTAAATGAGTTAAAAATCAGTAATTGCACCAACGATTTTTATACAGCAGTTAGATAACAAACATTAAATGCCATAGTTATATTAATATATGTTCAAAATGACGTTTTGAAATTATTATATTCTCAGATTCTAAAAGCAGATTTTGGTACGTGGATAGAAAAAACATTTTAATTAATTTAAAATCATTAATTTTAGATTTAAAATATTAAAAACTATGCAATAAAAACACAAAATTTGCGAATAAATTTTTCAAATTGGTTTCTATTTTTATGAGATCAAAATTTCAATCAAATACATTAAAATTATAGTACATTTTAAAAAAGAGTTAGAATGTGAGATTTCATAGTTAAACTAATTATATTAAAAAATGTTACCGATGTGTAAAAAACTTTTTTATATTTATAATTTACTACAATGTATATAAGGACAGAAATACACAAAAGATATCGCATTAATTTCATAAAAGCAACAAAGTGCTAATTCCGGAATTGTTCATTAATAGATTGAAATTTTTCATTAAATAAAGTTTGAAAAAGAAAACGTCCCGTAAATATTTTTAGAATCTTTAATTAATATTAGTTAGATTCTTTACTATTTCTAAAATTTTAATTTTTATAAAAATCGATTTTTAGAATCTAAGGGAATGCACTCTCCACTTACTGACATTTTTTGAATTTTTCAAAAAATGTTAATGTTTCAGTCATGTATTATACTTGACAATTTTAAATATTACATTTAATAAATGTTGTTTTTCGTTTAGAAAACCTTTGTCCAACAGTTTGTGGAGTCAATGAGGGAGTAATATGCGATGGAGTGAAGACAGATAAATCGAAAATTCATTGCAAGTGTAAAGATACGGCGCTATTATTTGAAGAAGATAGTAAAGAATGCAAAGGTGAGGGGTAAAATCTCTATTTGAGAAAAATAAAACATACGATGATTCATTTAAATTTATATTATTTTAATTTTACATTTATCTATAAAATAAAATATAAGTTGTTTTACAAAAATCAATATGTGTCCAACATTTTGGATAAAATTTGCTGTTAATAATGTCGACCCTGTACATTGAAATAAAATAATTCTGATTATTAAAGTATAAGTTTATTGCAATGGTATTGATCAAATTAAAGTCAGTTTATTACATTAAAATTTTTAATTATAGCCGACATAGAAAGATAAAACACATTTAGAAATAAAACACGCATCCAATACACTCGGAGGTATCGTAAATCTATGTATAAATACACACATACAAAAAATGCCATACAATTTTCATAACTTTATAATTGGTAACAAATAAAAGGTAACAATAATGGCTGTATATTTTTATATCAACTGCTTAGTATTTTTTTTAAAGTATGGAATATTATAAGCTAAATAATGCCCTTTTTATAGTGCGTTTGAACCATTAATATATTTGATATACACGAACAACAAAATTTTCAGTGAAATACAGACAATTTTATAATCTTATTGATTATTTTGAAGCTAATGGGAAATGATAGAAAAAAGAAAAATAAATATGATTTGCAGCTTGGTTTATCTTCTTGTAAGCGCTCATAAAAACTAATAAAAGTGAATATTTTACTATGTGCATAATTTTGTATATTTTGCATATTTAATATTTGATATTGTAATCAAATGAATTGTTATATATAATATGAAGCAACATTTTAAAATATCAAATTATGTAACTTTTTAAGCGAAAATTTTATGTTATCGTTTTTGTTTTTGAAAAAGTGCCCGTCGGTATACACGAAACATGTATAATTAATGGTATTGTTTTTTGCCTTTTTTGTTTTAAGGGATGACTTATAGCATACATAGATAATTTGATTATAATCAAAATTATACTTTAAATGAGTTAAAAATCAGTAATTGCACCATCGATTTTTATACAGCAGTTAGATAACAAACATTGAGTGCCATAAATATATTAATATAAATTCAAAATGACGTTTTCAGATTATTATATTCTCAGATTCTAAAGGCAGATCTTGGTACGAGGATAGTAAAAACATTTTAATTAATTTAAATTCATTAATTTTAGACTTAAAATATTAAAAACAATGCAATAAAAACACAAAATTTGCGAATAAATTTTTCAAATTGGTTTCTCTTTTTTATGAGCTCAAAATTTCAATCAAATACATTAAAATTATACTACATTTAAAAAAAGAGTTAGAATTTGAGATTTCATAGTTAAACTAATTTTATTAAAAAATGTTACCGATGTGTAAAAAACTTTTTTATATTTATATTTTACTAAAATGTATATAAGGACAGAAATACACAAAAGATATTGCATTAATTTCATAAAAGCAACAAAGTGCTAATTCGGAATTGTTCATTAATAGAGTGAAATTTTTCATTAAATAAAGTTTGAAAAAGAAAACATCTCGTAAATATTTTTGAAATCTTTAATTAATATTAGTTAGATTCTTTACTATTTCTAAAATTTTAATTTTTATAAAAATCGATTTTTAGAATCTAAGCTAATGCACTCTCCACTTATTGACATTTTTTGAAATTTTTTTTTAAAAAATTCATGTTTCAGTCATGTATTATACTTTACAATTTTAAATATTACATTTAATAAATGTTGTTTTTCGTTTAGAAAACCTTTGTCCAACAGTTTGTGGAGTCAATGAGGGAGTAATATGCGATGGAGTAAAGACAGATAAATCGAAAATTCATTGCAAGTGTAAAGATACGGCGCTATTATTTGAAGAAGATAGTAAAGAATGCAAAGGTGAGGGGTAAAAACTGTATTTGAGAAAAATAAAACATACGATGATTCATTTAAATTTATATTATTTTAATTTTACATTTATCTATAAAATAAAAAAAAAAGTTGTTTTACAAAAATCAATATGTGTCCAACATTTTGGATAAAATTTGCTGTTAATAATGTCGACCCTGTACATTGAAATAAAATGATTCTGATTATTAAAGTATAAGTTTATTGCAATGGTATTGATCGAATTAAAGTCAGTTTATTATTACATTAAAATTTTTAATTATAGGCAAAATAGAAAGATAAAACACATTTAGAAATAAAACACGCATCCAATACACTCGGAGGTAAACGCAAATCTATGTATAAATACACACAAGAAAATGCCATACAATTTTCAAAACTTTATAATTGGTAACAAATAAAAGGTAACAATAATGGCTATATAGGTTTATATAAGCTTCCTAGTATTTTGAAAGTGTGGAATATTATAAGCTAAATAATGCCCTTTTATAGTGTTGTTGAACCATTAATATTTTTGATATACACGAACAACAAAATTTTCAGTGAAATACAGACAATTTTATTATTATATTGATTATTTTGAAGGTAATGGGAAATAATAGAAAAAAGAAAAATAAATATGATTTGCAGCTTGGTTTATCTTCTTGTAAGCGCTCATAAAAACTAATAAGAGTGAATATTTTACTATGTGCAGAATTTTGTATATTTTGCATATTGAATATTTGATATTGTAATCAAATGAATTGTTATATATAATATGAAGCAACATTTTAAAATATCAAATTATGTAACTTTTTAAGCGAAAATTTTATGTTATCGTTTTTGTTTTTGAAAAAGTGCCCGTCGGTATACACGAAACATGTATAATTAATGGTATTGTTTTTTGCCTTTTTTGTTTTAAGGGATGACTTATAGCATACATAGATAATTTGATTATAATCAAAATTATACTTTAAATGAGTTAAAAATCAGTAATTGCACCATCGATTTTTATACAGCAGTTAGATAACAAATATTGAATGCCATAGATATATTAATATAGGTTCAAAATGACGTTTTCAAATTATTATATTCTCAGATTCTAAAAGCAGATCTTGGTACGAGGATAGTAAAAACATTTTAATTAATTTAAATTCATTAATTTTAGACTTAAATTATTAAAAACTATGCAATAAAAACACAAAATTTGCGAATAAATTTTTCAAATTGGTTTCTGTTTTTATGAGATCAAAATTTCAATCAAATACATTAAAATTATAGTACATTTAAAAAAAGAGTTAGAATTTGAGATTTCATAGTTAAACGAATTTTATTAAAAAATGTTACCGATGTGTAAAAAACTTTTTTATATTTATATTTTACTAAAATGTATATAAGGACAGAAATACACAAAAGATATTGCATTTATTTCATAAAAGCAACAAAGTACTAATTCGGAATTGTTCATTAATAGAGTGAAATTTTTCATTAAATAAAGTTTGAAAAAGAAAACATCTCGTAAATATTTTTAGAATCTTTAATTAATATTAGTTAGATTCTTTACTATTTCTAAAATTTTAATTTTTATAAAATTCGATTTTTAGAATCTAAGTGAATGCACTTTCCACTTACTGACATTTTTTGAATTTTTCAAAAAATGTTAATGTTTCAGTCATGTATTATACTTGACTTTTTTAAATATTACATTTAATAAATGTTGTTTTTCGTTTAGAAAACCTTTGTCCAACAGTTTGTGGAGTCAATGAGGGAGTAATATGCGATGGAGTGAAGACAGATAAATCGAAAATTCATTGCAAGTGTAAAGATACGGCGCTATTATTTGAAGAAGATAGTAAAGAATGCAAAGGTGAGGGGTAAAAACTCTATTTGAGAAAAATAAAACATACGATGATTCATTTAAATTTATATTATTTTAATTTTACATTTATCTATAAAATAAAAAAAATAAGTTGTTTTACAAAAATCAATATGTGTCCAACATTTCGGATAAAATTTGCTGTTAATAATGTCGACCCTGTACATTGAAATAAAATAATTCTGATTATTAAAGTATAAGTTTATTGCAATGGTATTGATCAAATTAAAGTCAGTTTATTACATTAAAATTTTTAATTATAGCCGTCATAGAAAGATAAAACACATTTAGATATAAAACACGCATCCAATACACTCGGAGGTAAACGCAAATCTATGTATAAATACACACAAGAAAATGCCATACAATTTTCAAAACTTTATAATTGGTAACAAATAAAAGGTAACAATAATGGCTATATAGGTTTATATAAGCTTCCTAGTATTTTGAAAGTGTGGAATATTATAAGCTAAATAATGCCCTTTTATAGTGTTGTTGAACCATTAATATTTTTGATATACACGAACAACAAAATTTTCAGTGAAATACAGACAATTTTATTATTATATTGATTATTTTGAAGGTAATGGGAAATAATAGAAAAAAGAAAAATAAATATGATTTGCAGCTTGGTTTATCTTCTTGTAAGCGCTCATAAAAACTAATAAGAGTGAATATTTTACTATGTGCAGAATTTTGTATATTTTGCATATTGAATATTTGATATTGTAATCAAATGAATTGTTATATATAATATGAAGCAACATTTTAAAATATCAAATTATGTAACTTTTTAAGCGAAAATTTTATGTTATCGTTTTTGTTTTTTAAAAAGTGCCCGTCGGTATACACGAAACATGTATAATTAATGGTATTGTTTTTTGCCTTTTTTGTTTTAAGGGATGACTTATAGCATACATAGATAATTTGATTATAATCAAAATTATACTTTAAATGAGTTAAAAATCAGTAATTGCACCATCGATTTTTATACAGCAGTTAGATAACAAATATTGAATGCCATAGATATATTAATATAGGTTCAAAATGACGTTTTCAAATTATTATATTCTCAGATTCTAAAAGCAGATCTTGGTACGAGGATAGTAAAAACATTTTAATTAATTTAAATTCATTAATTTTAGACTTAAATTATTAAAAACTATGCAATAAAAACACAAAATTTGCGAATAAATTTTTCAAATTGGTTTCTGTTTTTATGAGATCAAAATTTCAATCAAATAAATTAAAATTATAGTACATTTAAAAAAAGAGTTAGAATTTGAGATTTCATAGTTAAACGAATTTTATTAAAAAATGTTACCGATGTGTAAAAAACTTTTTTATATTTATATTTTACTAAAATGTATATAAGGACAGAAATACACAAAAGATATTGCATTAATTTCATAAAAGCAACAAAGTACTAATTCGGAATTGTTCATTAATAGAGTGAAATTTTTCATTAAATAAAGTTTGAAAAAGAAAACATCTCGTAAATATTTTTAGAATCTTTAATTAATATTAGTTAGATTCTTTACTATTTCTAAAATTTTAATTTTTATAAAATTCGATTTTTAGAATCTAAGTGAATGCACTTTCCACTTACTGACATTTTTTGAATTTTTCAAAAAATGTTAATGTTTCAGTCATGTATTATACTTGACTTTTTTAAATATTACATTTAATAAATGTTGTTTTTCGTTTAGAAAACCTTTGTCCAACAGTTTGTGGAGTCAATGAGGGAGTAATATGCGATGGAGTGAAGACAGATAAATCGAAAATTCATTGCAAGTGTAAAGATACGGCGCTATTATTTGAAGAAGATAGTAAAGAATGCAAAGGTGAGGGGTAAAAACTCTATTTGAGAAAAATAAAACATACGATGATTCATTTAAATTTATATTATTTTAATTTTACATTTATCTATAAAATAAAAAAAATAAGTTGTTTTACAAAAATCAATATGTGTCCAACATTTCGGATAAAATTTGCTGTTAATAATGTCGACCCTGTACATTGAAATAAAATAATTCTGATTATTAAAGTATAAGTTTATTGCAATGGTATTGATCAAATTAAAGTCAGTTTATTACATTAAAATTTTTAATTATAGCCGTCATAGAAAGATAAAACACATTTAGAAATAAAACACGCATCCAATACACTCGGAGGTAACGTAAATCTATGTATAAATACACACATACAAAAAATGCCATACAATTTTCATAACTTTATAATTGGTAACAAATAAAAGGTAACAATAATGGCTGTATATTTTTATATCAGCTGCTTAGTATTTTTTTAAAGTATGGAATACTATAAGCTAAATAATGCCCTTTTTATAGTGCGTTTGAACCATTAATATATTTGATATACACGAACAACAAAATTTTCAGTGAAATACAGACAATTTTATAATCTTATTGATTATTTTGAAGCTAATGGGAAATGATAGAAAAAAGAAAAATAAATATGATTTGCAGCTTGGTTTATCTTCTTGTAAGCGCTCATAAAAACTAATAAAAGTGAATATTTTACTATGTGCGTAATTTTGTATATTTTGCATATTTAACATTTGATATTGTAATCAAATGAATTGTTATATATAATATGAAGCAACATTTTAAAATATCAAATTATGTAACTTTTTAAGCGAAAATTTTATGTTATCGTTTTTGTTTTTGAAAAAGTGCCCGTCGGTATACACGAAACATGTATAATTAATGGTATTGTTTTTTGCCTTTTTTGTTTTAAGGGATGACTTATAGCATACATAGATAATTTGATTATAATCAAAATTATACTTTAAATGAGTTAAAAATCAGTAATTGCACCATCGATTTTTATACAGCAGTTAGATAACAAACATTGAATGCCATAGATATATTAATATAGGTTCAAAATGACGTTTTCAAATTATTATATTCTCAGATTCTAAAAGCAGATCTTGGTACGAGGATAGTAAAAACATTTTAATTAATTTAAATTCATTAATTTTAGACTTAAATTATTAAAAACTATGCAATAAAAACACAAAATTTGCGAATAAATTTTTCAAATTGGTTTCTGTTTTTATGAGATCAAAATTTCAATCAAATACATTAAAATTATAGTACATTTAAAAAAAGAGTTAGAATTTGAGATTTCATAGTTAAACGAATTTTATTAAAAAATGTTACCGATGTGTAAAAAACTTTTTTATATTTATATTTTACTAAAATGTATATAAGGACAGAAATACACAAAAGATATTGCATTAATTTCATAAAAGCAACAAAGTACTAATTCGGAATTGTTCATTAATAGAGTGAAATTTTTCATTAAATAAAGTTTGAAAAAGAAAACATCTCGTAAATATTTTTAGAATCTTTAATTAATATTAGTTAGATTCTTTACTATTTCTAAAATTTTAATTTTTATAAAAATCGATTTTTAGAATCTAAGTGAATGCACTCTCCACTTATTTACATTTTTTGAATTTTTTTTAAAAAAATTAATGTTTCAGTCATGTATTATACTTGACAATTTTAAATATTACATTTAATAAATGTTGTTTTTCGTTTAGAAAACCTTTGTCCAACAGTTTGGAAAATTTTATGTTATCGTTTTTGTTTTTGAAAAAGTGCCCGTCGGTATACACGAAACATGTATAATTAATGGTATTGTTTTTTGCCTTTTTTGTTTTAAGGGATGACTTATAGCATACATAGATAATTTGATTATAATCAAAATTATACTTTAAATGAGTTAAAAATCAGTAATTGCACCAACGATTTTTATACAGCAGTTATATAACAAACATTGAATGCCATAGTTATATTAATATATGTTCAAAATGACGTTTTGAAATTATTATATTCTCAGATTCTAAAAGCAGATTTTGGTACGTGGATAGAAAAAACATTTTAATTAATTTAAAATCATTAATTTTAGATTTAAAATATTAAAAACTATGCAATAAAAACACAAAATTTGCGAATAAATTTTTCAAATTGGTTTCTATTTTTATGAGATCAAAATTTCAATCAAATACATTAAAATTATAGTACATTTTAAAAAAAAATTAGAATGTGAGATTTCATAGTTAAACTAATTTTATTAAAAAATGTTACCGATGTGTAAAAAACTTTTTTATATTTATAATTTACTACAATGTATATAAGGACAGAAATACACAAAAGATATCGCATTAATTTCATAAAAGCAACAAAGTGCTAATTCCGGAATTGTTCATTAATAGAGTGAAATTTTTCATTAAATAAAGTTTGAAAAAGAAAACGTCCCGTAAATATTTTTAGAATCTTTAATTAATATTAGTTAGATTCTTTACTATTTCTAAAATTTTAATTTTTATAAAAATCGATTTTTAGAATCTAAGTGAATGCACTCTCCACTTATTTACATTTTTTGAATTTTTTTAAAAAAAATTAATGTTTCAGTCATGTATTATACTTGACAATTTTAAATATTACATTTAATAAATGTTGTTTTTCGTTTAGAAAACCTTTGTCCAACAGTTTGTGGAGTCAATGAGGGAGTAATATGCGATGGAGTGAAGACAGATAAATCGAAAATTCATTGCAAGTGTAAAGATACGGCGCTATTATTTGAAGAAGATAGTAAAGAATGCAAAGGTGAGGGGTAAAATCTCTATTTGAGAAAAATAAAACATACGATGATTCATTTAAATTTATATTATTTTAATTTTACATTTATCTATAAAATAAAATATAAGTTGTTTTACAAAAATCAATATGTGTCCAACATTTTGGATAAAATTTGCTGTTAATAATGTCGACCCTGTACATTGAAATAAAATAATTCTGATTATTAAAGTATAAGTTTATTGCAATGGTATTGATCAAATTAAAGTCAGTTTATTACATTAAAATTTTTAATTATAGCCGACATAGAAAGATAAAACACATTTAGAAATAAAACACGCATCCAATACACTCGGAGGTATCGTAAATCTATGTATAAATACACACATACAAAAAATGCCATACAATTTTCATAACTTTATAATTGGTAACAAATAAAAGGTAACAATAATGGCTGTATATTTTTATATCAACTGCTTAGTATTTTTTTTAAAGTATGGAATATTATAAGCTAAATAATGCCCTTTTTATAGTGCGTTTGAACCATTAATATATTTGATATACACGAACAACAAAATTTTCAGTGAAATACAGACAATTTTATAATCTTATTGATTATTTTGAAGCTAATGGGAAATGATAGAAAAAAGAAAAATAAATATGATTTGCAGCTTGGTTTATCTTCTTGTAAGCGCTCATAAAAACTAATAAAAGTGAATATTTTACTATGTGCATAATTTTGTATATTTTGCATATTTAATATTTGATATTGTAATCAAATGAATTGTTATATATAATATGAAGCAACATTTTAAAATATCAAATTATGTAACTTTTTAAGCGAAAATTTTATGTTATCGTTTTTGTTTTTGAAAAAGTGCCCGTCGGTATACACGAAACATGTATAATTAATGGTATTGTTTTTTGCCTTTTTTGTTTTAAGGGATGACTTATAGCATACATAGATAATTTGATTATAATCAAAATTATACTTTAAATGAGTTAAAAATCAGTAATTGCACCATCGATTTTTATACAGCAGTTAGATAACAAACATTGAGTGCCATAAATATATTAATATAAATTCAAAATGACGTTTTCAGATTATTATATTCTCAGATTCTAAAGGCAGATCTTGGTACGAGGATAGTAAAAACATTTTAATTAATTTAAATTCATTAATTTTAGACTTAAAATATTAAAAACTATGCAATAAAAACACAAAATTTGCGAATAAATTTTTCAAATTGGTTTCTCTTTTTTATGAGCTCAAAATTTCAATCAAATACATTAAAATTATACTACATTTAAAAAAAGAGTTAGAATTTGAGATTTCATAGTTAAACTAATTTTATTAAAAAATGTTACCGATGTGTAAAAAACTTTTTTATATTTATATTTTACTAAAATGTATATAAGGACAGAAATACACAAAAGATATTGCATTAATTTCATAAAAGCAACAAAGTGCTAATTCGGAATTGTTCATTAATAGAGTGAAATTTTTCATTAAATAAAGTTTGAAAAAGAAAACATCTCGTAAATATTTTTGAAATCTTTAATTAATATTAGTTAGATTCTTTACTATTTCTAAAATTTTAATTTTTATAAAAATCGATTTTTAGAATCTAAGCTAATGCACTCTCCACTTATTGACATTTTTTGAAATTTTTTTTTTAAAAATTCATGTTTCAGTCATGTATTATACTTTACAATTTTAAATATTACATTTAATAAATGTTGTTTTTCGTTTAGAAAACCTTTGTCCAACAGTTTGTGGAGTCAATGAGGGAGTAATATGCGATGGAGTAAAGACAGATAAATCGAAAATTCATTGCAAGTGTAAAGATACGGCGCTATTATTTGAAGAAGATAGTAAAGAATGCAAAGGTGAGGGGTAAAAACTGTATTTGAGAAAAATAAAACATACGATGATTCATTTAAATTTATATTATTTTAATTTTACATTTATCTATAAAATAAAAAAAAAAAGTTGTTTTACAAAAATCAATATGTGTCCAACATTTTGGATAAAATTTGCTGTTAATAATGTCGACCCTGTACATTGAAATAAAATGATTCTGATTATTAAAGTATAAGTTTATTGCAATGGTATTGATCGAATTAAAGTCAGTTTATTATTACATTAAAATTTTTAATTATAGGCAAAATAGAAAGATAAAACACATTTAGAAATAAAACACGCATCCAATACACTCGGAGGTAAACGCAAATCTATGTATAAATACACACAAGAAAATGCCATACAATTTTCAAAACTTTATAATTGGTAACAAATAAAAGGTAACAATAATGGCTATATAGGTTTATATAAGCTTCCTAGTATTTTGAAAGTGTGGAATATTATAAGCTAAATAATGCCCTTTTATAGTGTTGTTGAACCATTAATATTTTTGATATACACGAACAACAAAATTTTCAGTGAAATACAGACAATTTTATTATTATATTGATTATTTTGAAGGTAATGGGAAATAATAGAAAAAAGAAAAATAAATATGATTTGCAGCTTGGTTTATCTTCTTGTAAGCGCTCATAAAAACTAATAAGAGTGAATATTTTACTATGTGCAGAATTTTGTATATTTTGCATATTGAATATTTGATATTGTAATCAAATGAATTGTTATATATAATATGAAGCAACATTTTAAAATATCAAATTATGTAACTTTTTAAGCGAAAATTTTATGTTATCGTTTTTGTTTTTGAAAAAGTGCCCGTCGGTATACACGAAACATGTATAATTAATGGTATTGTTTTTTGCCTTTTTTGTTTTAAGGGATCATTTATAGCATGCATAGATAATTTGATTATAATCAAAATTATACTTTAAATGAGTTTAAAATCAGTAATTGCACCAACGATTTTTATACAGCAGTTAAATAACAAACATTGAATGCCATAGATATATTAATATAGGTTCAAAATGACGTTTTGAAATTATTATATTCTCAGATTCTAAAAGCAGATTTTGGTACGTGGATAGTAAAAACATTTTAATTAATTTAAATTCATTAATTTTAGACTTAAAATGTTAAAAACTATGCAATAAAAACACAAAATTTGCGAATAAATTTTTCAAATTGGTTTCTATTTTTATGAGATCAAAATTTCAATCAAATACATTAAAATTATAGTACATTTAAAAAAAGAGTTAGAATTTGAGATTTCATAGTTAAACTAATTTTATTAAAAAATGTTACCGATGTGTAAAAAACTTTTTTATATTTATATTTTACTAAAATGTATATAAGGACAGAAATACACAAAAGATATTGCATTAATTTCATAAAATCAACAAAGTGCTAATTCGGAATTGTTCATTAATAGAGTGAAATTTTTCATTAAATAAAGTTTGAAAAAGAAAACATCTCGTAAATATTTTTAGAATCTTTAATTAATATTAGTTAGATTCTTTACTATTTCTAAAATTTTAATTTTTATAAAAATCGATTTTTAGAATCTAAGTGAATGCACTTTCCACTTACTGACATTTTTTGAATTTTTTAAAAAATGTTAATGTTTCAGTCATGTATTATACTTGACTTTTTTAAATATTACATTTAATAAATGTTGTTTTTCGTTTAGAAAACCTTTGTCCAACAGTTTGTGGAGTCAATGAGGGAGTAATATGCGATGGAGTGAAGACAGATAAATCGAAAATTCATTGCAAGTGTAAAGATACGGCGCTATTATTTGAAGAAGATAGTAAAGAATGCAAAGGTGAGGGGTAAAATCTCTATTTGAGAAAAATAAAACATACGATGATTCATTTAAATTTATATTATTTTAAGTTTACATTTATCTATAAAATAAAAAAAGTAAGTTGTTTTACAAAAATCAATATGTGTCCAACCTTTTGGATAAAATTTGCTGTTAATAATGTCGACCCTGTACATTGAAATAAAATGATTCTGATTATTAAAGTATAAGTTTATTGCAATGGTATTGATCGAATTAAAGTCAGTTTATTACATTAAAATTTTTAATTATAGCTGAAATAGAAAGATAAAACACATTTAGAAATAAAACACGCATCCAATACACTCGGAGGTAAACGCAAATCTATGTATAAATACACACATACAAAAAATGCCATACGATTTTCATAACTTTATAATTGGTAACAAATAAAAGGTAACAATAATGGCTGTATATTTTTATATCAGCTGCTTAGTATTTTGTTTAAAGTATGGAATACTATAACCTAAATAATGCCCTTTTTATAGTGCGTTTGAACCATTAATATATTTGATATACACGAACAACAAAATTTTCAGTGAAATACAGACAATTTTATAATCTTATTGATTATTTTGAAGCTAATGGGAAATGATAGAAAAAAGAAAAATAAATATGATTTGCAGCTTGGTTTATCTTCTTGTAAGCGCTCATAAAAACTAATAAAAGTGAATATTTTACTATGTGCATAATTTTGTATATTTTGCATATTTAATATTTGATATTGTAAACAAATGAATTGTTATATATAATATGAAGCAACATTTTAAAATATCAAATTATGTAACTTTTTAAGCGAAAATTTTATGTTATCGTTTTTGTTTTTTAAAAAGTGCCCGTCGGTATACACGAAACATGTATAATTAATGGTATTGTTTTTTGCCTTTTTTGTTTTAAGGGATGACTTATAGCATACATAGATAATTTGATTATAATCAAAATTATACTTTAAATGAGTTAAAAATCAGTAATTGCACCATCGATTTTTATACAGCAGTTAGATAACAAATATTGAATGCCATAGATATATTAATATAGGTTCAAAATGACGTTTTCAAATTATTATATTCTCAGATTCTAAAAGCAGATCTTGGTACGAGGATAGTAAAAACATTTTAATTAATTTAAATTCATTAATTTTAGACTTAAATTATTAAAAACTATGCAATAAAAACACAAAATTTGCGAATAAATTTTTCAAATTGGTTTCTGTTTTTATGAGATCAAAATTTCAATCAAATACATTAAAATTATAGTACATTTAAAAAAAGAGTTAGAATTTGAGATTTCATAGTTAAACGAATTTTATTAAAAAATGTTACCGATGTGTAAAAAACTTTTTTATATTTATATTTTACTAAAATGTATATAAGGACAGAAATACACAAAAGATATTGCATTAATTTCATAAAAGCAACAAAGTACTAATTCGGAATTGTTCATTAATAGAGTGAAATTTTTCATTAAATAAAGTTTGAAAAAGAAAACATCTCGTAAATATTTTTAGAATCTTTAATTAATATTAGTTAGATTCTTTACTATTTCTAAAATTTTAATTTTTATAAAATTCGATTTTTAGAATCTAAGTGAATGCACTTTCCTCTTACTGACATTTTTTGAATTTTTCAAAAAATGTTAATGTTTCAGTCATGTATTATACTTGACTTTTTTAAATATTACATTTAATAAATGTTGTTTTTCGTTTAGAAAACCTTTGTCCAACAGTTTGTGGAGTCAATGAGGGAGTAATATGCGATGGAGTGAAGACAGATAAATCGAAAATTCATTGCAAGTGTAAAGATACGGCGCTATTATTTGAAGAAGATAGTAAAGAATGCAAAGGTGAGGGGTAAAAACTCTATTTGAGAAAAATAAAACATACGATGATTCATTTAAATTTATATTATTTTAATTTTACATTTATCTATAAAATAAAAAAAATAAGTTGTTTTACAAAAATCAATATGTGTCCAACATTTTGGATAAAATTTGCTGTTAATAATGTCGACCCTGTACATTGAAATAAAATAATTCTGATTATTAAAGTATAAGTTTATTGCAATGGTATTGATCAAATTAAAGTCAGTTTATTACATTAAAATTTTTAATTATAGCCGTCATAGAAAGATAAAACACATTTAGAAATAAAACACGCATCCAATACACTCGGAGGTAACGTAAATCTATGTATAAATACACACATACAAAAAATGCCATACAATTTTCATAACTTTATAATTGGTAACAAATAAAAGGTAACAATAATGGCTGTATATTTTTATATCAGCTGCTTAGTATTTTTTTAAAGTATGGAATACTATAAGCTAAATAATGCCCTTTTTATAGTGCGTTTGAACCATTAATATATTTGATATACACGAACAACAAAATTTTCAGTGAAATACAGACAATTTTATAATCTTATTGATTATTTTGAAGCTAATGGGAAATGATAGAAAAAAGAAAAATAAATATGATTTGCAGCTTGGTTTATCTTCTTGTAAGCGCTCATAAAAACTAATAAAAGTGAATATTTTACTATGTGCGTAATTTTGTATATTTTGCATATTTAACATTTGATATTGTAATCAAATGAATTGTTATATATAATATGAAGCAACATTTTAAAATATCAAATTATGTAACTTTTTAAGCGAAAATTTTATGTTATCGTTTTTGTTTTTGAAAAAGTGCCCGTCGGTATACACGAAACATGTATAATTAATGGTATTGTTTTTTGCCTTTTTTGTTTTAAGGGATGACTTTTAGCATACATAGATAATTTGATTATAATCAAAATTATACTTTAAATGAGTTAAAAATCAGTAATTGCACCATCGATTTTTATACAGCAGTTAGATAACAAACATTGAATGCCATAGATATATTAATATAGATTCAAAATGACGTTTTCAAATTATTATATTCTCAGATTCTAAAAGCAGATCTTGGTACGAGGATAGTAAAAACATTTTAATTAATTTAAATTCATTAATTTTAGACTTAAAATATTAAAAACTATGCAATAAAAACACAAAATTTGCGAATAAATTTTTCAAATTGGTTTCTGTTTTTATGAGATCAAAATTTCAATCAAATACATTAAAATTATAGTACATTTAAAAAAAGAGTTAGAATTTGAGATTTCATAGTTAAACTAATTTTATTAAAAAATGTTACCGATGTGTAAAAAACTTTTTTATATTTATATTTTACTAAAATGTATATAAGGACAGAAATACACAAAAGATATTGCATTAATTTCATAAAAGCAACAAAGTGCTAATTCGGAATTGTTCATTAATAGAGTGAAATTTTTCATTAAATAAAGTTTGAAAAAGAAAACATCTCGTAAATATTTTTAGAATCTTTAATTAATATTAGTTAGATTCCTTACTATTTCTAAAATTTTAATTTTTATAAAATTCGATTTTTAGAATCTAAGTGAATGCACTTTCCACTTACTGACATTTTTTGAATTTTTTAAAAAATGTTAATGTTTCAGTCATGTATTATACTTGACTTTTTTAAATATTACATTTAATAAATGTTGTTTTTCGTTTAGAAAACCTTTGTCCAACAGTTTGTGGAGTCAATGAGGGAGTAATATGCGATGGAGTGAAGACAGATAAATCGAAAATTCATTGCAAGTGTAAAGATACGGCGCTATTATTTGAAGAAGATAGTAAAGAATGCAAAGGTGAGTGGTAAAAACTCTATTTGAGAAAAATAAAACATACGATGATTCATTTAAATTTATATTATTTTAATTTTACATTTATCTATAAAATAAAAAAAATAAGTTGTTTTACAAAAATCAATATGTGTCCAACATTTTGGATAAAATTTGCTGTTAATAATGTCCACCCTATACATTGAAATAAAATAATTCTGATTATTAAAGTATAAGTTTATTGCAATGGTATTGATATTTAAAGTCAGTTTATTACATTAAAATTTTTAATTATAGCCGACATAGAAAGATAAAACACATTTAGAAATAAAACACGCATCCAATACACTCGGAGGTATCGTAAATCTATGTATAAATACACACATACAAAAAATGCCATACAATTTTCATAACTTTATAATTGGTAACAAATAAAAGGTAACAATAATGGCTGTATATTTTTATATCAACTGCTTAGTATTTTTTTTAAAGTATATAATATTATAAGCTAAATAATGCCCTTTTTATAGTGCGTTTGAACCATTAATATATTTGATATACACGAACAACAAAATTTTCAGTGAAATACAGACAATTTTATAATCTTATTGATTATTTTGAAGCTAATGGGAAATGATAGAAAAAAGAAAAATAAATATGATTTGCAGCTTGGTTTATCTTCTTGTAAGCGCTCATAAAAACTAATAAAAGTGAATATTTTACTATGTGCATAATTTTGTATATTTTGCATATTTAATATTTGATATTGTAATCAAATGAATTGTTATATATAATATGAAGCAACATTTTAAAATATCAAATTATGTAACTTTTTAAGCGAAAATTTTATGTTATCGTTTTTGTTTTTGAAAAAGTGCCCGTCGGTATACACGAAACATGTATAATTAATGGTATTGTTTTTTGCCTTTTTTGTTTTAAGGGATGACTTATAGCATACATAGATAATTTGATTATAATCAAAATTATACTTTAAATGAGTTAAAAATCAGTAATTGCACCAACGATTTTTATACAGCAGTTAGATAACAAACATTGAATGCCATAGTTATATTAATATATGTTCAAAATGACGTTTTGAAATTATTATATTCTCAGATTCTAAAAGCAGATTTTGGTACGTGGATAGAAAAAACATTTTAATTAATTTAAAATCATTAATTTTAGATTTAAAATATTAAAAACTATGCAATAAAAACACAAAATTTGCGAATAAATTTTTCAAATTGGTTTCTATTTTTATGAGATCAAAATTTCAATCAAATACATTAAAATTATAGTACATTTTAAAAAAGAGTTAGAATGTGAGATTTCATAGTTAAACTAATTATATTAAAAAATGTTACCGATGTGTAAAAAACTTTTTTATATTTATAATTTACTACAATGTATATAAGGACAGAAATACACAAAAGATATCGCATTAATTTCATAAAAGCAACAAAGTGCTAATTCCGGAATTGTTCATTAATAGATTGAAATTTTTCATTAAATAAAGTTTGAAAAAGAAAACGTCCCGTAAATATTTTTAGAATCTTTAATTAATATTAGTTAGATTCTTTACTATTTCTAAAATTTTAATTTTTATAAAAATCGATTTTTAGAATCTAAGTGAATGCACTCTCCACTTATTTACATTTTTTGAATTTTTTTAAAAAAAATTAATGTTTCAGTCATGTATTATACTTGACAATTTTAAATATTACATTTAATAAATGTTGTTTTTCGTTTAGAAAACCTTTGTCCAACAGTTTGTGGAGTCAATGAGGGAGTAATATGCGATGGAGTGAAGACAGATAAATCGAAAATTCATTGCAAGTGTAAAGATACGGCGCTATTATTTGAAGAAGATAGTAAAGAATGCAAAGGTGAGGGGTAAAATCTCTATTTGAGAAAAATAAAACATACGATGATTCATTTAAATTTATATTATTTTAATTTTACATTTATCTATAAAATAAAATATAAGTTGTTTTACAAAAATCAATATGTGTCCAACATTTTGGATAAAATTTGCTGTTAATAATGTCGACCCTGTACATTGAAATAAAATAATTCTGATTATTAAAGTATAAGTTTATTGCAATGGTATTGATCAAATTAAAGTCAGTTTATTACATTAAAATTTTTAATTATAGCCGACATAGAAAGATAAAACACATTTAGAAATAAAACACGCATCCAATACACTCTGAGGTATCGTAAATCTATGTATAAATACACACATACAAAAAATGCCATACAATTTTCATAACTTTATAATTGGTAACAAATAAAAGGTAACAATAATGGCTGTATATTTTTATATCAACTGCTTAGTATTTTTTTTAAAGTATGGAATATTATAAGCTAAATAATGCCCTTTTTATAGTGCGTTTGAACCATTAATATATTTGATATACACGAACAACAAAATTTTCAGTGAAATACAGACAATTTTATAATCTTATTGATTATTTTGAAGCTAATGGGAAATGATAGAAAAAAGAAAAATAAATATGATTTGCAGCTTGGTTTATCTTCT
Organism: Maratus speculifer; assembly: GCA_964019185.1. NCBI lineage: Eukaryota > Metazoa > Arthropoda > Arachnida > Araneae > Salticidae > Maratus > Maratus speculifer. The sequence goes on along the minus strand of OZ025302.1, from coordinate 83,246,247 downwards.
TGTAAGCGCTCATAAAAACTAATAAAAGTGAATATTTTACTATGTGCATAATTTTGTATATTTTGCATATTTAATATTTGATATTGTAATCAAATGAATTGTTATATATAATATGAAGCAACATTTTAAAATATCAAATTATGTAACTTTTTAAGCGAAAATTTTATGTTATCGTTTTTGTTTTTGAAAAAGTGCCCGTCGGTATACACGAAACATGTATAATTAATGGTATTGTTTTTTGCCTTTTTTGTTTTAAGGGATGACTTATAGCATACATAGATAATTTGATTATAATCAAAATTATACTTTAAATGAGTTAAAAATCAGTAATTGCACCAACGATTTTTATACAGCAGTTAGATAACAAACATTGAATGCCATAGTTATATTAATATATGTTCAAAATGACGTTTTGAAATTATTATATTCTCAGATTCTAAAAGCAGATTTTGGTACGTGGATAGAAAAAACATTTTAATTAATTTAAAATCATTAATTTTAGATTTAAAATATTAAAAACTATGCAATAAAAACACAAAATTTGCGAATAAATTTTTCAAATTGGTTTCTATTTTTATGAGATCCAAATTTCAATCAAATACATTAAAATTATAGTACATTTTAAAAAAGAGTTAGAATGTGAGATTTCATAGTTAAACTAATTATATTAAAAAATGTTACCGATGTGTAAAAAACTTTTTTATATTTATAATTTACTACAATGTATATAAGGACAGAAATACACAAAAGATATCGCATTAATTTCATAAAAGCAACAAAGTGCTAATTCCGGAATTGTTCATTAATAGAGTGAAATTTTTCATTAAATAAAGTTTGAAAAAGAAAACGTCCCGTAAATATTTTTAGAATCTTTAATTAATATTAGTTAGATTCTTTACTATTTCTAAAATTTTAATTTTTATAAAAATCGATTTTTAGAATCTAAGTGAATGCACTCTCCACTTATTTACATTTTTTGAATTTTTTTAAAAAAAATTAATGTTTCAGTCATGTATTATACTTGACAATTTTAAATATTACATTTAATAAATGTTGTTTTTCGTTTAGAAAACCTTTGTCCAACAGTTTGTGGAGTCAATGAGGGAGTAATATGCGATGGAGTGAAGACAGATAAATCGAAAATTCATTGCAAGTGTAAAGATACGGCGCTATTATTTGAAGAAGATAGTAAAGAATGCAAAGGTGAGGGGTAAAAACTGTATTTGAGAAAAATAAAACATACGATGATTCATTTAAATTTATATTATTTTAATTTTACATTTATCTATAAAATAAAATATAAGTTGTTTTACAAAAATCAATATGTGTCCAACATTTTGGATAAAATTTGCTGTTATTAATGTCGACCCTGTACATTGAAATAAAATAATTCTGATTATTAAAGTATAAGTTTATTGCAATGGTATTGATCAAATTAAAGTCAGTTTATTACATTAAAATTTTTAATTATAGCCGACATAGAAAGATAAAACACATTTAGAAATAAAACACGCATCCAATACACTCGGAGGTATCGTAAATCTATGTATAAATACACACATACAAAAAATGCCATACAATTTTCATAACTTTATAATTGGTAACAAATAAAAGGTAACAATAATGGCTGTATATTTTTATATCAACTGCTTAGTATTTTTTTTAAAGTATGGAATATTATAAGCTAAATAATGCCCTTTTTATAGTGCGTTTGAACCATTAATATATTTGATATACACGAACAACAAAATTTTCAGTGAAATACAGACAATTTTATAATCTTATTGATTATTTTGAAGCTAATGGGAAATGATAGAAAAAAGAAAAATAAATATGATTTGCAGCTTGGTTTATCTTCTTGTAAGCGCTCATAAAAACTAATAAAAGTGAATATTTTACTATGTGCATAATTTTGTATATTTTGCATATTTAATATTTGATATTGTAAACAAATGAATTGTTATATATAATATGAAGCAACATTTTAAAATATCAAATTATGTAACTTTTTAAGCGAAAATTTTATGTTATCGTTTTTGTTTTTTAAAAAGTGCCCGTCGGTATACACGAAACATGTATAATTAATGGTATTGTTTTTTGCCTTTTTTTGTTTTAAGGGATGACTTATAGCATACATAGATAATTTGATTATAATCAAAATTATACTTTAAATGAGTTAAAAATCAGTAATTGCACCATCGATTTTTATACAGCAGTTAGATAACAAACATTGAGTGCCATAAATATATTAATATAAATTCAAAATGACGTTTTCAGATTATTATATTCTCAGATTCTAAAGGCAGATCTTGGTACGAAGATAGTAAAAACATTTTAATTAATTTAAATTCATTAATTTTAGACTTAAAATATTAAAAACTATGCAATAAAAACACAAAATTTGCGAATAAATTTTTCAAATTGGTTTCTCTTTTTTATGAGCTCAAAATTTCAATCAAATACATTAAAATTATACTACATTTAAAAAAAGAGTTAGAATTTGAGATTTCATAGTTAAACTAATTTTATTAAAAAATGTTACCGATGTGTAAAAAACTTTTTTATATTTATATTTTACTAAAATGTATATAAGGACAGAAATACACAAAAGATATTGCATTAATTTCATAAAAGCAACAAAGTGCTAATTCGGAATTGTTCATTAATAGAGTGAAATTTTTCATTAAATAAAGTTTGAAAAAGAAAACATCTCGTAAATATTTTTGAAATATTTAATTAATATTAGTTAGATTCTTTACTATTTCTAAAATTTTAATTTTTATAAAAATCGATTTTTAGAATCTAAGCTAATGCACTCTCCACTTATTGACATTTTTTGGACATTTTTTGGAAAGTATGGAATACTATAAGCTAAATAATGCCCTTTTTATAGTGCGTTTGAACCATTAATATATTTGATATACACGAACAACAAATTTTTCAGTGAAATACAGACAATTTTATAATCTTATTGATTATTTTGAAGCTAATGGGAAATGATAGAAAAAAGAAAAATAAATATGATTTGCAGCTTGGTTTATCTTCTTGTAAGCGCTCATAAAAACTAATAAAAGTGAATATTTTACTATGTGCAGAATTTTGTATATTTTGCATATTGAATATTTGATATTGTAATCAAATGAATTGTTATATATAATATGATGCAACATTTTAAAATATCAAATTATGTAACTTTTTAAGCGAAAATTTTATGTTATCGTTTTTGTTTTTGAAAAAGTGCCCGTCGGTATACACGAAACATGTATAATTAATGGTATTGTTTTTTGCCTTTTTTGTTTTAAGGGATCATTTATAGCATACATAGATAATTTGATTATAATCAAAACTATACTTTAAATGAGTTAAAAATCAGTAATTGCACCATCGATTTTTATACAGCAGTTAGATAACAAACATTGAATGCCATAGATATATTAATATAGGTTCAAAATGACGTTTTCAAATTATTATATTCTAATATCCTAAAAGCAGATCTTGGTACGGGGATAGTAAAAACATTTTAATTAATTTAAATTCATTAGATTTAGACTTAAAATATTAAAAACTATGCAATAAAAACACAAAATTTGCGAATAAATTTTTCAAATTGGTTTCTGTTTTTATGAGATCAAAATTTCAATCAAATACATTAAAATTATAGTACATTTAAAAAAAGAGTTAGAATTTGAGATTTCATAGTTAAACTAATTTTATTAAAAAATGTTACCGATGTGTAAAAAACTTTTTTATATTTATATTTTACTAAAATGTATATAAGGACAGAAATACACAAAATATATTGCATTAATTTCATAAAAGCAACAAAGTGCTAATTCGGAATTGTTCATTAATAGAGTGAAATTTTTCATTAAATAAAGTTTGAAAAAGAAAACATCTCGTAAATATTTTTAGAATCTTTAATTAATATTAGTTAGATTCTTTACTATTTCTAAAATTTTAATTTTTATTAAATTCGATTTTTAGAATCTAAGTGAATGCACTTTCCACTTACTGACATTTTTTGAATTTTTTAAAAAATGTTAATGTTTCAGTCATGTATTATACTTGACTTTTTTAAATATTACATTTAATAAATGTTGTTTTTCGTTTAGAAAACCTTTGTCCAACAGTTTGTGGAGTCAATGAGGGAGTAATATGCGATGGAGTGAAGACAGATAAATCGAAAATTCATTGCAAGTGTAAAGATACGGCGCTATTATTTGAAGAAGATAGTAAAGAATGCAAAGGTGAGGGGTAAAAACTCTATTTGAGAAAAATAAAACATACGATGATTCATTTAAATTTATATTATTTTAATTTTACATTTATCTATAAAATAAAAAAAATAAGTTGTTTTACAAAAATCAATATGTGTCCAACATTTCGGATAAAATTTGCTGTTAATAATGTCGACCCTGTACATTGAAATAAAATAATTCTGATTATTAAAGTATAAGTTTATTGCAATGGTATTGATCAAATTAAAGTCAGTTTATTACATTAAAATTTTTAATTATAGCCGTCATAGAAAGATAAAACACATTTAGAAATAAAACACGCATCCAATACACTCGGAGGTAACGTAAATCTATGTATAAATACACACATACAAAAAATGCCATACAATTTTCATAACTTTATAATTGGTAACAAATAAAAGGTAACAATAATGGCTGTATATTTTTATATCAGCTGCTTAGTATTTTTTTAAAGTATGGAATACTATAAGCTAAATAATGCCCTTTTTATAGTGCGTTTGAACCATTAATATATTTGATATACACGAACAACAAAATTTTCAGTGAAATACAGACAATTTTATAATCTTATTGATTATTTTGAAGCTAATGGGAAATGATAGAAAAAAGAAAAATAAATATGATTTGCAGCTTGGTTTATCTTCTTGTAAGCGCTCATAAAAACTAATAAAAGTGAATATTTTACTATGTGCGTAATTTTGTATATTTTGCATATTTAACATTTGATATTGTAATCAAATGAATTGTTATATATAATATGAAGCAACATTTTAAAATATCAAATTATGTAACTTTTTAAGCGAAAATTTTATGTTATCGTTTTTGTTTTTGAAAAAGTGCCCGTCGGTATACACGAAACATGTATAATTAATGGTATTGTTTTTTGCCTTTTTTGTTTTAAGGGATGACTTTTAGCATACATAGATAATTTGATTATAATCAAAATTATACTTTAAATGAGTTAAAAATCAGTAATTGCACCATCGATTTTTATACAGCAGTTAGATAACAAACATTGAATGCCATAGATATATTAATATAGGTTCAAAATGACGTTTTCAAATTATTATATTCTCAGATTCTAAAAGCAGATCTTGGTACGAGGATAGTAAAAACATTTTAATTAATTTAAATTCATTAATTTTAGACTTAAAATATTAAAAACTATGCAATAAAAACACAAAATTTGCGAATAAATTTTTCAAATTGGTTTCTGTTTTTATGAGATCAAAATTTCAATCAAATACATTAAAATTATAGTACATTTAAAAAAAAGAGTTAGAATTTGAGATTTCATAGTTAAACTAATTTTATTAAAAAATGTTACCGATGTGTAAAAAACTTTTTTATATTTATATTTTACTAAAATGTATATAAGGACAGAAATACACAAAAGATATTGCATTAATTTCATAAAAGCAACAAAGTGCTAATTCGGAATTGTTCATTAATAGAGTGAAATTTTTCATTGAATAAAGTTTGAAAAAGAAAACATCTCGTAAATATTTTTAGAATCTTTAATTAATATTAGTTAGATTCCTTACTATTTCTAAAATTTTAATTTTTATAAAATTCGATTTTTAGAATCTAAGTGAATGCACTTTCCACTTACTGACATTTTTTGAATTTTTTAAAAAATGTTAATGTTTCAGTCATGTATTATACTTGACTTTTTTAAATATTACATTTAATAAATGTTGTTTTTCGTTTAGAAAACCTTTGTCCAACAGTTTGTGGAGTCAATGAGGGAGTAATATGCGATGGAGTGAAGACAGATAAATCGAAAATTCATTGCAAGTGTAAAGATACGGCGCTATTATTTGAAGAAGATAGTAAAGAATGCAAAGGTGAGGGGTAAAAACTCTATTTGAGAAAAATAAAACATACGATGATTCATTTAAATTTATATTATTTTAATTTTACATTTATCTATAAAATAAAAAAAATAAGTTGTTTTACAAAAATCAATATGTGTCCAACATTTTGGATAAAATTTGCTGTTAATAATGTCCACCCTATACATTGAAATAAAATAATTCTGATTATTAAAGTATAAGTTTATTGCAATGGTATTGATCAAATTAAAGTCAGTTTATTACATTAAAATTTTTAATTATAGCCGTCATAGAAAGATAAAACACATTTAGAAATAAAACACGCATCCAATACACTCGGAGGTAACGTAAATCTATGTATATATACACACATACAAAAAAATGCCATACAATTTTCATAACTTTATAATTGGTAACAAATAAAAGGTAACAATAATGGCTGTATATTTTTATATCAGCTGCTTAGTATTTTTTTAAAGTATGGAATACTATAAGCTAAATAATGCCCTTTTTATAGTGCGTTTGAACCATTAATATATTTGATATACACGAACAACAAATTTTTCAGTGAAATACAGACAATTTTATAATCTTATTGATTATTTTGAAGCTAATGGGAAATGATAGAAAAAAGAAAAATAAATATGATTTGCAGCTTGGTTTATCTTCTTGTAAGCGCTCATAAAAACTAATAAAAGTGAATATTTTACTATGTGCAGAATTTTGTATATTTTGCATATTGAATATTTGATATTGTAATCAAATGAATTGTTATATATAATATGAAGCAACATTTTAAAATATCAAATTATGTAACTTTTTAAGCGAAAATTTTATGTTATCGTTTTTGTTTTTGAAAAAGTGCCCTTCGGTATACACGAACAGAGTTGCCAACCTCCGGCTTTTTTAAAATTATGAAAACCTACTTTGAACCAGAAAATTTATTTAATTAGATGTGTCTAGCATTAACTCAGAGGATCATTTCAAATGTACTTAATTTCGTTCACTCATTAAATTTCCGGTTAGAACTATAATTGCTTCATTTTTAAAAAGCCGGAGGTTGGCATGTCTGCACGAAACATGTATAATTAATGGTATTGTTTTTTGCCTTTTTTGTTTTAAGGGATCATTTATAGCATACATAGATAATTTGATTATAATCAAAACTATACTTTAAATGAGTTAAAAATCAGTAATTGCACCATCGATTTTTATACAGCAGTTAGATAACAAACATTGAATGCCATAGATATATTAATATAGGTTCAAAATGACGTTTTCAAATTATTATATTCTAATATTCTAAAAGCAGATCTTGGTACGGGGATAGTAAAAACATTTTAATTAATTTAAATTCATTAGATTTAGACTTAAAATATTAAAAACTATGCAATAAAAACACAAAATTTGCGAATAAATTTTTCAAATTGGTTTCTGTTTTTATGAGATCAAAATTTCAATCAAATACATTAAAATTATAGTACATTTAAAAAAAGAGTTAGAATTTGAGATTTCATAGTTAAACTAATTTTATTAAAAAATGTTACCGATGTGTAAAAGTTTTTTTATATTTATATTTTACTAAAATGTATATAAGGACAGAAATACACAAAAGATATTGCATTAATTTCATAAAAGCAACAAAGTGCTAATTCGGAATTGTTCATTAATAGAGTGAAATTTTTCATTAAATAAAGTTTGAAAAAGAAAACATCTCGTAAATATTTTTAGAATCTTTAATTAATATTAGTTAGATTCTTTACTATTTCTAAAATTTTAATTTTTATAAAATTCGATTTTTAGAATCTAAGTGAATGCACTTTCCACTTACTGACATTTTTTGAATTTTTTAAAAAAAATTAATGTTTCAGTCATGTATTATACTTGACAATTTTAAATATTACATTTAATAAATGTTGTTTTTCGTTTAGAAAACCTTTGTCCAACAGTTTGTGGAGTCAATGAGGGAGTAATATGCGATGGAGTGAAGACAGATAAATCGAAAATTCAATGCAAGTGTAAAGATACGGCGCTATTATTTGAAGAAGATAGTAAAGAATGCAAAGGTGAGGGGTAAAAACTCTATTTGAGAAAAATAAAACATACGATGATTCATTTAAATTTATATTATTTTAATTTTACATTTATCTATAAAATAAAAAAAATAAGTTGTTTTACAAAAATCAATATGTGTCCAACATTTTGGATAAAATTTGCTGTTAATAATGTCGACCCTGTACATTGAAATAAAATAATTCTGATTATTAAAGTATAAGTTTATTGCAATGGTATTGATCAAATTAAAGTCAGTTTATTACATTAAAATTTTTAATTATAGCCGTCATAGAAAGATAAAACACATTTAGAAATAAAACACGCATCCAATACACTCGGAGGTAACGTAAATCTATGTATAAATACACACATACAAAAAAATGCCATACAATTTTCATAACTTTATAATTGGTAACAAATAAAAGGTAACAATAATGGCTGTATATTTTTATATCAGCTGCTTAGTATTTTTTAAAGTATGGAATACTATAAGCTAAATAATGCCCTTTTTATAGTGCGTTTGAACCATTAATATATTTGATATACACGAACAACAAATTTTTCAGTGAAATACAGACAATTTTATAATCTTATTGATTATTTTGAAGCTAATGGGAAATGATAGAAAAAAGAAAAATAAATATGATTTGCAGCTTGGTTTATCTTCTTGTAAGCGCTCATAAAAACTAATAAAAGTGAATATTTTACTATGTGCAGAATTTTGTATATTTTGCATATTGAATATTTGATATTGTAATCAAATGAATTGTTATATATAATATGAAGCAACATTTTAAAATATCAAATTATGTAACTTTTTAAGCGAAAATTTAATGTTATCGTTTTTGTTTTTGAAAAAGTGCCCTTCGGTATACACGAAACATGTATAATTAATGGTATTTTTTTTTGCCTTTTTATTTTAAGGGATCATTTATAGTATACATAGATAATTTGATTATAATCAAAACTATACTTTAAATGAGTTAAAAATCAGTAATTGCACCATCGATTTTTATACAGCAGTTAGATAACAAACATTGAATGCCATAGATATATTAATATAGGTTCAAAATGACGTTTTCAAATTATTATATTCTAATATTCTAAAAGCAGATCTTGGTACGGGGATAGTAAAAACATTTTAATTAATTTAAATTCATTAGATTTAGACTTAAAATATTAAAAACTATGCAATAAAAACACAAAATTTGCGAATAAATTTTTCAAATTGGTTTCTGTTTTTATGAGATCAAAATTTCAATCAAATACATTAAAATTATAGTACATTTAAAAAAAGAGTTAGAATTTGAGATTTCATAGTTAAACTAATTTTATTAAAAAATGTTACCGATGTGTAAAAAACTTTTTTATATTTATATTTTACTAAAATGTATATAAGGAAAGAAATACACAAAAGATATTGCATTAATTTCATAAAAGCAACAAAGTGCTAATTCGGAATTGTTCATTAATAGAGTGAAATTTTTCATTAAATAAAGTTTGAAAAAGAAAACATCTCGTAAATATTTTTAGAATCTTTAATTAATATTAGTTAGATTCTTTACTATTTCTAAAATTTTAATTTTTATAAAATTCGATTTTTAGAATCTAAGTGAATGCACTTTCCACTTACTGACATTTTTTGAATTTTTTTAAAAAAATTAATGTTTCAGTCATGTATTATACTTGACAATTTTAAATATTACATTTAATAAATGTTGTTTTTCGTTTAGAAAACCTTTGTCCAACAGTTTGTGGAGTCAATGAGGGAGTAATATGCGATGGAGTGAAGACAGATAAATCGAAAATTCATTGCAAGTGTAAAGATACGGCGCTATTATTTGAAGAAGATAGTAAAGAATGCAAAGGTGAGGGGTAAAAACTCTATTTGAGAAAAATAAAACATACGATGATTCATATAAATTTATATTATTTTAATTTTACATTTATCTATAAAATAAAAAAAATAAGTTGTTTTACAAAAATCAATATGTGTCCAACATTTTGGATAAAATTTGCTGTTAATAATGTCGACCCTGTACATTGAAATAAAATAATTCTGATTATTAAAGTATAAGTTTATTGCAATGGTATTGATCAAATTAAAGTCAGTTTATTACATTAAAATTTTTAATTATAGCCGTCATAGAAAGATAAAACACATTTAGAAATAAAACACGCATCCAATACACTCGGAGGTAACGTAAATCTATGTATAAATACACACATACAAAAAATGCCATACAATTTTCATAACTTTATAATTGGTAACAAATAAAAGGTAACAATAATGGCTGTATATTTTTATATCAGCTGCTTAGTATTTTTTTAAAGTATGGAATACTATAAGCTAAATAATGCCCTTTTTATAGTGCGTTTGAACCATTAATATATTTGATATACACGAACAACAAAATTTTCAGTGAAATACAGACAATTTTATAATCTTATTGATTATTTTGAAGCTAATGGGAAATGATAGAAAAAAGAAAAATAAATATGATTTGCAGCTTGGTTTATCTTCTTGTAAGCGCTCATAAAAACTAATAAGAGTGAATATTTTACTATTTGCAGAATTTTGTATATTTTGCATATTGAATATTTGATATTGTAATCAAATGAATTGTTATATATAATATGAAGCAACATTTAAAAATATCAAATTATGTAACTTTTTAAGCGAAAATTTTATGTTATCGTTTTTGTTTTTGAAAAAGTGTCCGTCCGTATACACGAAACATGTATAATTAATGGTATTGTTTTTTGCCTTTTTTGTTTTAAGGGATCATTTATAGCATACATAGATAATTTGATTATAATCAAAACTATATTTTAAATGAGTTAAAAATCAGTAATTGCACGATCGATTTTTATACAGCAGTTAGATAACAAACATTGAATGCCATAGATATATTAATATAGGTTCAAAATGACGTTTTCAAATTATTATATTCTCATATTCTAAAAGCAGATCTTGGTACGGGGATAGTAAAAACATTTTTATTAATTTAAATTCATTAATTTTAGACTTAAAATGTTAAAAACTGTGCAATAAAAACTCAAAATTTGCGAATAAATTTTTCAAATTGGTTTCTGTTTTTATGAGATCAAAATTTCAATCAAATACATTAAAATTTATATTACATTTAAAAAAAGAGTTATAATTTGAGATTTCATAGTTAAACTAATTTTATTAAAAAATGTTACCGATGTGTAAAAACTTTTTTATATTTATATTTTACTAAAATGTATATAAGGACAGAAATACACAAAAGATATTGCATTAATTTCATAAAAGCAACAAAGTGCTAATTCGGAATTGTTCATTAATAGAGTGAAATTTTTCATTAAATAAAGTTTGAAAAAGAAAACATCTCGTAAATATTTTTAGAATCTTTAATTAATATTAGTTAGATTCTTTACTATTTCTAAAATTTTAATTTTTATAAAAATCGATTTTTAGAATCTAAGTGAATACACTTTCCACTTACTGACATTTTTTGAATTTTTTAAAAAATGTTAATGTTTCAGTCATGTATTATACTTGACTTTTTTAAATATTACATTTAATAAATGTTGTTTTTCGTTTAGAAAACCTTTGTCCAACAGTTTGTGGAGTCAATGAGGGAGTAATATGCGATGGAGTGAAGACAGATAAATCGAAAATTCATTGCAAGTGTAAAGATACGGCTCTATTATTTGAAGAAGATAGTAAAGAATGCAAAGGTGAGGGGTAAAAACTCTATTTGAGAAAAATAAAACATACGATGATTCATTTAAATTTATATTATTTTAATTTTACATTTATCTATAAAATAAAAAAAATAAGTTGTTTTACAAAAATCAATATCTGTCCAACATTTTGGATAAAATTTGCTGTTAATAATGTCGACCCTGTACATTGAAATAAAATAATTCTGATTATTAAAGTATAAGTTTATTGCAATGGTATTGATCAAATTAAAGTCAGTTTATTACATTAAAATTTTTAATTATAGCCGTCATAGAAAGATAAAACACATTTAGAAATAAAACACGCATCCAATACACTCGGAGGTAACGTAAATCTATGTATAAATACACACATACAAAAAATGCCATACAATTTTCATAACTTTATAATTGGTAACAAATAAAAGGTAACAATAATGGCTGTATATTTTTATATCAGCTGCTTAGTATTTTTTTAAAGTATGGAATACTATAAGCTAAATAATGCCCTTTTTATAGTGCGTTTGAACCATTAATATATTTGATATACACGAACAACAAAATTTTCAGTGAAATACAGACAATTGTATAATCTTGATTATTTTGAAGCTAATGGGAAATGATAGAAAAAAGAAAAATAAATATGATTTGCAGCTTGGTTTATCTTCTTGTAAGCGCTCATAAAAACTAATAAGAGTGAATATTTTACTATGTGCAGAATTTTGTATATTTTGCATATTGAATATTTGATATTGTAATCAAATGAATTGTTATACATAATATGAAGCAACATTTTAAAATATCAAATTATGTAACTTTTTAAGCGAAAATTTTATGTTATCGTTTTTGTTTTTGAAAAAGAGTCCGTCCGTATACACGAAACATGTATAATTAATGGTATTGTTTTTTGCCTTTTTTGTTTTTAGGGATCATTTACAGCATACATAGATAATTTGATTATAATCAAAACTATACTTTAAATGAGTTAAAAATCAGTAATTGCACCATCGATTTTTATACAGCAGTTAGATAACAAACATTGAATGCCATAGATATATTAATATAGGTTCAAAATGACGTTTTCAAATTATTATATTCTCATATTCTAAAAGCAGATCTTGGTACGGGGATAGTAAAAACATTTTTATTAATTTAAATTCATTAATTTTAGACTTAAAATGTTAAAAACTGTGCAATAAAAACACAAAATTTGCGAATAAATTTTTCAAATTGGTTTCTGTTTTTATGAGATCAAAATTTCAATCAAATACATTAAAATTATAGTACATTTTAAAAAAGAGTTAGAATTTGAGATTTCATAGTTAAACTAATTTTATTAAAAAATGTTACCGATGTGTAAAAAACTTTTTTATATTTATATTTTACTAAAATGTATATAAGGACAGAAATACACAAAAGATATTGCATTAATTTCATAAAAGCAACAAAGTGCTAATTCGGAATTGTTCATTAATAGAGTGAAATTTTTCATTAAATAAAGTTTGAAAAAGAAAACATCTCGTAAATATTTTTAGAATCTTTAATTAATATTAGTTAGATTCTTTACTATTTCTAAAATTTTAATTTTTATAAAATTCGATTTTTAGAATCTAAGTGAATGCACTTTCCACTTACTGACATTTTTTGAATTTTTTAAAAAATGTTAATGTTTCAGTCATGTATTATACTTGACTTTTTTAAATATTACATTTAATAAATGTTGTTTTTCGTTTAGAAAACCTTTGTCCAACAGTTTGTGGAGTCAATGAGGGAGTAATATGCGATGGAGTGAAGACAGATAAATCGAAAATTCATTGCAAGTGTAAAGATACGGCGCTATTATTTGAAGAAGATAGTAAAGAATGCAAAGGTGAGGGGTAAAATCTCTATTTGAGAAAAATAAAACATACGATGATTCATTTAAATTTATATTATTTTAAGTTTACATTTATCTATAAAATAAAAAAAGTAAGATGTTTTACAAAAATCAATATGTGTCCAACCTTTTGGATAAAATTTGCTGTTAATAATGTCGACCCTGTACATTGAAATAAAATGATTCTGATTATTAAAGTATAAGTTTATTGCAATGGTATTGATCGAATTAAAGTCAGTTTATTACATTAAAATTTTTAATTATAGCTGAAATAGAAAGATAAAACACATTTAGAAATAAAACACGCATCCAATACACTCGGAGGTAAACGCAAATCTATGTATAAATACACACATACAAAAAATGCCATACGATTTTCATAACTTTATAATTGGTAACAAATAAAAGGTAACAATAATGGCTGTATATTTTTATATCAGCTGCTTAGTATTTTGTTTAAAGTATGGAATACTATAACCTAAATAATGCCCTTTTTATAGTGCGTTTGAACCATTAATATATTTGATATACACGAACAACAAAATTTTCAGTGAAATACAGACAATTTTATAATCTTATTGATTATTTTGAAGCTAATGTGAAATGATAGAAAAAAGAAAAATAAATATGATTTGAAGCTTGGTTTATCTTCTTGTAAGCGCTCATAAAAACTAATAAAAGTGAATATTTTACTATGTGCATAATTTTGTATATTTTGCATATTTAATATTTGATATTGTAAACAAATGAATTGTTATATATAATATGAAGCAACATTTTAAAATATCAAATTATGTAACTTTTTAAGCGAAAATTTTATGTTATCGTTTTTGTTTTTTAAAAAGTGCCCGTCGGTATACACGAAACATGTATAATTAATGGTATTGTTTTTTGCCTTTTTTGTTTTAAGGGATGACTTATAGCATACATAGATAATTTGATTATAATCAAAATTATACTTTAAATGAGTTAAAAATCAGTAATTGCACCATCGATTTTTATACAGCAGTTAGATAACAAATATTGAATGCCATAGATATATTAATATAGGTTCAAAATGACGTTTTCAAATTATTATATTCTCAGATTCTAAAAGCAGATCTTGGTACGAGGATAGTAAAAACATTTTAATTAATTTAAATTCATTAATTTTAGACTTAAATTATTAAAAACTATGCAATAAAAACACAAAATTTGCGAATAAATTTTTCAAATTTGTTTCTGTTTTTATGAGATCAAAATTTCAATCAAATACATTAAAATTATAGTACATTTAAAAAAAGAGTTATAATTTGAGATTTCATAGTTAAACGAATTTTATTAAAAAATGTTACCGATGTGTAAAAAACTTTTTTATATTTATATTTTACTAAAATGTATATAAGGACAGAAATACACAAAAGATATTGCATTAATTTCATAAAAGCAACAAAGTACTAATTCGGAATTGTTCATTAATAGAGTGAAATTTTTCATTAAATAAAGTTTGAAAAAGAAAACATCTCGTAAATATTTTTAGAATCTTTAATTAATATTAGTTAGATTCTTTACTATTTCTAAAATTTTAATTTTTATAAAATTCGATTTTTAGAATCTAAGTGAATGCACTTTCCACTTACTGACATTTTTTGAATTTTTCAAAAAATGTTAATGTTTCAGTCATGTATTATACTTGACTTTTTTAAATATTACATTTAATAAATGTTGTTTTTCGTTTAGAAAACCTTTGTCCAACAGTTTGTGGAGTCAATGAGGGAGTAATATGCGATGGAGTGAAGACAGATAAATCGAAAATTCATTGCAAGTGTAAAGATACGGCGCTATTATTTGAAGAAGATAGTAAAGAATGCAAAGGTGAGGGGTAAAAACTCTATTTGAGAAAAATAAAACATACGATGATTCATTTAAATTTATATTATTTTAATTTTACATTTATCTATAAAATAAAAAAAATAAGTTGTTTTACAAAAATCAATATGTGTCCAACATTTTGGATAAAATTTGCTGTTAATAATGTCGACCCTGTACATTGAAATAAAATAATTCTGATTATTAAAGTATAAGTTTATTGCAATGGTATTGATCAAATTAAAGTCAGTTTATTACATTAAAATTTTTAATTATAGCCGTCATAGAAAGATAAAACACATTTAGAAATAAAACACGCATCCAATACACTCGGAGGTAACGTAAATCTATGTATAAATACACACATACAAAAAAATGCCATACAATTTTCATAACTTTATAATTGGTAACAAATAAAAGGTAACAATAATGGCTGTATATTTTTATATCAGCTGCTTAGTATTTTTTTAAAGTATGGAATACTATAAGCTAAATAATGCCCTTTTTATAGTGCGTTTGAACCATTAATATATTTGATATACACGAACAACAAATTTTTCAGTGAAATACAGACAATTTTATAATCTTATTGATTATTTTGAAGCTAATGGGAAATGATAGAAAAAAGAAAAATAAATATGATTTGCAGCTTGGTTTATCTTCTTGTAAGCGCTCATAAAAACTAATAAAAGTGAATATTTTACTATGTGCAGAATTTTGTATATTTTGCATATTGAATATTTGATATTGTAATCAAATGAATTGTTATATATAATATGAAGCAACATTTTAAAATATCAAATTATGTAACTTTTTAAGCGAAAATTTTATGTTATCGTTTTTGTTTTTGAAAAAGTGCCCGTCGGTATACACGAAACATGTATAATTAATGGTATTGTTTTTTGCCTTTTTTGTTTTAAGGGATCATTTATAGCATACATAGATAATTTGATTATAATCAAAACTATACTTTAAATGAGTTAAAAATCAGTAATTGCACCATCGATTTTTATACAGCAGTTAGATAACAAACATTGAATGCCATAGATATATTAATATAGGTTCAAAATGACGTTTTCAAATTATTATATTCTAATATCCTAAAAGCAGATCTTGGTACGGGGATAGTAAAAACATTTTAATTAATTTAAATTCATTAGATTTAGACTTAAAATATTAAAAACTATGCAATAAAAACACAAAATTTGCGAATAAATTTTTCAAATTGGTTTCTGTTTTTATGAGATCAAAATTTCAATCAAATACATTAAAATTATAGTACATTTAAAAAAAGAGTTAGAATTTGAGATTTCATAGTTAAACTAATTTTATTAAAAAATGTTACCGATGTGTAAAAAACTTTTTTATATTTATATTTTACTAAAATGTATATAAGGACAGAAATACACAAAAGATATTGCATTAATTTCATAAAAGCAACAAAGTGCTAATTCGGAATTGTTCATTAATAGAGTGAAATTTTTCATTAAATAAAGTTTGAAAAAGAAAACATCTCGTAAATATTTTTAGAATCTTTAATTAATATTAGTTAGATTCCTTACTATTTCTAAAATTTTAATTTTTATAAAATTCGATTTTTAGAATCTAAGTGAATGCACTTTCCACTTACTGACATTTTTTGAATTTTTTAAAAAATGTTAATGTTTCAGTCATGTATTATACTTGACTTTTTAAAATATTACATTTAATAAATGTTGTTTTTCGTTTAGAAAACCTTTGTCCAACAGTTTGTGGAGTCAATGAGGGAGTAATATGCGATGGAGTGAAGACAGATAAATCGAAAATTCATTGCAAGTGTAAAGATACGGCGCTATTATTTGAAGAAGATAGTAAAGAATGCAAAGGTGAGGGGTAAAAACTCTATTTGAGAAAAATAAAACATACGATGATTCATTTAAATTTATTTTATTTTAATTTTACATTTATCTATAAAATAAAAAAAATAAGTTGTTTTACAAAAATCAATATGTGTCCAACATTTTGGATAAAATTTGCTGTTAATAATGTCCACCCTATACATTGAAATAAAATAATTCTGATTATTAAAGTATAAGTTTATTGCAATGGTATTGATCAAATTAAAGTCAGTTTATTACATTAAAATTTTTAATTATAGCCGACATAGAAAGATAAAACACATTTAGAAATAAAACACGCATCCAATACACTCGGAGGTATCGTAAATCTATGTATAAATACACACATACAAAAAATGCCATACAATTTTCATAACTTTATAATTGGTAACAAATAAAAGGTAACAATAATGGCTGTATATTTTTATATCAACTGCTTAGTATTTTTTTTAAAGTATGGAATATTATAAGCTAAATAATGCCCTTTTTATAGTGCGTTTGAACCATTAATATATTTGATATACACGAACAACAAAATTTTCAGTGAAATTCAGACAATTTTATAATCTTATTGATTATTTTGAAGCTAATGGGAAATGATAGAAAAAAGAAAAATAAATATGATTTGCAGCTTGGTTTATCTTCTTGTAAGCGCTCATAAAAACTAATAAAAGTGAATATTTTACTATGTGCAGAATTTTGTATATTTTGCATATTTAATATTTGATATTGTAATCAAATGAATTGTTATATATAATATGAAGCAACATTTTAAAATATCAAATTATGTAACTTTTTAAGCGAAAATTTTATGTTATCGTTTTTGTTTTTGAAAAAGTGCCCGTCGGTATACACGAAACATGTATAATTAATGGTATTGTTTTTTGCCTTTTTTGTTTTAAGGGATGACTTATAGCATACATAGATAATTTGATTATAATCAAAATTATACTTTAAATGAGTTAAAAATCAGTAATTGCACCAACGATTTTTATACAGCAGTTAGATAACAAACATTGAATGCCATAGTTATATTAATATATGTTCAAAATGACGTTTTGAAATTATTATATTCTCAGATTCTAAAAGCAGATTTTGGTACGTGGATAGAAAAAACATTTTAATTAATTTAAAATCATTAATTTTAGATTTAAAATATTAAAAACTATGCAATAAAAACACAAAATTTGCGAATAAATTTTTCAAATTGGTTTCTATTTTTATGAGATCAAAATTTCAATCAAATACATTAAAATTATAGTACATTTTAAAAAAGAGTTAGAATGTGAGATTTCATAGTTAAACTAATTATATTAAAAAATGTTACCGATGTGTAAAAAACTTTTTTATATTTATAATTTACTACAATGTATATAAGGACAGAAATACACAAAAGATATCGCATTAATTTCATAAAAGCAACAAAGTGCTAATTCCGGAATTGTTCATTAATAGATTGAAATTTTTCATTAAATAAAGTTTGAAAAAGAAAACGTCCCGTAAATATTTTTAGAATCTTTAATTAATATTAGTTAGATTCTTTACTATTTCTAAAATTTTAATTTTTATAAAAATCGATTTTTAGAATCTAAGTGAATGCACTCTCCACTTATTTACATTTTTTGAATTTTTTTAAAAAAAATTAATGTTTCAGTCATGTATTATACTTGACAATTTTAAATATTACATTTAATAAATGTTGTTTTTCGTTTAGAAAACCTTTGTCCAACAGTTTGTGGAGTCAATGAGGGAGTAATATGCGATGGAGTGAAGACAGATAAATCGAAAATTCATTGCAAGTGTAAAGATACGGCGCTATTATTTGAAGAAGATAGTAAAGAATGCAAAGGTGAGGGGTAAAATCTCTATTTGAGAAAAATAAAACATACGATGATTCATTTAAATTTATATTATTTTAATTTTACATTTATCTATAAAATAAAATATAAGTTGTTTTACAAAAATCAATATGTGTCCAACATTTTGGATAAAATTTGCTGTTAATAATGTCGACCCTGTACATTGAAATAAAATAATTCTGATTATTAAAGTATAAGTTTATTGCAATGGTATTGATCAAATTAAAGTCAGTTTATTACATTAAAATTTTTAATTATAGCCGACATAGAAAGATAAAACACATTTAGAAATAAAACACGCATCCAATACACTCGGAGGTATCGTAAATCTATGTATAAATACACACATACAAAAAATGCCATACAATTTTCATAACTTTATAATTGGTAACAAATAAAAGGTAACAATAATGGCTGTATATTTTTATATCAACTGCTTAGAATTTTTTTTAAAGTATGGAATATTATAAGCTAAATAATGCCCTTTTTATAGTGCGTTTGAACCATTAATATATTTGATATACACGAACAACAAAATTTTCAGTGAAATACAGACAATTTTATAATCTTATTGATTATTTTGAAGCTAATGGGAAATGATAGAAAAAAGAAAAATAAATATGATTTGCAGCTTGGTTTATCTTCTTGTAAGCGCTCATAAAAACTAATAAAAGTGAATATTTTACTATGTGCATAATTTTGTATATTTTGCATATTTAATATTTGATATTGTAATCAAATGAATTGTTATATATAATATGAAGCAACATTTTAAAATATCAAATTATGTAACTTTTTAAGCGAAAATTTTATGTTATCGTTTTTGTTTTTGAAAAAGTGCCCGTCGGTATACACGAAACATGTATAATTAATGGTATTGTTTTTTGCCTTTTTTGTTTTAAGGGATGACTTATAGCATACATAGATAATTTGATTATAATCAAAATTATACTTTAAATGAGTTAAAAATCAGTAATTGCACCAACGATTTTTATACAGCAGTTAGATAACAAACATTGAATGCCATAGTTATATTAATATATGTTCAAAATGACGTTTTGAAATTATTATATTCTCAGATTCTAAAAGCAGATTTTGGTACGTGGATAGAAAAAACATTTTAATTAATTTAAAATCATTAATTTTAGATTTAAAATATTAAAAACTATGCAATAAAAACACAAAATTTGCGAATAAATTTTTCAAATTGGTTTCTATTTTTATGAGATCAAAATTTCAATCAAATACATTAAAATTATAGTACATTTTAAAAAAGAGTTAGAATGTGAGATTTCATAGTTAAACTAATTATATTAAAAAATGTTACCGATGTGTAAAAAACTTTTTTATATTTATAATTTACTACAATGTATATAAGGACAGAAATACACAAAAGATATCGCATTAATTTCATAAAAGCAACAAAGTGCTAATTCCGGAATTGTTCATTAATAGAGTGAAATTTTTCATTAAATAAAGTTTGAAAAAGAAAACGTCCCGTAAATATTTTTAGAATCTTTAATTAATATTAGTTAGATTCTTTACTATTTCTAAAATTTTAATTTTTATAAAAATCGATTTTTAGAATCTAAGTGAATGCACTCTCCACTTATTTACATTTTTTGAATTTTTTTAAAAAAAATTAATGTTTCAGTCATGTATTATACTTGACAATTTTAAATATTACATTTAATAAATGTTGTTTTTCGTTTAGAAAACCTTTGTCCAACAGTTTGTGGAGTCAATGAGGGAGTAATATGCGATGGAGTGAAGACAGATAAATCGAAAATTCATTGCAAGTGTAAAGATACGGCGCTATTATTTGAAGAAGATAGTAAAGAATGCAAAGGTGAGGGGTAAAAACTGTATTTGAGAAAAATAAAACATACGATGATTCATTTAAATTTATATTATTTTAATTTTACATTTATCTATAAAATAAAATATAAGTTGTTTTACAAAAATCAATATGTGTCCAACATTTTGGATAAAATTTGCTGTTAATAATGTCGACCCTGTACATTGAAATAAAATAATTCTGATTATTAAAGTATAAGTTTATTGCAATGGTATTGATCAAATTAAAGTCAGTTTATTACATTAAAATTTTTAATTATAGCCGACATAGAAAGATAAAACACATTTAGAAATAAAACACGCATCCAATACACTCGGAGGTATCGTAAATCTATGTATAAATACACACATACAAAAAATGCCATACAATTTTCATAACTTTATAATTGGTAACAAATAAAAGGTAACAACAATGGCTGTATATTTTTATATCAACTGCTTAGTATTTTTTTAAAGTATGGAATATTATAAGCTAAATAATGCCCTTTTTATAGTGCGTTTGAACCATTAATATATTTGATATACACGAACAACAAAATTTTCAGTGAAATACAGACAATTTTATAATCTTATTGATTATTTTGAAGCTAATGGGAAATGATAGAAAAAAGAAAAATAAATATGATTTGCAGCTTGGTTTATCTTCTTGTAAGCGCTCATAAAAACTAATAAAAGTGAATATTTTACTATGTGCATAATTTTGTATATTTTGCATATTTAATATTTGATATTGTAAACAAATGAATTGTTATATATAATATGAAGCAACATTTTAAAATATCAAATTATGTAACTTTTTAAGCGAAAATTTTATGTTATCGTTTTTGTTTTTTAAAAAGTGCCCGTCGGTATACACGAAACATGTATAATTAATGGTATTGTTTTTTGCCTTTTTTTGTTTTAAGGGATGACTTATAGCATACATAGATAATTTGATTATAATCAAAATTATACTTTAAATGAGTTAAAAATCAGTAATTGCACCATCGATTTTTATACAGCAGTTAGATAACAAACATTGAGTGCCATAAATATATTAATATAAATTCAAAATGACGTTTTCAGATTATTATATTCTCAGATTCTAAAGGCAGATCTTGGTACGAGGATAGTAAAAACATTTTAATTAATTTAAATTCATTAATTTTAGACTTAAAATATTAAAAACTATGCAATAAAAACACAAAATTTGCGAATAAATTTTTCAAATTGGTTTCTCTTTTTTATGAGCTCAAAATTTCAATCAAATACATTAAAATTATACTACATTTAAAAAAAGAGTTAGAATTTGAGATTTCATAGTTAAACTAATTTTATTAAAAAATGTTACCGATGTGTAAAAAACTTTTTTATATTTATATTTTACTAAAATGTATATAAGGACAGAAATACACAAAAGATATTGCATTAATTTCATAAAAGCAACAAAGTGCTAATTCGGAATTGTTCATTAATAGAGTGAAATTTTTCATTAAATAAAGTTTGAAAAAGAAAACATCTCGTAAATATTTTTGAAATCTTTAATTAATATTAGTTAGATTCTTTACTATTTCTAAAATTTTAATTTTTATAAAAATCGATTTTTAGAATCTAAGCTAATGCACTCTCCACTTATTGACATTTTTTGGACATTTTTTGGAAAGTATGGAATACTATAAGCTAAATAATGCCCTTTTTATAGTGCGTTTGAACCATTAATATATTTGATATACACGAACAACAAATTTTTCAGTGAAATACAGACAATTTTATAATCTTATTGATTATTTTGAAGCTAATGGGAAATGATAGAAAAAAGAAAAATAAATATGATTTGCAGCTTGGTTTATCTTCTTGTAAGCGCTCATAAAAACTAATAAAAGTGAATATTTTACTATGTGCAGAATTTTGTATATTTTGCATATTGAATATTTGATATTGTAATCAAATGAATTGTTATATATAATATGAAGCAACATTTTAAAATATCAAATTATGTAACTTTTTAAGCGAAAATTTTATGTTATCGTTTTTGTTTTTGAAAAAGTGCCCGTCGGTATACACGAAACATGTATAATTAATGGTATTGTTTTTTGCCTTTTTTGTTTTAAGGGATCATTTATAGCATACATAGATAATTTGATTATAATCAAAACTATACTTTAAATGAGTTAAAAATCAGTAATTGCACCATCGATTTTTATACAGCAGTTAGATAACAAACATTGAATGCCATAGATATATTAATATAGGTTCAAAATGACGTTTTCAAATTATTATATTCTAATATCCTAAAAGCAGATCTTGGTACGGGGATAGTAAAAACATTTTAATTAATTTAAATTCATTAGATTTAGACTTAAAATATTAAAAACTATGCAATAAAAACACAAAATTTGCGAATAAATTTTTCAAATTGGTTTCTGTTTTTATGAGATCAAAATTTCAATCAAATACATTAAAATTATAGTACATTTAAAAAAAGAGTTAGAATTTGAGATTTCATAGTTAAACTAATTTTATTAAAAAATGTTACCGATGTGTAAAAAACTTTTTTATATTTATATTTTACTAAAATGTATATAAGGACAGAAATACACAAAAGATATTGCATTAATTTCATAAAAGCAACAAAGTGCTAATTCGGAATTGTTCATTAATAGAGTGAAATTTTTCATTAAATAAAGTTTGAAAAAGAAAACATCTCGTAAATATTTTTAGAATCTTTAATTAATATTAGTTAGATTCTTTACTATTTCTAAAATTTTAATTTTTATAAAATTCGATTTTTAGAATCTAAGTGAATGCACTTTCCACTTACTGACATTTTTTGAATTTTTTAAAAAATGTTAATGTTTCAGTCATGTATTATACTTGACTTTTTTAAATATTACATTTAATAAATGTTGTTTTTCGTTTAGAAAACCTTTGTCCAACAGTTTGTGGAGTCAATGAGGGAGTAATATGCGATGGAGTGAAGACAGATAAATCGAAAATTCATTGCAAGTGTAAAGATACGGCGCTATTATTTGAAGAAGATAGTAAAGAATGCAAAGGTGAGGGGTAAAAACTCTATTTGAGAAAAATAAAACATACGATGATTCATTTAAATTTATATTATTTTAATTTTACATTTATCTATAAAATAAAAAAAATAAGTTGTTTTACAAAAATCAATATGTGTCCAACATTTCGGATAAAATTTGCTGTTAATAATGTCGACCCTGTACATTGAAATAAAATAATTCTGATTATTAAAGTATAAGTTTATTGCAATGGTATTGATCAAATTAAAGTCAGTTTATTACATTAAAATTTTTAATTATAGCCGTCATAGAAAGATAAAACACATTTAGAAATAAAACACGCATCCAATACACTCGGAGGTAACGTAAATCTATGTATAAATACACACATACAAAAAATGCCATACAATTTTCATAACTTTATAATTGGTAACAAATAAAAGGTAACAATAATGGCTGTATATTTTTATATCAGCTGCTTAGTATTTTTTTAAAGTATGGAATACTATAAGCTAAATAATGCCCTTTTTATAGTGCGTTTGAACCATTAATATATTTGATATACACGAACAACAAAATTTTCAGTGAAATACAGACAATTTTATAATCTTATTGATTATTTTGAAGCTAATGGGAAATGATAGAAAAAAGAAAAATAAATATGATTTGCAGCTTGGTTTATCTTCTTGTAAGCGCTCATAAAAACTAATAAAAGTGAATATTTTACTATGTGCGTAATTTTGTATATTTTGCATATTTAACATTTGATATTGTAATCAAATGAATTGTTATATATAATATGAAGCAACATTTTAAAATATCAAATTATGTAACTTTTTAAGCGAAAATTTTATGTTATCGTTTTTGTTTTTGAAAAAGTGCCCGTCGGTATACACGAAACATGTATAATTAATGGTATTTTTTTTTGCCTTTTTTGTTTTTAGGGATCATTTACAGCATACATAGATAATTTGATTATAATCAAAACTATACTTTAAATGAGTTAAAAATCAGTAATTGCACCATCGATTTTTATACAGCAGTTAGATAACAAACATTGAATGCCATAGATATATTAATATAGGTTCAAAATGACGTTTTCAAATTATTATATTCTCAGATTCTAAAAGCAGATCTTGGTACGAGGAAAGTAAAAACATTTTAATTAATTTAAATTCATTAATTTTAGACTTAAAATATTAAAAACTATGCAATAAAAACACAAAATTTGCGAATAAATTTTTCAAATTGGTTTCTGTTTTTATGAGATCAAAATTTCAATCAAATACATTAAAATTATAGTACATTTAAAAAAAGAGTTAGAATTTGAGATTTCATAGTTAAATTAATTTTATTAAAAAATGTTACCGATGTGTAAAAAACTTTTTTATATTTATATTTTACTAAAATGTATATAAGGACAGAAATACACAAAAGATATTGCATTAATTTCATAAAAGCAACAAAGTGCTAATTCGGAATTGTTCATTAATAGAGTGAAATTTTTCATTAAATAAAGTTTGAAAAAGAAAACATCTCGTAAATATTTTTAGAATCTTTAATTAATATTAGTTAGATTCCTTACTATTTCTAAAATTTTAATTTTTATAAAATTCGATTTTTAGAATCTAAGTGAATGCACTTTCCACTTACTGACATTTTTTGAATTTTTTAAAAAATGTTAATGTTTCAGTCATGTATTATACTTGACTTTTTTAAATATTACATTTAATAAATGTTGTTTTTCGTTTAGAAAACCTTTGTCCAACAGTTTGTGGAGTCAATGAGGGAGTAATATGCGATGGAGTGAAGACAGATAAATCGAAAATTCATTGCAAGTGTAAAGATACGGCGCTATTATTTGAAGAAGATAGTAAAGAATGCAAAGGTGAGGGGTAAAAACTCTATTTGAGAAAAATAAAACATACGATGATTCATTTAAATTTATATTATTTTAATTTTACATTTATCTATAAAATAAAAAAAATAAGTTGTTTTACAAAAATCAATATGTGTCCAACATTTTGGATAAAATTTGCTGTTAATAATGTCGACCCTGTACATTGAAATAAAATAATTCTGATTATTAAAGTATAAGTTTATTGCAATGGTATTGATCAAATTAAAGTCAGTTTATTACATTAAAATTTTTAATTATAGCCGTCATAGAAAGATAAAACACATTTAGAAATAAAACACGCATCCAATACACTCGGAGGTAACGTAAATCTATGTATAAATACACACATACAAAAAAATGCCATACAATTTTCATAACTTTATAATTGGTAACAAATAAAAGGTAACAATAATGGCTGTATATTTTTATATCAGCTGCTTAGTATTTTTTTAAAGTATGGAATACTATAAGCTAAATAATGCCCTTTTTATAGTGCGTTTGAACCATTAATATATTTGATATACACGAACAACAAATTTTTCAGTGAAATACAGACAATTTTATAATCTTATTGATTATTTTGAAGCTAATGGGAAATGATAGAAAAAAGAAAAATAAATATGATTTGCAGCTTGGTTTATCTTCTTGTAAGCGCTCATAAAAACTAATAAAAGTGAATATTTTACTATGTGCAGAATTTTGTATATTTTGCATATTGAATATTTGATATTGTAATCAAATGAATTGTTATATATAATATGAAGCAACATTTTAAAATATCAAATTATGTAACTTTTTAAGCGAAAATTTTATGTTATCGTTTTTGTTTTTGAAAAAGTGCCCTTCGGTATACACGAAACATGTATAATTAATGGTATTGTTTTTTGCCTTTTTTGTTTTAAGGGATCATTTATAGCATACATAGATAATTTGATTATAATCAAAACTATACTTTAAATGAGTTAAAAATCAGTAATTGCACCATCGATTTTTATACAGCAGTTAGATAACAAACATTGAATGCCATAGATATATTAATATAGGTTCAAAATGACGTTTTCAAATTATTATATTCTAATATTCTAAAAGCAGATCTTGGTACGGGGATAGTAAAAACATTTTAATTAATTTAAATTCATTAGATTTAGACTTAAAATATTAAAAACTATGCAATAAAAACACAAAATTTGCGAATAAATTTTTCAAATTTGTTTCTGTTTTTATGAGATCAAAATTTCAATCAAATACATTAAAATTATAGTACATTTAAAAAAAGAGTTAGAATTTGAGATTTCATAGTTAAACTAATTTTATTAAAAAATGTTACCGATGTGTAAAAAACTTTTTTATATTTATATTTTACTAAAATGTATATAAGGAAAGAAATACACAAAAGATATTGCATTAATTTCATAAAAGCAACAAAGTGCTAATTCGGAATTGTTCATTAATAGAGTGAAATTTTTCATTAAATAAAGTTTGAAAAAGAAAACATCTCGTAAATATTTTTAGAATCTTTAATTAATATTAGTTAGATTCTTTACTATTTCTAAAATTTTAATTTTTATAAAATTCGATTTTTAGAATCTAAGTGAATGCACTTTCCACTTACTGACATTTTTTGAATTTTTTAAAAAAAATTAATGTTTCAGTCATGTATTATACTTGACAATTTTAAATATTACATTTAATAAATGTTGTTTTTCGTTTAGAAAACCTTTGTCCAACAGTTTGTGGAGTCAATGAGGGAGTAATATGCGATGGAGTGAAGACAGATAAATCGAAAATTCATTGCAAGTGTAAAGATACGGCGCTATTATTTGAAGAAGATAGTAAAGAATGCAAAGGTGAGGGGTAAAAACTCTATTTGAGAAAAATAAAACATACGATGATTCATTTAAATTTATATTATTTTAATTTTACATTTATCTATAAAATAAAAAAAATAAGTTGTTTTACAAAAATCAATATGTGTCCAACATTTTGGATAAAATTTGCTGTTAATAATGTCGACCCTGTACATTGAAATAAAATAATTCTGATTATTAAAGTATAAGTTTATTGCAATGGTATTGATCAAATTAAAGTCAGTTTATTACATTAAAATTTTTAATTATAGCCGTCATAGAAAGATAAAACACATTTAGAAATAAAACACGCATCCAATACACTCGGAGGTAACGTAAATCTATGTATAAATACACACATACAAAAAATGCCATACAATTTTCATAACTTTATAATTGGTAACAAATAAAAGGTAACAATAATGGCTGTATATTTTTATATCAGCTGCTTAGTATTTTTTTAAAGTATGGAATACTATAAGCTAAATAATGCCCTTTTTATAGTGCGTTTGAACCATTAATATATTTGATATACACGAACAACAAAATTTTCAGTGAAATACAGACAATTTTATAATCTTATTGATTATTTTGAAGCTAATGGGAAATGATAGAAAAAAGAAAAATAAATATGATTTGCAGCTTGGTTTATCTTCTTGTAAGCGCTCATAAAAACTAATAAGAGTGAATATTTTACTATTTGCAGAATTTTGTATATTTTGCATATTGAATATTTGATATTGTAATCAAATGAATTGTTATATATAATATGAAGCAACATTTAAAAATATCAAATTATGTAACTTTTTAAGCGAAAATTTTATGTTATCGTTTTTGTTTTTGAAAAAGTGTCCGTCCGTATACACGAAACATGTATAATTAATGGTATTGTTTTTTGCCTTTTTTGTTTTAAGGGATCATTTATAGCATACATAGATAATTTGATTATAATCAAAACTATATTTTAAATGAGTTAAAAATCAGTAATTGCACGATCGATTTTTATACAGCAGTTAGATAACAAACATTGAATGCCATAGATATATTAATATAGGTTCAAAATGACGTTTTCAAATTATTATATTCTCATATTCTAAAAGCAGATCTTGGTACGGGGATAGTAAAAACATTTTTATTAATTTAAATTCATTAATTTTAGACTTAAAATGTTAAAAACTGTGCAATAAAAACTCAAAATTTGCGAATAAATTTTTCAAATTGGTTTCTGTTTTTATGAGATCAAAATTTCAATCAAATACATTAAAATTTATATTACATTTAAAAAAAGAGTTAGAATTTGAGATTTCATAGTTAAACTAATTTTATTAAAAAATGTTACCGATGTGTAAAAACTTTTTTATATTTATATTTTACTAAAATGTATATAAGGACAGAAATACACAAAAGATATTGCATTAATTTCATAAAAGCAACAAAGTGCTAATTCGGAATTGTTCATTAATAGAGTGAAATTTTTCATTAAATAAAGTTTGAAAAAGAAAACATCTCGTAAATATTTTTAGAATCTTTAATTAATATTAGTTAGATTCTTTACTATTTCTAAAATTTTAATTTTTATAAAAATCGATTTTTAGAATCTAAGTGAATACACTTTCCACTTACTGACATTTTTTGAATTTTTTAAAAAATGTTAATGTTTCAGTCATGTATTATACTTGACTTTTTTAAATATTACATTTAATAAATGTTGTTTTTCGTTTAGAAAACCTTTGTCCAACAGTTTGTGGAGTCAATGAGGGAGTAATATGCGATGGAGTGAAGACAGATAAATCGAAAATTCATTGCAAGTGTAAAGATACGGCTCTATTATTTGAAGAAGATAGTAAAGAATGCAAAGGTGAGGGGTAAAAACTCTATTTGAGAAAAATAAAACATACGATGATTCATTTAAATTTATATTATTTTAATTTTACATTTATCTATAAAATAAAAAAAATAAGTTGTTTTACAAAAATCAATATCTGTCCAACATTTTGGATAAAATTTGCTGTTAATAATGTCGACCCTGTACATTGAAATAAAATAATTCTGATTATTAAAGTATAAGTTTATTGCAATGGTATTGATCAAATTAAAGTCAGTTTATTACATTAAAATTTTTAATTATAGCCGTCATAGAAAGATAAAACACATTTAGAAATAAAACACGCATCCAATACACTCGGAGGTAACGTAAATCTATGTATAAATACACACATACAAAAAATGCCATACAATTTTCATAACTTTATAATTGGTAACAAATAAAAGGTAACAATAATGGCTGTATATTTTTATATCAGCTGCTTAGTATTTTTTTAAAGTATGGAATACTATAAGCTAAATAATGCCCTTTTTATAGTGCGTTTGAACCATTAATATATTTGATATACACGAACAACAAAATTTTCAGTGAAATACAGACAATTGTATAATCTTGATTATTTTGAAGCTAATGGGAAATGATAGAAAAAAGAAAAATAAATATGATTTGCAGCTTGGTTTATCTTCTTGTAAGCGCTCATAAAAACTAATAAGAGTGAATATTTTACTATGTGCAGAATTTTGTATATTTTGCATATTGAATATTTGATATTGTAATCAAATAAATTGTTATACATAATATGAAGCAACATTTTAAAATATCAAATTATGTAACTTTTTAAGCGAAAATTTTATGTTATCGTTTTTGTTTTTGAAAAAGTGTCCGTCCGTATACACGAAACATGTATAATTAATGGTATTGTTTTTTGCCTTTTTTGTTTTTAGGGATCATTTACAGCATACATAGATAATTTGATTATAATCAAAACTATACTTTAAATGAGTTAAAAATCAGTAATTGCACCATCGATTTTTATACAGCAGTTAGATAACAAACATTGAATGCCATAGATATATTAATATAGGTTCAAAATGACGTTTTCAAATTATTATATTCTCATATTCTAAAAGCAGATCTTGGTACGGGGATAGTAAAAAAATTTTTATTAATTTAAATTCATTAATTTTAGACTTAAAATGTTAAAAACTGTGCAATAAAAACACAAAATTTGCGAATAAATTTTTCAAATTGGTTTCTGTTTTTATGAGATCAAAATTTCAATCAAATACATTAAAATTATAGTACATTTTAAAAAAGAGTTAGAATTTGAGATCTCATAGTTAAACTAATTTTTTTTAAAAATGCTACCGATGTGTAAAAAACTTTTTTATATTTATAATTTACTAAAATGTATATAAGGACAGAAATGCACAAAAGATATTGCATTAATTTCATAAAAGCAACAAAGTGCTAATTCGGAATTGTTCATTAATAGAGTGAAATTTTTCATTAAATAAAGTTTGAAAAAGAAAACATCTCGTAAATATTTTTAGAATCTTTAATTAATATTAGTTAGATTCTTTACTATTTCTAAAATTTTAATTTTTATAAAAATCGATTTTTAGAATCTAAGTGAATGCACTTTCCACTTACTGACAGTTTTTGAATTTTTTAAAAAAAATTAATGTTACAGTCATGTATTATACTTGACAATTTTAAATATTACATTTAATAATTGTTGTTTTTCGTTTAGAAAACCTTTGTCCAACAGTTTGTGGAGTCAATGAGGGAGTAATATGCGATGGAGTGCAGACAGATAAATCGAAAATTTATTGCAAGTGTAAAGATACGGCGCTATTATTTGAAGAAGATAGTAAAGAATGCAAAGGTGAGGGGTAAAAACTCTATTTGAGAGAAAAAAAAAACATACGATGTTTCTTTTAAATTTCTATTATTTTAATTTTACATTTATCTGTAAAATAAAAAAAAAAGAAGTTTTTTTACAAAAATCAATATGTGTCCAACATTTTGGATAAAATTTGCTGTTAATAATGTCGACCCTGTACATTGAAATAAAATAATTCTGATTATTAAAGTATAAGTTTATTGCAATGGTATTGATCAAATTAAAGTCAGTTTATTACATTAAAATTTTTAATTATAGCCGACATAGAAAGATAAAACACATTTAGAAATAATACACGCATCCAATACACTCGGAGGTAACGTAAATATATGTGTAAATACACACAAAAAAATGCCATAAAATTTTCAAAACTTTATAATTGGTAACAAATAAAAGGTAACAATAATGGCTATATAGGTTTATATTAGTTTTTTAGTAGTTTGAATGTATGGAGTATTATAAGCTAAATAATGCCCTTTTCATAGTGTTGTTGAACCATTAATATTTTTTATATACACGAACAACAAAATTTTCCGTGAAATACAGACAATTTTATTATCATATTGATTATTTTGAAGGTAATGGGAAATGATAGAAAAAAGAAAAATAAGTATGATTTGCAGCTTGGTTTATCTTCTTGTAAGCGCTCATAAAACTAATAAGAGTGAATATTTTACTATGTGCAGAATTTTGTATATTTTGCATATTGAATATTTGATATTGTAATCAAATGAATTGTTATATATACTATGAAGCAACATTTTAAAATATCAAATTATGTAACTTTTTAAGCGAAAATTTTATGTTATTGTTTTTGTTTTTGAAAAAATGCCCGTCGGTATACACGAAAAATGTATAATTAATGGAATTGTTTTTTGCCTTTTTTGTTTTAAGGGATCATTTATAGCATACATAGATAATTTGATTATAATCAAAACTATACTTTAAATGAGTTAAAAATCAGTAATTGCACCATCGATTTTTATACAGCAGTTAGATAACAAACATTGAATGCCATAGATATATTAATATAGGTTCAAAATGACATTTTCAAATTATTATATTCTCATATTCTAAAAGCAGATCTTGGTACGGGGATAGTAAAAACATTTTAATTAATTTAATTCATTAATTTTAGACTTAAAATATTAAAAACTATGCAATAAAAACGCAAAATTTGCGAAAAAATTTTTCAAATTGGTTTCTGTTTTTATTAGATCAAAATTTCAATCAAATACATTAAAATTATAGTACATTTTAAAAAAGAGTTAGAATTTGAGATTTTATAGTTAAACTAATTTTATTAAAAAATGTTACCGATGTGTAAAAAACTTTTTTATATTTATATTTTACTAAAATGTATATAAGGACAGAAATACACAAAAAATATTGCATTAATTTCAAAAAAGCAACAAAGTGCTAATTCGGAATTGTTCATTAATAGAGTGAAATTTTTCATTAAATAAAGTTTGAAAAAGAAAACATCTCGTAAATATTTTTAGAATCTTTAATTAATATTAGTTAGATTCTTTACTATTTCTAAAATTTTAATTTTTATAAAAAGCGATTTTTAGAATCTAAGTGAATGCACTTTCCACTTACTGACATTTTTTGAATTTTCCAAAAAATGTTAATGTTTCAGTCATGTATTATACTTGACTTTTTTAAATATTACATTTAACAAATGTTGTTTTTCGTTTAGAAAACCTTTGTCCAACAGTTTGTGGAGTCAAAGAGGGAGTAATATGCGATGGAGTGAAGACAGATAAATCGAAAATTCATTGCAAGTGTAAAGATACGGCGCTATTATTTGAAGAAGATAGTAAAGAATGCAAAGGTGAGGGGAAAAACTCTATTTGAGAAAAATAAAACATACGATGATTCACTTAAATTTATATTATTTTATTTTTACATTTATCTATAAAATAAAAAAAATAAGTTGTTTTACAAAAAATCAATATGTGTCCAACATTTTGGATAAAATTTGCTGTTAATAATGTCGACCCTGTACATTGAAATAAAATAATTCTGATTATTAAAGTATAAGTTTATTGCAATGGTATTGATCAAATTAAAATCAGTTTATTACATTAAAATTTTTAATTATAGCCGACATAGAAAGATAAAACACATTTAGAAATAAAACACGCATCCAATACACTCGGAGGTATCGTAAATCTATGTATAAATACACACATACAAAAAATGCCATACAATTTTCATAACTTTATAATTGGTAACAAATAAAAGGTAACAATAATGGCTGTATATTTTTATATCAGCTGCTTAGTATTTTTTTTAAAGTATGGAATACTATAAGCTAAATAATGCCCTTTTTATAGTGCGTTTGAACCATTAATATATTTGATATACACGAACAACAAAATTTTCAGTGAAATACAGACAATTTTATAATCTTATTGATTATTTTGAAGCTAATGGGAAATGATAGAAAAAAGAAAAATAAATATGATTTGCAGCTTGGTTTATCTTCTTGTAAGCGCTCATAAAAACTAATAAAAATGAATATTTTACTATGTGCATAATTTTGTATAATTTGCATATTTAATATTTGATATTGTAATGAAATGAATTGTTATATATAATATGAAGCAACATTTTAAAATATCAAATTATGTAACTTTTTAAGCGAAAATTTTATGTTATCGTTTTTGTTTTTGAAAAAGTGCCCTTCGGTATACACGAAACATGTATAATTAATGGTATTGATTTTGCCTTTTTTGTTTTAAGGGATGACTTATAGCATACTTAGATAATTTGATTATAATCAAAATTATACTTTAAATGAGTTAAAAATCAGTAATTGCACCATCGATTTTTATACAGCAGTTAGATAACAAACATTGAATGCCATAGATATATTAATATAGGTTCAAAATGACGTTTTCAAATTATTATATTCTCAGATTCTAAAAGCAGATCTTGGTACGAGGATAGTAAAAACATTTTAATTAATTTAAATTCATTAATTTTAGACTTAAAATATTAAAAACTATGCAATAAAAACACAAAATTTGCGAATAAATTTTTAAAATTGGTTTTTGTTTTTATGAGATCAAAATTTCAATCAAATACATTAAAATTATAGTACATTTAAAAAAAGAGTTAGAATTTGAGATTTCATAGTTAAACTAATTTTATTAAAAAATGTTACCGATGTGTAAAAAACTTTTTATATTTATATTTTACTAAAATGTATATAAGGACAGAAATACACAAAAGATATTGCATTAATTTCATAAAAGCAACAAAGTGCTAATTCGGAATTGTTCATTAATAGAGTGAAATTTTTCATTAAATAAAGTTTGAAAAAGAAAACATCTCGTAAATATTTTTAGAATCTTTAATTAATATTAGTTAGATTCTTTACTATTTCTAAAATTTTAATTTTTATAAAAATTGATTTTTAGAATCTAAGTGAATACACTTTCCACTTACTGACATTTTTTGAATATTTTAAAAAATGTTAATGTTTCAGTCATGTATTATACTTGACTTTTTTAAATATTACATTTAATAAATGTTGTTTTTCGTTTAGAAAACCTTTGTCCAACAGTTTGTGGAGTCAATGAGGGAGTAATATGCGATGGAGTGCAGACAGATAAATCGAAAATTTATTGCAAGTGTAAAGATACGGCGCTATTATTTGAAGAAGATAGTAAAGAATGCAAAGGTGAGGGGTAAAAACTCTATTTGAGAGAAAAAAAAAACATACGATGTTTCTTTTAAATTTCTATTATTTTAATTTTACATTTATCTGTAAAATAAAAAAAAAAAAAGTTTTTTTACAAAAATCAATATGTGTCCAACATTTTGGATAAAATTTGCTGTTAATAATGTCGACCCTGTACATTGAAATAAAATAATTCTGATTATTAAAGTATAAGTTTATTGCAATGGTATTGATCAAATTAAAGTCAGTTTATTACATTAAAATTTTTAATTATAGCCGACATAGAAAGATAAAACACATTTAGAAATAATACACGCATCCAATACACTCGGAGGTAACGTAAATATATGTGTAAATACACACAAAAAAATGCCATAAAATTTTCAAAACTTTATAATTGGTAACAAATAAAAGGTAACAATAATGGCTATATAGGTTTATATTAGTTTTTTAGTAGTTTGAATGTATGGAATATTATAAGCTAAATAATGCCCTTTTCATAGTGTTGTTGAACCATTAATATTTTTTATATACACGAACAACAAAATTTTCCGTGAAATACAGACAATTTTATTATCATATTGATTATTTTGAAGGTAATGGGAAATGATAGAAAAAAGAAAAATAAGTATGATTTGCAGCTTGGTTTATCTTCTTGTAAGCGCTCATAAAACTAATAAGAGTGAATATTTTACTATGTGCAGAATTTTGTATATTTTGCATATTGAATATTTGATATTGTAATCAAATGAATTGTTATATATACTATGAAGCAACATTTTAAAATATCAAATTATGTAACTTTTTAAGCGAAAATTTTATGTTATTATTTTTGTTTTTGAAAAAATGCCCGTCGGTATACACGAAAAATGTATAATTAATGGAATTGTTTTTTGCCTTTTTTGTTTTAAGGGATCATTTATAGCATACATAGATAATTTGATTATAATCAAAACTATACTTTAAATGAGTTAAAAATCAGTAATTGCACCATCGATTTTTATACAGCAGTTAGATAACAAACATTGAATGCCATAGATATATTAATATAGGTTCAAAATGACATTTTCAAATTATTATATTCTCATATTCTAAAAGCAGATCTTGGTACGGGGATAGTAAAAACATTTTAATTAATTTAATTCATTAATTTTAGACTTAAAATATTATAAACTATGCAATAAAAACGCAAAATTTTGGAAAAAATTTTTCAAATTGGTTTCTGTTTTTATTAGATCAAAATTTCAATCAAATACATTAAAATTATAGTACATTTTAAAAAAGAGTTAGAATTTGAGATTTTATAGTTAAACTAATTTTATTAAAAAATGTTACCGATGTGTAAAAAACTTTTTTATATTTATATTTTACTAAAATGTATATAAGGACAGAAATACACAAAAAATATTGCATTAATTTCAAAAAAGCAACAAAGTGCTAATTCGGAATTGTTCATTAATAGAGTGAAATTTTTCATTAAATAAAGTTTGAAAAAGAAAACATCTCGTAAATATTTTTAGAATCTTTAATTAATATTAGTTAGATTCTTTACTATTTCTAAAATTTTAATTTTTATAAAAATCGATTTTTAGAATCTAAGTGAATGCACTTTCCACTTACTGACATTTTTTGAATTTTTTAAAAAATGTTATTGTTTCAGTCATGCATTATACTTGACTTTTTTAAATATTACATTTAATAAATGTTGTTTTTCGTTTAGAAAACCTTTGTCCAACAGTTTGTGGAGTCAATGAGGGAGTAATATGCGATGGAGTGAAGACAGATAAATCGAAAATTCATTGCAAGTGCAAAGATACGGCGCTGTTATTTGAAGAAGATAGTAAAGAATGCAAAGGTGAGGGGTAAAAACTCTATTTGAGAAAAATAAAACATACGATGATTCATTTAAATTTATATTATTTTATTTTTACATTTATCTATAAAATAAAAAAAATAAGTTGTTTTACAAAAAATCAATATGTGTCCAACATTTTGGATAAAATTTGCTGTTAATAATGTCGACCCTGTACATTGAAATAAAATAATTCTGATTATTAAAGTATAAGTTTATTGCAATGGTATTGATCAAATTAAAGTCAGTTTATTACATTAAAATTTTTAATTATAGCCGACATAGAAAGATAAAACACATTTAGAAATAAAACACGCATCCAATACACTCGGAGGTATCGTAAATCTATGTATAAATACACACATACAAAAAATGCCATACAATTTTCATAACTTTATAATTGGTAACAAATAAAAGGTAACAATAATGGCTGTATATTTTTATATCAGCTGCTTAGTATTTTTTTTAAAGTATGGAATACTATAAGCTAAATAATGCCCTTTTTATAGTGCGTTTGAACCATTAATATATTTGATATACACGAACAACAAAATATTCCGTGAAATACAGACAATTTTATAATCTTACTGATTATTTTGAAGCTAATGGGAAATGATAGAAAAAAGAAAAATAAATATGATTTGCAGCTTGGTTTATCTTCTTGTAAGCGCTCATAAAAACTAATAAAAGTGAATATTTTACTATGTGCATAATTTTGTATATATTGCATATTTAATATTTGATATTGTAATCAAATGAATTGTTATATATAATATGAAGCAACATTTTAAAATATCAAATTATGTAACTTTTTAAGCGAAAATTTTATGTTATCGTTTTTGTTTTTGAAAAAGTGCCCGTCGGTATACACGAAACATGTATAATTAATGGTATTATTTTTTGCCTTTTTTGTTTTAAGGGATGACTTATAGCATACATAGATAATTTGATTATAATCAAAACTATACTTTAAATGAGTTAAAAATCAGTAATTGCACCATCGATTTTTATACAGCAGTTAGATAACAAACGTTGAATGCCATAGATATATTAATATAGGTTCAATATGACGTTTTCAAATTATTATATTCTCATATTCTAAAAGCAGATCTTGGTACGGGGATAGTAAAAACATTTTAATTCATTTAATTCATTAATTTTAGACTTAAAATATTAAAAACTATGCAATAAAAACGCAAAATTTGCGAAAAAATTTTTCAAATTGGTTTGTGTTTTTATGAGATCAAAATTTCAATCAAATACATTAAAATTATAGTACATTTTAAAAAAGAGTTAGAATTTGAGATTTCATAGTTAAACTAATTTTATTAAAAAATGTTACCGATGTGTAAAAAACTTTTTTATATTTATATTTTACTAAAATGTATATAAGGACAGAAATACACAAAAGATATTGCATTAATTTCATAAAAGCAACAAAGTGCTAATTCGGAATTGTTCATTAATAGAGTGAAATTTTTCATTAAATAAAGTTTGAAAAAGAAAACATCTCGTAAATATTTTTAGAATCTTTAATTAATATTAGTTAGATTCTTTACTATTTCTAAAATTTTAATTTTTATAAAAAGCGATTTTTAGAATCTAAGTGAATGCACTTTCCACTTACTGACATTTTTTGAATTTTCCAAAAAATGTTAATGTTTCAGTCATGTATTATACTTGACTTTTTTAAATATTACATTTAACAAATGTTGTTTTTCGTTTAGAAAACCTTTGTCCAACAGTTTGTGGAGTCAAAGAGGGAGTAATATGCGATGGAGTGAAGACAGATAAATCGAAAATTCATTGCAAGTGTAAAGATACGGCGCTATTATTTGAAGAAGATAGTAAAGAATGCAAAGGTGAGGGGTAAAAACTCTATTTGAGAAAAATAAAACATACGATGATTCACTTAAATTTATATTATTTTATTTTTACATTTATCTATAAAATAAAAAAAATAAGTTGTTTTACAAAAAATCAATATGTGTCCAACATTTTGGATAAAATTTGCTGTTAATAATGTCGACCCTGTACATTGAAATAAAATAATTCTGATTATTAAAGTATAAGTTTATTGCAATGGTATTGATCAAATTAAAATCAGTTTATTACATTAAAATTTTTAATTATAGCCGACATAGAAAGATAAAACACATTTAGAAATAAAACACGCATCCAATACACTCGGAGGTATCGTAAATCTATGTATAAATACACACATACAAAAAATGCCATACAATTTTCATAACTTTATAATTGGTAACAAATAAAAGGTAACAATAATGGCTGTATATTTTTATATCTGCTGCTTAGTATTTTTTTTAAAGTATGGAATACTATAAGCTAAATAATGCCCTTTTTATAGTGCGTTTGAACCATTAATATATTTGATATACACGAACAACAAAATTTTCAGTGAAATACAGACAATTTTATAATCTTATTGATTATTTTGAAGCTAATGGGAAATGATAGAAAAAAGAAAAATAAATATGATTTGCAGCTTGGTTTATCTTCTTGTAAGCGCTCATAAAAACTAATAAAAATGAATATTTTACTATGTGCATAATTTTGTATAATTTGCATATTTAATATTTGATATTGTAATGAAATGAATTGTTATATATAATATGAAGCAACATTTTAAAATATCAAATTATGTAACTTTTTAAGCGAAAATTTTATGTTATCGTTTTTGTTTTTGAAAAAGTGCCCTTCGGTATACACGAAACATGTATAATTAATGGTATTGATTTTGCCTTTTTTGTTTTAAGGGATGACTTATAGCATACTTAGATAATTTGATTATAATCAAAATTATACTTTAAATGAGTTAAAAATCAGTAATTGCACCATCGATTTTTATACAGCAGTTAGATAACAAACATTGAATGCCATAGATATATTAATATAGGTTCAAAATGACGTTTTCAAATTATTATATTCTCAGATTCTAAAAGCAGATCTTGGTACGAGGATAGTAAAAACATTTTAATTAATTTAAATTCATTAATTTTAGACTTAAAATATTAAAAACTATGCAATAAAAACACAAAATTTGCGAATAAATTTTTAAAATTGGTTTTTGTTTTTATGAGATCAAAATTTCAATCAAATACATTAAAATTATAGTACATTTAAAAAAAGAGTTAGAATTTGAGATTTCATAGTTAAACTAATTTTATTAAAAAATGTTACCGATGTGTAAAAAACTTTTTATATTTATATTTTACTAAAATGTATATAAGGACAGAAATACACAAAAGATATTGCATTAATTTCATAAAAGCAACAAAGTGCTAATTCGGAATTGTTCATTAATAGAGTGAAATTTTTCATTAAATAAAGTTTGAAAAAGAAAACATCTCGTAAATATTTTTAGAATCTTTAATTAATATTAGTTAGATTCTTTACTATTTCTAAAATTTTAATTTTTATAAAAATTGATTTTTAGAATCTAAGTGAATACACTTTCCACTTACTGACATTTTTTGAATATTTTAAAAAATGTTAATGTTTCAGTCATGTATTATACTTGACTTTTTTAAATATTACATTTAATAAATGTTGTTTTTCGTTTAGAAAACCTTTGTCCAACAGTTTGTGGAGTCAATGAGGGAGTAATATGCGATGGAGTGCAGACAGATAAATCGAAAATTTATTGCAAGTGTAAAGATACGGCGCTATTATTTGAAGAAGATAGTAAAGAATGCAAAGGTGAGGGGTAAAAACTCTATTTGAGAGAAAAAAAAAACATACGATGTTTCTTTTAAATTTCTATTATTTTAATTTTACATTTATCTGTAAAATAAAAAAAAAAAAGTTTTTTTACAAAAATCAATATGTGTCCAACATTTTGGATAAAATTTGCTGTTAATAATGTCGACTCTGTACATTGAAATAAAATAATTCTGATTATTAAAGTATAAGTTTATTGCAATGGTATTGATCAAATTAAAGTCAGTTTATTACATTAAAATTTTTAATTATAGCCGACATAGAAAGATAAAACACATTTAGAAATAATACACGCATCCAATACACTCGGAGGTAACGTAAATATATGTGTAAATACACACAAAAAAATGCCATAAAATTTTCAAAACTTTATAATTGGTAACAAATAAAAGGTAACAATAATGGCTGTATATTTTTATATCAGCTGCTTAGTATTTTTTTTAAAGTATGGAATATTATAAGCTAAATAATGCCCTTTTTATAGTGCGTTTGAACCATTAATATATTTGATATACACGAACAACAAAATTTTCAGTGAAATACAGACAATTTTATAATCTTATTGATTATTTTGAAGCTAATGGGAAATGATAGAAAAAAGAAAAATAAGTATGATTTGCAGCTTGGTTTATCTTCTTGTAAGCGCTCATAAAACTAATAAGAGTGAATATTTTACTATGTGCAGAATTTTGTATATTTTGCATATTGAATATTTGATATTGTAATCAAATGAATTGTTATATATACTATGAAGCAACATTTTAAAATATCAAATTATGTAACTTTTTAAGCGAAAATTTTATGTTATTATTTTTGTTTTTGAAAAAATGCCCGTCGGTATACACGAAAAATGTATAATTAATGGAATTGTTTTTTGCCTTTTTTGTTTTAAGGGATCATTTATAGCATACATAGATAATTTGATTATAATCAAAACTATACTTTAAATGAGTTAAAAATCAGTAATTGCACCATCGATTTTTATACAGCAGTTAGATAACAAACATTGAATGCCATAGATATATTAATATAGGTTCAAAATGACATTTTCAAATTATTATATTCTCATATTCTAAAAGCAGATCTTGGTACGGGGATAGTAAAAACATTTTAATTAATTTAATTCATTAATTTTAGACTTAAAATATTAAAAACTATGCAATAAAAACGCAAAATTTGCGAAAAAATTTTTCAAATTGGTTTGTGTTTTTATGAGATCAAAATTTCAATCAAATACATTAAAATTATAGTACATTTTAAAAAAGAGTTAGAATTTGAGATTTCATAGTTAAACTAATTTTATTAAAAAATGTTACCGATGTGTAAAAAACTTTTTTATATTTATATTTTACTAAAATGTATATAAGGACAGAAATACACAAAAGATATTGCATTAATTTCATAAAAGCAACAAAGTGCTAATTCGGAATTGTTCATTAATAGAGTGAAATTTTTCATTAAATAAAGTTTGAAAAAGAAAACATCTCGTAAATATTTTTAGAATCTTTAATTAATATTAGTTAGATTCTTTACTATTTCTAAAATTTTAATTTTTATAAAAAGCGATTTTTAGAATCTAAGTGAATGCACTTTCCACTTACTGACATTTTTTGAATTTTCCAAAAAATGTTAATGTTTCAGTCATGTATTATACTTGACTTTTTTAAATATTACATTTAATAAATGTTGTTTTTCGTTTAGAAAACCTTTGTCCAACAGTTTGTGGAGTCAAAGAGGGAGTAATATGCGATGGAGTGAAGACAGATAAATCGAAAATTCATTGCAAGTGTAAAGATACGGCGCTATTATTTGAAGAAGATAGTAAAGAATGCAAAGGTGAGGGGTAAAAACTCTATTTGAGAAAAATAAAACATACGATGATTCACTTAAATTTATATTATTTTATTTTTACATTTATCTATAAAATAAAAAAAATAAGTTGTTTTACAAAAAATCAATATGTGTCCAACATTTTGGATAAAATTTGATGTTAATAATGTCGACCCTGTACATTGAAATAAAATAATTCTGATTATTAAAGTATAAGTTTATTGCAATGGTATTGATCAAATTAAAATCAGTTTATTACATTAAAATTTTTAATTATAGCCGACATAGAAAGATAAAACACATTTAGAAATAAAACACGCATCCAATACACTCGGAGGTATCGTAAATCTATGTATAAATACACACATACAAAAAATGCCATACAATTTTCATAACTTTATAATTGGTAACAAATAAAAGGTAACAATAATGGCTGTATATTTTTATATCAGCTGCTTAGTATTTTTTTTAAAGTATGGAATACTATAAGCTAAATAATGCCCTTTTTATAGTGCGTTTGAACCATTAATATATTTGATATACACGAACAACAAAATTTTCAGTGAAATACAGACAATTTTATAATCTTATTGATTATTTTGAAGCTAATGGGAAATGATAGAAAAAAGAAAAATAAATATGATTTGCAGCTTGGTTTATCTTCTTGTAAACGCTCATAAAAACTAATAAAAATGAATATTTTACTATGTGCATAATTTTGTATAATTTGCATATTTAATATTTGATATTGTAATGAAATGAATTGTTATATATAATATGAAGCAACATTTTAAA
Organism: Maratus speculifer; assembly: GCA_964019185.1. Lineage (NCBI taxonomy): Eukaryota > Metazoa > Arthropoda > Arachnida > Araneae > Salticidae > Maratus > Maratus speculifer. Next base: position 83,202,675 of record OZ025302.1, on the reverse strand, counting down.
ATATCAAATTATGTAACTTTTTAAGCGAAAATTTTATGTTATCGTTTTTGTTTTTGAAAAAGTGCACTTCGGTATACACGAAACATGTATAATTAATGGTATTGATTTTGCCTTTTTTGTTTTAAGGGATGACTTATAGCATACTTAGATAATTTGATTATAATCAAAATTATACTTTAAATGAGTTAAAAATCAGTAATTGCACCATCGATTTTTATACAGCAGTTAGATAACAAACATTGAATGCCATAGATATATTAATATAGGTTCAAAATGACGTTTTCAAATTATTATATTCTCAGATTCTAAAAGCAGATCTTGGTACGAGGATAGTAAAAACATTTTAATTAATTTAAATTCATTAATTTTAGACTTAAAATATTAAAAACTATGCAATAAAAACACAAAATTTGCGAATAAATTTTTAAAATTGGTTTTTGTTTTTATGAGATCAAAATTTCAATCAAATACATTAAAATTATAGTACATTTAAAAAAAGAGTTAGAATTTGAGATTTCATAGTTAAACTAATTTTATTAAAAAATGTTACCGATGTGTAAAAAACTTTTTATATTTATATTTTACTAAAATGTATATAAGGACAGAAATACACAAAAGATATTGCATTAATTTCATAAAAGCAACAAAGTGCTAATTCGGAATTGTTCATTAATAGAGTGAAATTTTTCATTAAATAAAGTTTGAAAAAGAAAACATCTCGTAAATATTTTTAGAATCTTTAATTAATATTAGTTAGATTCTTTACTATTTCTAAAATTTTAATTTTTATAAAAATCGATTTTTAGAATCTAAGTGAATACACTTTCCACTTACTGACATTTTTTGAATATTTTAAAAAATGTTAATGTTTCAGTCATGTATTATACTTGACTTTTTTAAATATTACATTTAATAAATGTTGTTTTTCGTTTAGAAAACCTTTGTCCAACAGTTTGTGGAGTGAATGAGGGAGTAATATGCGACGGAGTGAAGACAGATAAATCGAAAATTCATTGCAAGTGTAAAGATACGGCGCTCTTATTTGAAGAAGATAGTAAAGAATGCATAGGTGAGGGGTAAAAACTCTATTTGAGAAAAATAAAACATACGATGATTCATTTAAATTTATATTATTTTAATTTTACATTTATCTATAAAATAAAAAAAATAAGTTGTTTTACAAAAATCAATATGTGTCCAACATTTTGGATAAAATTTGCTGTTAATAATGTCGACCCTGTACATTGAAATAAAATAATTCTGATTATTAAAGTATAAGTTTATTGCAATGGTATTGATCAAATTAAAGTCAGTTTATTACATTAAAATTTTTAATTATAGCCGTCATAGAAAGATAAAACACATTTAGAAATAAAACACGCATCCAATACACTCGGAGGTAACGTAAATCTATGTATAAATACACACATACAAAAAATGCCATACAATTTTCATAACTTTATAATTGGTAACAAATAAAAGGTAACAATAATGGCTGTATATTTTTATATCAGCTGCTTAGTATTTTTTTAAAGTATGGAATACTATAAGCTAAATAATGCCCTTTTTATAGTGCGTTTGAACCATTAATATATTTGATATACACGAACAACAAAATTTTCAGTGAAATACAGACAATTTTATAATCTTATTGATTATTTTGAAGCTAATGGGAAATGATAGAAAAAAGAAAAATAAATATGATTTGCAGCTTGGTTTATCTTCTTGTAAGCGCTCATAAAAACTAATAAGAGTGAATATTTTACTATGTGCAGAATTTTGTATATTTTGCATATTGAATATTTGATATTGTAATCAAATGAATTGTTATATATAATATGAAGCAACATTTTAAAATATCAAATTATGTAACTTTTTAAGCGAAAATTTTATGTTATCGTTTTTGTTTTTGAAAAAGTGTCCGTCCGTATACACGAAACATGTATAATTAATGGTATTGTTTTTTGCCTTTTTTGTTTTAAGGGATCATTTATAGCATACATAGATAATTTGATTATAATCAAAACTATACTTTAAATGAGTTAAAAATCAGTAATTGCACCATCGATTTTTATACAGCAGTTAGATAACAAACATTGAATGCCTTAGATATATTAATATAGGTTCAAAATGACGTTTTCAAATTATTATACTCTAATATTCTAAAAGCAGATCTTGGTACGGGGATAGTAAAAACATTTTAATTAATTTAAATTCATTAGATTTAGACTTAAAATATTAAAAACTATGCAATAAAAACACAAAATTTGCGAATAAATTTTTCAAATTGGTTTCTGTTTTTATGAGATCAAAATTTCAATCAAATACATTAAAATTATAGTACATTTAAAAAAAGAGTTAGAATTTGAGATTTCATAGTTAAACTAATTTTATTAAAAAATGTTACCGATGTGTAAAAAACTTTTTTATATTTATATTTTACTGAAATGTATATAAGGAAAGAAATACACAAAAGATATTGCATTAATTTCATAAAAGCAACAAAGTGCTAATTCGGAATTGTTCATTAATAGAGTGAAATTTTTCATTAAATAAAGTTTGAAAAAGAAAACATCTCGTAAATATTTTTAGAATCTTTAATTAATATTAGTTAGATTCTTTACTATTTCTAAAATTTTAATTTTTATAAAATTCGATTTTTAGAATCTAAGTGAATGCACTTTCCACTTACTGACATTTTTTGAATTTTTTAAAAAAATTAATGTTTCAGTCATGTATTATACTTGAGAATTTTAAATATTACATTTAATAAATGTTGTTTTTCGTTTAGAAAACCTTTGTCCAACAGTTTGTGGAGTCAATGAGGGAGTAATATGCGATGGAGTGAAGACAGATAAATCGAAAATTCATTGCAAGTGTAAAGATACGGCGCTATTATTTGAAGAAGATAGTAAAGAATGCAAAGGTGAGGGGTAAAAACTCTATTTGAGAAAAATAAAACATACGATGATTCATTTAAATTTATATTATTTTAATTTTACATTTATCTATAAAATAAAAAAAATAAGTTGTTTTACAAAAATCAATATGTGTCCAACATTTTGGATAAAATTTGCTGTTAATAATGTCGACCCTGTACATTGAAATAAAATAATTCTGATTATTAAAGTATAAGTTTATTGCAATGGTATTGATCAAATTAAAGTCAGTTTATTACATTAAAATTTTTAATTATAGCCGTCATAGAAAGATAAAACACATTTAGAAATAAAACACGCATCCAATACACTCGGAGGTAACGTAAATCTATGTATAAATACACACATACAAAAAATGCCATACAATTTTCATAACTTTATAATTGGTAACAAATAAAAGGTAACAATAATGGCTGTATATTTTTATATCAGCTGCTTAGTATTTTTTTAAATTATGGAATACTATAAGCTAAATAATGCCCTTTTTATAGTGCGTTTGAACCATTAATATATTTGATATACACGAACAACAAAATTTTCAGTGAAATACAGACAATTTTATAATCTTATTGATTATTTTGAAGCTAATGGGAAATGATAGAAAAAAGAAAAATAAATATGATTTGCAGCTTGGTTTATCTTCTTGTAAGCGCTCATAAAAACTAATAAGAGTGAATATTTTACTATTTGCAGAATTTTGTATATTTTGCATATTGAATATTTGATATTGTAATCAAATGAATTGTTATATATAATATGAAGCAACATTTTAAAATATCAAATTATGTAACTTTTTAAGCGAAAATTTTATGTTATCGTTTTTGTTTTTGAAAAAGTGTCCGTCCGTATACACGAAACATGTATAATTAATGGTATTGTTTTTTGCCTTTTTTGTTTTTAGGGATCATTTATAGCATACATAGATAATTTGATTATAATCAAAACTATATTTTAAATGAGTTAAAAATCAGTAATTGCACGATCGATTTTTATACAGCAGTTAGATAACAAACATTGAATGCCATAGATATATTAATATAGGTTCAAAATGACGTTTTCAAATTATTATATTCTCATATTCTAAAAGCAGATCTTGGTACGGGGATAGTAAAAACATTTTAATTAATTTAAATTCATTAATTTTAGACTTAAAATATTAAAAACTATGCAATAAAAACACAAAATTTGCGAATAAATTTTTAAAATTGGTTTTTGTTTTTATGAGATCAAAATTTCAATCAAATACATTAAAATTATAGTACATTTAAAAAAAGAGTTAGAATTTGAGATTTCATAGTTAAACTAATTTTATTAAAAAATGTTACCGATGTGTAAAAAACTTTTTATATTTATATTTTACTAAAATGTATATAAGGACAGAAATACACAAAAGATATTGCATTAATTTCATAAAAGCAACAAAGTGCTAATTCGGAATTGTTCATTAATAGAGTGAAATTTTTCATTAAATAAAGTTTGAAAAAGAAAACATCTCGTAAATATTTTTAGAATCTTTAATTAATATTAGTTAGATTCTTTACTATTTCTAAAATTTTAATTTTTATAAAAATCGATTTTTAGAATCTAAGTGAATGCACTTTCCACTTACTGACAGTTTTTGAATTTTTTTAAAAAAATTAATGTTACAGTCATGTATTATACTTGACAATTTTAAATATTACATTTAATAATTGTTGTTTTTCGTTTAGAAAACCTTTGTCCAACAGTTTGTGGAGTCAATGAGGGAGTAATATGCGATGGAGTGCAGACAGATAAATCGAAAATTTATTGCAAGTGTAAAGATACGGCGCTATTATTTGAAGAAGATAGTAAAGAATGCAAAGGTGAGGGGTAAAAACTCTATTTGAGAGAAAAAAAAAACATACGATGTTTCTTTTAAATTTCTATTATTTTAATTTTACATTTATCTGTAAAATAAAAAAAAAAAAAGTTTTTTTACAAAAATCAATATGTGTCCAACATTTTGGATAAAATTTGCTGTTAATAATGTCGACCCTGTACATTGAAATAAAATAATTCTGATTATTAAAGTATAAGTTTATTGCAATGGTATTGATCAAATTAAAGTCAGTTTATTACATTAAAATTTTTAATTATAGCCGACATAGAAAGATAAAACACATTTAGAAATAATACACGCATCCAATACACTCGGAGGTAACGTAAATATATGTGTAAATACACACAAAAAAATGCCATAAAATTTTCAAAACTTTATAATTGGTAACAAATAAAAGGTAACAATAATGGCTATATAGGTTTATATTAGTTTTTTAGTAGTTTGAATGTATGGAATATTATAAGCTAAATAATGCCCTTTTCATAGTGTTGTTGAACCATTAATATTTTTTATATACACGAACAACAAAATTTTCCGTGAAATACAGACAATTTTATTATCATATTGATTATTTTGAAGGTAATGGGAAATGATAGAAAAAAGAAAAATAAGTATGATTTGCAGCTTGGTTTATCTTCTTGTAAGCGCTCATAAAACTAATAAGAGTGAATATTTTACTATGTGCAGAATTTTGTATATTTTGCATATTGAATATTTGATATTGTAATCAAATGAATTGTTATATATACTATGAAGCAACATTTTAAAATATCAAATTATGTAACTTTTTAAGCGAAAATTTTATGTTATTATTTTTGTTTTTGAAAAAATGCCCGTCGGTATACACGAAAAATGTATAATTAATGGAATTGTTTTTTGCCTTTTTTGTTTTAAGGGATCATTTATAGCATACATAGATAATTTGATTATAATCAAAACTATACTTTAAATGAGTTAAAAATCAGTAATTGCACCATCGATTTTTATACAGCAGTTAGATAACAAACATTGAATGCCATAGATATATTAATATAGGTTCAAAATGACATTTTCAAATTATTATATTCTCATATTCTAAAAGCAGATCTTGGTACGGGGATAGTAAAAACATTTTAATTAATTTAATTCATTAATTTTAGACTTAAAATATTAAAAACTATGCAATAAAAACGCAAAATTTGCGAAAAAATTTTTCAAATTGGTTTCTGTTTTTATTAGATCAAAATTTCAATCAAATACATTAAAATTATAGTACATTTTAAAAAAGAGTTAGAATTTGAGATTTTATAGTTAAACTAATTTTATTAAAAAATGTTACCGATGTGTAAAAAACTTTTTTATATTTATATTTTACTAAAATGTATATAAGGACAGAAATACACAAAAAATATTGCATTAATTTCAAAAAAGCAACAAAGTGCTAATTCGGAATTGTTCATTAATAGAGTGAAATTTTTCATTAAATAAAGTTTGAAAAAGAAAACATCTCGTAAATATTTTTAGAATCTTTAATTAATATTAGTTAGATTCTTTACTATTTCTAAAATTTTAATTTTTATAAAAATCGATTTTTAGAATCTAAGTGAATGCACTTTCCACTTACTGACATTTTTTGAATTTTTTAAAAAATGTTATTGTTTCAGTCATGCATTATACTTGACTTTTTTAAATATTACATTTAATAAATGTTGTTTTTCGTTTAGAAAACCTTTGTCCAACAGTTTGTGGAGTCAATGAGGGAGTAATATGCGATGGAGTGAAGACAGATAAATCGAAAATTCATTGCAAGTGCAAAGATACGGCGCTGTTATTTGAAGAAGATAGTAAAGAATGCAAAGGTGAGGGGTAAAAACTCTATTTGAGAAAAATAAAACATACGATGATTCACTTAAATTTATATTATTTTATTTTTACATTTATCTATAAAATAAAAAAAATAAGTTGTTTTACAAAAAATCAATATGTGTCCAACATTTTGGATAAAATTTGCTGTTAATAATGTCGACCCTGTACATTGAAATAAAATAATTCTGATTATTAAAGTATAAGTTTATTGCAATGGTATTGATCAAATTAAAGTCAGTTTATTACATTAAAATTTTTAATTATAGCCGACATAGAAAGATAAAACACATTTAGAAATAAAACACGCATCCAATACACTCGGAGGTATCGTAAATCTATGTATAAATACACACATACAAAAAATGCCATACAATTTTCATAACTTTATAATTGGTAACAAATAAAAGGTAACAATAATGGCTGTATATTTTTATATCAGCTGCTTAGTATTTTTTTTAAAGTATGGAATACTATAAGCTAAATAATGCCCTTTTTATAGTGCGTTTGAACCATTAATATATTTGATATACACGAACAACAAAATATTCCGTGAAATACAGACAATTTTATAATCTTACTGATTATTTTGAAGCTAATGGGAAATGATAGAAAAAAGAAAAATAAATATGATTTGCAGCTTGGTTTATCTTCTTGTAAGCGCTCATAAAAACTAATAAAAGTGAATATTTTACTATGTGCATAATTTTGTATATTTTGCATATTTAATATTTGATATTGTAATCAAATGAATTGTTATATATAATATGAAGCAACATTTTAAAATATCAAATTATGTAACTTTTTAAGCGAAAATTTTATGTTATCGTTTTTGTTTTTGAAAAAGTGCCCGTCGGTATACACGAAACATGTATAATTAATGGTATTATTTTTTGCCTTTTTTGTTTTAAGGGATGACTTATAGCATACATAGATAATTTGATTATAATCAAAACTATACTTTAAATGAGTTAAAAATCAGTAATTGCACCATCGATTTTTATACAGCAGTTAGATAACAAACATTGAATGCCATAGATATATTAATATAGGTTCAAAATGACGTTTTCAAATTATTATATTCTCATATTCTAAAAGCAGATCTTGGTACGGGGATAGTAAAAACATTTTAATTAATTTAATTCATTAATTTTAGACTTAAAATATTAAAAACTATGCAATAAAAACGCAAAATTTGCGAAAAAATTTTTCAAATTGGTTTGTGTTTTTATGAGATCAAAATTTCAATCAAATACATTAAAATTATAGTACATTTTAAAAAAGAGTTAGAATTTGAGATTTCATAGTTAAACTAATTTTATTAAAAAATGTTACCGATGTGTAAAAAACTTTTTTATATTTATATTTTACTAAAATGTATATAAGGACAGAAATACACAAAAGATATTGCATTAATTTCATAAAAGCAACAAAGTGCTAATTCGGAATTGTTCATTAATAGAGTGAAATTTTTCATTAAATAAAGTTTGAAAAAGAAAACATCTCGTAAATATTTTTAGAATCTTTAATTAATATTAGTTAGATTCTTTACTATTTCTAAAATTTTAATTTTTATAAAAAGCGATTTTTAGAATCTAAGTGAATGCACTTTCCACTTACTGACATTTTTTGAATTTTCCAAAAAATGTTAATGTTTCAGTCATGTATTATACTTGACTTTTTTAAATATTACATTTAATAAATGTTGTTTTTCGTTTAGAAAACCTTTGTCCAACAGTTTGTGGAGTCAAAGAGGGAGTAATATGCGATGGAGTGAAGACAGATAAATCGAAAATTCATTGCAAGTGTAAAGATACGGCGCTATTATTTGAAGAAGATAGTAAAGAATGCAAAGGTGAGGGGTAAAAACTCTATTTGAGAAAAATAAAACATACGATGATTCACTTAAATTTATATTATTTTATTTTTACATTTATCTATAAAATAAAAAAAATAAGTTGTTTTACAAAAAATCAATATGTGTCCAACATTTTGGATAAAATTTGCTGTTAATAATGTCGACCCTGTACATTGAAATAAAATAATTCTGATTATTAAAGTATAAGTTTATTGCAATGGTATTGATCAAATTAAAATCAGTTTATTACATTAAAATTTTTAATTATAGCCGACATAGAAAGATAAAACACATTTAGAAATAAAACACGCATCCAATACACTCGGAGGTATCGTAAATCTATGTATAAATACACACATACAAAAAATGCCATACAATTTTCATAACTTTATAATTGGTAACAAATAAAAGGTAACAATAATGGCTGTATATTTTTATATCAGCTGCTTAGTATTTTTTTTAAAGTATGGAATACTATAAGCTAAATAATGCCCTTTTTATAGTGCGTTTGAACCATTAATATATTTGATATACACGAACAACAAAATTTTCAGTGAAATACAGACAATTTTATAATCTTATTGATTATTTTGCAGCTAATGGGAAATGATAGAAAAAAGAAAAATAAATATGATTTGCAGCTTGGTTTATCTTCTTGTAAACGCTCATAAAAACTAATAAAAATGAATATTTTACTATGTGCATAATTTTGTATAATTTGCATATTTAATATTTGATATTGTAATGAAATGAATTGTTATATATAATATGAAGCAACATTTTAAAATATCAAATTATGTAACTTTTTAAGCGAAAATTTTATGTTATCGTTTTTGTTTTTGAAAAAGTGCACTTCGGTATACACGAAACATGTATAATTAATGGTATTGATTTTGCCTTTTTTGTTTTAAGGGATGACTTATAGCATACTTAGATAATTTGATTATAATCAAAATTATACTTTAAATGAGTTAAAAATCAGTAATTGCACCATCGATTTTTATACAGCAGTTAGATAACAAACATTGAATGCCATAGATATATTAATATAGGTTCAAAATGACGTTTTCAAATTATTATATTCTCAGATTCTAAAAGCAGATCTTGGTACGAGGATAGTAAAAACATTTTAATTAATTTAAATTCATTAATTTTAGACTTAAAATATTAAAAACTATGCAATAAAAACACAAAATTTGCGAATAAATTTTTAAAATTGGTTTTTGTTTTTATGAGATCAAAATTTCAATCAAATACATTAAAATTATAGTACATTTAAAAAAAGAGTTAGAATTTGAGATTTCATAGTTAAACTAATTTTATTAAAAAATGTTACCGATGTGTAAAAAACTTTTTATATTTATATTTTACTAAAATGTATATAAGGACAGAAATACACAAAAGATATTGCATTAATTTCATAAAAGCAACAAAGTGCTAATTCGGAATTGTTCATTAATAGAGTGAAATTTTTCATTAAATAAAGTTTGAAAAAGAAAACATCTCGTAAATATTTTTAGAATCTTTAATTAATATTAGTTAGATTCTTTACTATTTCTAAAATTTTAATTTTTATAAAAATCGATTTTTAGAATCTAAGTGAATACACTTTCCACTTACTGACATTTTTTGAATATTTTAAAAAATGTTAATGTTTCAGTCATGTATTATACTTGACTTTTTTAAATATTACATTTAATAAATGTTGTTTTTCGTTTAGAAAACCTTTGTCCAACAGTTTGTGGAGTGAATGAGGGAGTAATATGCGATGGAGTGAAGACAGATAAATCGAAAATTCATTGCAAGTGTAAAGATACGGCGCTCTTATTTGAAGAAGATAGTAAAGAATGCAAAGGTGAGGGGTAAAAACTCTATTTGAGAAAAATAAAACATACGATGATTCACTTAAATTTATATTATTTTATTTTTACATTTATCTATAAAATAAAAAAAATAAGTTGTTTTACAAAAAATCAATATGTGTCCAACATTTTGGATAAAATTTGCTGTTAATAATGTCGACCCTGTACATTGAAATAAAATAATTCTGATTATTAAAGTATAAGTTTATTGCAATGGTATTGATCAAATTAAAGTCAGTTTATTACATTAAAATTTTTAATTATAGCCGTCATAGAAAGATAAAACACATTTAGAAATAAAACACGCATCCAATACACTCGGAGGTAACGTAAATCTATGTATAAATACACACATACAAAAAATGCCATACAATTTTCATAACTTTATAATTGGTAACAAATAAAAGGTAACAATAATGGCTGTATATTTTTATATCAGCTGCTTAGTATTTTTTTAAAGTATGGAATACTATAAGCTAAATAATGCCCTTTTTATAGTGCGTTTGAACCATTAATATATTTGATATACACGAACAACAAAATTTTCAGTGAAATACAGACAATTTTATAATCTTATTGATTATTTTGAAGCTAATGGGAAATGATAGAAAAAAGAAAAATAAATATGATTTGCAGCTTGGTTTATCTTCTTGTAAGCGCTCATAAAATCTAATAAAAGTGAATATTTTACTATGTGCATAATTTTGTATATTTTGCATATTTAATATTTGATATTGTAATCAAATGAATTGTTATATATAATATGAAGGAACATTTAAAATATCAAATTATGTAACTTTTTAAGCGAAAATTTTATGTTATCGTTTTTGTTTTTGAAAAAGTGCCCGTCGGTATACACGAAACATGTATAATTAATGGTATTGTTTTTTGCCTTTTTTGTTTTAAGGGATGACTTATAGCATACATAGATAATTTGATTATAATCAAAATTATACTTTAAATGAGTTAAAAATCAGTAATTGCACCATCGATTTTTATACAGCAGTTAGATAACAAACATTGAATGCCATAGATATATTAATATAGGTTCAAAATGACGTTTTCAAATTATTATATTCTAATATTCTAAAAGCAGATCTCTGTACGGGGATAGTAAAAACATTTTAATTAATTTAAATTCATTAGATTTAGACTTAAAATATTAAAAACTATGCAATAAAAACACAAAATTTGCGAATAAATTTTTCAAATTGGTTTATAATTTTATGAGATCAAAATTTCAATCAAATACATTAAAATTATAGTACATTTTAAAAAAGAGTTAGAATTTGAGATTTCATAGTTAAACTAATTTTATTAAAAAATGTTACCGATGTGTAAAAAACTTTTTTATATTTATATTTTACTAAAATGTATATAAGGACAGAAATACACAAAAGATATTGCATTAATTTCATTAAAGCAACAAAGTGCTAATTCGGAATTGTTCATTAATAGAGTGAAATTTTTCATTAAATAAAGTTTGAAAAAGAAAACATCTCGTAAATATTTTTAGAATCTTTAATTAATATTAGTTAGATTCTTTACTATTTCTAAAATTTTAATTTTTATAAAAATCGATTTTTAGAATCTAAGTGAATACACTTTCCACTTACTGACATTTTTTGAATTTTTTAAAAAATGTTAATGTTTCAGTCATGTATTATACTTGACTTTTTTAAATATTACATTTAATAAATGTTGTTTTTCGTTTAGAAAACCTTTGTCCAACAGTTTGTGGAGTCAATGAGGGAGTAATATGCGATGGGGTGAAGACAGATAAATCGAAAATTCATTGCAAGTGTAAAGATACGGCGCTATTATTTGAAGAAGATAGTAAAGAATGCAAAGGTGAGGGGTAAAAACTGTATTTGAGAAAAATAAAACATACGATGATTCATTTAAATTTATATTATTTTAATTTTACATTTATCTATAAAATAAAAAAAATAAGTTGTTTTACAAAAATCAATATGTGTCCAACATTTTGGATAAAATTTGCTGTTAATAATGTCGACCCTGTACATTGAAATAAAATAATTCTGATTATTAAAGTATAAGTTTATTGCAATGGTATTGATCAAATTAAAGTCAGTTTATTACATTAAAATTTTTAATTATAGCCGTCATAGAAAGATAAAACACATTTAGAAATAAAACACGCATCCAATACACTCGGAGGTAACGTAAATCTATGTATAAATACACACATACAAAAAATGCCATACAATTTTCATAACTTTATAATTGGTAACAAATAAAAGGTAACAATAATGGCTGTATATTTTTATATCAGCTGCTTAGTATTTTTTTTAAAGTATGGAATACTATAAGCTAAATAATGCCCTTTTTATAGTGCGTTTGAATCATTAATATATTTGATATACACGAACAACAAAATTTTCAGTGAAATACAGACAATTTTATAATCTTATTGATTATTTTGAAGCTAATGGGAAATGATAGAAAAAAGAAAAATAAATATGATTTGCAGCTTGGTTTATCTTCTTGTAAGCGCTCATAAAAACTAATAAGAGTGAATATTTTACTATGTGCAGAATTTTGTATATTTTGCATATTGAATATTTGATATTGTAATCAAATGAATTGTTATATATAATATGAAGCAACATTTTAAAATATCAAATTATGTAACTTTTTAAGCGAAAATTTTATGTTATCGTTTTTGTTTTTGAAAAAGTGTCCGTCCGTATACACGAAACATGTATAATTAATGGTATTGTTTTTTGCCTTTTTTGTTTTAAGGGATCATTTATAGCATACATAGATAATTTGATTATAATCAAAACTATACTTTAAATGAGTTAAAAATCAGTAATTGCACCATCGATTTTTATACAGCAGTTAGATAACAAACATTGAATGCCATAGATATATTAATATAGGTTCAAAATGACGTTTTCAAATTATTATATTCTCATATTCTAAAAGCAGATCTTGGTACGGGGATAGTAAAAACATTTTTATTAATTTAAATTCATTAATTTTAGACTTAAAATATTAAAAACTATGCAATAAAAACGCAAAATTTGCGAAAAAATTTTTCAAATTGGTTTCTGTTTTTATTAGATCAAAATTTCAATCAAATACATTAAAATTATAGTACATTTTAAAAAAGAGTTAGAATTTGAGATTTTATAGTTAAACTAATTTTATTAAAAAATGTTACAGATGTGTAAAAAACTTTTTTATATTTATATTTTACTAAAATGTATATAAGGACAGAAATACACAAAAAATATTGCATTAATTTCAAAAAAGCAACAAAGTGCTAATTCGGAATTGTTCATTAATAGAGTGAAATTTTTCATTAAATAAAGTTTGAAAAAGAAAACATCTCGTAAATATTTTTAGAATCTTTAATTAATATTAGTTAGATTCTTTACTATTTCTAAAATTTTAATTTTTATAAAAATCGATTTTTAGAATCTAAGTGAATGCACTTTCCACTTACTGACATTTTTTGAATTTTTTAAAAAATATTATTGTTTCAGTCATGCATTATACTTGACTTTTTTAAATATTACATTTAATAAATGTTGTTTTTCGTTTAGAAAACCTTTGTCCAACAGTTTGTGGAGTCAATGAGGGAGTAATATGCGATGGAGTGAAGACAGATAAATCGAAAATTCATTGCAAGTGCAAAGATACGGCGCTGTTATTTGAAGAAGATAGTAAAGAATGCAAAGGTGAGGGGTAAAAACTCTATTTGAGAAAAATAAAACATACGATGATTCACTTAAATTTATATTATTTTATTTTTACATTTATCTATAAAATAAAAAAAATAAGTTGTTTTACAAAAAATCAATATGTGTCCAACATTTTGGATAAAATTTGCTGTTAATAATGTCGACCCTGTACATTGAAATAAAATAATTCTGATTATTAAAGTATAAGTTTATTGCAATGGTATTGATCAAATTAAAGTCAGTTTATTACATTAAAATTTTTAATTATAGCCGACATAGAAAGATAAAACACATTTAGAAATAAAACACGCATCCAATACACTCGGAGGTATCGTAAATCTATGTATAAATACACACATACAAAAAATGCCATACAATTTTCATAACTTTATAATTGGTAACAAATAAAAGGTAACAATAATGGCTGTATATTTTTATATCAGCTGCTTAGTATTTTTTTTAAAGTATGGAATACTATAAGCTAAATAATGCCCTTTTTATAGTGCGTTTGAACCATTAATATATTTGATATACACGAACAACAAAATATTCCGTGAAATACAGACAATTTTATAATCTTACTGATTATTTTGAAGCTAATGGGAAATGATAGAAAAAAGAAAAATAAATATGATTTGCAGCTTGGTTTATCTTCTTGTAAGCGCTCATAAAAACTAATAAAAGTGAATATTTTACTATGTGCATAATTTTGTATATTTTGCATATTTAATATTTGATATTGTAATCAAATGAATTGTTATATATAATATGAAGCAACATTTTAAAATATCAAATTATGTAACTTTTTAAGCGAAAATTTTATGTTATCGTTTTTGTTTTTGAAAAAGTGCCCGTCGGTATACACGAAACATGTATAATTAATGGTATTATTTTTTGCCTTTTTTGTTTTAAGGGATGACTTATAGCATACATAGATAATTTGATTATAATCAAAACTATACTTTAAATGAGTTAAAAATCAGTAATTGCACCATCGATTTTTATACAGCAGTTAGATAACAAACATTGAATGCCATAGATATATTAATATAGGTTCAAAATGACGTTTTCAAATTATTATATTCTCATATTCTAAAAGCAGATCTTGGTACGGGGATAGTAAAAACATTTTAATTAATTTAATTCATTAATTTTAGACTTAAAATATTAAAAACTATGCAATAAAAACGCAAAATTTGCGAAAAAATTTTTCAAATTGGTTTGTGTTTTTATGAGATCAAAATTTCAATCAAATACATTAAAATTATAGTACATTTTAAAAAAGAGTTAGAATTTGAGATTTCATAGTTAAACTAATTTTATTAAAAAATGTTACCGATGTGTAAAAAACTTTTTTATATTTATATTTTACTAAAATGTATATAAGGAGAGAAATACACAAAAGATATTGCATTAATTTCATAAAAGCAACAAAGTGCTAATTCGGAATTGTTCATTAATAGAGTGAAATTTTTCATTAAATAAAGTTTGAAAAAGAAAACATCTCGTAAATATTTTTAGAATCTTTAATTAATATTAGTTAGATTCTTTACTATTTCTAAAATTTTAATTTTTATAAAAAGCGATTTTTAGAATCTAAGTGAATGCACTTTCCACTTACTGACATTTTTTGAATTTTCCAAAAAATGTTAATGTTTCAGTCATGTATTATACTTGACTTTTTTAAATATTACATTTAATAAATGTTGTTTTTCGTTTAGAAAACCTTTGTCCAACAGTTTGTGGAGTCAAAGAGGGAGTAATATGCGATGGAGTGAAGACAGATAAATCGAAAATTCATTGCAAGTGTAAAGATACGGCGCTATTATTTGAAGAAGATAGTAAAGAATGCAAAGGTGAGGGGTAAAAACTCTATTTGAGAAAAATAAAACATACGATGATTCACTTAAATTTATATTATTTTATTTTTACATTTATCTATAAAATAAAAAAAATAAGTTGTTTTACAAAAAATCAATATGTGTCCAACATTTTGGATAAAATTTGCTGTTAATAATGTCGACCCTGTACATTGAAATAAAATAATTCTGATTATTAAAGTATAAGTTTATTGCAATGGTATTGATCAAATTAAAATCAGTTTATTACATTAAAATTTTTAATTATAGCCGACATAGAAAGATAAAACACATTTAGAAATAAAACACGCATCCAATACACTCGGAGGTATCGTAAATCTATGTATAAATACACACATACAAAAAATGCCATACAATTTTCATAACTTTATAATTGGTAACAAATAAAAGGTAACAATAATGGCTGTATATTTTTATATCAGCTGCTTAGTATTTTTTTTAAAGTATGGAATACTATAAGCTAAATAATGCCCTTTTTATAGTGCGTTTGAACCATTAATATATTTGATATACACGAACAACAAAATTTTCAGTGAAATACAGACAATTTTATAATCTTATTGATTATTTTGCAGCTAATGGGAAATGATAGAAAAAAGAAAAATAAATATGATTTGCAGCTTGGTTTATCTTCTTGTAAACGCTCATAAAAACTAATAAAAATGAATATTTTACTATGTGCATAATTTTGTATAATTTGCATATTTAATATTTGATATTGTAATGAAATGAATTGTTATATATAATATGAAGCAACATTTTAAAATATCAAATTATGTAACTTTTTAAGCGAAAATTTTATGTTATCGTTTTTGTTTTTGAAAAAGTGCACTTCGGTATACACGAAACATGTATAATTAATGGTATTGATTTTGCCTTTTTTGTTTTAAGGGATGACTTATAGCATACTTAGATAATTTGATTATAATCAAAATTATACTTTAAATGAGTTAAAAATCAGTAATTGCACCATCGATTTTTATACAGCAGTTAGATAACAAACATTGAATGCCATAGATATATTAATATAGGTTCAAAATGACGTTTTCAAATTATTATATTCTCAGATTCTAAAAGCAGATCTTGGTACGAGGATAGTAAAAACATTTTAATTAATTTAAATTCATTAATTTTAGACTTAAAATATTAAAAACTATGCAATAAAAACACAAAATTTGCGAATAAATTTTTAAAATTGGTTTTTGTTTTTATGAGATCAAAATTTCAATCAAATACATTAAAATTATAGTACATTTAAAAAAAGAGTTAGAATTTGAGATTTCATAGTTAAACTAATTTTATTAAAAAATGTTACCGATGTGTAAAAAACTTTTTATATTTATATTTTACTAAAATGTATATAAGGACAGAAATACACAAAAGATATTGCATTAATTTCATAAAAGCAACAAAGTGCTAATTCGGAATTGTTCATTAATAGAGTGAAATTTTTCATTAAATAAAGTTTGAAAAAGAAAACATCTCGTAAATATTTTTAGAATCTTTAATTAATATTAGTTAGATTCTTTACTATTTCTAAAATTTTAATTTTTATAAAAATCGATTTTTAGAATCTAAGTGAATACACTTTCCACTTACTGACATTTTTTGAATATTTTAAAAAATGTTAATGTTTCAGTCATGTATTATACTTGACTTTTTTAAATATTACATTTAATAAATGTTGTTTTTCGTTTAGAAAACCTTTGTCCAACAGTTTGTGGAGTGAATGAGGGAGTAATATGCGATGGAGTGAAGACAGATAAATCGAAAATTCATTGCAAGTGTAAAGATACGGCGCTCTTATTTGAAGAAGATAGTAAAGAATGCAAAGGTGAGGGGTAAAAACTCTATTTGAGAAAAATAAAACATACGATGATTCACTTAAATTTATATTATTTTATTTTTACATTTATCTATAAAATAAAAAAAATAAGTTGTTTTACAAAAAATCAATATGTGTCCAACATTTTGGATAAAATTTGCTGTTAATAATGTCGACCCTGTACATTGAAATAAAATAATTCTGATTATTAAAGTATAAGTTTATTGCAATGGTATTGATCAAATTAAAGTCAGTTTATTACATTAAAATTTTTAATTATAGCCGTCATAGAAAGATAAAACACATTTAGAAATAAAACACGCATCCAATACACTCGGAGGTAACGTAAATCTATGTATAAATACACACATACAAAAAATGCCAT
The DNA here is from genome assembly GCA_964019185.1 of Maratus speculifer. Taxonomy (NCBI): domain Eukaryota; kingdom Metazoa; phylum Arthropoda; class Arachnida; order Araneae; family Salticidae; genus Maratus; species Maratus speculifer. Next base: position 83,184,510 of record OZ025302.1, on the reverse strand, counting down.
ACAATTTTCATAACTTTATAATTGGTAACAAATAAAAGGTAACAATAATGGCTGTATATTTTTATATCAGCTGCTTAGTATTTTTTTAAAGTATGGAATACTATAAGCTAAATAATGCCCTTTTTATAGTGCGTTTGAACCATTAATATATTTGATATACACGAACAACAAAATTTTCAGTGAAATACAGACAATTTTATAATCTTATTGATTATTTTGAAGCTAATGGGAAATGATAGAAAAAAGAAAAATAAATATGATTTGCAGCTTGGTTTATCTTCTTGTAAGCGCTCATAAAATCTAATAAAAGTGAATATTTTACTATGTGCATAATTTTGTATATTTTGCATATTTAATATTTGATATTGTAATCAAATGAATTGTTATATATAATATGAAGGAACATTTAAAATATCAAATTATGTAACTTTTTAAGCGAAAATTTTATGTTATCGTTTTTGTTTTTGAAAAAGTGCCCGTCGGTATACACGAAACATGTATAATTAATGGTATTGTTTTTTGCCTTTTTTGTTTTAAGGGATGACTTATAGCATACATAGATAATTTGATTATAATCAAAATTATACTTTAAATGAGTTAAAAATCAGTAATTGCACCATCGATTTTTATACAGCAGTTAGATAACAAACATTGAATGCCATAGATATATTAATATAGGTTCAAAATGACGTTTTCAAATTATTATATTCTAATATTCTAAAAGCAGATCTCTGTACGGGGATAGTAAAAACATTTTAATTAATTTAAATTCATTAGATTTAGACTTAAAATATTAAAAACTATGCAATAAAAACACAAAATTTGCGAATAAATTTTTCAAATTGGTTTATAATTTTATGAGATCAAAATTTCAATCAAATACATTAAAATTATAGTACATTTTAAAAAAGAGTTAGAATTTGAGATTTCATAGTTAAACTAATTTTATTAAAAAATGTTACCGATGTGTAAAAAACTTTTTTATATTTATATTTTACTAAAATGTATATAAGGACAGAAATACACAAAAGATATTGCATTAATTTCATTAAAGCAACAAAGTGCTAATTCGGAATTGTTCATTAATAGAGTGAAATTTTTCATTAAATAAAGTTTGAAAAAGAAAACATCTCGTAAATATTTTTAGAATCTTTAATTAATATTAGTTAGATTCTTTACTATTTCTAAAATTTTAATTTTTATAAAAATCGATTTTTAGAATCTAAGTGAATACACTTTCCACTTACTGACATTTTTTGAATTTTTTAAAAAATGTTAATGTTTCAGTCATGTATTATACTTGACTTTTTTAAATATTACATTTAATAAATGTTGTTTTTCGTTTAGAAAACCTTTGTCCAACAGTTTGTGGAGTCAATGAGGGAGTAATATGCGATGGGGTGAAGACAGATAAATCGAAAATTCATTGCAAGTGTAAAGATACGGCGCTATTATTTGAAGAAGATAGTAAAGAATGCAAAGGTGAGGGGTAAAAACTGTATTTGAGAAAAATAAAACATACGATGATTCATTTAAATTTATATTATTTTAATTTTACATTTATCTATAAAATAAAAAAAATAAGTTGTTTTACAAAAATCAATATGTGTCCAACATTTTGGATAAAATTTGCTGTTAATAATGTCGACCCTGTACATTGAAATAAAATAATTCTGATTATTAAAGTATAAGTTTATTGCAATGGTATTGATCAAATTAAAGTCAGTTTATTACATTAAAATTTTTAATTATAGCCGTCATAGAAAGATAAAACACATTTAGAAATAAAACACGCATCCAATACACTCGGAGGTAACGTAAATCTATGTATAAATACACACATACAAAAAATGCCATACAATTTTCATAACTTTATAATTGGTAACAAATAAAAGGTAACAATAATGGCTGTATATTTTTATATCAGCTGCTTAGTATTTTTTTTAAAGTATGGAATACTATAAGCTAAATAATGCCCTTTTTATAGTGCGTTTGAATCATTAATATATTTGATATACACGAACAACAAAATTTTCAGTGAAATACAGACAATTTTATAATCTTATTGATTATTTTGAAGCTAATGGGAAATGATAGAAAAAAGAAAAATAAATATGATTTGCAGCTTGGTTTATCTTCTTGTAAGCGCTCATAAAAACTAATAAGAGTGAATATTTTACTATGTGCAGAATTTTGTATATTTTGCATATTGAATATTTGATATTGTAATCAAATGAATTGTTATATATAATATGAAGCAACATTTTAAAATATCAAATTATGTAACTTTTTAAGCGAAAATTTTATGTTATCGTTTTTGTTTTTGAAAAAGTGTCCGTCCGTATACACGAAACATGTATAATTAATGGTATTGTTTTTTGCCTTTTTTGTTTTAAGGGATCATTTATAGCATACATAGATAATTTGATTATAATCAAAACTATACTTTAAATGAGTTAAAAATCAGTAATTGCACCATCGATTTTTATACAGCAGTTAGATAACAAACATTGAATGCCATAGATATATTAATATAGGTTCAAAATGACGTTTTCAAATTATTATATTCTCATATTCTAAAAGCAGATCTTGGTACGGGGATAGTAAAAACATTTTTATTAATTTAAATTCATTAATTTTAGACTTAAAATGTTAAAAACTGTGCAATAAAAACACAAAATTTGCGAATAAATTTTTCAAATTGGTTTCTGTTTTTATGAGATCAAAATTTCAATCAAATACATTAAAATTATAGTACATTTTAAAAAAGAGTTAGAATTTGAGATCTCATAGTTAAACTAATTTTTTTAAAAAATGTTACCGATGTGTAAAAAACTTTTTTATATTTATAATTTACTAAAATGTATATAAGGACAGAAATGCACAAAAGATATTGCATTAATTTCATAAAAGCAACAAAGTGCTAATTCGGAATTGTTCATTAATAGAGTGAAATTTTTCATTAAACAAAGTTTGAAAAAGAAAACATCTCGTAAATATTTTTAGAATCTTTAATTAATATTAGTTAGATTCTTTACTATTTCTAAAATTTTAATTTTTATAAAAATCGATTTTTAGAATCTAAGTGAATACACTTTCCACTTACTGACATTTTTTGAATATTTTAAAAAATGTTAATGTTTCAGTCATGTATTATACTTGACTTTTTTAAATATTACATTTAATAAATGTTGTTTTTCGTTTAGAAAACCTTTGTCCAACAGTTTGTGGAGTGAATGAGGGAGTAATATGCGATGGAGTGAAGACAGATAAATCGAAAATTCATTGCAAGTGTAAAGATACGGCGCTCTTATTTGAAGAAGATAGTAAAGAATGCAAAGGTGAGGGGTAAAAACTCTATTTGAGAAAAATAAAACATACGATGATTCACTTAAATTTATATTATTTTATTTTTACATTTATCTATAAAATAAAAAAAATAAGTTGTTTTACAAAAAATCAATATGTGTCCAACATTTTGGATAAAATTTGCTGTTAATAATGTCGACCCTGTACATTGAAATAAAATAATTCTGATTATTAAAGTATAAGTTTATTGCAATGGTATTGATCAAATTAAAGTCAGTTTATTACATTAAAATTTTTAATTATAGCCGTCATAGAAAGATAAAACACATTTAGAAATAAAACACGCATCCAATACACTCGGAGGTAACGTAAATCTATGTATAAATACACACATACAAAAAATGCCATACAATTTTCATAACTTTATAATTGGTAACAAATAAAAGGTAACAATAATGGCTGTATATTTTTATATCAGCTGCTTAGTATTTTTTTAAAGTATGGAATACTATAAGCTAAATAATGCCCTTTTTATAGTGCGTTTGAACCATTAATATATTTGATATACACGAACAACAAAATTTTCAGTGAAATACAGACAATTTTATAATCTTATTGATTATTTTGAAGCTAATGGGAAATGATAGAAAAAAGAAAAATAAATATGATTTGCAGCTTGGTTTATCTTCTTGTAAGCGCTCATAAAATCTAATAAAAGTGAATATTTTACTATGTGCATAATTTTGTATATTTTGCATATTTAATATTTGATATTGTAATCAAATGAATTGTTATATATAATATGAAGGAACATTTAAAATATCAAATTATGTAACTTTTTAAGCGAAAATTTTATGTTATCGTTTTTGTTTTTGAAAAAGTGCCCGTCGGTATACACGAAACATGTATAATTAATGGTATTGTTTTTTGCCTTTTTTGTTTTAAGGGATGACTTATAGCATACATAGATAATTTGATTATAATCAAAATTATACTTTAAATGAGTTAAAAATCAGTAATTGCACCATCGATTTTTATACAGCAGTTAGATAACAAACATTGAATGCCATAGATATATTAATATAGGTTCAAAATGACGTTTTCAAATTATTATATTCTAATATTCTAAAAGCAGATCTCTGTACGGGGATAGTAAAAACATTTTAATTAATTTAAATTCATTAGATTTAGACTTAAAATATTAAAAACTATGCAATAAAAACACAAAATTTGCGAATAAATTTTTCAAATTGGTTTATAATTTTATGAGATCAAAATTTCAATCAAATACATTAAAATTATAGTACATTTTAAAAAAGAGTTAGAATTTGAGATTTCATAGTTAAACTAATTTTATTAAAAAATGTTACCGATGTGTAAAAAACTTTTTTATATTTATATTTTACTAAAATGTATATAAGGACAGAAATACACAAAAGATATTGCATTAATTTCATTAAAGCAACAAAGTGCTAATTCGGAATTGTTCATTAATAGAGTGAAATTTTTCATTAAATAAAGTTTGAAAAAGAAAACATCTCGTAAATATTTTTAGAATCTTTAATTAATATTAGTTAGATTCTTTACTATTTCTAAAATTTTAATTTTTATAAAAATCGATTTTTAGAATCTAAGTGAATACACTTTCCACTTACTGACATTTTTTGAATTTTTTAAAAAATGTTAATGTTTCAGTCATGTATTATACTTGACTTTTTTAAATATTACATTTAATAAATGTTGTTTTTCGTTTAGAAAACCTTTGTCCAACAGTTTGTGGAGTCAATGAGGGAGTAATATGCGATGGAGTGAAGACAGATAAATCGAAAATTCATTGCAAGTGTAAAGATACGGCGCTATTATTTGAAGAAGATAGTAAAGAATGCAAAGGTGAGGGGTAAAAACTGTATTTGAGAAAAATAAAACATACGATGATTCATTTAAATTTATATTATTTTAATTTTACATTTATCTATAAAATAAAAAAAATAAGTTGTTTTACAAAAATCAATATGTGTCCAACATTTTGGATAAAATTTGCTGTTAATAATGTCGACCCTGTACATTGAAATAAAATAATTCTGATTATTAAAGTATAAGTTTATTGCAATGGTATTGATCAAATTAAAGTCAGTTTATTACATTAAAATTTTTAATTATAGCCGTCATAGAAAGATAAAACACATTTAGAAATAAAACACGCATCCAATACACTCGGAGGTAACGTAAATCTATGTATAAATACACACATACAAAAAATGCCATACAATTTTCATAACTTTATAATTGGTAACAAATAAAAGGTAACAATAATGGCTGTATATTTTTATATCAGCTGCTTAGTATTTTTTTTAAAGTATGGAATACTATAAGCTAAATAATGCCCTTTTTATAGTGCGTTTGAATCATTAATATATTTGATATACACGAACAACAAAATTTTCAGTGAAATACAGACAATTTTATAATCTTATTGATTATTTTGAAGCTAATGGGAAATGATAGAAAAAAGAAAAATAAATATGATTTGCAGCTTGGTTTATCTTCTTGTAAGCGCTCATAAAAACTAATAAGAGTGAATATTTTACTATGTGCAGAATTTTGTATATTTTGCATATTGAATATTTGATATTGTAATCAAATGAATTGTTATATATAATATGAAGCAACATTTTAAAATATCAAATTATGTAACTTTTTAAGCGAAAATTTTATGTTATCGTTTTTGTTTTTGAAAAAGTGTCCGTCCGTATACACGAAACATGTATAATTAATGGTATTGTTTTTTGCCTTTTTTGTTTTAAGGGATCATTTATAGCATACATAGATAATTTGATTATAATCAAAACTATACTTTAAATGAGTTAAAAATCAGTAATTGCACCATCGATTTTTATACAGCAGTTAGATAACAAACATTGAATGCCATAGATATATTAATATAGGTTCAAAATGACGTTTTCAAATTATTATATTCTCATATTCTAAAAGCAGATCTTGGTACGGGGATAGTAAAAACATTTTTATTAATTTAAATTCATTAATTTTAGACTTAAAATGTTAAAAACTGTGCAATAAAAACACAAAATTTGCGAATAAATTTTTCAAATTGGTTTCTGTTTTTATGAGATCAAAATTTCAATCAAATACATTAAAATTATAGTACATTTTAAAAAAGAGTTAGAATTTGAGATCTCATAGTTAAACTAATTTTTTTTAAAAATGTTACCGATGTGTAAAAAACTTTTTTATATTTATAATTTACTAAAATGTATATAAGGACAGAAATGCACAAAAGATATTGCATTAATTTCATAAAAGCAACAAAGTGCTAATTCGGAATTGTTCATTAATAGAGTGAAATTTTTCATTAAATAAAGTTTGAAAAAGAAAACATCTCGTAAATATTTTTAGAATATTTAATTAATATTAGTTAGATTCTTTACTATTTCTAAAATTTTAATTTTTATAAAAATCGATTTTTAGAATCTAAGTGAATGCACTTTCCACTTACTGACAGTTTTTGAATTTTTTAAAAAAAATTAATGTTACAGTCAAGTATTATACTTGACAATTTTAAATATTACATTTAATAATTGTTGTTTTTCGTTTAGAAAACCTTTGTCCAACAGTTTGTGGAGTCAATGAGGGAGTAATATGCGATGGAGTGCAGACAGATAAATCGAAAATTTATTGCAAGTGTAAAGATACGGCGCTATTATTTGAAGAAGATAGTAAAGAATGCAAAGGTGAGGGGTAAAAACTCTATTTGAGAGAAAAAAAAACATACGATGTTTCTTTTAAATTTCTATTATTTTAATTTTACATTTATCTGTAAAATAAAAAAAAAAAAAGTTTTTTTACAAAAATCAATATGTGTCCAACATTTTGGATAAAATTTGCTGTTAATAATGTCGACCCTGTACATTGAAATAAAATAATTCTGATTATTAAAGTATAAGTTTATTGCAATGGTATTGATCAAATTAAAGTCAGTTTATTACATTAAAATTTTTAATTATAGCCGACATAGAAAGATAAAACACATTTAGAAATAATACACGCATCCAATACACTCGGAGGTAACGTAAATCTATGTGTAAATACACACAAAAAAATGCCATAAAATTTTCAAAACTTTATAATTGGTAACAAATAAAAGGTAACAATAATGGCTATATAGGTTTATGTTAGTTTTTTAGTAGTTTGAATGTATGGAATATTATAAGCTAAATAATGCCCTTTTCATAGTGTTGTTGAACCATTAATATTTTTTATATACACGAACAACAAAATTTTCCGTGAAATACAGACAATTTTATTATCATATTGATTATTTTGAAGGTAATGGGAAATGATAGAAAAAAGAAAATAAATATGATTTGCAGCTTGGTTTATCTTCTTGTAAGCGCTCATAAAAACTAATAAGAGTGAATATTTTACTATGTGCAGAATTTTGTATATTTTGCATATTGAATATTTGATATTGTAATCAAATGAATTGTTATATATACTATGAAGCAACATTTTAAAATATCAAATTATGTAACTTTTTAAGCGAAAATTTTATGTTATTATTTTTGTTTTTGAAAAAATGCCCGTCGGTATACACGAAAAATGTATAATTAATGGAATTGTTTTTTGCCTTTTTTGTTTTAAGGGATCATTTATAGCATACATAGATAATTTGATTATAATCAAAACTATACTTTAAATGAGTTAAAAATCAGTAATTGCACCATCGATTTTTATACAGCAGTTAGATAACAAACATTGAATGCCATAGATATATTAATATAGGTTCAAAATGACATTTTCAAATTATTATATTCTCATATTCTAAAAGCAGATCTTGGTACGGGGATAGTAAAAACATTTTAATTAATTTAATTCATTAATTTTAGACTTAAAATATTAAAAACTATGCAATAAAAACGCAAAATTTGCGAAAAAATTTTTCAAATTGGTTTCTGTTTTTATTAGATCAAAATTTCAATCAAATACATTAAAATTATAGTACATTTTAAAAAAGAGTTAGAATTTGAGATTTTATAGTTAAACTAATTTTATTAAAAAATGTTACCGATGTGTAAAAAACTTTTTTATATTTATATTTTACTAAAATGTATATAAGGACAGAAATACACAAAAAATATTGCATTAATTTCAAAAAAGCAACAAAGTGCTAATTCGGAATTGTTCATTAATAGAGTGAAATTTTTCATTAAATAAAGTTTGAAAAAGAAAACATCTCGTAAATATTTTTAGAATCTTTAATTAATATTAGTTAGATTCTTTACTATTTCTAAAATTTTAATTTTTATAAAAATCGATTTTTAGAATCTAAGTGAATGCACTTTCCACTTACTGACATTTTTTGAATTTTTTAAAAAATGTTATTGTTTCAGTCATGCATTATACTTGACTTTTTTAAATATTACATTTAATAAATGTTGTTTTTCGTTTAGAAAACCTTTGTCCAACAGTTTGTGGAGTCAATGAGGGAGTAATATGCGATGGAGTGAAGACAGATAAATCGAAAATTCATTGCAAGTGCAAAGATACGGCGCTGTTATTTGAAGAAGATAGTAAAGAATGCAAAGGTGAGGGGTAAAAACTCTATTTGAGAAAAATAAAACATACGATGATTCACTTAAATTTATATTATTTTATTTTTACATTTATCTATAAAATAAAAAAAATAAGTTGTTTTACAAAAAATCAATATGTGTCCAACATTTTGGATAAAATTTGCTGTTAATAATGTCGACCCTGTACATTGAAATAAAATAATTCTGATTATTAAAGTATAAGTTTATTGCAATGGTATTGATCAAATTAAAGTCAGTTTATTACATTAAAATTTTTAATTATAGCCGACATAGAAAGATAAAACACATTTAGAAATAAAACACGCATCCAATACACTCGGAGGTATCGTAAATCTATGTATAAATACACACATACAAAAAATGCCATACAATTTTCATAACTTTATAATTGGTAACAAATAAAAGGTAACAATAATGGCTGTATATTTTTATATCAGCTGCTTAGTATTTTTTTTAAAGTATGGAATACTATAAGCTAAATAATGCCCTTTTTATAGTGCGTTTGAACCATTAATATATTTGATATACACGAACAACAAAATATTCCGTGAAATACAGACAATTTTATAATCTTACTGATTATTTTGAAGCTAATGGGAAATGATAGAAAAAAGAAAAATAAATATGATTTGCAGCTTGGTTTATCTTCTTGTAAGCGCTCATAAAAACTAATAAAAGTGAATATTTTACTATGTGCATAATTTTGTATATTTTGCATATTTAATATTTGATATTGTAATCAAATGAATTGTTATATATAATATGAAGCAACATTTTAAAATATCAAATTATGTAACTTTTTAAGCGAAAATTTTATGTTATCGTTTTTGTTTTTGAAAAAGTGCCCGTCGGTATACACGAAACATGTATAATTAATGGTATTATTTTTTGCCTTTTTTGTTTTAAGGGATGACTTATAGCATACATAGATAATTTGATTATAATCAAAACTATACTTTAAATGAGTTAAAAATCAGTAATTGCACCATCGATTTTTATACAGCAGTTAGATAACAAACATTGAATGCCATAGATATATTAATATAGGTTCAAAATGACGTTTTCAAATTATTATATTCTCATATTCTAAAAGCAGATCTTGGTACGGGGATAGTAAAAACATTTTAATTAATTTAATTCATTAATTTTAGACTTAAAATATTAAAAACTATGCAATAAAAACGCAAAATTTGCGAAAAAATTTTTCAAATTGGTTTGTGTTTTTATGAGATCAAAATTTCAATCAAATACATTAAAATTATAGTACATTTTAAAAAAGAGTTAGAATTTGAGATTTCATAGTTAAACTAATTTTATTAAAAAATGTTACCGATGTGTAAAAAACTTTTTTATATTTATATTTTACTAAAATGTATATAAGGACAGAAATACACAAAAGATATTGCATTAATTTCATAAAAGCAACAAAGTGCTAATTCGGAATTGTTCATTAATAGAGTGAAATTTTTCATTAAATAAAGTTTGAAAAAGAAAACATCTCGTAAATATTTTTAGAATCTTTAATTAATATTAGTTAGATTCTTTACTATTTCTAAAATTTTAATTTTTATAAAAAGCGATTTTTAGAATCTAAGTGAATGCACTTTCCACTTACTGACATTTTTTGAATTTTCCAAAAAATGTTAATGTTTCAGTCATGTATTATACTTGACTTTTTTAAATATTACATTTAATAAATGTTGTTTTTCGTTTAGAAAACCTTTGTCCAACAGTTTGTGGAGTCAAAGAGGGAGTAATATGCGATGGAGTGAAGACAGATAAATCGAAAATTCATTGCAAGTGTAAAGATACGGCGCTATTATTTGAAGAAGATAGTAAAGAATGCAAAGGTGAGGGGTAAAAACTCTATTTGAGAAAAATAAAACATACGATGATTCACTTAAATTTATATTATTTTATTTTTACATTTATCTATAAAATAAAAAAAATAAGTTGTTTTACAAAAAATCAATATGTGTCCAACATTTTGGATAAAATTTGCTGTTAATAATGTCGACCCTGTACATTGAAATAAAATAATTCTGATTATTAAAGTATAAGTTTATTGCAATGGTATTGATCAAATTAAAATCAGTTTATTACATTAAAATTTTTAATTATAGCCGACATAGAAAGATAAAACACATTTAGAAATAAAACACGCATCCAATACACTCGGAGGTATCGTAAATCTATGTATAAATACACACATACAAAAAATGCCATACAATTTTCATAACTTTATAATTGGTAACAAATAAAAGGTAACAATAATGGCTGTATATTTTTATATCAGCTGCTTAGTATTTTTTTTAAAGTATGGAATACTATAAGCTAAATAATGCCCTTTTTATAGTGCGTTTGAACCATTAATATATTTGATATACACGAACAACAAAATTTTCAGTGAAATACAGACAATTTTATAATCTTATTGATTATTTTGCAGCTAATGGGAAATGATAGAAAAAAGAAAAATAAATATGATTTGCAGCTTGGTTTATCTTCTTGTAAACGCTCATAAAAACTAATAAAAATGAATATTTTACTATGTGCATAATTTTGTATAATTTGCATATTTAATATTTGATATTGTAATGAAATGAATTGTTATATATAATATGAAGCAACATTTTAAAATATCAAATTATGTAACTTTTTAAGCGAAAATTTTATGTTATCGTTTTTGTTTTTGAAAAAGTGCACTTCGGTATACACGAAACATGTATAATTAATGGTATTGATTTTGCCTTTTTTGTTTTAAGGGATGACTTATAGCATACTTAGATAATTTGATTATAATCAAAATTATACTTTAAATGAGTTAAAAATCAGTAATTGCACCATCGATTTTTATACAGCAGTTAGATAACAAACATTGAATGCCATAGATATATTAATATAGGTTCAAAATGACGTTTTCAAATTATTATATTCTCAGATTCTAAAAGCAGATCTTGGTACGAGGATAGTAAAAACATTTTAATTAATTTAAATTCATTAATTTTAGACTTAAAATATTAAAAACTATGCAATAAAAACACAAAATTTGCGAATAAATTTTTAAAATTGGTTTTTGTTTTTATGAGATCAAAATTTCAATCAAATACATTAAAATTATAGTACATTTAAAAAAAGAGTTAGAATTTGAGATTTCATAGTTAAACTAATTTTATTAAAAAATGTTACCGATGTGTAAAAAACTTTTTATATTTATATTTTACTAAAATGTATATAAGGACAGAAATACACAAAAGATATTGCATTAATTTCATAAAAGCAACAAAGTGCTAATTCGGAATTGTTCATTAATAGAGTGAAATTTTTCATTAAATAAAGTTTGAAAAAGAAAACATCTCGTAAATATTTTTAGAATCTTTAATTAATATTAGTTAGATTCTTTACTATTTCTAAAATTTTAATTTTTATAAAAATCGATTTTTAGAATCTAAGTGAATACACTTTCCACTTACTGACATTTTTTGAATATTTTAAAAAATGTTAATGTTTCAGTCATGTATTATACTTGACTTTTTTAAATATTACATTTAATAAATGTTGTTTTTCGTTTAGAAAACCTTTGTCCAACAGTTTGTGGAGTGAATGAGGGAGTAATATGCGATGGAGTGAAGACAGATAAATCGAAAATTCATTGCAAGTGTAAAGATACGGCGCTCTTATTTGAAGAAGATAGTAAAGAATGCAAAGGTGAGGGGTAAAAACTCTATTTGAGAAAAATAAAACATACGATGATTCACTTAAATTTATATTATTTTATTTTTACATTTATCTATAAAATAAAAAAAATAAGTTGTTTTACAAAAAATCAATATGTGTCCAACATTTTGGATAAAATTTGCTGTTAATAATGTCGACCCTGTACATTGAAATAAAATAATTCTGATTATTAAAGTATAAGTTTATTGCAATGGTATTGATCAAATTAAAGTCAGTTTATTACATTAAAATTTTTAATTATAGCCGTCATAGAAAGATAAAACACATTTAGAAATAAAACACGCATCCAATACACTCGGAGGTAACGTAAATCTATGTATAAATACACACATACAAAAAATGCCATACAATTTTCATAACTTTATAATTGGTAACAAATAAAAGGTAACAATAATGGCTGTATATTTTTATATCAGCTGCTTAGTATTTTTTTAAAGTATGGAATACTATAAGCTAAATAATGCCCTTTTTATAGTGCGTTTGAACCATTAATATATTTGATATACACGAACAACAAAATTTTCAGTGAAATACAGACAATTTTATAATCTTATTGATTATTTTGAAGCTAATGGGAAATGATAGAAAAAAGAAAAATAAATATGATTTGCAGCTTGGTTTATCTTCTTGTAAGCGCTCATAAAATCTAATAAAAGTGAATATTTTACTATGTGCATAATTTTGTATATTTTGCATATTTAATATTTGATATTGTAATCAAATGAATTGTTATATATAATATGAAGGAACATTTAAAATATCAAATTATGTAACTTTTTAAGCGAAAATTTTATGTTATCGTTTTTGTTTTTGAAAAAGTGCCCGTCGGTATACACGAAACATGTATAATTAATGGTATTGTTTTTTGCCTTTTTTGTTTTAAGGGATGACTTATAGCATACATAGATAATTTGATTATAATCAAAATTATACTTTAAATGAGTTAAAAATCAGTAATTGCACCATCGATTTTTATACAGCAGTTAGATAACAAACATTGAATGCCATAGATATATTAATATAGGTTCAAAATGACGTTTTCAAATTATTATATTCTAATATTCTAAAAGCAGATCTCTGTACGGGGATAGTAAAAACATTTTAATTAATTTAAATTCATTAGATTTAGACTTAAAATATTAAAAACTATGCAATAAAAACACAAAATTTGCGAATAAATTTTTCAAATTGGTTTATAATTTTATGAGATCAAAATTTCAATCAAATACATTAAAATTATAGTACATTTTAAAAAAGAGTTAGAATTTGAGATTTCATAGTTAAACTAATTTTATTAAAAAATGTTACCGATGTGTAAAAAACTTTTTTATATTTATATTTTACTAAAATGTATATAAGGACAGAAATACACAAAAGATATTGCATTAATTTCATTAAAGCAACAAAGTGCTAATTCGGAATTGTTCATTAATAGAGTGAAATTTTTCATTAAATAAAGTTTGAAAAAGAAAACATCTCGTAAATATTTTTAGAATCTTTAATTAATATTAGTTAGATTCTTTACTATTTCTAAAATTTTAATTTTTATAAAAATCGATTTTTAGAATCTAAGTGAATACACTTTCCACTTACTGACATTTTTTGAATTTTTTAAAAAATGTTAATGTTTCAGTCATGTATTATACTTGACTTTTTTAAATATTACATTTAATAAATGTTGTTTTTCGTTTAGAAAACCTTTGTCCAACAGTTTGTGGAGTCAATGAGGGAGTAATATGCGATGGGGTGAAGACAGATAAATCGAAAATTCATTGCAAGTGTAAAGATACGGCGCTATTATTTGAAGAAGATAGTAAAGAATGCAAAGGTGAGGGGTAAAAACTGTATTTGAGAAAAATAAAACATACGATGATTCATTTAAATTTATATTATTTTAATTTTACATTTATCTATAAAATAAAAAAAATAAGTTGTTTTACAAAAATCAATATGTGTCCAACATTTTGGATAAAATTTGCTGTTAATAATGTCGACCCTGTACATTGAAATAAAATAATTCTGATTATTAAAGTATAAGTTTATTGCAATGGTATTGATCAAATTAAAGTCAGTTTATTACATTAAAATTTTTAATTATAGCCGTCATAGAAAGATAAAACACATTTAGAAATAAAACACGCATCCAATACACTCGGAGGTAACGTAAATCTATGTATAAATACACACATACAAAAAATGCCATACAATTTTCATAACTTTATAATTGGTAACAAATAAAAGGTAACAATAATGGCTGTATATTTTTATATCAGCTGCTTAGTATTTTTTTTAAAGTATGGAATACTATAAGCTAAATAATGCCCTTTTTATAGTGCGTTTGAATCATTAATATATTTGATATACACGAACAACAAAATTTTCAGTGAAATACAGACAATTTTATAATCTTATTGATTATTTTGAAGCTAATGGGAAATGATAGAAAAAAGAAAAATAAATATGATTTGCAGCTTGGTTTATCTTCTTGTAAGCGCTCATAAAAACTAATAAGAGTGAATATTTTACTATGTGCAGAATTTTGTATATTTTGCATATTGAATATTTGATATTGTAATCAAATGAATTGTTATATATAATATGAAGCAACATTTTAAAATATCAAATTATGTAACTTTTTAAGCGAAAATTTTATGTTATCGTTTTTGTTTTTGAAAAAGTGTCCGTCCGTATACACGAAACATGTATAATTAATGGTATTGTTTTTTGCCTTTTTTGTTTTAAGGGATCATTTATAGCATACATAGATAATTTGATTATAATCAAAACTATACTTTAAATGAGTTAAAAATCAGTAATTGCACCATCGATTTTTATACAGCAGTTAGATAACAAACATTGAATGCCATAGATATATTAATATAGGTTCAAAATGACGTTTTCAAATTATTATATTCTCATATTCTAAAAGCAGATCTTGGTACGGGGATAGTAAAAACATTTTTATTAATTTAAATTCATTAATTTTAGACTTAAAATATTAAAAACTATGCAATAAAAACGCAAAATTTGCGAAAAAATTTTTCAAATTGGTTTCTGTTTTTATTAGATCAAAATTTCAATCAAATACATTAAAATTATAGTACATTTTAAAAAAGAGTTAGAATTTGAGATTTTATAGTTAAACTAATTTTATTAAAAAATGTTACAGATGTGTAAAAAACTTTTTTATATTTATATTTTACTAAAATGTATATAAGGACAGAAATACACAAAAAATATTGCATTAATTTCAAAAAAGCAACAAAGTGCTAATTCGGAATTGTTCATTAATAGAGTGAAATTTTTCATTAAATAAAGTTTGAAAAAGAAAACATCTCGTAAATATTTTTAGAATCTTTAATTAATATTAGTTAGATTCTTTACTATTTCTAAAATTTTAATTTTTATAAAAATCGATTTTTAGAATCTAAGTGAATGCACTTTCCACTTACTGACATTTTTTGAATTTTTTAAAAAATATTATTGTTTCAGTCATGCATTATACTTGACTTTTTTAAATATTACATTTAATAAATGTTGTTTTTCGTTTAGAAAACCTTTGTCCAACAGTTTGTGGAGTCAATGAGGGAGTAATATGCGATGGAGTGAAGACAGATAAATCGAAAATTCATTGCAAGTGCAAAGATACGGCGCTGTTATTTGAAGAAGATAGTAAAGAATGCAAAGGTGAGGGGTAAAAACTCTATTTGAGAAAAATAAAACATACGATGATTCACTTAAATTTATATTATTTTATTTTTACATTTATCTATAAAATAAAAAAAATAAGTTGTTTTACAAAAAATCAATATGTGTCCAACATTTTGGATAAAATTTGCTGTTAATAATGTCGACCCTGTACATTGAAATAAAATAATTCTGATTATTAAAGTATAAGTTTATTGCAATGGTATTGATCAAATTAAAGTCAGTTTATTACATTAAAATTTTTAATTATAGCCGACATAGAAAGATAAAACACATTTAGAAATAAAACACGCATCCAATACACTCGGAGGTATCGTAAATCTATGTATAAATACACACATACAAAAAATGCCATACAATTTTCATAACTTTATAATTGGTAACAAATAAAAGGTAACAATAATGGCTGTATATTTTTATATCAGCTGCTTAGTATTTTTTTTAAAGTATGGAATACTATAAGCTAAATAATGCCCTTTTTATAGTGCGTTTGAACCATTAATATATTTGATATACACGAACAACAAAATATTCCGTGAAATACAGACAATTTTATAATCTTACTGATTATTTTGAAGCTAATGGGAAATGATAGAAAAAAGAAAAATAAATATGATTTGCAGCTTGGTTTATCTTCTTGTAAGCGCTCATAAAAACTAATAAAAGTGAATATTTTACTATGTGCATAATTTTGTATATTTTGCATATTTAATATTTGATATTGTAATCAAATGAATTGTTATATATAATATGAAGCAACATTTTAAAATATCAAATTATGTAACTTTTTAAGCGAAAATTTTATGTTATCGTTTTTGTTTTTGAAAAAGTGCCCGTCGGTATACACGAAACATGTATAATTAATGGTATTATTTTTTGCCTTTTTTGTTTTAAGGGATGACTTATAGCATACATAGATAATTTGATTATAATCAAAACTATACTTTAAATGAGTTAAAAATCAGTAATTGCACCATCGATTTTTATACAGCAGTTAGATAACAAACATTGAATGCCATAGATATATTAATATAGGTTCAAAATGACGTTTTCAAATTATTATATTCTCATATTCTAAAAGCAGATCTTGGTACGGGGATAGTAAAAACATTTTAATTAATTTAATTCATTAATTTTAGACTTAAAATATTAAAAACTATGCAATAAAAACGCAAAATTTGCGAAAAAATTTTTCAAATTGGTTTGTGTTTTTATGAGATCAAAATTTCAATCAAATACATTAAAATTATAGTACATTTTAAAAAAGAGTTAGAATTTGAGATTTCATAGTTAAACTAATTTTATTAAAAAATGTTACCGATGTGTAAAAAACTTTTTTATATTTATATTTTACTAAAATGTATATAAGGAGAGAAATACACAAAAGATATTGCATTAATTTCATAAAAGCAACAAAGTGCTAATTCGGAATTGTTCATTAATAGAGTGAAATTTTTCATTAAATAAAGTTTGAAAAAGAAAACATCTCGTAAATATTTTTAGAATCTTTAATTAATATTAGTTAGATTCTTTACTATTTCTAAAATTTTAATTTTTATAAAAAGCGATTTTTAGAATCTAAGTGAATGCACTTTCCACTTACTGACATTTTTTGAATTTTCCAAAAAATGTTAATGTTTCAGTCATGTATTATACTTGACTTTTTTAAATATTACATTTAATAAATGTTGTTTTTCGTTTAGAAAACCTTTGTCCAACAGTTTGTGGAGTCAAAGAGGGAGTAATATGCGATGGAGTGAAGACAGATAAATCGAAAATTCATTGCAAGTGTAAAGATACGGCGCTATTATTTGAAGAAGATAGTAAAGAATGCAAAGGTGAGGGGTAAAAACTCTATTTGAGAAAAATAAAACATACGATGATTCACTTAAATTTATATTATTTTATTTTTACATTTATCTATAAAATAAAAAAAATAAGTTGTTTTACAAAAAATCAATATGTGTCCAACATTTTGGATAAAATTTGCTGTTAATAATGTCGACCCTGTACATTGAAATAAAATAATTCTGATTATTAAAGTATAAGTTTATTGCAATGGTATTGATCAAATTAAAATCAGTTTATTACATTAAAATTTTTAATTATAGCCGACATAGAAAGATAAAACACATTTAGAAATAAAACACGCATCCAATACACTCGGAGGTATCGTAAATCTATGTATAAATACACACATACAAAAAATGCCATACAATTTTCATAACTTTATAATTGGTAACAAATAAAAGGTAACAATAATGGCTGTATATTTTTATATCAGCTGCTTAGTATTTTTTTTAAAGTATGGAATACTATAAGCTAAATAATGCCCTTTTTATAGTGCGTTTGAACCATTAATATATTTGATATACACGAACAACAAAATTTTCAGTGAAATACAGACAATTTTATA
The DNA here is from genome assembly GCA_964019185.1 of Maratus speculifer. NCBI lineage: Eukaryota > Metazoa > Arthropoda > Arachnida > Araneae > Salticidae > Maratus > Maratus speculifer. Next base: position 83,165,727 of record OZ025302.1, on the reverse strand, counting down.
ATCTTATTGATTATTTTGAAGCTAATGGGAAATGATAGAAAAAAGAAAAATAAATATGATTTGCAGCTTGGTTTATCTTCTTGTAAGCGCTCATAAAAACTAATAAGAGTGAATATTTTACTATGTGCAGAATTTTGTATATTTTGCATATTGAATATTTGATATTGTAATCAAATGAATTGTTATATATAATATGAAGCAACATTTTAAAATATCAAATTATGTAACTTTTTAAGCGAAAATTTTATGTTATCGTTTTTGTTTTTGAAAAAGTGTCCGTCCGTATACACGAAACATGTATAATTAATGGTATTGTTTTTTGCCTTTTTTGTTTTAAGGGATCATTTATAGCATACATAGATAATTTGATTATAATCAAAACTATACTTTAAATGAGTTAAAAATCAGTAATTGCACCATCGATTTTTATACAGCAGTTAGATAACAAACATTGAATGCCATAGATATATTAATATAGGTTCAAAATGACGTTTTCAAATTATTATATTCTCATATTCTAAAAGCAGATCTTGGTACGGGGATAGTAAAAACATTTTTATTAATTTAAATTCATTAATTTTAGACTTAAAATGTTAAAAACTGTGCAATAAAAACACAAAATTTGCGAATAAATTTTTCAAATTGGTTTCTGTTTTTATGAGATCAAAATTTCAATCAAATACATTAAAATTATAGTACATTTTAAAAAAGAGTTAGAATTTGAGATCTCATAGTTAAACTAATTTTTTTAAAAAATGTTACCGATGTGTAAAAAACTTTTTTATATTTATAATTTACTAAAATGTATATAAGGACAGAAATGCACAAAAGATATTGCATTAATTTCATAAAAGCAACAAAGTGCTAATTCGGAATTGTTCATTAATAGAGTGAAATTTTTCATTAAACAAAGTTTGAAAAAGAAAACATCTCGTAAATATTTTTAGAATCTTTAATTAATATTAGTTAGATTCTTTACTATTTCTAAAATTTTAATTTTTATAAAAATCGATTTTTAGAATCTAAGTGAATACACTTTCCACTTACTGACATTTTTTGAATATTTTAAAAAATGTTAATGTTTCAGTCATGTATTATACTTGACTTTTTTAAATATTACATTTAATAAATGTTGTTTTTCGTTTAGAAAACCTTTGTCCAACAGTTTGTGGAGTGAATGAGGGAGTAATATGCGATGGAGTGAAGACAGATAAATCGAAAATTCATTGCAAGTGTAAAGATACGGCGCTCTTATTTGAAGAAGATAGTAAAGAATGCAAAGGTGAGGGGTAAAAACTCTATTTGAGAAAAATAAAACATACGATGATTCACTTAAATTTATATTATTTTATTTTTACATTTATCTATAAAATAAAAAAAATAAGTTGTTTTACAAAAAATCAATATGTGTCCAACATTTTGGATAAAATTTGCTGTTAATAATGTCGACCCTGTACATTGAAATAAAATAATTCTGATTATTAAAGTATAAGTTTATTGCAATGGTATTGATCAAATTAAAGTCAGTTTATTACATTAAAATTTTTAATTATAGCCGTCATAGAAAGATAAAACACATTTAGAAATAAAACACGCATCCAATACACTCGGAGGTAACGTAAATCTATGTATAAATACACACATACAAAAAATGCCATACAATTTTCATAACTTTATAATTGGTAACAAATAAAAGGTAACAATAATGGCTGTATATTTTTATATCAGCTGCTTAGTATTTTTTTAAAGTATGGAATACTATAAGCTAAATAATGCCCTTTTTATAGTGCGTTTGAACCATTAATATATTTGATATACACGAACAACAAAATTTTCAGTGAAATACAGACAATTTTATAATCTTATTGATTATTTTGAAGCTAATGGGAAATGATAGAAAAAAGAAAAATAAATATGATTTGCAGCTTGGTTTATCTTCTTGTAAGCGCTCATAAAATCTAATAAAAGTGAATATTTTACTATGTGCATAATTTTGTATATTTTGCATATTTAATATTTGATATTGTAATCAAATGAATTGTTATATATAATATGAAGGAACATTTAAAATATCAAATTATGTAACTTTTTAAGCGAAAATTTTATGTTATCGTTTTTGTTTTTGAAAAAGTGCCCGTCGGTATACACGAAACATGTATAATTAATGGTATTGTTTTTTGCCTTTTTTGTTTTAAGGGATGACTTATAGCATACATAGATAATTTGATTATAATCAAAATTATACTTTAAATGAGTTAAAAATCAGTAATTGCACCATCGATTTTTATACAGCAGTTAGATAACAAACATTGAATGCCATAGATATATTAATATAGGTTCAAAATGACGTTTTCAAATTATTATATTCTAATATTCTAAAAGCAGATCTCTGTACGGGGATAGTAAAAACATTTTAATTAATTTAAATTCATTAGATTTAGACTTAAAATATTAAAAACTATGCAATAAAAACACAAAATTTGCGAATAAATTTTTCAAATTGGTTTATAATTTTATGAGATCAAAATTTCAATCAAATACATTAAAATTATAGTACATTTTAAAAAAGAGTTAGAATTTGAGATTTCATAGTTAAACTAATTTTATTAAAAAATGTTACCGATGTGTAAAAAACTTTTTTATATTTATATTTTACTAAAATGTATATAAGGACAGAAATACACAAAAGATATTGCATTAATTTCATTAAAGCAACAAAGTGCTAATTCGGAATTGTTCATTAATAGAGTGAAATTTTTCATTAAATAAAGTTTGAAAAAGAAAACATCTCGTAAATATTTTTAGAATCTTTAATTAATATTAGTTAGATTCTTTACTATTTCTAAAATTTTAATTTTTATAAAAATCGATTTTTAGAATCTAAGTGAATACACTTTCCACTTACTGACATTTTTTGAATTTTTTAAAAAATGTTAATGTTTCAGTCATGTATTATACTTGACTTTTTTAAATATTACATTTAATAAATGTTGTTTTTCGTTTAGAAAACCTTTGTCCAACAGTTTGTGGAGTCAATGAGGGAGTAATATGCGATGGAGTGAAGACAGATAAATCGAAAATTCATTGCAAGTGTAAAGATACGGCGCTATTATTTGAAGAAGATAGTAAAGAATGCAAAGGTGAGGGGTAAAAACTGTATTTGAGAAAAATAAAACATACGATGATTCATTTAAATTTATATTATTTTAATTTTACATTTATCTATAAAATAAAAAAAATAAGTTGTTTTACAAAAATCAATATGTGTCCAACATTTTGGATAAAATTTGCTGTTAATAATGTCGACCCTGTACATTGAAATAAAATAATTCTGATTATTAAAGTATAAGTTTATTGCAATGGTATTGATCAAATTAAAGTCAGTTTATTACATTAAAATTTTTAATTATAGCCGTCATAGAAAGATAAAACACATTTAGAAATAAAACACGCATCCAATACACTCGGAGGTAACGTAAATCTATGTATAAATACACACATACAAAAAATGCCATACAATTTTCATAACTTTATAATTGGTAACAAATAAAAGGTAACAATAATGGCTGTATATTTTTATATCAGCTGCTTAGTATTTTTTTTAAAGTATGGAATACTATAAGCTAAATAATGCCCTTTTTATAGTGCGTTTGAATCATTAATATATTTGATATACACGAACAACAAAATTTTCAGTGAAATACAGACAATTTTATAATCTTATTGATTATTTTGAAGCTAATGGGAAATGATAGAAAAAAGAAAAATAAATATGATTTGCAGCTTGGTTTATCTTCTTGTAAGCGCTCATAAAAACTAATAAGAGTGAATATTTTACTATGTGCAGAATTTTGTATATTTTGCATATTGAATATTTGATATTGTAATCAAATGAATTGTTATATATAATATGAAGCAACATTTTAAAATATCAAATTATGTAACTTTTTAAGCGAAAATTTTATGTTATCGTTTTTGTTTTTGAAAAAGTGTCCGTCCGTATACACGAAACATGTATAATTAATGGTATTGTTTTTTGCCTTTTTTGTTTTAAGGGATCATTTATAGCATACATAGATAATTTGATTATAATCAAAACTATACTTTAAATGAGTTAAAAATCAGTAATTGCACCATCGATTTTTATACAGCAGTTAGATAACAAACATTGAATGCCATAGATATATTAATATAGGTTCAAAATGACGTTTTCAAATTATTATATTCTCATATTCTAAAAGCAGATCTTGGTACGGGGATAGTAAAAACATTTTTATTAATTTAAATTCATTAATTTTAGACTTAAAATGTTAAAAACTGTGCAATAAAAACACAAAATTTGCGAATAAATTTTTCAAATTGGTTTCTGTTTTTATGAGATCAAAATTTCAATCAAATACATTAAAATTATAGTACATTTTAAAAAAGAGTTAGAATTTGAGATCTCATAGTTAAACTAATTTTTTTTAAAAATGTTACCGATGTGTAAAAAACTTTTTTATATTTATAATTTACTAAAATGTATATAAGGACAGAAATGCACAAAAGATATTGCATTAATTTCATAAAAGCAACAAAGTGCTAATTCGGAATTGTTCATTAATAGAGTGAAATTTTTCATTAAATAAAGTTTGAAAAAGAAAACATCTCGTAAATATTTTTAGAATATTTAATTAATATTAGTTAGATTCTTTACTATTTCTAAAATTTTAATTTTTATAAAAATCGATTTTTAGAATCTAAGTGAATGCACTTTCCACTTACTGACAGTTTTTGAATTTTTTAAAAAAAATTAATGTTACAGTCAAGTATTATACTTGACAATTTTAAATATTACATTTAATAATTGTTGTTTTTCGTTTAGAAAACCTTTGTCCAACAGTTTGTGGAGTCAATGAGGGAGTAATATGCGATGGAGTGCAGACAGATAAATCGAAAATTTATTGCAAGTGTAAAGATACGGCGCTATTATTTGAAGAAGATAGTAAAGAATGCAAAGGTGAGGGGTAAAAACTCTATTTGAGAGAAAAAAAAACATACGATGTTTCTTTTAAATTTCTATTATTTTAATTTTACATTTATCTGTAAAATAAAAAAAAAAAAAGTTTTTTTACAAAAATCAATATGTGTCCAACATTTTGGATAAAATTTGCTGTTAATAATGTCGACCCTGTACATTGAAATAAAATAATTCTGATTATTAAAGTATAAGTTTATTGCAATGGTATTGATCAAATTAAAGTCAGTTTATTACATTAAAATTTTTAATTATAGCCGACATAGAAAGATAAAACACATTTAGAAATAATACACGCATCCAATACACTCGGAGGTAACGTAAATCTATGTGTAAATACACACAAAAAAATGCCATAAAATTTTCAAAACTTTATAATTGGTAACAAATAAAAGGTAACAATAATGGCTATATAGGTTTATGTTAGTTTTTTAGTAGTTTGAATGTATGGAATATTATAAGCTAAATAATGCCCTTTTCATAGTGTTGTTGAACCATTAATATTTTTTATATACACGAACAACAAAATTTTCCGTGAAATACAGACAATTTTATTATCATATTGATTATTTTGAAGGTAATGGGAAATGATAGAAAAAAGAAAATAAATATGATTTGCAGCTTGGTTTATCTTCTTGTAAGCGCTCATAAAAACTAATAAGAGTGAATATTTTACTATGTGCAGAATTTTGTATATTTTGCATATTGAATATTTGATATTGTAATCAAATGAATTGTTATATATAATATGAAGCAACATTTTAAAATATCAAATTATGTAACTTTTTAAGCGAAAATTTTATGTTATCGTTTTTGTTTTTGAAAAAGTGCCCGTCGGTATACACGAAACATGTATAATTAATGGTATTATTTTTTGCCTTTTTTGTTTTAAGGGATGACTTATAGCATACATAGATAATTTGATTATAATCAAAACTATACTTTAAATGAGTTAAAAATCAGTAAGTGCACCATCGATTTTTATACAGCAGTTAGATAACAAACATTGAATGCCATAGATATATTAATATAGGTTCAAAATGACGTTTTCAAATTATTATATTCTCATATTCTAAAAGCAGATCTTGGTACGGGGATAGTAAAAACATTTTATTTAATTTAATTCATTAATTTTAGACTTAAAATAATAAAAACTATGCAATAAAAACGCAAAATTTGCGAAAAAATTTTTCAAATTGGTTTCTGTTTTTATGAGATCAAAATTTCAATCAAATACATTAAAATTATAGTACATTTTAAAAAAGAGTTAGAATTTGAGATTTCATAGTTAAACTAATTTTATTAAAAAATGTTGCCGATGTGTAAAAAACTTTTTTATATTTATATTTTACTAAAATGTATATAAGGACAGAAATACACAAAAGATATTGCATTAATTTCAAAAAAGCAACAAAGTGCTAATTCGGAATTGTTCATTAATAGAGTGAAATTTTTCATTAAATAAAGTTTGAAAAAGAAAACATCTCGTAAATATTTTTAGAATCTTTAATTAATATTAGTTAGATTCTTTACTATTTCTAAAATTTTAATTTTTATAAAAATCGATTTTTAGAATCTAAGTGAATGCACTTTCCACTTACTGACATTTTTTGAATTTTTTAAAAAATGTTAATGTTTCAGTCATGCATTATACTTGACTTTTTTAAATATTACATTTAATAAATGTTGTTTTTCGTTTAGAAAACCTTTGTCCAACAGTTTGTGGAGTCAATGAGGTAGTAATATGCGATGGAGTGAAGACAGATAAATCGAAAATTCATTGCAAGTGCAAAGAAACGGCGCTGTTATTTGAAGAAGATAGTAAAGAATGCAAAGGTGAGGGGTAAAAACTCTATTTGAGAAAAATAAAACATACGATGATTCACTTAAATTTATATTATTTTATTTTTACATTTATCTATAAAATAAAAAAAATAAGTTGTTTTACAAAAAATCAATATGTGTCCAACATTTTGGATAAAATTTGCTGTTAATAATGTCGACCCTGTACATTGAAATAAAATAATTCTGATTATTAAAGTATAAGTTTATTGCAATGGTATTGATCAAATTAAAGTCAGTTTATTACATTAAAATTTTTAATTATAGCCGTCATAGAAAGATAAAACACATTTAGAAATAAAACACTCATCCAATACACTCGGAGGTAACGTAAATCTATGTATAAATACACACATACAAAAAATGCCATACAATTTTCATAACTTTATAATTGGTAACAAATAAAAGGTAACAATAATGGCTGTATATTTTTATATCAGCTGCTTAGTATTTTTTTTAAAGTATGGAATATTATAAGCTAAATAATGCCCTTTTTATAGTGCGTTTGAACCATTAATATATTTGATATACACGAACAACAAAATTTTCAGTGAAATACAGACAATTTTATAATCTTATTGATTATTTTGAAGCTAATGGGAAATGATAGAAAAAAGAAAAATAAATATGATTTGCAGCTTGGTTTATCTTCTTGTAAGCGCTCATAAAAACTAATAAAAGTGAATATTTTACTATGTGCATAATTTTGTATATTTTGCATATTTAATATTTGATATTGTAATCAAATGAATTGTTATATATAATATGAAGCAACATTTTAAAATATCAAATTATGTAACTTTTTAAGCGAAAATTTTATGTTATCGTTTTTGTTTTTGAAAAAGTGCCCGTCGGTATACACGAAACATGTATAATTAATGGTATTGTTTTTTCCTTTTTTGTTTTAAGGGATGACTTATACATAGATAATTTGATTAGAATCATAATTATACTTTAAATGAGTTAAAAATCAGTAATTGCACCATCGATTTTTATACAGCAGTTAGATAACAAACATTGAATGCCATAGATATATTAATATAGGTTCAAAATGACGTTTTCAAATTATTATATTCTAATATTCTAAAAGCAGATCTTGGTACGGGGATAGTAAAAACATTTTAATTAGTTTAAATTCATTAATTTTAGACTTAAAATATTAAAAACTATGCAATAAAAACACAAAATTTGCGAATAAATTTTTCAAATTGGTTTCTAATTTTATGAGATCAAAATTTCAATCAAATACATTAAAATTATAGTACATTTTAAAAAAGAGTTAGAATTTGAGATTTCATTGTTAAACTAATTTTATTAAAAAATGTTACCGATGTGTAAAAAACTTTTTTATATTTATATTTTACTAAAATGTATATAAGGACAGAAATACACAAAAGATATTGCATTAATTTCATAAAAGCAACAAAGTGCTAATTCCGGAATGTGCATAATTTTGTATATATTGCATATTGAATATTTGATATTGTAATCAAATGAATTGTTATATATAATATGAAGCAGCATTTTTAAATATCAAATTATGTAACTTTTTAAGCGAAAATTTTTTGTTATCGTTTTTGTTTTTGAAAAAGTGTCCGTCAGTATACACGAAACATGTATAATTAATGGTATTGTTTTTTTCCTTTTTTGTTTTAAGGGATGACTTATACATAGATAATTTGATTAGAATCATAATTATACTTTAAATGAGTTAAAAATCAGTAATTGCACCATCGATTTTTATACAGCAGTTAGATAACAAACATTGAATGCCATAGATATATTAATATAGGTTCAAAATGACGTTTTCAAATTATTATATTCTAATATTCTAAAAGCAGATCTTGGTACGGGGATAGTAAAAACATTTTAATTAGTTTAAATTCATTAATTTTAGACTTAAAATATTAAAAACTATGCAATAAAAACACAAAATTTGCGAATAAATTTTTCAAATTGGTTTCTAATTTTATGAGATCAAAATTTCAATCAAATACATTAAAATTATAGTACATTTTAAAAAAGAGTTAGAATTTGAGATTTCATAGTTAAACTAATTTTATTAAAAAATGTTACCGATGTGTAAAAAACTTTTTTATATTTATATTTTACTAAAATGTATATAAGGACAGAAATACACAAAAGATATTGCATTAATTTCATAAAAGCAACAAAGTGCTAATTCCGGAATGTGCATAATTTTGTATATATTGCATATTGAATATTTGATATTGTAATCAAATGAATTGTTATATATAATATGAAGCAGCATTTTTAAATATCAAATTATGTAACTTTTTAAGCGAAAATTTTTTGTTATCGTTTTTGTTTTTGAAAAAGTGTCCGTCAGTATACACGAAACATGTATAATTAATGGTATTGTTTTTTGCCTTTTTTGTTTTAAGGGGTCATTTATAACATACATAGATAATTTGATTATAATCAAAATTATACTTTAAATGAGTTAAAAATCAGTAATTGTACTATCAAATTTTATACAGCAGTTAGATAACAATTATTGAATGCCATAGATATATTAATCCCCTTACTGCCCAGCCAAAGGGTAATATTGTAATGTTGTTTTCTCTTTAATTTATTAAAAATATTTAAAAAAAAGATGTTTTTTCCAACCTGATACAAAATATGTTATTAGTATCGGTGTATAATCTTTGATAGCGTCAATCCTAACTTAATTTTTCAGAATTGGGTTTTATTTGCGGAATTATACTAATTTAAATATTATTTATGTTGCAGTGAAACCTACTGCTTAGTGTGTGAAAAAATCATCCGGCAGCAGTCAGGAGGTTAATATAGGTTCAAAATGACGTTTTCAAATTATTATATTCTCAGATTCTAAAAGCAGATCTAGGTACGGGGATAGTAAATATATTTTAATTAATTTAAATTCATTAATTTTAGACTTAAAATATTAAAAACTATGCAATGAAAACACAAAATTTCGAATAAATTTTTCAAATTGGTTTCTGTTTTTATGAGATCAAAATTTCAATCAAATACATTAAAATTATAGTACATTTTAAAAAAGAGTTAGAATGTGAGATTTCACAGTTAAACTAATTTTATTAAAAAATGTTACCGATGTGTAAAAAACTTTTTTATATTTATAATTTACTACAATGTATATAAGGACAGAAATACACAAAAGATATTGCATTAATTTCATAAAAGCAACAAAGTGCTAATTCCGGAATTGTTCATTAATAGAGTGAAATTTTTCATTAAATAAAGTTTGAAAAGGAAAACATCTCGTAAATATTTTTAGAATCTTTAATTAATATTAGTTAGATTCTTTACTATTTCTAAAATTTTAATTTTTATAAAAATCGATTTTCAGAATCTAAGTGAATACACTTTCCACTTACTGACATTTTTTGAATTTTTTTAAAAAAATTAATGTTACAGTCATGTATTATACTTGACAATTTTAAATATTACATTTAATAATTGTTGTTTTTCGTTTAGAAAACCTTTGTCCAACAGTTTGTGGAGTCAATGAGGGAGTAATATGCGATGGAGTGAAGACAGATAAATCGAAAATTCATTGCAAGTGTAAAGATACGGCGCTATTATTTGAAGAAGATAGTAAAGAATGCAAAGGTGAGGGGTAAAAACTCTATTTGAGAAAAAAAAAACATACGATATTTCATTTAAATTTCTATTATTTTAATTTTACTTTTATCTGTAAAAAAAAAAAAAAAAAAAAAAAAAAAAAAAAATTAATTTTCCAAAAATCAAAATGTGTCCAACATTTTGGATAAAATTTGCTGTTAATAATGTCGACCCTGTACATTGAAATAAAATAATTCTGATTATTAAAGTTAAGTTTATTGCAATGGTATTGATCGAATTAAAGTCACTTTATTACATTAAAATTTTTAATTATAGCTGAAATAGAAAGATAAAACAACTGCTTATTCTGCTACAACTGCTTATTCATATTATGGATGTCTATTGTGTCACTCCCCCATTTGCCCCCCCCCCAGGAGGGGTACATTTTTAATTTCTTTCCAACACCAGTCGTGTGACACATCATTTGAATGTTCTGCAACTGCTTATTCATATAATGGGGTATTGGCGAACCTAGCAAGCAGGGGTAGCCTACAACTCTGAATCGCAAAGCGATAACGCGGGGGGTTGGCGAGCGTAGCGAGCAGGGTGGCAGAGCCCCCCTAGTATTGTAAAAAAAATTCTGATTACTAAAACAGAAGTTTATTGCACTAGTATTAGTAAAATTAAAGTTAGTTTTTAAAAGTAAATTTTTTATAAGCTCAAATTAAACTTTTTCAAGCTTATCAAAAATTATTAAATGTAAATATTTTACAATGTGCATATTTTTGCATATTGAATATTTGAAATTGTAATCAAAATTATAATTTAAATGAGTAATTACATAATCAATTTTTATACAACAGTTAAATTACAAACTTTGAATGCCATAGCAATATTAATTACATAAGGTTAAAAATGACATTTTAAAATTATTATTTTCCCAGCTTCTGAAAAACTTAGCTTGCTATGTGGAAAGTTAAAATAAAATATTCAATTTTAAATTCATGAATGGTAGACATAAAATATTAAAATCTATGTAGTAAAAACATAATTTTTTTTACTATATTTTTCAAATTTAATTTCTATTTTTATGAGATGTCATTTTCAATGGAATACATTAAAATTTACAGCAGATTCAATTACTTCTCAAGGTTCAATTACTTTTTATTAATAAATGATACAAATGTGTAATAATTTTTTTTTTTATATTTATAACTTCCTACAATGAAAATACAGAAATACGCTAAAGATACTGCATTAAATTTAACAAAAGCATCAATGTGGTACTTTTACAATTGTTCATTATTAAAGATAAAATTTTTCATTAAATCAAGTTCGTAGAAGATAATATCTCTTTAATTCTTTTAGAATATACAATTAAGTGTTATTAAGATTATTTACAATTTCTAACATTAGGAGGCATTTATAATAATCGATTTTTAGAATATAAATGAATGCACTTTTCACTTACTGACAGTCCTGGAATTTAAAAAAAATTATTTCAGTCATGTATTATACTTGTTTTTAAATATTAAATTTAATAAATGTTATTTTCCGTTTAGAAAACCTTTGTTCAACAGTTTGTGGAGTCAAAGATGGAGTAATATGCGCTGGAGTGAAGACAGATGCATCGAAAATCCAATGCAAGTGTGAAAATACAGCGCTAATATTTGAAGAATATAGTAAAGAATGCAAAGGTGAGGGATAAATCTGTATTTGAGTAAACATATGATGATTCTTTTAAATTTACATTATTTGAATATTAGATTTATCGATAAAATAAAGAAGGAAAGGTTGTTTTACAAAAAAATTTGCATTCACATTTATGGATAAAATCTTATTCAGTCAATAATCTCTACCATCTGCATAGTAAAAAAAATAATTATGAGTAATGAAGTATAAGTTTATTGCAATAGCGCTGAACGAATTCAAGTCAGTTTATTACAGCAATTTTTTTAAATAATAGGTGAAATAGAAAGATAAAACACATCTAGAAATAAAACACGGAAGATAATGTAATCGGAGGTCTATGTACAAATACACACATACAAATACATATATATCCATAAAATTTTATAATTCTATAATTTGCAACAAATAAAAGATAACAATAATGTCTATATATTTTTATATCAGCTTCATTGTACAGGGTGGTCATAAAAAAACTTTGCCGATATACGGAGCTCTAGCGGTCAGTCCGCTCAACCGATCGAAATGAAATTTCAGATATAGTTATTCAGAGGTATGAGCTCGAGATTCTGTGAGAGACAACAAAATGGCACTCACGGTTACGGTTATAGTTACAGAAACTCGAAAATTTCCAATGGCAACACCCATTTTTTTTCATCGCAAAATGCTCAGTGCATGCGAAAACCCTAAAGAGCGTTGAAACCGTACGTGTATCGCAAGAAACGGACAGGTTATGCACGCACAAAAAACCATTCTGGGAATCCTTCCCCCCATAGAAAAAACTCGATTGGGACGCAAGGAGGGAATTTGCATATGACACAGACTCAGTACACTAATCTCTGATTACAATACAGATCGGAAAAACTATAACTTTTATTTTGATTACACATTTTCCACATGGGTGCCGTAATTCCCTGTGATGGTGACGGCACCCATGTGAAAAATGTGTAATCAAAATAAAAGTTTTAGTTTCTCCGATCTGTATTGTAATCAGAGATTAGTGTACTGACTCTGTGTCATGTGCAAATTACCTCCTTGCACCCCAATCGAGTTTTTTCTATGGGGGGAGGATTCCCAGAATGGTGTTTTGTGCGTGCATAACATGTCCGTTTCTTGCGATACACGTACGGTTCCAACGCTCTTTAGGGTTTTCGCATGCGCTGAGCATTTTGCGATGAAAAAAAATGGGTGTTGCCATTGGAAATTTTCGAGTTTCTGTAACTATAACCGTAACCGTGAGCGCCATTTTGTTGTCGCTCACAGAATCTCGAGCTCATACCTCTGAATAGCTATATCTGAAATTTCATTTCGATCGGTTGAGCGGAATGGTCGCTAGAGCTCCGTATATCGGCAAAGTTTTTTTATGACCACCCTGTATTTCGGAAATATGGAATATTGTAAGCTAAATAATGTCCTTGTTATAGTTTTGCTGAACCATTAATATTTTTGATATACACGAAGAAAAAAAATTCCTGTGAAATATAGAGAATTTTATTGTCATATTAATTATTATAAAGGTATTGGGAAATGATAGAAATTTGAATAATAAATATCATTTTCAGCCTGGTTTATCTTATTGTAAATGCTCATCAAATATAATTAAAAGTGAATATTTTACAATGTCCATATTTTTGCATATTTTCCATATTGAATATTTCATATATTAATTAAATGAATTGTTATATATAAAATGAAACGACACTTTAAAATATCAAATTGTATAATTTTTTAGCGAATTTTTTTTTGTCGTTCTTGTTTTTGAAAAAGTGTTCTTCAGGGCTCACAAAACATGTAAAATTAAAGATATTTTTTTGCCATTTTTGTTTTAATGGATCGCTTCTAGCATATACAAATAATTTGACTGTATTCAAAGTTATACTTTGAATGATTTAAAAATCAGTAATTGCACAATCAATTTTTATACAACAGTTACATAAGAAACGTTGATTTCCATATGTATGTTAATATAGGTTCAAAATAATCTTTTCAAATTATTATTTTCTCAAATAAAAGAAAAACAAATCTTTGTATATAGATAGTAAAAATATTTTATTTAATTTAAGAGCCCTTATTTTGAAAATCAGACAAAGTGTGATAGTTGTATTTTTTGATTTGCTTGATTTTTTTATATGTTGAAGTAGATCTTATTTAACGAATAGTGTGCAATTTTGAACCCCTGAAAAAATTTACTCTTTCATATAGAAAATATCATATTTCGAGGCTGTGAATACCATTTTTATGAAAAATGAAATCCCAATATATTTGGAGTGGTATATCTCTGGTAAGACGGAAAATCCCAAAGCTCTTTTGTCATAAACTTTTAGTATAGCACTACCAGCTTATTAAAATTTATTTGTTTCCATGGGGCATTGTTATGTTGCCACAAATTACAGTCAAAATGACGTTTTTGTCCATTTTCCGCTCTTAATATCTTATTTAAGCTATAATATACCAAAGTTTTTCTTATAGAATATGAATTTGCAGTACTAGGACAAGCTAAATAATATAGTACTTCACGGAGATATTGTTGCTGTTAGTAGCTATAACCTGTTAAATATTCAAAGCTTCCAAAATCTGTAATATTTAAAGTAGTTTATTTCAAAAAACTGCCACGATTGAATGAAAAAAAGTATGTCACGTAATAGTTAACATATGTACAAAAACATGGAATATTAAAAGAAGTGGGGCCTCGTGATATTTTTTAGTTAAAACAAGAAAAGGAATGTCCACGATGCCATTTTTCATCTAAGAAAAAATTAAACTTCCAAATTCTCTTTTGTCGTTCTATGATTTTTCCCCATGAGTAATTGAAATATCCCTTTTTTGTCGTCTCTTCAGAAAGAGAAACGGGATGTTTCATTTTCTCTTAGTTAATAAAAGTGATGATAGACATTGATTTTCTTTTAAATTTGGTCATTTTTTTACTAAAAAATATCACGAGGCCCCATTTCTTTTTCTTTTTCATGTTTTTGTACATATGTTCATCTGTTGCGTGTCAACTGTTGCGCTATTTTTTAAATCCAGATTGTAATAACATAAAAAAGGGGTAACTCATTTATAAATATCTCAACTTTATAAAAACAATAAATATAGGATAAAATTTAAAATAACTAAGAAATCGTATGAAATTTCATTCCTAGTAATAAATAATAATTTCAAATAATAATGTAAATACATTACTCTGCATATAGTACTCTGCATATAATACTCTGCAAATAATGCATAAAGAATAAAAGAAAAATCAAAATAATTTAACAATACTGTAAGTAATAAATATAGCAAAATTTAAATAAACATGGAATGTACAGTATCAAACACTAAATTTGACTAAAAACTTCTATCATTTGGAAATATATCTTCAAACAGTCATATTGCAAATTTAATCTGGTATTTAATGAAAAATTTTCAAAGCATTTAATTTTTAAATCTGTCGTTCTTGGAACAAAACTATTATAATCCTTAGAATAAATAATAAACTTAAGAACATTTTTTAATAAATGCAACAATAATAGTAAAATCAACATTTTAAATAGAGAATTCGTATTAAGATTTTATAAACAATAACAAAATAAAATATATTATAGAACTTAGAAAATGTCGTGTTCAAAGTTGGGACGAAGGAACCTAGATTTTATTAAAAAGAAAAAAGAACTCGCTGCAGATCGCATCCCTAAGAGTGGTCACTTCACATCAATCACTTTTTCATCTTTAATGTGATAGATTAGATATCTGTATTTTTTATCCTTATTTACTTCTTCATAGACATATTTGGTAATCTAAGTCCGTGACACATTCCTTTCTGTGAACTTGCAAGTCTCAGACCTACATTTTCACCAGTCTTTTGGATGGAGGGATTTTGTAATAATAATTTTTTTGCCATTTTTCTGTTTCAATTTTGTTCCAAATTCTTAAATAAATCTACTTTTACTTTTATTTCAGTAATATTCTAAATTTTAATTATCCTCTAAATTCCCCTTCTTGTCTTAATTCGGCGTAATCTACTATTTATTTTCCCAAAAAGAACTCAGTTGTATTATTAAAATGTCAATCTTTCATTTAGAACCTTTAATCTATTCTATTATTTATTTATTTTTTTCTTTTAGAATAAAAAATGTTCTTTCGGAAGTTTTATTTTTAATATTTTATTAAATATCATTTGCTACCCCATAATTCATTTTGATCTTTTAGCCAGCGTACATCTTTTCAGTTTGGCAGGCTTTCGCGGCTTGAATGTAGTTCGAACGTGATGTCCTATTTTCTATTTAATAACATAATTGTATCGCCCCTGTTTCCGCCCACAGACGTACACTCATTGGTGTTCGGCCCTAATGCTGGAATGTTCCGCGTATGCTCTCCCCTTAAATGGGGCTGATTTTTCAACTGCCAAAAGAAACCCGTCGAAAGAAGTAATTAAATAGAACGTTTTTAGTTATTTTATTTTCAAGATGTGAAGTTTGATCATTCAATCGTTCATGAATGGCGGACGTATAGAGATCTTATTGTGATGTGGAGTAGGTTGGTGGACTTATACAACAATAAAGTACTAATGGCTTTATCTCTTGTTTTATTTGGAGAAAATGCCTCTCATTTACTCTCCATTTGCCATATCTGTTCGGCCACGAAATCTATGGGAAAATTGTTCGTTCATCTGTGATAGTTAATTTTCATATCATCAATCGTCATCATTCGTATCATCATTTTTGTTTCGTCTCATCATCATCTCTTCATCTGTGATAACAGGATTTTCGTCACATCAGCCGGGCAAGTTTTGAAAATATAAGAGAAATCTGTACGAGAAATTTTGAGAAACCCGTTCTTCAGCTATCCACGACCGATCGTTTAGAATCATAGTGCATTTTTGAAATTGTGTGAAAGAAGCTGGTAAAAATTATTGTCTGCTGTATTCTTAAAAGCTTGTTGGGTATTTAAATATTACCATGTCTTCTCAAATAACAGTATCAACGATTACCAAATCTGTCAATGGAAAAAAGGGTTCTATGATGTCAAGAAGTATTCAACTTTATTGTTTTAATTTTCATTTTATTGTTGAGGGTTACGAAAACAATATAAATTTACTATATCGTATATGTAAATTCCAGTATTTTTAATTTACTTTTATAAATTATATGTTTTGAACAAGTTTCTATCTTATATCTTGTAAGCTACTCCATATTTCGCGTTAATATTCCTAAATTTAAATTCCTCATTTTTCAAAATTCAATTTTTTAAATTTATTATTTCTAACTCTTCTATGGAGAATCTAAGTCCGTGTCACATCCCTTTCCGGGAACTTTCAGGTATTAGACCTTCATTTTCTCCCGTATTTTTGGTTGGCGAGATTTGTAATAATAGAAATTTTTCGGCATTTTCCCGTTTAGATATTGTTACAAATTCTTATAAGAATCTACTTTTACTTATATATCAGTAATATTCGAAATTTTAATTATCATTTAAATTCCCAATTTTCCTTAATCAGAGTATTCTACTATTTATTTTCCTAAAAAGAACTTAATTGTATAATTAAAATGTCAATCTTTTATTTAGAACTAATGAACTATTAATCTATTTTATTATTTTATTTCTCCTCTTTAGACTAAGAAATATTCTTTTGGAAGTTTTTTTTTAATATTTTATTAAATATTGTCTGAAATCCCATAATTCATTTCCATCTTTCACCCGGCGTACATCTTTTCAATTTGGCAGGCTTTCGCGAATTGAATATAGTTCGAACGTGATGTCCTACTTTCTAGCCAATAACGTAATTGGAAACACCCTGTTTCTGCCTGCAGACGCACACTCATTGGTGTTCGGCGCTAAGGTTGTAACGTTCCGCGTATTCCCCCCTCAAAATGGGCTGACATTGGCTCAGAGTTCAGAATACGTCTGATTTTTTCACCTGCCAAAAGGAACCTGTCGAAAGAAGTAGTTAAATAGAAGGTTTTTCCTATTTTGTTTCTAAGATGTGAAGTTTGATCATTATATCGCTCATGAGTGGCGAACTTTTCAGTTTCGTCATCACTTGGGTCATCATCTTCGTCTTCCATCTCTTGTACCTTAGAGTCCTAGCTGTGCTTATTGTCAGAAAGTATCTCATTAAAGATTGTCTCTGGGTCCGGTTTAGCAGATGTTGCTAACTCATCATCCATAGTAACATACTCTTTAAAATAAACGCCATCAAAAACTGGCAAGGAAGATAGAGGAAGCTCATCCTCTTGCACCAAAGTTATAGCTGTAACAAATCCAGCTTTTTTAAAAAGTTCTTAATCGTGGTTTGCGTAACTTTATTCCAAGCAAAATTAATCCAATGGGCAACATTCAAAGCATTTAATGACGCAGCTGTTTCGCGACGCCAATGCAGAAAGACTTCAGGTTTGAGCTTTCATAATCGCCCATTCCAGAAGTTCAGCTCTGTACTGCATTTTGAAGGACTGAATAATGGCTTGATTTAAAGCTTGTGTTTGGGGGCAAAAAGTTTAGTTTCACATTTGTGAGATTATTCATTTCCGGATGGCAACTGCAGTTCTCCACAAAAAACAGAATAGACAACTTCTTTTTCCTCATCTCTACATCAATTCCTCTAATCCACTCTTCGAGCAAAGCACTGGTCATCCAAGCGGATCTATTCGCTCTCCAAAAAACAGGAAGTTCTCCTGGTTTTACGTTTTAAATGCACGAGGTTTAGCGTATTTGCTGATCATAATAGGCTTCTATTCCCCCTCCTTCATACTAGCACATAGAAGAACAGTAAAAGGCTGTTTTGAAAGTTTTCTTCTTTTGCAAGTATCACCCCTCATTAATAAACTTTTATCAGGCATTTAAAGAAGAGACCGCACTCATCAGCACGAAAGATCTCCTCCCATCTTTAAAACCTTTAGCAAACTCTGGGAATTTTTCATAAACTTCTCAACCACTTCAGCTGAAACCTCATTCGATTCCCCATGCAAAACTTTTTGAGAAATCTCGTATCGTAGTTTGAATTTTTCAAGCCAACCTGTTTTTATACTTCCTGAAGCTTAGGTCCTGATATTCTTGCGTTGATTGATTTCATCTCTTTAACACGTTCGCTGCCGCTTACATGAAGATGTGATGATAATTAATGCTGCACTGTCGAAGTGGGTTTTTCTCAGAAGCCGATTTACTTTTCATAACAAAGAATCAGTGAAATATTTTCCCGCGACAGCGCGTGACTGGCTATCGGACATCACCCCATATCACGCGCTGGCGCGTGTGTGGCCCCTTAGCGACGGCGCCATACCACGCGCTTTCGCGTGAGCGGCAGCGAACGTGTTAAACCAACGAAATGTGGCTTCGTTCACAGCGTCGAGGTATGTTTTTATGCGTTTTTTTAGGAGTCCCCCGTTTTCGGAAGAATTTCCTTCCAGATATTCTGCCTTGCATTTTAAAATGTTGCTCACATTTGTCTAGCTCAAACCAAATTTTTCCGCTGTTTTTCTTTGGCTGCTGCTTCACAGAAATTTAAGTAGGTCCACTTTCTTCTTTAATTTAAGTTCTTTTAGAAATTTTAGTAAGCTATTTATAATGAAAATTCGCAAATAAACGTCCGGTCCCGTCACAACGCGATATGCAGAAAAAAGAACGCAATGTATCTGACATGTGAAATACACCTTTTTTTCCAATTCTGCGTACATATATCCCCCAGTCCCCTGGCATTTTTTGGTAGATTCCAGGAATTGTGGATTTCTTTCTCCCATTGTATCGTAGAGGAAGTGAACAGTAAATGGAACACCACCAAGGGAGTGTGGCAAGCAGGTCGAATGTTGCTCAGATAAGCCGAATGAATGATAAAACAAATTCCTGAAAACCGGATGGAGAAAAAACGGAAGAAAAAGCAAATATAAGAAAACATCAGTGGTCAAGCTACAGAGAGTAGAACTCACTAAAAAGTGGTCAACATACAATTTACGCTGGTGATCAACATGGAGAGGTAAGTCTCCATTGAAAATTCATTGCGTTCATTCAAAGTAATAAATTTTGGTCAACATAGAGAGGGGGGTCAACGTAAATAATTGGTCAACTTTTTAGGTTTTACTGTATTTTTTACTCATTCTTATTCTTTGAAATTTGAATGTAATTTAGATATGTGCATGAGATTTTGATTTTTTTTAAGAGTAAAAACTTGAGAAAATTGTTTCAGTCATAGAAAAAAATCACACTTCAGAAAATTGGTTCAGTATTATACTTAACGTTTTTAAAGTTTTAAAATAATAAATGTTGTTTTCTGTTTATAAAACCTTTGTTCAACTGTTTGTGGAGTGAAAAAGGGAGTAATATGCGATGGAGTGAAGACGGACGCTTTCAAAATTCATTGCAAGTGAGAAAATACAGAACTATTGTTTGAAAAAAAATAGTAAAGAATGCAAAGGTAACGAAAAAATGTATTTGAATAAATATATGAAAATTCACATGATATATGAAGAAGATAAATATATGGAAGATTAACCCCTAATTTATTTTAAGTGTCTCACAGACAGCTGCTTTTTATACATTTTCTCAATTCAGTTTGTAATTTTCGGTAATAGTATTTGATTTCATTTTAAAGTGAAATTACGAAGTCTTCTTACAGAGGCATTATAAAAGAGTAGAGGAAAAATGACAGTCCGACCCCAGGAGGCGGTGCAGCGGTGCAGGAGCAAGAAGCACAGAGCAGCACCGCCTCCCGGGCACTCCTCCCAAGCACTTACTCAAATGCACCATTTCCCGTACACCTCCTCACGTGATTCTACTCTAAGAGGAGGTGTCAAAGGATTTTTTTCGAATTTTAAGCGGGAATTTCAGGGAGTTAGAATTTTTTTACCATTCTATAGTACGATGGTACTTTTTAATTTTAATATAGGGACTTTAAAGTTTTCGGTGTGGTATAGTTTAACAATTTATTTTTTTTTATTTTAAGCGGAAATTTTGGGGAGATTGATTTTTTTCACCGTGTTTTAGATGAGGGGTTAAGCGAGCATTTGGGGACATAGAATTTTTTTTCCGTGCTGTAGTATGGGTTTTTTATTTTTTATGTGGGGACTTAAAAATTTTCGGTGCGGTATAGTTTAAGGATTTATTTTTTTTTATTTTAAGCTGAAATTTTGGGGAGAATGATTTTTTTTTTCACCTGCGTTCTTACATGAGGGGTTAAGCGAGTATTTGAGGACATAGAATTTTTTTGCTAATCTATTGTATAAGGGTTTTTCAATTCTAATATGAGGAGTTAAAAATTTTCAGTTTGGTCTAATTTAAGAGTCTATTTTTGATTTTAAGCAGGAATTTTCAAAAGAGGTATCCTTTTTTTTCACTGTGCTCTTACATGAGGGGTTAAGCGGTTATTTCAAGGACATAGAATTTTTTTACTGTACTATTGTACGACGGATTTTTCAATTTTAATATGGGGAATTAAGAATTTTCGGTGAACTTTAGTTTGAGGATTTATTTTTTGATTTTAAGCGGAAATTTTCAAAAGAGGGATCCTTTTTTTTCACCGTGCTCTTACATGATGAGTTAAGCGAAAATTTTGGGGAAATTATTATTATTTTAGACTAATAATACACGAAGGATATTTATTTTTTTCGGGGGTTAATATTTTAACGAAGAAATAATTAAGGAGGGCGTATTCATGGTGAATTAATGAATTATTTTTTAAGGAAGTAATTTTGTTAAGATTGAATTATTTTTTCATGTGCTCTAGTTTTAAGCGGAGATAAATGTTTAATAGGTGGGGTTTTAATTTTATTGTAATGAGATTTTTGCGCGCTCGTCAACCTAACAGTTCGGAATCTTTGTAACTTGTGTGTTAAAAAAGCGACTCTGAAGTGTTCAAACTGAATTTCTACTCAAGTCTTCCATGCAGTCGAATTCTAGAAAGGATAATGCATTCAAAAAGGTTAATAATAAAAAGAAGATAATTTAAAATTATGACTGAGAAAATATGTTTTAAAATTAAAATTTTGTTGAAAATTTTTTTGCCGAAAGGTGTGATCTTTAGCTGAAAGTCTAATACTTTCACCCAGGAATCGCCATGGGGAGGCAGATCACATGATTCCCATCGCGCACACATTCACACACACACACTCACGCACACTTTTTTTTTTTTACATTTTTTAACTTTATTTTTTACATTTTTTTAAAGATTTTTTTTACATTTATTTTTTTTAATTTTGAGATCTTTTTTTTTTTTTTTTTTTTTTCTTTAAAACTTATCTATGATTTTGCTATTTAATAATGACCGTAAGCTTGTCTGCTGACCCCGTCTTCTAGTAGATATCGTTTGTCATCAAATGGTGATAAACATTTTTTATTCTGCGTTACAGTTTCCAACTGATGACATCGCTGCCCGATTCTTCTTTGTACTTCGTAACTCGTCTTCTGGTTTTTTAAACAATTTTCATAATCTTCATGTTTAAGTTTTCGTTGGACGATATTTTTTGAAATCCCCTTGGCTCTCTTCTTTTCTTCGTCGCCTGTCTTGATGGAATACATATTCGACTTCAGACATACAAATTGATGGACAGCTCTTCCATTCAACTCGTCCTTAAATTTTCCCCAAACTTTCTTATTCGCTGTGGAATAGAGGGGGTGTTCTTTGGGAAAGTCCGAGAAGTCAAATTTGGAGCTGTTTTGTTCCAAATCCTTTTGTAAGTCATATGTATTGATGAGATATGTCAGACTGTCGGTGTCGGTGAAAAGCAGAGATGAACGATTTCGACTATATATTTTTTTTACAAAATTATAATGGAAATCATACATCAACACTTTGGATAACTCCAGTATCGAGAACCCGACGTAATTGGGCCGGTTCATCTAGACACTGAGTTTCTGTCTTTCCACCGCTACCAGACCGTCATCAAATATCTTAAAAGACTTGAAAAATGGGACGCAACCAGCTTTTCCCCTCTTCGGGATGTGTTACAAACTTTAATATTTCTACGTTTTCGAAGATTTTCGATGCATTTCCCGTAAATTCTGTTGTTCAGGATCTTGAAAAAATCTTTTTGGAAAGTGCTGGTTGCCATCTTCCTTTTCTCCGTGTTAAAATGTATGTATTCTCGAAGCCAAGGGGACGGTTGAATTCTAAAACTTTTTGTATATTTCTCAATTTTAGACCAAGTTTTATATAAAGCTGTAGATTTCCATAATGGCATATGTAATTTGTCTTGTTCATCAAGTTTGGAATTAATTTGGGAGTGCCTTTCAATTTTGTGCTTAGCAAGCTTTTTGCATAGGGAGGAAGCATTTTTTCTTCAACTGTTAGTCTTTCACGTGTCAGCGGGTACTCGTTGTGATGGTTGTGTAATTTTTTGGAATACTCCAGGTTGACTTCGAAAATGTACTCGATGGGTGAATTTTCAGGAATTTTCAAAATGTCTTTTTCTGTAAACGTTGGAGTTGAACACCGAAACCCTCCGTGTGGTAAGAATTGGGACATAGCCCAGCCATACAAATTGTTCGCATCCCAATAAAGAATATGCGAGGTGTCTTCATCTGGATTGTAATTCGGGACTTGTGCATTATTGGCGGTCGCAAACCTGTGGGAAATCTGCGACACACCACCACGGATACCCTTTTTTATGAAAAGCAGCATGTCGATATCTGTCAGTAACTCTAACTCTACCCCCGTCATCTTTAAACAGGCCTGCCAAGACAAACCTTGTGAAGTGACGAGGTGTGCTGCGACATCGAAGTTTTCGAAGACATCAGCTAACAGTAGAACGTCTGTATTGACGTATAAATCATGGTAAACCCCCAACGACTTCATGTTGAATATTGTCCAAATATTTCTTGCATGGCGGTAGACCTCTTCAGTAATATTTTCATCTGTCAGATCATTATGGAAGGCTGCTGGTGGGGGTAGACAATCTTCATTGAATTTTTCAAAATTGGTAAAATCGTTACATGGATACACATCTTTTCATGTAAGCAGATCGAAATTGGTATTGATTGGAAAATTTTCTTTCAGTATTTTGAAGTCGCTGGGTGAAGATTAGAGGTAAGTTTTTCTAAGGATGCAGGAAGGAATTGAAGACAATCGATGAATGAAAACTGGATTGACGAATTGTCTTTTTTTTTTAGTTTAAAAGTAATATCATCTTTTAATGCGGCAGCGATGACATCGATGTGCAGATCGGGATAGCAGCCTAACTTTTGGAATGTATGAGGGGAATCATATTTTTTTAAATTGTGTAAAACCACAGGGATGATCCTTGCCTGTTTATAATTTAGGTTACAAAACGGGTGTGCAGCACCTCTGAATTTGGACGAAATACGACAATGATCTCGCACCCGTTTTTCTTCCAGGGTTTTCCTGCAGATATAGCAATGAGTTGCTTCTTCGACTTTCCTTTCCTCTTCTTCTGTCAAATGCATGGGAGCAACAGA
Source organism: Maratus speculifer (assembly GCA_964019185.1). NCBI lineage: Eukaryota > Metazoa > Arthropoda > Arachnida > Araneae > Salticidae > Maratus > Maratus speculifer. Next base: position 83,141,231 of record OZ025302.1, on the reverse strand, counting down.
TAACAGTTTTTATTGAAACTCTTGCTTGATTTTCAGCAATTCATCAATGAAGTGTTTCACAGCATTCGTTCCTCGATAGATTGAGACACCGTCTTCTGTTGGTGATCGTTTGTAGGTGCTTCCGTCAGGACCCACAATAACGAAAGCATACCCACAAGCAGAATGATGTGCTGTCTTCACTTGAAAAAACTTGGATTTGGAGGGTTCGGTGGTCGAAACGGGTATGAGGAGGGACTCGAAATCTGCATAGATAACATAGGACACCGGCAATTGCAGATGAACTACCGAAAAAGATAATATATTATCGCCTTCCTTTGGCATCTTTACAACTTGGGGTGCTTGTCGGGAACAATAGGGAGTATGTTCATCGACGAGATCTTGATGAGTAAATTAGTGCAGACACCGGTAACAATAGAAGGCTTGACCATCATGTTTTGTACGATGACTCATGAAATGTGAAAAATCACAGATCAGCGTATAATGGGTGTTTACCCCATCACTGATCAAAAGGAGATGGATCACGTCTTGATTTAGCTTTTCAGAAACATGCAGGACGTAGAATTCCTCATCCTCATACCCAAACACGTTCATTCGAAGATTATTCTGATTTTCGACTTTAGGAATTTGTGATAATGGCACTGGATAGTGACACTCCTTGCATGTTGAGAGTATTTTCAAAAGGTTTATACTTCGATACTCGTTCTGGATGTTCCTTCCGGTTTAACTTCATTTTGTGGGCGAGAATGCACCACAGCAAGCACTTCTGGTCGTCAAAATTCTGAATGTTCAAAACTGCTTCTCGCCCTTTCAAATCTTGTGGAAACTGGAGATAGCTGGATCCTTTCAAGGGAGCATATTTTGCGATTTTCAGTTCGAAGTGTTGAATTTCTTTGAGGACCCACCCAGAGCCTCTTTGCAGAAAATTTTCAAATAATGATATAATTTTCTGGTGTGCTTCATCTAAATGTTGGTCAAAGGATTCGTTGGTAAATTCTTCACATGTCTTGGAACTAAAATAGGTTGACAGAACTTCTGTTTCCCCCCCCCCAGCATAGGTTTTTTGTCAAGAGGACTTTCAAGATTAGACGCCATTTAATAGACTGTTTTTCTTCTACAGCTTCGTCTAGTCTGTCGTACAAGTCTTTTTTAATCGACGAAAAAAAGGTGGATATGTCATTGGCAATTTCTTCATTTGGTTCGAAAAATATGCTGCTAATAACATTCAATGCATCCACTTTCTTGCTGTTGCTCTTAGAAAGTTCTAGGTTGAGTCGAGGTTTTTTTACTATTTTGTAAGATGATGGCTTGTTATGATTGACACGAATGTGACGGTTTAGATTTTCTTTTCTTGGAAACTTTTCACCGCATTCCTGGCATGAATAGTGAGGATTTCCATGGGCTGCCAGATGTCTTGCCAAATTGTCAGGTCGAGTAAACAATATGTTGCATAGATCGCATTTGAAATGGGTGGTTTCTTCGGAATGTATCTTCTTATGCCTTAGAAAACTATCCCACCTGGTGAAAGTGGTTTGACAAAGTTCGCAGGTGAAAAGAGTATCCGTGGTTTGTTGGCATGCGTTAACTCATGCCGTTTTAATGAAGAAATTCTTGAAAATGATTTTTGGCAAATCTGGCAAGTGGGAATATCCTAAAAAGAAGAAAACGCTCATTTACTATACAATTCATTTTTAAATCTTTTTTTTAACTGAGTCCTATCAAAACGATGCGCGAAATTTAGTACGAATATCTCACGTGGAAATATCCCAAAAAGAAGAAAAACCCTCATTTACTATGCAATTCATTTTTAAAAAAATTGAGTCCTATCAAAACAGTACGCGAAATTTAGTACGAATATCTCATTTTACTTTTTAAAACATATTTTCTGTTTGAAACTTAGGAAAAATCTTAACTTTTCAAAAACATTTTATCTGCATTAAACAATTTCCTTTTAAAAAAGACATGGAATAATAACTCACCTTCGGTGGATCTACATTTTGAGGACTGTTAGATTCCACTTTGGAAGGACCTGGTTTAGAAGAACTTGGCTGGTTAGGTGGTTCCGATTTTTTAGTATGAAGGAGAAGTGTTTCTTCAAGTTAAACATCCGGGAAAAGATTTTTCACAGATTTTACAAATATAACGAATCTAAAAAAAAATACCCCACCATGATTTAAATTCTACTTTAAGCAAAATCGACTAACATTTACTTTGAGTTAAAAAAAATTTTGCTTTAAACATTCGACTTTAAAGTCTCTAATTTTTCAATGTTAGTTTTAAAAAAGTGTACTTTTTTAAAAAGAAATCTAGTTGAAATTTAATAAAAAGGTTAAAAATTGAAACATTTTGCTTTTTAAAACATATTATTATTAAAAATTATTATTATTAAAATTATTATTATTAAAATTATTCATTTGCATAAAAATTGAAACATTTTGCTTTTTAAAACTTATTATTAAAATTATTGTTAAAATTACTCATTTTCATGCATAATAAAATGTCTTCGAAAAAATAATAATCTTACCCTGGAAGTCTCTTCTTAGGTTGAAGTTGATGCATAGTGGACTTTCTCCATTTCATCAACTGCTTGAATGAGTTTGGTTGGTGAAATATCCATTCCCCACTGAAAAAAAATAATCTCCCAAAAATTTGTACATCGATTTTTTAAGAATAGTAAAAAATGAATTTTATAAAAAAAATTAAGTTCAAAAATTTTTCTTTTAATTGCAAAATTTGATTAAAACTTAATTTAAAAATTTAAATCAACAATTAAATTTTAATTAATAAAAAAATGAATAGCATCAGAATTTTAAATAAATGATTAACACATTAATTATAAATAGAAGTTTTCATATACGTCCATTAAAAACATTTCAAAAATATGCATTAACATATTTAATTGCTATAAAGGACGTTAAATACTAATAAAAACATTAAAAGATCTTAATAATTTTTACATGTTTCGATTGAATTTACTCAATCACCATCAGAAAAAGAAAATACAAATAAACACAAAGATGGAGAATGACAATAAACTATTACAAATAAAATTTAAAAATGTTTTAAAAATAAAAATCACGCGCGTTATATTTTAATTATGTATCATGTTGCTTAATTTTTAAATTATTTAACAATTCAATCCAAATATTTGGGATTTGAAATGACAAGGAATCGTTGCAGACCATTGAGCTTCTGACGTAAATTTCAATACTCTCTCTAATAAAAAGTTGCAAATAAAAATCGGACCTATAAATTAATCTCTTTATTATATTTCACAGAATAAAAGTGAAACTTTGTCACATGTTGTTGGAAATGATCGAACGTCGTTGAAGTCATCACAACCCCATTTTTTTGGGTACAGTTTACCAAAAGCACCTTCCTTGAAATTTCGAATATGCAATTTCAAGTTGCAGTTTTTATCCATTTCAATTTGTGCTAAAGTACACCATTCTGAATTAAAGATGTTGAATAATAACTTTCTTTAAAAGTTCGGGTAAACCACTCGTCTTTATGCGAATCATCAAGTTCAGGTCTGTTCATCGGCGAGCAGTGAATAGGTTTTTTTACCTTTATTATAGGTTAGGTAATATAGGTTAACCTATATTATTAGGTATCTAAATAATATAGGTTATTATATTATTTAGACATCATCATCAGAGATGGAAAACAAGTCTAAATTTAAAGCAGGATCCTTCGAGAAAGTAGCAAAATCTAGTATTAATTTTTTCAAATCCAGGGGGTGTGACACTAAATGTCGAAAGGTAAGACTAATTCGAACACCTTTTATGTGTGATTCTGCTCCAATCCCATATGTGAACAGTTCATTGCTGGGTGGATTCATATTATAAATAGAGCCACGTTCTAATTTTATAAATTTAAAAGGCGCATTCGGTCTTTTGAATTCGATAGTTCTCTGTGCACCAAAACTCTGTACTGAAACAGGGAAGACAGCATTCAAGCAGGATTCATCATCTTTGTGGTGACTAATGCCAGTCGATCCATCTTGGTAGAAATTAAGTAACACATAGTTGAATGTGCAGTCTGTTTCTTTTTCCACTTTGTCGCACAACTCTATCATCAGGGGGGAAGCAGGACGTTTCGGTCCTGCCATTTCGGTCCCGCCGTTTCGGTCCCGCCATTTCGGTCCCGAGACATTTCGGTCCCGAGACGTTTCGGTCCCAAGACATTTCGGTCCCGAGACGTTTCGGTCCCAAGACATTTCGGTCACTGGCCATTTCGGTCCCGAGACATTTCGGTCCCGAGACATTTCGGTCCATGGTCATTTCGGTCCCGAGACATTTCGGTCCCTGGACTTTTCGGTCCCTTCTCCAGCAAGCTGAAATTTTGTGCACGGGAAATATCTGACATAATTTTATAAGGAACATTTTAGAGTGTTGAATTCAGGAGCAGGTCATTCCCCCCGGAGCTATCAATTACCCCCCCCCGGAAAATTTGAAATTTTGTGTTTTCAGTGGTAAAAAAGTGTAATCCCCCCGGAGCCACAGAAGTCCCTCCCGGAGAAAAGTGTCTGAATTCAACACTGGTTTTTTAACTGAAAGTCGCATAAAATTTTAGTGTAATGCGATTAATTAGAAGTAACAAGTACCCCAAAACTTGATCAATTATTTAGAAATCGATGGAGATTTCTGAAAAAAATTCACAGATGAATGGCATTTTTTAAAATTGCCAGAATGTTTTGAATTCTTGAAAGAGGAAACGGGAAAGTTAACTTGAAACTGATAACTAAATTTATAAAAGAACCCAATTAACTTATGATATTAACACACCCCATAATCAGTGATATCTGTCTAAGCCGGAATCTTCCTAAGCCGGAAATCTGTCTAAGGCGGAAACATTTCTTTGTCCCACATTTATAAACATAGAGATTTCCGAGAAATCTGTCAAAGACGGAAAGAATCTGTGTAGTGCGGAACCGGACATTTATTTTGGGTCCCAGGTAGCAAATTTACTGTTTAAGACGGAAGAAAATTTTCTGAGAAATATAAATGGAAAGAAATTTTTTCTTTTCATATTGAAGTGTATTGTTTAGTCGTATTCCCAGAGGTTAAGAAAAGACGTCATTGATTGCTGACAGTAGTTTGGGAATTATTTTATTATTGTATATGACTGGGAACTGTTGAACAACGGGTTTACTAGTGTGTATGTGTACTATCAATTTGTAGTTTAAATTATTATCACTATAAATATATAAAAATATGTAAAGATTTCATAGTTTTAACTTTTAACTAAAGAAATGTTTAATACTCTTTGAACGATATGTCTAAGTATTTCTGTCTAAGACGGAAATCTGTCTAAAGCGGGATAATATTTCATTCCCAAACGATTCCGCCTCAGACAGATTTCACTGTAGTTGTAAAATTTTAACTTCTGAGATGCATGTTTCCTCTCCAGGGAGACAAAGGTTTTTAAATTGCCAGGAGAAAAGAAAGAGTTATTGTTATATGGAATTTATATTCTGACACTTAGCATATTATAGGATTTCATCGCTGAAGCCAATTTTCAGAATTATAAGTGTTTCATTATTTTGCACCTCCGCCACTTCCCGCATAGGAGCAAAAATGTTGAAATAAATAAAAAACATCTGCATCTGGTGGTATTTTACCCCCTGTGCCAAAATTATCATTGAATCCTCTTTTTGTTTATGGCATTTTTTATATATTGTTTTTGGTTACTAGCATTTATTTTCCTTTTAAACTTTTCCGTTTTTAAATTAAGAAAAGAGTTTCCAGATTGCAACACGTGGAGGTAGTTAGCATTGCAATTATTTTATTACATAAATATATGACACGAGCAGAAATAATTATTAAAATAATTTGTAACCTAAAGATTTTTTTTTTTTTTTTTTTTTTTTTACATTTTAGAAAAATGAATTACATCTTGAATTATTAGCAATTATTTTTTCATGACAACAGTTCTTTTTTTATTGTTATTATTACAATCTAGAATGTTTATTATATTGACGCTTCCCTGTTTTTATTAATGTTTTCCAAAAAAACGGCAACAGCAAAAAAATTATATTGCCATACTTTTATGCATATATCACATTTATACAACACATCTGTTAAATTTTCTAAAACCAGCTTAAGGAAACTAATTACAAAATTATTAATGTAATGCGTATTGAGATTTGTCATTTTATTTAAAGCTGATATTATTATATAAAATAATTATTTTTAACATTAAAATATAAAAACCCTCATAAAAATATGAAAAAAAAAGCCTTCTGTCAAAGTAAGTTAAATTAAAAAAGGTAACTTAAAATATTATGTCTAAGGTGGTAAATATCTTATCTAACAATCTTATTTAGTTATGTTATACGTTTTGAATATTTCAATGTCATTTATAAGCTGTAATAATAAGGATAAAAAATATTCCACTCTACTTTTTATACTGGTTTAATTGATACTAAAAGCGTTTGAAATGAAGATAACAGCAAGAGGAATAAAAAACACCGAGAAATGCTGTTCTTTTCCATTTTTCAAAACATTCATATTTCTTCTAAAAAATGCCAGCGATTATGCGGGAGGTCCGTCCGCATTTGAACTCCAGAGTATAAAGGGCATTGTAAAGAATAAGGGTTTCATTTTACAAGTGTATAAAGATCAAGATACGTAGAATAAAGCTAACTACCTAGCGTTGATGGGCGTTGACAATTGATTGACATGCAGAATTTTTGCTTAAAAGAGGTTAATCGTAGTACTTAGCTGATACTTATATACATACATTTCCAATTTTATAGGAACACCAACATAAAAAAAAGTGTTTAAAAACTCTCGGCACACGGTTTTGATTTGTTATTTACTTAATGTTATACATTATTTTATTAAATGATTAACATCATCTTAGAAAATTTGAAAGCATTAATAATTATGTTGTTAAATTAAAAAATTCTCAAAAATTAAATTATTTTTATCAGACATATTTATTAATAAGGATTCAAAATTATTTTAACTATTAATTGTTTAAGTGACTTATTTATCAATTACTTGTTTAAAATCTAGTACAAGAACTATATAGAAGTTATAGCAAAAATGAAAAAAACATATTTTTTAAATTTCAGCTACTATAATGTTATTAACTTCATTAGGATGTATAAAAATGATAAGGATTCTCAAAATAAATATGTTATTTATTCATTTATTGGTTAGTTTATCATATTTTTCTTACTCTTTAAATATAATAATTAATATATGATTGATTTTTGCGAACTGTAAACTATAACTTTGTTTCAAAAAATTTAAATCTGCATCTGGATAATAATGTTACCTAAACCTGTTAAGAAATATTTTTACGCATTGTTACAGTGTTGCATTATTATGTTTAATTAATTATTACGTTACGTTACTAATTGATTTTTCAAAATAATAATAATAATAATAATAATTTCCTTTTTTGAAATAAATAACAATTTTTGAATAATAACTTATGTTGATGAATAATTGCTATAAATTAAATCTCAAAACAGTTAGTGATTTTAAAATGAAAAAAATAATATTTTATTAAATTTATGTATTTTTAATTTAATGAATCTTTATATAATTAAATTGATAAAATTTTTAATATGCATTTCGAATTTTACTTTACATAAACTCAATAAATAATCTGTTTTATATTCAATTTATCATTATGTTTTGTAGTAGTTATAAACTGAAGCTTATCGTTTACCTGTTTATTTATTTTATATTTAAAGTTACTGAAATTTAAAACTGTTTATTCAATTAATAATAAAATTAAAATAAAAATTGTCAATTTTTTTCTGAGAAAGTGGGAGCGAAAAGGTAATGGAAATAAATAAATAAACGATAAATTAAAAAAGCTTAGTCTTGTCAGTTGAAAATCGAAAATAAAATTATTTAAAATAATAGTTACATTATTATATAAAATAAAAAAATAATCATTTTATTACAAAGAAATAGGCCCACTTTCAATAAAATTAACTCACATAAATTGTCTTCATAAGGTAAGAAAACTGTTAAAAAAAAAAAAAAATGCAACCAATAATTATTACATAAAAAAAGGTCTTTGGAGCATTTTTATTTTTTTAACAAAAATTTTTTATAGCACGCCTAGTTACGAAATCACTAATTTAAAGATTCTAAGAAAGTGTGCGAAAACAATCAATAAAAATAAAAGTTAATCAATAAAAATAATAGTTTATTGAATAGATAAAATACCTAATACAAAAAATATATGATAAAACTTAAAATATTTATTCTGTTAAATAATAATAATAAAGACAGTGTAAAATTATATAACATTGTTTAATCAAATTTACAACTCGCTGTGATTTTATTATCACGAGTTACAATAGATTAAACTTATTGGACTATTATATTCAGCTTTGTATAAAATTTGAGGGAAGGGGGGCAGGAGAATAAAAATATTAAAAAAGGCTCGAACAATGTTGAGCTTACAGCGTTTAGTGGGCCTTCATCAATCAGAAACCAAGTTATAAAGTGGCCGGTAAAGAAATAGCAATGGACCGAAATGGCAAGAGATCAAAATGATTAAGGACCGAAATGGCCAGGGACCGAAATGGAAAGGGACCGAAATGTCTCGGGACCGAAATGTCCAGGAACCGAAATGTCTCGGGACCGAAATGTCCAGGGACCGAAATGTCTGGGGACCGAAATGTCCAGGGACCGAAATGTCTCGGGACCGAAATGTCCAGGGACCAAAATGTCTCGGGACCGAAATGTCCAGGGACCGAAATGTCTCGGGACCGAAACGGCGGGACCGAAACGGCGGGACCGAAATGGCGGGACCGAAATGTCGTGTACCCCATCAGGGGAGTCCATGGAATACCGGGTACACTGGTTCCGCTGAAGGCATAGCTGGTATTGGCATCTCCATAGGCTAAGATCAGACGTTTAGGCTTAACAACTTTTCCAAACAGACGGAAAGTAGGCCTGAAGAAGGGTAATGTCCGCAACTCAGACAAATAATGGCCCGCATGAGGTTTCTCGATGAAATCACTGATGTACACCACATTTAAACCATTGTCCGTAAAATAAATTGAAGACATTTTGAATAAAGCAACAGTAACACAACGAATCCAATTAGAACAGCTTAACTCCAACGAAAAGAATGAACACTAATGATCTGCCCAGGGTTTAATACCTGCGATTATCGCTTAATCTTATCAGCTGATAAGATTAGGTCACATGGTATGATATCACTGATGACGTTGAATCAAGATATCGACATAAGGCAACTTCAATCACGTGGTTTGATAACACTCGTGACGAAAGGGAAAAAACTCAAGTGATAAAAACTTGCATGATTTTTTCCATTTCTAGTCAAATCACTGTGGAAGCAAGTGTTTCAGTTAAGTATGTCTTAATTCATTTTTTCATTCTACTTCGTAATTTAACTGTATATTTCATTCCTATCGTTTTTTCAAAAATCTAAATTAATCTCCCTTTTAAAGAAAAACACACACACATTTGAAGATATAAAAACACAAAAATAAAACGAAATCTATTTATTAAAACGATTTAAACAATACACTTTTAAAAGTTTCTACATTCAAGTGACCTAAAAACTGGTCACTAACAGAATCTACATTCTTTAAAAACATGGATAGGATATCGTCGAAATTTACAAGCATTAAAATCATGTCCCCTAACTGTTGAAATTTTTCTCGATTCTTTAACATAAAACAGGAATGCAAACTCACATTAGAATGTCTATAAACACAACCAGTACATTCAAAAATTTGATTTAATATATTCACAATAGAATTCTCGATACAATAAATCAGATTAGACCACAAAACATATTAATTTTCTTGGGAAGCTCGTTCACAATTTTGCTTTAAGAAACCAGGTAAATGTTTTTCATACATATGACGAATCTATTTCTGATTTAATGATTAGGTTTTTTCTTTCAACTTTTCAAGTTGAGCATTGTTTAATTGAATGAGACCTTCATTTTTTAACATTTTGAAACACATAACAGACTGATCCTCATTCAAAACAAAAAGTTTATTATTGGCGATAAACGATGAACTCATATACTTCAAATTAAACGCAAATATTTTATACTGGAATTCATACAAAGTGCGAATGTCCAGTTCAATTCCATTCTGAGATGGAATTCCTTCACTGAAAAATTCTCTAATTTCAATAGAGTATTGAGCATTCTGAAATTGTAGTCCTAAAAATATATGGTTTCCAAGTTCTTTTCGAAAAACATAATTTTCTACTTTCACAAGTGGGGTTTGAAACACATTTTGTTGTTCAGACACGACAATGGAAGGTTCCTCCGTGAACTTTTCCTCAGGAGTAGATTTCTGAAGGTTAAAGTCAATGAAAAATTCGTTCAACAAATCTTGAGTAGATTGACAGTAGAAATCAGGAAACTGCGTTTCTTCATCATGGCAATTAATGGGTTCCACATCGTCAGTAGCAGGATACAGCGTAACATTTTCCATATTGAATCTTGACTCATCCACTGGTAGTTGACACTCGGAAGGGGACAGTATTTCTTCAATACCTTCAAGCATCAAGCGTGAACACTAAACTGAATAAATTTCTAAGACTATTCACCCGAAAAGGAGGGTGGTGATAAACATGTCCAATCACCTTCTTGAAAAACGATGACGTCATGGGTTAGTCATAGGAAGCACACACCCGCTGCAGTAAATTACACAAGCGGTTAATTAACACACTTCGTTGAACATCTTTTTGTTGTTTCTGTCTGACAGTTTTTCTGCGTTAAGTTTATGAATTTTTTGACGTTTTAAAATTTCTGCTTTTCTTGAGAAAATTTCGTGACACACCTCACACGTTTTCGAATGAATCTTCACATGTGGACGTAAATCACTTTTTTGAATGAAACTTTTATCACAAGTCTCACATTTGAAAGTTTTTTTGTTCAGGTGAAACTTCATATGTCTAACATACATAAACTTCCGAAGAAAAGTTTTTGTTGCAGGTTCCACAAACGAAATCAGGTTTCTCTTCTTTTATTAAAAGTTCTTATGAAGAAGGCTTCTCAAGCGAAACAGGTTCCATTTCTTGTTTTATCAGGACAGCAGAAACTTGACTCATATTAAGTTATTAAATAGATATCCTTACGTTGCAACAGCAAAACATGAACTAACGAAAAAAAAATTAGTTCAAAAAAAATATATCAAAAAATTACTGCGCACGTAATAACGAAATCATTCGTGATTGGTTGAAAAATAAACGAACACAATTGGTCGCGAAAAAAAATCCACGGGACACTTCTGAAAATAATCTTTCAACGGTATGAAGTCGTGGCTGAATCGGTAAGTGAAAAACCTATTATTCAACTACGACTTCATTTTATAAGGTCAAACCCCATCAAAAATTTTTTGAAAATAAATGACACGTTTTTGAAAATTACCAATAGATGGCAGCACTACACTTCTTTCGAAAACCTTTAAAAATAATCTACATCAAAAACCAACAGTAGATGCCAGCATCAAAAATAACGCTCGAAAAAATTGAAAGTCGCTTCGGTCCTTATTTTTAATTAGTTTTTAATTATCTTTTTAAATGAACAACAGCATAACTCAATCGAAAAACACCCCCCACGTACTGTAACACGCCGAAAATTTTAAAGTCCCCATATTAAAATTAAAAAAATACCATCGTACTATAGTATGGTAAAAAAATACATATGGCACTCGGGGACTGCCTCGGTAAAGCTATTGCATAGCATTTTTTATCAACTTAGGAAACTATAATTATTTATATATTTTTTATTAATGCAGGGTTTTTTTGTCTTTGATATTAATTCAAGTTACACTTGTTGAGCGTGATGAGCGATAAGAAAACAATTTTTTTTCTTTTATTGAATAAATAAGAAGTTAATATCGTTTTAAATAATTTTATTATGTTACAATACATGTAGGTTAATCAGGAATTTTTATCATTGAAACTATAGGTTTATGGTAACTGAAATAAGAAACATAAGTTTGAGAGATGATATCCTCAAAATATCTGAAAAATACCACGTCAATGTCTGCCGAAGTCTACCGAAGAATACCGTGCCCAAGTCTGCTTAACTGAAATGACGTTAGCCGAAATGTTAGGTTTTTTTCTAGTAAAGGAATTTCTAGATTAGGTCGCCGCGCTCAAAGCCCGCGATAAAATATCAAATACTTAATAAATTACCAAACAAAATTTGGCCGCGCTACGAAAATTAGATCGCGAGTTATAAGCATTTTAAGTTTTCCGACCCTCACCGTGGGGGTCTCCTGCCATTAAAAATTAACACTGTCTCATAATAAATTACCAAACAAAATTTGGCCGCGCTACGAAAATCAGACCGCGACTTATAAGCATTTTAACTTTTTCGACCCTCACCGTGGGGGATCTCCTGTCACCAAAAATTAACACTCTCTCATAATTAATTACCAAACAAAATTTGGCCGCTATACGAAAATTAGATTGCGAGTTATAAGCATTTTAAATATTTCGACCCTCACTGTGGGGGGTCCCCTGTCACCAAAAATTAACACTCTCTCATAATAAATTACCAAACAAAATTTGGCAGCGATACGAAAATTAGATTGCGAGTTATAAGCATTTTAAAATTTTCGACCCTCACCGTGGGGTGGGGGTCTCCTGTCACCAGAAATTAACACTCTCTCATAAAAAATTACCAAAGAAAATTTGGTCGAGATACGAAAATTAATCGCGAGTTATAAGCATTTTAAATTTTTCGACCCTCACCGTGGGGGGTCTCCTGTCACCAAAAATTAACACTCTCTCATAATAAATTACCAAACAAAATTTGGCCGCGATACGAAAATTAAAAAAACGAGTTATAAGCATTTTAAATTTTTCGACCCTCATCGTGGGGGGGGGGGTCTCCTGTCACCAAAAATTAACACTCTCTCATAATAAATTACCAAAGAAAATTTGGCCGAGATACGAAAGTTAGATCGCGAGTTATAAGCATTTTAAATTTTTCGACCCTCACCGTGGGGGGTCTCCTGTCACCAAAAATTAACACTCTCTCATAATAAATTACCAAACAAAATTTGGCCGCGATACGAAAATTAAAAAAACGAGTTATAAGCATTTTAAATTTTTCGACCCTCATCGTGGGGGGGGGGTCTCCTGTCACCAAAAATTAACACTCTCTCATAATAAATTACCAAAGAAAATTTGGCCGAGATACGAAAGTTAGATCGCGAGTTATAAGCATTTTAAATTTTTCGACCCTCACCATGGGGGATCTCCTGTCACCAAAAATTAACACTGTCTCATAATAAATTACCAAACAAAATTTGGCCGCGCTACGAAAATTTATCGCGAGTTATAAGCATTTTAAGTTTTTCGACACTCACCGTGGCGGGTCTCCTGTCACCAAAAATTAACACTCTCTCATAATTAATTAGCAAAAAAAATTTGGCCGCTATACGAAAATTAGATTGCGAGTTATAAGCATTTTAAATTTTTCGACCCTCACTGTGGGGGGGGTCTCCTGTCACCAAAAATTAACACTCTCTCATAATAAATTACCAAACAAAATTTGGTCGAGATACGAAAGTTAGATCGCGAGTTATAAGCATTTTAAATTTTTCGACCCTCACCGTGGGGGGGGGGTCTCCTGTCACCAAAATTAACACTGTCTCATAATAAATTACCAAACAAAATTTGGCCGCGCTACGAAAATTAGATCGCGAGTTATAAGCATTTTAAATTTTTCGACCCTCACCGTGTGGGGGGTCTCCTGTCACCAAAAATTAACACTGTTTCATAATAAATCACCAAACAAAATTTGGCAGCGCTACGAAAATTAGATCGCGAGTTATAAGCATTTTCACTTTTTCGACCCTCGCCGTGGGGGGTCTCCTGTCAGCAAAAATTAACACTGTTTGATAATAAATCACCAAACAAAATTTAGCCGCGCTACGAAAATTAGATCGCGAGTTATAAGCATTTTAAATTGTTCGACCCTCAACGTGGGGGGTCACCTGTCACCAAAAGTAACACTGACTCATAATAAATTACCAAACAAAATTTGGCCGCGCTACGAAAATTAGATCGCGAGTTATAAGCATTTTAAATTTTTCGACCCTCACCATGGGGGGGGGGGTCTCCTGTCAACAAAAATTAACACTGTCTCATAATAAATTACCAAACAAAATTTGCCCGTGCTACGAAAATTAGACCGCGTGTTATAAGCATTTTAATTTTTTCGACCCTCACCGTGGGGGTCTCCTGTCACCAAAAATTAACACTGTCTCATAATAAATTACCAAACCAAATTTGGCCGCGCTACGAAAATTAGATCGCGAGTTATAAGCATTTTAAATTTTTCGATCCTCACCATTGGGCGGGTCTCCAATCATCAAAAGCTACATTATCCTACTCTTGTTTTATCTTAAGGCGATTCTTTTCTATACACATTCTATCAGAAATTTTTATCATTGAAACTATAGATTTATGGTAGCTGAAATAAGAAATATAAGTTTGAGACTTGATATCCTCTAAATATCTGAAAAATACCGCGTCAATGTCTGCCGAAGTCTACCGAAGGATACCATGCCGAAGTCTGCCGAACTGAAACGACGTTAGCCGATTGTTAGGTTTTCTCGTTACGGAATTTCTACATTTTTCTCGTTACGGAATTTCTACATTCGGTCGCCGCGCTCAAAGCCCGCGATAAAAGCTATGCAATAGCTTAAAAATTCTAACTTCCTGAAATTACCGCTTAAAATTCGAAAAAAATCCTTTGACCCCTCCTCTTATAGTAGAATCACGTGAGGAGGTGCACTGGAGGTGGTGCATTTGAGTAAGTGTATGGGAGGAGGTGCCCGGGAGGCGGTACTGCTCTTTGCACGTTGCTCCTGCACCGCTGCACCGCCTCCTGGGTCCGGACTGTCATTTTTACTCTACTTAAAAGAGATATAATCCTTATTTATACGCATTTATTTAAATTATACTTCTTGTGCTGTTTATACAAGATTTTTAGCAATTTTTCTGCTTCCCCACATCCTCTCTTTATTTAAATTACAGAAGTTTTACCTTCAGTAGAATCTAAAACCTATTTCAAATCTATTCATTATGTAGTAGAAAATCCAATTCATGTAATTAGAGAATTTAAACTTATTTACTGAATTACTTTTTACAATTTGTACATCGAATATAAAAATGCAAGATTTTACCCTTTTAGGTTTAGATTAGTCCCTAAATTATTTTAGCCGTATTACATACAAATACTTTTGATCAATTTTCACAGTTTAACTCTTAATTTCAGTTTAAATACAGATAGCAGTGCAATTTATTGCTATTTGTGACTTTGAATTGTCAATATAGACTTTTGAAAAGGTGAAAATTATTCATAATAGTATGCTAACAGTTTATTACACAAAAGGTATCATGTGAGTTAATCGATCACTGTCCCTCCCTTTCACTCCTTCCTCCAAAACTATATGAATATAGCAGCTACTGTTGTGAAATTGAGCATATAGAAATTTAAGACATTATACTTCGATATTCCACATCAACTATCGCAGCATAAATATCTTATATACACTATTCACAATAATTATTAAATTTCCTTCGCATATGGGTATTTTACATATTACACAATGAATTGTGTAAATTATATACAGGGTGGTTATTAATTAACGTCAGGTGTTTAGAGCCCTCTAGCGAGTAAAGTATTGGACGAAACATAACTAAATTTGATCAGCATAATAGTAGACCATGGAATTTCGAATTCTTAAAGAAAATAAAGAAAATAAAAAGTTTAAAAAATCGCCACTAGGGGCAATTTTAGCTAAAATGTGACTAAAATGCATTTAATTTGCATAAAATCAGCAATTTTGGCGCACCAAAAGTGTATTAGTGTAGATGTTGAATGATTAAATGGCAAAAAATACAGTACAGATCAATTTTATTCTGCTGGAATACTGCCGTAACGCTGATGGTACCTGCACATTTTTCATCTCTTGTTCGACAATAGCAGTTACAACTTCGTCAACTTGTTATTGACTAGACACTTTGCGTCCTAGGCTTTGTTGCCGCATAGTTTCAAATCGATGAATCATCTTTTGTAAATTTGTTATGCTCATCGGTTCTTTTGGCAAATTCTGTAATCGGTGAAATTCAGGACGAGCATCATTGCAATTCTCGTTCTGCTGATAACACAGCTTGACTAGAAAAGTATGGTGTGAGTTGATAATGATGAGAACTCTTCCAGCCTTTCCTTATACACAGCTGATTTTATGCAAATTAATGCAATTTAGTCGGTAAACAACGCTAAAACTGCCCCTAGTGGCGATTTTTAAAACTTTTTATTTTAAATTTTTTTTAAGAATTCGAAATCCCTTGGTCTACTATGTATGCTGATCAAATTTTGTTATGTTTCGTCCAATACTTTACTTGCTAGAGGGCTCTAAACACCTGACGTTAATTAATAACCACCCTGTATAACACAAAAATATGTGGGTTTTGTATGATACACATTTATCTCTATAATCACAGAAGATTACAGATATAAATGTGTAGGAATGTTACACATACATATATATATGGATTCTTGCGCAATTTACACATTAATGTGTCTATTTTAAAGGTGATCTGGTAACTTTTACACATTTAGTGTTATTATAAAATTACACGATAAAATGTGGATTTTGAAATTTACACAAAAAGTGTGTATTTTGAAAATTTACACGCCTCTTTATACATATAGAAAGATCGTTTTTGTATCATCGATATACCTGCTTTTAAAAATAAATTTCCCCATTTATTTTTAGAGAGCATGTATAAGAAATGCTTTTCATGAAATCCAATTTATTCATACTTTCACCTATCTTTACATTCCATGCTATGGCTGATTCTTTAAAGCCATAGTTAGCTTTTCACAGTTTACAAACTTTATTTTCGTATCCTGGTATAACATATTCCTCTGGTTAGGGCGTGTAAACAATTTCTAATTTCCGTGGAGAAATACTGTTTTTATATCAAGATGGTTTACAACTAAATTTGTGTATGTCTGTTTAGGCTAAAAAAGCTCTCAAGTTGTGTGTGCAAAACTGGTGCAAAAGTTCCGTAATAATTAGTTTTTGAGAAAAACCTTTTGCAACTAAAAGCGCTTTATGTTGGTCATTGTCACCATTTGAATTATATTTTAACGAAAATATTCATTTGCATTCTACTTCTTTTATGCCAGGTGAATGACAAACCAATGTCTCATGTTTTGTTTTATGTTAAATTAGTAATTTCTTCTTTAGTTGCTTCATACCATTTTTGTTATCATATGGATTATCAATTTTCTCTATATCCTTATATTTTGAAGGTTCTATTATTTTATTTTTTTGCTATAGTTAATATTATAATAATTATAATATTGCTATATTCATATGCGAGTCTATCTGGTGGAACAACCCTATTTGATCTTTGTGGTCTTCTAAATTCATTTAGTATAATTTTCTCACTGTCTGTTTCTTTATCTTCCAGCAATTTTATAACAATTTCAGAAGAATACTCTCTGCTTTTTTGGGTTGTATTTGAACATTAATTCCATTTAGTATATCAATGTTTGGTGCTGTTTCGTTTGAATTAGAGTCTTCTCTAAATTTGTCGGTTCTTGACCGTATTATTTTATTATTTCCAACATAAATTCTATAACTTTTTGACCTATTGTCGTAATCGATAAAAGATTCCTCAATAGCTGTGTTTTTAAGTTTTCCCCTTGGGGATGTATCGAGGTAAGCGTAAGCTTTCCAGCCAAATGTTTTTATGTGTCTTAAATCAGGTACTTTATTTGTCCATAGCTTGTATGGAGTTGATTGTGTTATTTTGTGGGGAGTCTATTTAGCAAATACGTACCTATATTTAAAACTTCGGCTCCAAACTTCTGAGTTAGCTTCCTTTAATAGGCAACTTGTCGTTTCAACTAATGTCCAGTTCTTTTTCCCTGAAACACCATTTTGAGACCGACAGTGCGTTATAGTTAATTCATGATGTATACTTGTTTCAGAAAGAAATTTTTCTACTTCATCGCTTATGTATTTTCCGCCGTTATCAGCTCGGAGGTCTTTGATTGTGTGACTAAATTTATTTTTTGTAATTGCTATACATTCCTTTAATTTATTTATTACTTCCCTTTTCGTCGATAAAACATATATCATAGTGAAACTACTGAAATCATTATGCGAAAACGTGTCTTTCCTCTTGTTCTCTTTTGTTGACATTGGCCCATAGACATATGAATGCACCAGATCGAGAATTTTCTGAGCTTTGTTAGTTGCTTGTTTTGTATACGGTGCATCCGGTAATTTACATTTTATGCAACTTTCATAGATTATATCGTGTTTACAGTCTTTTATTTCTATTCCTGTACCTAAACTATTGGATATAAGATAATTGAATTTGTATTCCTATGTTCAAGCCTCTGATGCGAAAGCTCAATGCTTTTTTTATTTTTGAATTGTTGAGTTAAATTTCCATAGATTTTTTACTTAGGTTTCTATTGATCAATTTCGTACAAATTATTTTTGATTTTTCCTTCTATGAATGCATTCCCATTTTGGGTTAATTTACATATTTTGTTATTAAATGTGAGCTTACAAGCATGTTTCACAACTTTAGTGACTGACATTAGATTTGCCTACATATCCGACAGGCATGAAATATCACTGAATGTAATATTGCTGGTTTGTGTTTGTAATTTTATTGTGCTTTTGCCGTGAGACTCGATAGTTATTCAGTTGGCTATCGTGGCAGTTTTTTATTATTATCAATGAATAAATTTATATTATTACACAAGTGGGAGCTGTTTCCAGAATTTATATCTAAGTAGATTCATTAGTGCTCATCTAGTACATTCATTTTGTGCGAGAAAAGAGAATATTTTTTGTGACGTTTTTTCTAAAGTATCACTATTACTTTTCAAAGTCTGTGAGTTTATTTCTATTCTTGTTTCCAATATAATTTTATTCGCTTCAAAACATGCAGACGTATTTTGTTTGCATTTTTCATTTTCTGGTTTTTAGAATTTTTATTCTTAAGAAACCAGCAGTTTTGTTTCATATTTTTTTTCTTTAGCAATATGTAACAAAAAATATTTTCCTCACGCTTTGGAATTGGTTTTTTTTGTTACAGTCTAACGCTTTTCAGATAAAAATGAACTGCAGTGAAACTGCAAAGAAAATGCTGTTGGAAGACTGTTGTGATTTGACACAAATCCCTGTAGTTTTTTTAAGTCGACATAACTACAAATTTACTGCAGAAAATGTGTAGTAAAGTGTAAAAAATCGTTCTGATGGCACCATTTATTGAATACATTGGCGTGCATGCTTTTTAACATTCCAAAGACAGACATTTCAACCCTGGAAACGGTCGTGCTCAAACAGACAATCCCAAACACAGAAGAAACGCCCTGACCACTTGCCCACTCAGATTCAGATGGAGTGCTGTACGAAGTAATAAGTGGAGGCATTTCAGTAAAGATGATTTGTAACTGAAAGTTAATCGTAGGCAGAAACAAGTTGGAAATTGCACATGAAATGTAGCAAATGAGGTGCGTTCGTTCGATAATGAAGTTTTAAAAATATCCCTCTCATATATCAATCTCATATATCAAAATTGTAAATAGTTAATTACAATTAAAATGCGCACCAAACAATGTTCTCACTATACTCATTATGTAATGGAATACATTTGTGTGGCCTTGTAAATCAATAACAAATGTTCTTTTCACAACAGATTATGCAAAATGTATATTATAATATGAACTTTATGATGCATATTAATATTATTATGTTCGAATGAGTGTAATATTATTAAAATGCATTTGAAACTTTTTTTTCCATTGACTATAATGTAAAGGAGTACTTTTGATTGTCCCTGTATTTGATCTATGCATCCTATTTTCAAAAACTTTGAAATGACTTGGCAAAATTATGTAATAAGTATGTAATTTAAATTTCAAACGATTAAAATGCATTTGAAAAAATTTTCCCCATTGACCGTAATGTAACGGAATATTTTTGATCGTCCCTGTAACTGATCTATCCATCCGATTCTAATAAAATTTGAAATGACTCGACAAAATTATGTAATAATTATATTTTTTAAATTTCAAAAGATTTGGTTGGGTAGTTTTGCGTTGTTAAAGCGGACGGACAGACGGACGAACAGATGGATAGACTGAACGACAACTATAGGTGCTACGTATTTACATAATTACGAACGCACCTAAAAATGGGAGTTTTAAGTGCTTTTATTTTATTATTTATTTATTGTAATTGGCTTATGCGCGTTTTATTTTTTAAAAATAAGTTAATATTTAAATGAATGAAATAAATATCTTAATGAATGGGTTTTTCTTATAAATTTAAGAATCAGTAAATATTTAATAATGTAATTTTATTTTTAGAGTATATGTGAAAGAAGTAAAATTTTCTTATTATGAATTAGAATGTTGTATACATGTGTTGTGTTAATTTATAAAATATTTTTTTGACACGGAAATACTTACTTTAGTGTCTAATAGGTCGGTAATTATTGACTTTTACTTAGAATAAGAATTAATTGTATGCCGTTTGGTGATTTAAGATAGAACATATTTTTTATTTTTATGTTACAATAATAATTTGTTAGTTTAAAAATAGATAAAAGTATTAAAGATAAAAATATTATTATTTTTTCATTTGTTAGTGAATTTTTGAAATAGGGGACATTTCTGAATCGTTCTTGCAAATTTAAGAATATTTAATAAAATAAGTGAATATATATTAATGTATTCACTAATACTGAATTTTGATTTTCACTTGAAAAAAAAGTGAATTTTAGAATTTTTTCTTATATTGTAATTTTTTTAGGAATTATGATGTAATTAAATATGCTTATTTAAGAAATATACATTTATAAAATAGAAAATTTTTTATAAAAAAAGAAGTTGGCAATTAGTCGGTTTTAATTAGAATAAGAATTCATTTTATGTCGTTTGATAATTTAAAGTAGCATGTATTTTTAATGATTATACAGAATTATTACATTTTAACTTATGAACATTTTTAGATAAAAATAAAATAAAAGTATTAAATAAGCCCATTTTCTTTTTTTCTTTCGCAAATATCTTTTTACAAAAAGAAATTTCTGAATCTTTCTTTTAAATTTAAATATAAAAAATGACTAGATTTTTTTCATATTTTTATGGCTTATAAAATAACTTTAAACATTTTAATATTTGTATGAAATAATAAAATTAGCTGGGCTTTTAAAATGCATATATATTTAGGAAATACAGGTCAATTAACTGTTGAAGTATTTTTTTCTTTCTACGATTAAGTTTAGGAATAATAATTTTAAAGAGCGATTTAAAAAATTACTTGATAATTTAAAATTTTTCAAGTTCATTTCAAAGTGGCCTCACAAGTGGTCGAGAGGTTTCCCCCTGAAACTGGTAGACGGCAGGTGCTGGGTTCAAATCCAGTCGCAACCGTTGGGAATTTTCGTGGTTTTCTTCGAACCTTGAGTAAATACAGGTTAGGTTCCCTTAGAAAGACCCCCACGAAGGGCACTCCCTTCAGGGCCTATAATCCTCGAATACATAATAGGCCGTCACAAAATAAATCAAATCAAAACCACTTCAAAATGAAGTAATTGTAAATTAATTGCGAGCCCTTTTCAGTTATGAGCATACAGAGGGATCGGAACAAGAAACAGAGGAAACAAATTGCCCTTTCCTGGATTTTAAAATGTAGTTAATTAAAATTCCCCTTTCTTCTATTTTCAAAAACATAATGTAAAATTTTTGAGTAACTTAAAAAGAAAAAAAAAGAAAAGAAATTCAGTTAAGGAGAGAGGGTAGACTCATTTCCCCTTCCTGGATTTTGAATTTTAATTAATGATACTTTTTCTCCAATTTACAAAAATATAATAAAATGTATTCTTTAAGAGTAATTTAAAGTAAAGAAACTAAAAAGTTTCCGTTAGGGGAAGAGGACATAGACGAGCCATTGTTTCTTCCTGGATTTTGAAATTGAACTACTTTATTAATGTGTTCAGTTTTTCAGACTCTCATAATCTTTTGTAAAACTTGGACTACAAAAAAATAAGCTTCTCTTCTTTAAGTAATAAAAAGCGCTAATTAGGTAAGATAAATACTTTTGCCTTGATTGGTCCATCAAAATCAATGAAAAATAAAAACAAATGTAATCCATGAATGTGAAGAAAATAATCACTGATTTATTTAATCTAGATTTAAAGAAAGAGAAACAAAGATTAAATATTTATTATTATAGGTTATTAACATATTCAATGGCAGAAAAATACTCCGTTGTTTATGTTGGAAAGAAATAGACTTCATCTATTAAATGAGTAAAGAATCATTAAATTAATTCTTTTGATCGATTATACCTAGAAAATAATAATAATGCCATTAAAGATTACGCTATTAATTAAAAAGCTGTGATCATTTTTCTCTGGGAAAAGGTATGAAATCTAATTAATTTTCTAAAAGAAAATATATATGTTTGCGTTGTGATTTTTTTGTAGAACCTTTTCTTATGAGATTATAGCGTTTGCAGCATTATTATTAGAAGATAAAATGAAGTAAGCAATAAATTCAAATAATTACTCATAAATGTAAATCAAGAAGTAAACACATTTTCTTTCTAAATAAAATAACTCTTCTACACTTGTTAACAATTAAACATTAAATTTATTTACAGATATTTACAAAACTTTGCATTAAACGAACAAAATACATTATGGTGAAAATATCACCCAAATGAGTTACAATTTAAATTTTTCTTGAATAACATTATTTTTTTAAAATAATAATAATATTAATTGCAGAAATCCCCATTTTTGCAGCTGACAGAGTATTTTATCCAAATTTCGTTTGGATAATGAATATCCATTTTCGTTTAAAGCGAAACCAAGAAATTCGATTTCGTTTTTACAAATTTGCATCTTACTTGGGTCAATAGTAAGATTATGTTCTACGAAAGTTTTTAGGACTTTGTCCAATAGGTTTAACATTTCGTCAAGTGACGAAGCTGCCAACAAAATATCGTCGACAAGATATGCTACTTGATGCTTGCCGAAATGACCCAATACTTTTTCCATTAAATCTGCGAAAACCGGAGTTGATAATTTAGTACCAAAAGGTAGTCTTAAAAATGAATATCTCCCATTTTCCGTTACAAATGCTAATTTATAACTGTATTCTGGGCGTACATTAATTTGAAAAAAAGCAGAATGTAAGTCTAGAACACAATAATATTTTTTCCCACCCATTGTTTGTAAAATTTCCTTTATATCAGGGATAGGATAAGGATAGGATTCTAGAATTTCGTTTAAGAGTCTAAAATCAACTGCTATTCTATACTTAACTTCTGTAACATTTTCTTTGTTATCATTATTTTTTTTTCTTTACAAATATGACGGGAAAAGCATAGTGAGAGTCACTTTTTTGTATTATTTTAGCTTCTAACATTTTTTTTATTTCTGTTTTAGCATATTCTTTGATGTTTTGGGCCATTTTATAGGGTTTAGCTTGTATGGGGAACTCGTGCGCTAAATTAAATTTCGGAACAACTAGAAAGCATTGACCCAAAGTATTGTAACTCTTAGAAAATGCATGAGCATTAGCGAAAAGTAAATCTCTTATTTTTTCTCTAATTGCTTCTTCTAAATGGTCTAATTTAAAATCGTCGGGTGATAATTCAGCCTCTCTAAGTTTTCGAGTTTCTGCGATACCTAAATTATTGATTTCATATATTGCGCCCTTCTCGACATTGCTTGGCTCCATATCCTTTCTTATGGTGAAATTTTTACTAAGTTTTCCTATTTTCGTGTTTCGGGACAGAAATATTTTTCTATCCGACTCATTCCTAAGAATAATATTGATTTGCTTTGTTTTACTAATCTCATGAATAGAAGAATCGTAAGTAATTTTTTTATCATGTGTATCAGTTGGGTCTAGTAAAATTAAGTCTTTTTCTTTAACAATATCTGAGTACTGCAACTGCACTATTTTATCTTGTCCCGGTTTCAAATACACATGTTTCGATAATCTTGCCCACATAGAGTTTTTATTTTAAATACGATTATTTTGCCTTGATTTTTTTGATACTGTACTAACATCAATTTCTGTATTATTATTCTCATTCGTGGTGCTTTGGGCTTCGTATTCTTCCGTCTGTTCAGAAAATATTAGATTATTTAAAACACCTTGTAAATACTTTTCAGTAAATTGTAGCGTGATTTTTTTTGTTTTTTATTTTCATAGTTTTGTCGTCAAAATTTAATATTATTTTGTTGGTTTTTAAATAATTATAATCCAAAAGTATTTCGTAATCTCTTCCGAAATCTTGGTTAGTTACGTAAAATGTTCCAATTGTAAATATGCCTCACCACCGGGCATGGCATAACTCTGAAATTGAATGTTTTGATTGGGGTTTGTATATCTAGGAGAAAAATTCGATCTTTGTTGAAACTT
Source organism: Maratus speculifer (assembly GCA_964019185.1). Classification (NCBI taxonomy): domain Eukaryota; kingdom Metazoa; phylum Arthropoda; class Arachnida; order Araneae; family Salticidae; genus Maratus; species Maratus speculifer. Next base: position 83,116,763 of record OZ025302.1, on the reverse strand, counting down.
ATTGTTATAAAAATATCTATTTTTGGAATTTTGTCCGCTAGGATTTTCATTCGTATGCTGTGAATTTTTAGTTGAATTTTTGAACCAATATGTTTTTAGCGAATGGGATTTTCTTTTGCAGTATTCGCACCAGCTGCTTTTGTTTTCGATATTCTCTTTTGATTTTAATTTTAAATTGTTAAGTTCGGAAGTTAAAATTTTAATTTGTTCTGCACTTTCAATATTCAATTTTAGCAATTTATCGAAATTTTCATCATTGGATGATTTTTGAATCGTGTTGATTTCGTTTAATGACACCTGGTTGTACGCTTCTTCCATTTGTTTTGCAAATTTACACGTGTCATTGAAATTTGCTGGTGCCATTCTACGAACGTCCAGACATAAGCCCGGTCTCATGGATTCTAAGAATCTAGTAAATTTTATTGTTTCGAATAATTTTTTGTTTGAATTTTCAATTTTTTGACCACTCTTATCCGCGTATAATTTTGCGGCTGCATTAAATTCATAAATAAAATCCGTAATGGATTAAGTGGGTTTTTGTCTCAGAGCAAAAAAATTATTTTGAGCGGTAGAAAAATTCGTCTTTGCGCTAAAGATATCAATTAATTTTTCTTTGAGCTTTGCGAAATCTTTCTCCGTGTTTAGACTTTCGTCGTTAGCTAATTTTTCTCTGGCTTGTCCTACTAATTTAGCTTTTAAGATAGCTAATTTCGACTTGTCATCCAAATCGACTTCCTCCATTAAATTGTTAAATTCACTAACAAAAAAATTTATGTTTGATTCTTTTTTTTTCCTTCAAAGACAGGAATAAAAGTTAATAGCGTATCTACGCTAGGCTTTGTCATTTTATTTTTGTTATTTTGATCGTTTTTTTATCTTTAATTTTCTGTCTTTGCCTCCTCGTTTTTATTTCGGAGGGATTTAGATCTATACTTTTCCTCTTATATTTACGTTTATTTCCTGGCATTCCCTTCTAAACTATCGCCTAGACCCCTTTTTTATGTTTATTTCCTGGACATTGCTTTAATACCTACTCCTACTATAATTTAAATTCAACTTTAGTAGCAAAGTGAAAATATAAAAACACACACATATACACATATATAAAATATTGATACCACATTAGCAAAGAAAGAAATAAAAACAAAAATATCATACATCAGATTCGAACAAAAAGAGTAATTTCCCCTTTTTTATATTAATATATGTCTATGCATATCTATCATTTACTAAGAGATATTTTATTCATATATCTTAATTTTGCTTGACAAGGAGAGAAACAAAGAAAGCAAAAAAATTGGCTTGAATTTCAACAATACATAAATGACATTTCTTATAAACTCAACACTGAAATTCTTAATTCAATTAACTCTTTTACTATGTTTTATTTATTTATTTATTTTTTATATATCTATATATATAATTCATTTACCATATTACCCAGTAAATAACATTGAAAAACAATATAAATAAACAAACATTAAAAGTGCCATGTGCCAGACTTTCCTTTATTTTTACCTAGTCAGTGTGCAATAGGGATATATCTGCAATTGTTTATAATTTCTGTTTTAAGAAAATTAATTTCACAAATCATTATAATATTTACTCCATTTATTGTTAAATTTAATATCTTACATAAATCATAAAATAATCTATATATAATCGGTTATTTAAAAAGAATAAGTAACTATAATAATTCCAAGATCTTTATTTAAGTATTAAATATGACATCCCATAATTAATACAACTGGTCAAAGGCAACCATTTATTTTTCCAATCCTATGTTGGAAAGAAATAGACTTCATCTATTAAATGTGTAACGAATAATTAAATTAATTCTTTTGATCGATTATACCTAAAAAATAATAATAATGCCACTAAAGATTACACTATTAATTAAAAAGCTGTGATAATTTTTCTCTGGGAAAAGGTATGAAATCTAATTAATTTTCTAAAAGAAAGTATATATGTTTCCGTCGTGATTTTTTTGAAGAACCCTTCCTTATGAGATTATAGCGTTTGCACCATTATTATTAGAAGATAAAATGAAGTAAGCAATAAATTCAAATAATTACTCATAAATGTAAATCAAGAAGTAAACACATTTTCTTTCTAAATAAAATAACTCTTCTACACTTGTTAACAATTAAACATTAAATTTATTTACAGATATTTACAAAACTTTGCATTAAACGAACAAAATACATTATGGTGAAAATATCACCCAAATGAGTTACAATTTAAATTTTTCTTGGATAACATTATTTTTTTTAAAAATAATAATAATAATAATATTAATTGCAGAAATCCCCATTTTTGCAGCTGACTACAATTTCAAAATATTGAAAGGGGGAAATATAGTTAAATAATTTACTTGCCAAACTCATGAGCTCCATCCAGAGCATTTTCTCGCGTTAGAGATCAGTACCCGGAGAAAGGAATTATCCCTTTTTGCTTATCTGAGGTAGATGCATGTCGAGAGATTTTTCAGCAACTGACCACTCGAAAAAAAATATTCTCTTCTTTCCCGACATGGGGGAGGGTCCAAGTTTGTTAAACTATTATTGGAGAACAGAATACACTGGATTTGTGATTATTGGGAGAGGGGGGGGTCCTCGCCTTCGTTAGAGACACGTAATGTAAGAGAAACTTTCTCATGTCAGGCAAGCTGTAGTAAATTTATTTTATTGCCCATTATAAATACTCTTGACGTTAAAAGTCAGTGTACAATGGGGGTGTTTTAAGTTCTGAGGCCTTAAACTTTTTATTACCAAGAGTACATCTTAGACCACCCCGATGGTTTTATATATAGCATTTTGAGTAAAATTGTTCCATTAATTTTATTACCCTTTTGTGATCTATGCGTGATGGATATTTCCATCAGTTTATGCCCAGGTCTTATATCAAGACTGACTCAGAAAGTATATTAGTTCATGACGTTCTATTTCTGTTATATATAAGAAGATGCAATATATATTACTTTGGGAAAAAATATTATCATTGGAAAAAAATAGATTGCATCTTGATGTGTAAGTCTCTTGGTAATACTGAATGAAAGAAGATTTATTACTGTTCATATTTCAAAAAAATCATTTATTTCTATAAATTTGCAGAGATTGAGCAGAAGGATAAAAACCTGAAGGAAAAGAAACGAACCCAGCTAAAAATGAACTGCAGAAATTTAACAAAAAAACTACAGTTGGAAGACTGCGGTGAATTGGCCATTTCCACTATAGAATTTTTGCGGTTGATACAACTACAAAATTACTCTAGTTTGTAAACTGCAGTAATTTCGTGGTTGTATTGACTTCAAAATTACTACAGTAATTTAGTGGTTGTATCGACCTAAAAATACTGCAGTTTTTTTTGTAGTTGCATCAACCTCAAAAATTCCGCAGTGGAAATGGCCAATTCACTGTAGTCTTCCAACTGCAGTTTTTTTTTTTGCAATTTTTTCTGCAGTTCATTTCTAGCAAGGCGTTCTGGAAGAAAACTTTTTGTTTCTATTAAAAGCTAAATACTTTTACGGTTTACAAAATCAATCTTAATTGGTTCCTTTCTTTTTCATGTCAACGGTTTTCTTGGAATTGTTTTCTAAAAACCAAAAAATATTTTGGTTAACTTGACAACCATATGATAATGTAAGAACATCCTGAAATATTGCCAGGACAAAAAAATTTCTTAAAAACACAATTTATGTTGGATGAGATTTACTCCAAAAGATCACAAAAAGACGAGAATTTTCAGCAACACATCATTGAAAAAAAGCGAATTTCATAGAAAGATCAGGAAAAACACCAAAAAGTAGCGAAAAAATTGTAGCTATTTTCGTGCTAGAATTAATTTGAGTATTCTTCCAGATCTTTCTGCGAAATTTGCTTTTTTTCAATAATGTGTTGCTGAAATTCTCGTCTTTTTGTGATCTTTTGAAGTAAATCTCATCCTTTGACAAAAATTGTGTTTTTAAGAAATTTTTTGACTTAAATCAGTTTTTTTCTGCAATCTTTTCATGTAAATTTAATTTTTTCCACATATAAAGCTTTTTTGTGATCCTTTCATGAAATTTGTGCTTTTTCCTATATTTCGACAAAAATCACATTTTTTCATGATCCTTTGACCACATTCTGAGATTCTTTAATGCAGAATGCACTTTCAAAAAAGTTTTGTTAAACAGTATTTTTTTTCAATTTCACATCTCCAACTATCGAAAACTAAAGAAGAAAACAAAACATGAATTTTACTATTTCGGATCTGTTTTATAGAAAAGAGGAAATTTTGATGAAAAGTAAAAAAAAAATATCTATATATAATTGAAAATTTACTAGTTTGGAAATAATTTGGGATCTATTACAGTTTTCAATTAGAAACGATTTTTATCTACTGCATAAGCTGGTCAGTATCAGGGTTGGTAAGTTTTTGACAGAGTGTGGTTTTATCCGGTTTAAACCGTGGTTTAAACTGTCATGTCAAAAACCTCGTCAGAAACCTCAAATACTACACTGATCCAGGGCTGCAAAAAAGCCAGCTTTTTCTAGAAAAGACCAGGCCAGCTGGCTTTTTTCCAGTTCATATATCACTATTAATTTTTAATAACTACTTTTGTTAATTTATCTAACAATTATATGCTATTTTATATAAATTAAAACTAAAATCTCATGAAATTCATTTAAAATCATATTTCAGATGTCCACTTTTATAGCCAGTAAATAATATATCACAAAAACCTCATAAACAGCCAATATTATTAACAGACATTTATACTATAGATTCAGTGGCATTCCTATGCTTAGTTATTTTCATGTTATTATGGTTAAAAATTGTATTCAAATAAATAATATACAAATGATACTGTTTATAAAATAGTACTTTACTTGAACAATGGCTCCTGGCATATGTGAATGTGTTAGTATTATGAATAAAAATAGTCACTTGTTTATGTAAGAAGTTTACAAGGCAGCATTCCATTTTAAAAATAAGAAAATATAAATAATTTTGTCATAGCTTTTATATTTATTTATCTTTCTAAGTACAGTAAATTCTCTGTAAGGCAGACTGAGTAAGATGGAAATTTGTCCTGCTCGAAAAGGTTTTTCAAGTCCTTGTGAATTCATACAGTGTAAAATTTAAAATAAAGAGAGGGAATTTAAAATAAAATTTCAACAAATGGTTTTGTTTGGAACAAGATCAGTGTAGTACTGATATTTAAAATGTAAGTTAAGTGATTGGTATTATATTTGGTAAAAATCATTTAAATTATTAAAAAAAAAATATATTGCACAAATTTTCTAATAAATATTCTTCTCATCTGTTGATCACAAGAACATTTTTACAATCAATTTACTATATTTTTATTGGCAATTTATTAGATAGTTCATTTTTATGACAACAGTAATTAAACAGTTACTAATTAATAATACGTTTCATTTTAAGAATAGTTTTTGTAAAAGAAAAAAAAATGTTTTAGTAAAAGCTAGCTTTTTCTTAAAAAAGCCGGCCTTTTTCAAGCGGTTTAAACCAGAAAAAGCCAGCCAGTTTAAACCGGCCCAGCTAAAAGCCAGCAGCCCTGCACAGATCTGTAAAATTTAACATTAAATATCTGTCACACATATTAAACATTAGATGTAATATTAAAAATTCACTATTACTGTATCATATATTATCATTTCTGAAAAAGAAAAAAAAAAAAAAAAAAAAAAAAAACTGTCATAAATCCGAAAATTTCGCCTGCTTCCAAACTAGCTCAACTAGCAATGCTTCTGTGCTATCAAGCCCTGCTAGCTCAGTATAAATTGAGAGAGTATTTTCTAACTTTGTTTTCGTACAAGCTAAACTTAGAAATCATTTGGGTGTAAATAAATGTGCTAAATTGCTGAGGGGTAAAATTGAACCATATTATTAACTGTACAAAATCATTTTCTTCTGTTTGAACATTCTAAAAAACAGAAATGTTTTATTGCAATTAATTTAATTTTTTTGTAATTATTAAATTACAATAATTAATGTTAAATAAAAAAATACTTAAATCATTATTTTATTTAATGTTTCCTTCTTGCTCTTAAAATATTTTAAAACACATTACATGTTTTTGACGGTTTAAGCCAGTTTTTGACAGTTTAAAGCAGTTTTTGACAGTTTAAACCAGTTTTTGATGCTTGTCATGTCAAAAACCAGTTTCTGACGTCAGAAACCCAACCCTGGTCAATATATTGGGAATCTTTAACTTGGATAGCCTATATAGTTAAAAATAATTATAATTCCTTTTATGGATTTAAAATTACATCAAATAGGTTTAAATTCACTTCAAACGGTCTAACAAAAAAATGCTGTAGGAGTCGGATTGCTAGCAAATCCAACTCGGCAACCCTGTTAAATACAGCTAAATTATAGCAATTCTGACCACAAAATTAAACTTATTTGTCAAATTCGATACCTAACTTTTTGTCATTTTAATTTTAGTTTAACAAACACTCTCATTTAAAATTTAAAGTAGGTATACACAACCTGTGGCCCATGGGCAGACTTGTATAAAACCAAAAACTTTCTGTGCACGTAATATTGGGTTAAAAACTTTCTGCAAATTTCATGTTGGGTGTAATTCGCATTTTTTGCGCAATTCATGGTCGTGATTTGCATTTTTTAATGTGATTTATGAATGTAATTTGCAGTTTTAGAGCGATTTATGGATGTAATTTGTGTTTTTTATGCGATAATGAATGTAATTTTTATTTTAAGGATTTATGGACGTAATTTGCTATTTTTATACGATTCATGGACTTAATTTGCGTTTTTTGAGTTTTCTGTCAACGAAATTCGTGTTTTTTGATCGATTTATTGACATAATTAGCGTTATTACGCGATTTATGAACACAATACGCTTTTTAACATGATTCTTGAACATAATTCGTTTTTTTTTTTTTTGCAATTTATGAACGTTTTTTGTGTTTTTGAGCGATTTATGGACGTAATTAGCGTTTTTGCACGATTCATGGACGTAACTTGCGTTTTCTGAACGATTCATGAGCGAAATTCGCATTTATTATGCAATTTATGAACGCAATTCGCTATATTTATGTGATTTATAGACATAATTTGCGTTTCAGCTTTCTGCCGACGAAATATGCGTTTTTTGAGCGATTTATGAACGTAATTCGCATTTTTTGAGTGATTTATGAACTTAATTTGCGTTTTACTACACGATTCGTACACGCAATTCCCATTTTTCATACATTTGCGTAGTTCTCGCTTTTTTTACACAATTCATGGACATAATTCACGTTTTGAGCGATTTGTGGACAAAATTTGCGTTTATTGCGCGATTCATGGACGCAATTCGTGCCTTTTGAGCGAGTCATGGATGTAGTTTGCATTTTTTATTCATGCACGAAATTCTTATTTTTTACACGATTCATGGATGGAATTAATGTTTTAAATGCAGTCTTTGGACGAAATTCACGTTTTTCGTGCGGTATTTTGTCGAAATGTTGGGTTTTTTTAAACGATTCTTTGTTGGGATGTTTTTTTTTTACACAATTATTTGTCGAAATGCATGTTTTTATGCGATTCTTTATTAAAATTCACAATTTTTTTATTGCATTCGCGTTAACAGTAAATAATTTGTTCATAAAATTGAGGGAATATTTTTATTTTTTGGTACTAAAAAAAAAAAAAAAAAAAAAAAAAAAAAAACTTTTTTCTTAAAACTTTCGTCAAATTAATTTAATGTTGGGTGTAATTCGCATTTTTTGCGCAATTCATGGTCGTGATTCACGTTTTTAATGTGATTTATGAATGTAATTTGCAGTTTTAGAGCGATTTATGGACATAATTCGTGTTTTTTATGCGATTAATGAATGTAATTCCCATTTTACAGATTTATGGATATAATTTGCTATTTTTATGCGATTCATGGACTTAATTTGCATTTTTTGAGCTTTCTGTCGACGAAATTCGCGTTTTTTCATCGATTTATTAACGTAATTAGCATTTTTATGCAATTTATGAACACAAAACGCTTTTTTTAACACGATTCATGAGCGTAATTCGCATTTTTTATGCAATTCATGAATGCTATTCGCATTAATTATGCGATTTATGAACGCAATTCGCTATTTTTATGCGATTTATAGACATAATTTGCGTTTCAGCTTACTGCCGATGAAATTTGCATTTTTTGAGCGAATTATGAACGTAATTCGCGTTTTACTACACGATTCATAGACGCAATTTTCGTTTTTCATACAATTGCGTAGTTCTCGCTTTTTTACACAATTCATGGACCTAATTCACATTTTGTGGACAAAATTTGCGGTTTTTGCACGATTCATGGATGCAATTTGTGCTTTTTGAGCGAGTCATGGGTGTAGTTTGCGTTTTTTACACGATTCATGCACGAAATTCGTATTTTTTTACGTGATTCATTGATGGAATTAACGTTTTTAATGCAGTCTTTGGACGAAATTCACGTTTTCCGTGCAGTATTTTGTCGAAATATTGGTTTTTTTTAAACGATTCTTTGTTGGGATGTTTTTTTAGAATTATTTGTCGAAATACATGTTTTTATGTGATTCTTTATTAAAATTCACAATTTTTTCACGACATTCACGATAACAGTAAACAATTTGTTCATAAAATTGAGGGAATATTTTTATTTTTTGGTACTAAAAAAAGAAAAAGAAATACAAAAATAAAAACTGTTTTTTTTCTTTAAACTTTCTGCAAACTTCATAAAACTTTTTGTGCATGGCATGCGTCTATATTATACAACTCTGCCCACGGGTTTCATCAATTTTCAACTGGAAAAAATTGCAATTTTTGTACATATGCCACGGGAAAAAATATAAAATTTCGTCAGTTTACTGCAGGAAAATATAAAATTTTGTCAGTCATTCAAGAATCTTAAATTCCGTTGATCAGGCAAGGTGAAATTGTGAATTTCATTGATCAAGTGCACAAAATAAATGAATTTTTTCGATGAGGTTCAGAAAAATCGCAATCTTCATTCATCAGGTATGGCAAAATAGAGATCAAGTGCAAATTTTGCCAAAAAACTTTGGAAAAAGAACAAACAGGAAAATCGGTCTACCAAAAATTGTCAATTTTGCTTCTCACACGCAGAAAGATTGTGGATTTTCTTTACTAGTTTTGTAAAAATAATGAATTTTCTCAATTGGTTTTTGCAAAAAATGTGAATTTTGATGATCAGATGCAGAAAGATTGTGGATTTTCTTTATCAGTTTTGTAAAAATAATGAATTTTCTCAATCAGTTTTGCAAAAATTGTCAATTTAGTTTATCACACGTAGAAATATTGTAGATTTTGTTCATTGGCTTCATAAAAATCACGAAGTTTTTCAATTGGCATCTTAAAAATTATGAACTTTTTCGACCAGCTTTATAAAAAATCGCAAATTTTCTCAATCGATATAGGGCAAAATTGGGTAATTTTATTAGCAGCCACTGGCCGGTAGGACTAGTTTTTTAAGTGGCCACTTTCTTTAATCTAGTGGCCACTTTTTTATTTAAAAATAATAAACAGTAAAAATTTTATAAGCATTAATCTAAAACTGAATAGCCTAAATAAATATGTAAATATAAATATATTGGAACAAAAAAAAGAATCCTTGATGAAATGCAAGAAAATTTTATTCTCACTATATGAAAAAGTGGCCGGGAGGTGGCCGCTGATAGTTAATTTTTCACTAGCCACTTTTTCTCGTTTACTGGCCCTGTGGCCGGTGGCTAGTGCTAATTTTACCCTTTATCAATCGAGTTCGTAAAATTGTGAGTTTTGTTGATCAGATACTGAAAGATAGAGGATTTTCTTAATCAGCTTCACAAAAATTGTGAATTTTCTCAATTGGCTTCACAAAAATTGCGATTTTTATTATGAGAAGCCGAAAAATAGTGAATTTTGCCAATCAGCTAAGTATAAATTACAAATTTCATTGTTTAGGCATGGAAAAAACATGAATTTTCTCAATCACCTTTTTGTAAATCAAATATTATTGATCAAGGCCTGGAAAATTCACAAATTTTGTTGATCAAGCTCTGAAAAATATTGAATTTTGTCGATTAGCTTTGTAAACAGGGTTCGTGATTTTTTTTATTTTTTTAATAAAAATCAAAACAATCGGATTTTTTTCATTTAAATCGGATTTTTTTGATTTAAATCAGATTTTTTTTTCATTTTTTTAAAAATTGCCACACATTATTATTTTATGACTTTTTGTTTAATTTAAATAATATAAAGTTTACATACATAGACATGCATATTATAAGTATTATCTATTACTAATATTGCACAATTTACATAAATGATTCATATTATTTCAAGGTAAAATTTTAGGCTATGAAAAAAATCTCGATTACACAAAATGCATGAAAAACTACAAATCAGATGTCAAAAATTAATTCAACCTTCAATATTTTAATTAAAATAAAAAACACCTGCAACACATAAAAAATTTAAACAAAATTGGAAGTTTTTAACTTTTTTTTTTTTTAAAGTGTTGACTGAGAAAAATGAGTTCAATTGCTGCCATCAAAATACTTAAGGACACAAAATGAGATGTCATCACTAATCGACTGACTTCTCAGTAGTGTTGGAATTTACACAAGAAAATTTTGAATAGCAATTTTATTTTACTTGTGGAATATTTATCATCTTATAAAACAATATAAGAACTTGGAATCCCTAAATAAAAATTCAGCCAGAGAAGGAATGCTACAGTGTTGCCGCATCTGGATATTTTTTTATTGGGGGATTCCAAATTCTCATGTGTATGTTTAAGTTTCAAAAGTAATTAATCATAAATTAATCAGTATGTTCAGTGTTTTATACAATGATTGATATTCCACAAATAAAATAAAAGTAAATTGCTATTCAAAATTTTCTATTGTGAATTCCAACATAATTGAGAAGTAAGTCAATTAGTGAATACCTCACAATTTGTGTCCTCTGGCCTTGAGCATTTCGATGGCAGCGGTTTAACAGTTTTATCTGTTGATTTCTAATTTCTGAAAGTATCAAACCAAAGGCAAAAAAATTTGTTTGATTGAAGCAGATAAATCTATTGCAGTAAAAAGCTAGTTGATCATTAATTCTCTTTTTAGTATGAGCTTTTTCGATAATTGCAACAAAAATACCTTCCACCATTCTAAAGGGCTGAGATCAATTATATTAAATAAATAAATCAATTGCTGATTCAGATTTTGCTCAAATCCTTATATAGCAGGCTTCACCAAAGTACAGCACATAAAATCATACAATTTTATTTTACCTCAACTTGCAAAAGTTTTTCTAAATACTAATGAGTAAATATTCAAATATTTAGTATATTTCTGTTTAGATTTCTTTACTGTTGCAAGATTATTTTATAATTTGATTCAAATGAAATTTGAAAGCATTTTTTTTTTAAACTTTACATTTATTTTACTTTTTTACTAAGCTAAAGCTTTATCTTTCTGAAAGTTGTTTGATTCTATATGGTATATAAAACTAAATTATATTAAAGCACATTATTTATGTTTTTTCATCTGAAATTTATTAAAGAATAACTTAAAAAAAAAGCTGATTTAAATCAATGATTTTTTTAAAAAAATCAGTTGATTTAAATCGTGATTTAAATCATGATTAAAATCAAGTCGATTTAAATCAACGAACCCTGTTTGTAAAAATCACAAATCTTGTCGATCAGATTTGTAAAAATCTTCAATTTCGTAGACCAGCGTTATGAAAATCACAAATTTTGCAGACAAGCTTCTTTAAAAATCGTCCTCCTCATCTCGCACACACTCCTCTGAAGCCATATTTTTATCCGATTACAGGCACAGATTCGAAATTGAATTCTCTCTGTGTTATTGATGTGGTCCTCGTCCCCCCTGACATATTTGTAATTGGTAATTCTCTTGAAAAGGTTGTGCACCACTAAGTTAGAGAAAGTTTAGTTACATTCCTCAACATGCACTCCATCAGCATCTTTTTCTTTTCTTCTTTACAACAGTATGTGATTACAGACTTGTGTAAAACCAAAAACTTTCTGTGCACATAACATTGGGTCAAAAACTTTCTGCAAATTTCATGTTGGGTGTAATTCACATTTTTTGTGTAATTCATAGTCGTGATTTGCATTTTTTATGTGATTTATGAATGTAATTTGTGTTTTTAGAGCGATTTATGGACGTAATTTGCTATTATGCGATTCATGGATTCATAAGCATTTTTAGAGCTTCCTGTCGATGAAATTCGCAATTTTTGATCGATTTATTGATGTAATTTACATATTTTGAACGTAATTAACTTTTTTACACAATTCTTGGGCGTAATTTGTATTTTTTGAGCAATTTATGGACGTTCCGCATTTTTATGTGATTCATGGACATAATTTGCATTTTTTGAGCGATTCATGAACACAATTCGCTTTTATTATACTTTTATTTTGCAATTTATGAATGCAATTCGCTATTTTTAAGCAATTTAAAGACATAGTTTGCGTTTCAGCTTTCTGCCGACGAAATTCACATTTTTTTTAGTGATATATGAACATAATTCACGTTTTACTGCACGATTCATAGACGTAATTTGCGTTTTTCATACAATTTATGAACTTAATTCTCACTTTTTTTACATGTTTTATGGACGTAATTCATTTTTTGAGCGATTTGTGGATATAATTTGCGTTTTTTACACGATTCATGGATGCAAATCACATTTTTTGAGCGAATCGTGGATGTAGTTTGCGTTCTTTACGCGATTCATGCATGTAATTGGCATGTTTTATGCGATTCATAAACATAATTCGTATTTTTTATGCGATTCATGGATGAAACTTTCTTTTTTAACGCAGTCTTTGAACAAAATTCACATTTTTTACTCAGCCTTTGGACGAAATTCCCGTTCTTTGCATGGTATTTTGTCGAAATATTGGTTTTTCTAAATGATTCTTTGTTGAGATACACGTTTTTTATTAAGTTATTTGTCGAAATGCATGTTTTCAAAATTCTTCATTAAAATTCACAATTTTTTGACGACATTTGCGTTAACAGTAAATAATTTGTTCATAAAATTGAGGGAATATTTTTTGGTACTAAAAAGAAAAAATACAAAAATAAAAATTATTTCTTAAAATTATTTTGCAAACTTCATAAAATTTTCTGCACTGGGCGTGCGTCAATATTATACAACTCTGTGTATGTACAACCTTTTTTGTTTTGAAATTAACTCTATCACTTCAATTTGTAAATAGTAATAAACAGAGCTGTCTTCACAATTCTTAAAGTATTGTGAAATTTGTCAATTACATAAAGTTATTTTAAGGTATTAACATATTTATCAAAAATATAATCATTGAAACAGCTCTTAGTATACATAGGTTTTCAAAAAAAATTAAAAAAAAGAGAGAAACTTTAGTTTCATATTAAGCAAATTACTTATAAATAAAGGAAATATTTTTTGACTCTCATATTGTAAACACCACATATTTATTTTGATTTAAACAATAGAGAAAAAAGAAAATAAATTACTTACTGGTGAAATGGTAATCCAATTTTATATCAAGCTATAATGCTTCTTAAATAAAAAATATGTTTTATTATTTAATGTATAGTGTTCCCTCTAGAATATTTTTTACCATATGCAGTGCCTACCCTTCTTTAAATTGGCACCCCTACCATTTTCAAAATAGTGAAATCCACTTTGCTATTTCACCTATGCAAAGACACCCACTTGCTAACCTTAATCTAGGAGAATTTTTTTTAAATATCTCATTTGCAATTCCAGAAATTTAAATGATTTTGTTTCCATTGGGTAACTGATCTCTACAATAGCTTCTTCTTTTACTTTATCGATTTTTTTAAAAATGAGGTAGTTATACTTATTTTCAGACAGAAAAAAAAAAAAATCCTGCAAACAAAGTGGAAAAAGTAAAAAATGAGCCTCGTAGATTCACTTCAGCTAGCATAAACAATCATTTAAAAATATGGAAATACAAACAAAATATCAGGAAATACAAACAAAATATCAGGAAATACAAACAAAAAGACAGATGTAGCTCGGTGCATAATTTTACTTACGGCTACATATATAGATACACATTCTAAAAAAAAAAAAAAAAAAAAAAAATCAAAGAAGTTTACACATCAAACGGATTATGAACAATAAATACTACACGAACGCCAGTAATACTATTAATGCGCCGATAAATCAAGCTTAGGGCATAAATTTACAATTGTATCTAAATGTGATTCTATTCAAATAGTAATTAAAGAGAAAGTATATGAAAATAATAATTAAAGAAAGCCGAATCAGAACGGAAAAAGGCGAGACGCGAGTGTCACATGTGCTAGTCATGTAAACATAAGCTACCAAGAGATCGTAAGTTGAGTAGTTTTATGTCTTCTATAATCGTGGGAAAACAGAGAGCTTTTTCGTTGTTTAGTGAAACGAGATTGGCCAATCAGAGGCCTGTATCTTCATGATCTCTTAGTTCTTGGTAAAACTGCAGGGTTTTGATTGGTCGACCTCGTTTCGCTAACCACGAAAGTTAGAAATCAGCTTCAATTAGGTGAATAATAATAAAATTTTAAAATGTAAATTTAAAATGAACTATTTAATGAGAATTATTGTTTTTTTTATTTGTTTTTATGAAGTAAAAGTAATTTTCATAAAAACTGGAAGTCATTTCTGCGGAAAGTGGGTTCCGATGTCCATCAAACGACTTTTTTTTTTTTTTTTTTTTTTTTTTTTTTTACGGAAATTTCAAAAAAAGGAAACGAGAAATTTCCGATAAGGAGAGAAGGGGGGACATGGGAGAGTAATTACTCCTCCCTAAGTTTTGAAAACATAATAAAATTCATTCTTTGCGAGTGGCTAAAAGAAAAGAAAGAATTTTTTGTTAAAAATGAGGGGGGGGGGAGATTATGGGAAGTCATCTCTGCCCCCCCTCTCCTAGATTTTTCAAGTTAAGTTACACAATTTTCTTTTTCTTCTGTTTTGAAAAGCATAGAAAAATTTATTACTTGCGAGTATCTTCAAAATTAAGGAATCAAAAATTTCCCGCTAAAATTGGGAGGGGGGGGGAGGGTAGTGATTGCATTTCTTAGATTTTGAAAGTTACTTAAAGAGGGACTGAAAAATGTCAGTTGGGTGGGAGAAGAGATACGCTCATGCCTAAATTTTTTAAAAATGATTTTTTTTTTTTTTTTTTTGTATTTGTATTTTTTGAGTAACGAAATAAAGTAGGAACTAATAAATTTTTCACTAAGGAAGTGGGTGGATGCGATGAAAAATCTCTCCTTCGATTTTGAAACATAACTGAGTTTATTTTTCTTCGATTAAAATCTATGAATTTACCGGACGATAAGACTGGAAATACATCAGAAAATGTATTTCTAAATTAATGGTTGGATAAAAACTTCAAATTTACTGCAGTATTTCTGAGGTTATAAAGTCTCATATATTTTTTTATTTATAATTATAAAATGACTTCATAAGAACTACAGTGTTTTTAAAGTTAACAGCTCACAGTATATTTAAAATAAATTACTGCAAAATCGCCTCAAATTAACTTTAAAATAACTATAGTGATTTTATAGTTGAGATTTCAATGTAGAGAATTTATAGTTAACTTTAAAACAACCTCAAAAATACTTTACTTCTTCAAAAAAACTACAGTTCATTTTTAGCTGGGAAGGAGAACGAGTATGTATGCACTGAATGTCTGGAACTGTACCAGAAGGTAACTTCGACCAGTGTTTGGATTCAACGTATTACTTGAGCAAAACTTTCACCATTTACAAGAACTACTCGGATGTGGCAATCGAGAAAAAAATTTCTATCTCATACATGCTAATACTTCCTTAAAAATACAAATGAAAAACAAAAACCGTGCATTAATTTTTGATATAGAGCTATTGAGCTATTGCGGAAATCGTAAAAAATTCTTATTAGCAGCACGACCTATTGAGCGATTTACACCAAAAACCAACTGCAAGCAATTTATACCAGGAACTAACTGAATCTGAAGCTTGATGAAAATCCATGTATAGTATTCATGTATTCTAACGATATAGCTTTGTGTGAATCGTGAAGAAAAAACTGCATAGCAGTGTCATCTGTAAGGCGATTTACACAAAAACTAGACAGCATTAATTTATACCAGAGATTAAGGGAATCTGAAGTAAAAGGGAAATTCGTGCATTAGTTCTTGAGATAGAGCTATTGCGATAGTCATACATAATGCAACATGACAGCTCTGCCTATTGGGTAATTATAAAAAAAGAAATTAGCACCAAATTATATCTAGTACTTACTTAATCTGAAACTAAGTGAAATTCCGTGTACTAGTTATTCAGATAGTTTGCCCACAATTTTTTTTATGTCAAATAGAGATTCACAGTGTAACAGAGTGACAGTCATACTTTATGACATTTTCTTTAAAACCATAAAATCATGTTCATTACTTTTAAAAGTATAATTCCATGGAAAACCGAAAGTCGAATTTTCACGAATCCAATACTTTTTTTTTGTTTAGATAGAAGAAAGTCATAAATGCATCGGTTGTAGATAACAGTTTCGGTCAGCAAACTAGAATACTTTAAAATTGTTGAAATTAAATTAAACTAATTTTTATTCAAATGTGTAATCACGTAATTTAATGTCTCTTCCCAAGCTTCCGTAGAATTACTTTTTTGATTATTTAATTAAAACTCTTTAGAAATACTATCCTCTTTTCTGAATGTTTGATTAATAGGTGGAAATATCCACTCTTAACTTAATTTTTTGCACAAGAGCTTTAATACAATGTGCTTAAGTGTAGTTATAATTGCAAACAATTTTTAATTGAATCGGGTAAACTGAACGTTTAAGAGTAGGCTGGTAATATGAACATGTAAGTGGGTAGGTTCGAAGCTGCAAGATTTTTCTTCTTCTCTCGCCAAAGTGTTAAAGTGAAATTATGATAAAAATGCAAAAATTAAGAAAAATAATAATAAAAATAAATTAATAGACTGTTATTTTAAAAGAAGTATTTTTGTATTTGTTAGTGTAGGTGTCTACATTTGTTATAAAGGGAATAAAATATAAATGAATTTATATTTATAAATTACTGGTGTCTATAGGAACAAAAGCGAATTGTGCTAACGGTGGTAAATGCAAAATAAAAGAAGAGGGCTCGTTAAAATAAAATTCTATAGTAATAGAGCAAAATAATTTTGTATTTCTTAAAAAGAAATATATTTTCTCAGAAACCGGATTTTTTCGCACACTAAGCTGCAGGTTTCACTGCAACATAAGCAATATTTAAGTTAATATAATTCTACAAATAAAACCCAGTTTTGAAAAATTAAGTTAGGATTAATACTCTCAAAGATTATACACTTATACGTAATAACACATTTTGTCTCAGATTGGAAAAAACATCATTTTTTAATATTTTTAATAAATTACAGAGAAAACAACATTACAATTTTACCCTTTTGCTGGGCAGTCAGGGGGTTAATATTTTAAATATACATCGCAACAATAAACAATTTTTCGAATAATTATTGAAATTCCATATCTTTGTTTCATAATTTAATTGCAAAAAATCCTTTCGAAAAAATTCTG
Source organism: Maratus speculifer (assembly GCA_964019185.1). Taxonomy (NCBI): domain Eukaryota; kingdom Metazoa; phylum Arthropoda; class Arachnida; order Araneae; family Salticidae; genus Maratus; species Maratus speculifer. The sequence goes on along the minus strand of OZ025302.1, from coordinate 83,099,162 downwards.
GATTATTAATAACAAAAACTTTGTAGAAAATATTTCTGCGTTTATAGGTGTGGAAATTCAATCTGTTAAATGTAAAAAAGAATACAATGTTAATAATATATATATTTTTTAAATTTAGAGGTCTGTAAGGACGACGAAGACTGTGATAATGGTGCTAATTGCAAAGCAAACGAAGAGAGCTTGCTACAGACTTGTCATTGTCTGGAAGGAACAAATGGTCCAAAGTGCGAAAACATAGAAGGATGCAAGACAAAGGATTGTGGTTCAGAAGCTACTTGCACGTATAATATTCATGATAAATCAACATTTTGCAAGTGTAATGATGAAGTACTGACATTTGATGATAAGGACAAAAAATGCAAATGTAAGGGAAATTGAGTTTTTGAAATACTTTAAATTCTTTTTCCTTAAATTTATCTGATCGACATTGGTATTTAATCTGTATAAAATTTTGAAAGTATTGTTTAAAAAAAACTTCATATATTAAAGTTTTTTTAAATTTTATTTTATGCCTTAATTTTCTAATAATTGACATGTGAAGGAAATAAAATATGTGTACCTTACATTGAAGATTTAAAAAATTAAATAGTGTTACACAGGGTTTTGATGCATTTATTACGAACCACAAAAGTTATTAAAAAGTATTCATTTGTATTTGCTATCTACGGCAGAAAAAGAAATTACTTTTATACCTGCTGTAAAAATATAAAGTTTTCATTATACATCCAGTATTGATAATCTGAGAATAAACATACAGAAGAAGAAATTTTGCAAAATCCTCTTTGAAGTTTATCAAAATTTTAAATACGTAAGCGGTACATAAAAGAAAATTTCTAAATATCCAATACGAAAAAAAATAAAAGTTGCTTTAGTTTAAAATTATTTAAGTAGAAATTAGAATGTCCGAGGGAATACAAAAACTGGTACTTCACAAGCATTATCGAGAAAATATTATGTGAAATTCCAATATTCTATTTTTTTTCTTGCATATTCAATATTTCCTTACATTTTAATGATACCTGTTATCTTTTCCTATTTAAAATGTTCTTAATTTAAAAACGCGTATATAAATAAGATCTTATACTAACACCTTAAAACTCTATATTCCTCCATAAAAATTAGAAACAACCTATCTATCTCTTTTCTGAGTGAAGCTAATTTTTATATGTTCGAATTTTTTCAAAAGCTCTTTTTTTTAATTCCATATTTTATTCTATGAAATTCCTACAAATACAATTTTACTCCCGAATCTCATTATCTTCTTTCATTTGGCGAAGTTTGTTTTTTAACCTTAAAAAGTTTATTTGCCTTAAGTGGGAACTCTTTGCATTTAAGCCGCACACTTCTCTGGCGATTAGTTTAGACCAACGGTTCCCAATCTTTATTGTTACGCGACCTACCTTCAAGTAAAAAAAATTTTTCGCGACCTATTTTCAACTATAAAACTTTTTCGCAACCGACTTAACTTAAGGGTTTATATCAGTATGGAAACCGTGTGACATTTATAAACTATCGGATATTTATCTGCGGAAAACGCCAATTTTTTTTCGAAGAATCCACTATCAACAAAAAGAAGAATTTGTAATCCCAATGTGCAATACTTATTTGAAAACTCACAACGGTAATTTAAAATCGTTTACTTATTACCAAAACATAGCTTTATAGCCAGTGAAAGTTTTGGCAATGGTGTGTACCGAAGAGGACATTTATATCAGGATAAAAACTAGATAATTTTAACCTTAAGTTACTTTTTATACGCAGTTGTTTCTGTTTTTTTCTTTTAAAATAGCAATGTAAAAAAAAGCATGTTCATGAAAGTATGTCATGTTGAACCACATTAAGGAATTTAAAGCTGATTTATATATTTATGTATGTTCTGGTTATATACGCATAGAGAAATAAATTAAGGATATTCTATTTAAAAAATAAAAATTTGAAAAGCAATTTTCAAATTTTTATTTTTTAAATAGTTGAAATAAATGATATATTTTTGTAACAAACCTCGATTTTCCGCGACCCATAGTTTGGGAACCGCTAATTTAGACGATCATTTGAGAACGACCGCTTATCCCGTGTTAAGTAGACACCTCTCCCCTTCTGCCATCTTGGCAAAACACAGGTGCACGGATTCGCGTTTTCGCCTATTTTGAAGTGTTATGTAAAAGCTATATGGTACTCTTGATTTCGACTAACTGTTGAATTACTTAATCAATATGTTCCTAATGTAAGCGTACTTCATCGTATACTGTGGAGCGTTTAAGACTACTCTATTACCTGGATATTGTTGACACGTGCTATTTACCAAATAAATAATTTGCAACGCCAAATGACATCTCCAAATTCTGAGGGAGAAATTCTCATTGGTGATCATTGCCTGTCACTCTACCATTATTTTCGACTGCATAGAAATTTTGACTGTATCATTTTCTGCACTGTTATAATTTTGAAATTTTTTCTGCATCGTCACTCCGCCGCCTTTTATAGGATACCTATATTTTGGCCAATAAATATGCTGCATAATATAATGAAGTAATCGTTTTCTATATTAGCGGTGGAGTGACGTTGCGGCAAAAGTTTCAAAATTTTTCCAGCGAACATATAAAGGCATTACAGGTATGGCTTATTCATTTAGTTTATCCCCCCATCTAACGAGAATCTACTAAATTACCACGTTTGAAAGTCTACAGGATTCAAACCTGTGCGGAGAAATCCCTATTGATTTCAAATTCTTTTCAGTGTGAGAATAATGCAGATTCTAATTAGATTGTCGTATAAACTGAATGAATAATCCGATAACAAAACAAGATGCAAATTGCACGTACAGCGTAGCAAATGAAGTGGGTTCGCACTGTAAGGAAGTTTTAATAATATTCAGATATTCGTGTAATAGTATACAGTACTTCGGATACACATACGTATTCGAAATATTTGAGTCTCCCTGTAAATACTTTCTGCTTTCTAATATACTGGAAGTAACTTGTAGTAAACTTGCAGCAACTCATATCAATTTCATAAAATGTGAAATAGTTTAATATTATTGAAACGCGCTCCCAAAAATTGTTTCCCCCTTGTAAATTAATAAGAAATATTATTTGCACCACAGATTGTACAGAAAGTATGTTTTAGTATGCACGTCATAGATGCATATCAATATCATTACGTTCGAAAGAGCACAGTTAAAACAACATTGAAATGCACTTGAAACTATTTTCTCTCATTGGCCGTCATCTAACAAAATACTTTTGATTGTCCGTGTAATTAAACTATGTATCCGATTTTCATAAAATTTGAAATGACTCAATAAAATTATATAAAAATTATATATTTTAAATTTCAAAATATTGTGTTCGGTAGTTTTTGCTCTGTTATATGAGGACAGACAGACGGACTGAACAAAGAATGTACTACGTATTTACAAAATTATGAACGCATCTAAAAAAGGATTTTGGAAGCATTCAAACATAAAAATTAACTTTTCTGAGAATATGATAGATAGGATTGCTTATAAAATTTATGAATTAAACCGAAGCCTTAAATTAACATGCCTTCATGTACGATATTTAATATTTATATATTTAAAAATATTGAATTTGAATGTAATTTTTTTCAAAAAGACTAAATATATTAATGTTTTATTAAATTTTATTTAACACTTTAATGTTCTCTTATCGTATCTGAGACATTAAAACAATATGTATACTTCACATAGAGGATTATAAAGATTAAGTAATGTAACACAGACCTATGGGGTACTTATTCTTAAGTACACGTGTTATTAAAAAGTTTTTATTGATATTTCCTTTCTTCAAAAGAAAAAAAAAATTATTAATATAAAAAGGAAAACTATGAAATTGATCTTTATACGTTTAGGAATTATAATAAAAAAATAAATATACAAAAGCAGAAGTTCATACATATTATTAAAAAGTAGTGAAGTATTGAATATGCTGGAAAATTGTATAACTAAAAGAATATTGCGAACATATTTCTTATAATATATATTTTGCAGTTTGCGAAATTGATTGTATTAAATAAAATTATAAAATATGACAATCACTGAAAAAAAGGAATTTACAAAAATTTTTTTATTTAAAAAAATAATAACAATTGATACGCTTTGTTTGTATCATTATGAAAATCATTGCAGTGAGGAAAAAGAATACTTTTATTAAAAATGTGCTATTTTTTTCTTAACATTGAATGATGGGTATATAGTGACTGAAAACGAAAAAAACATTTTTGGTATTTTTGCCGTATTGTTCTGCACTGACTTCAATACTGCCTGCATTTACACTGTTAAAATATTGAAAGTTTTGCTGCATCGTCACTCCACCGCCTTTATAGAAAACGATTATTTCACTATATTGTGGAGTATTCTCATTGGTCAAAATAGAATATTCTATAGAAGCGTTGGAGTGACGCGGTAGCAAAAATTTAAAAATTTTAACTGTGTAATTACACTTTTCCTCAGAAACGTCGTAAAATTTTTATCGTATATTTAATGAAAGGATTTTAAGAATAGATAAGGCAATATTATCCACTAAATTATTTTTGTGAAAAAAATAAAAATAAAAAAAGAATATGTGCTTGACCATTTGCCATCATGTCTTCTAGTTGATAATGAACACAAACTCATTATATAAAAAAAATTGCAACGAACATGTAGGTAAGATGTAACATGAAATTTCACGTGGTGAATTATCACAATTCATGTACATTTATATATTATAATTAAATGTTCATTAAAACATTAATAAATTTATTTATTTCCTTATAAATTCCAGATGTCTGTAAGGAAGATGAAGATTGCGCCAACGGTGGTAAATGCAGAATTGGCGAAATGGGGTTGCTACATATTTGTCATTGTCTCAAAGGAACAGACGGTCCAAAGTGCGAAAACGTAAAAGAATGTAAGACAAAGGATTGTGGTTCACAAGCTACATGCATGTATGATATTCTTGAAGAATCAACATTTTGCAAGTGTAATGATGGAGAAATGACATTTGATGATAAGGATAAAAAATGCAAACGTAGGTGAAATTGAATTTTAAACTACTTTAAATATTTTTCGCAAAATTATCTGATCTTCATTAATATTTAATATGTAAGTAATTAAATGAATCTTATACTATAATGCGAGCAAAAATTGTGTGTGTGTGTCTGTGTGGGTAAATTTTATCTCAAAAACGGCTCTAACGATTTTCGCAAAAATTTGGATTTTACCATTTTCGGGCACGAGAAGACCATTGGGCTAGGTCACATGTTCGAGAAAATTCGATTATTGGGTCATTTTGGGTCATAATGGGTCAGGATCAAGCTATTTATATCTAGAGAACGGCTGGATCGATTTTAAGGAAATTTTGTATCCAATCGTTTTTTGGCACGAGAAAACAATTGAATTGGGTCACATGTTCAAAAAATTTTGATTAGTGGGTCATTTTGGGGTCATTGAGGGTCAAGCCATTTTTATTTAAAAAACGGCTCTAACGATTTCGACCAAATTTTATATTTTATCGTTTTGGATTACAAGAAGATCATTGGATTAGGTAACAAGTTCGAGAAAATTCGGTTAGTGGGTCATTTTTGGGGTCATTGTGGGTCATGCTATTTTTATCTAGAGATTTTGTCACGCAATTTTGACTAAAAATTGCATTCTATGGTTTTCGGGCACGAGAAAAACATTGGGCTAGGTTACATGTTCGGAAAAAAATTTTAATGGGTCATATTGGGTCATTAAGTGTCTGGGTCAAGCTATTTATATTTAAAGAACCGCAGAATCAATTTCATCGAAATTTTGCCTGTAATAGTTTTTTGACACGAGAAAGCTAATGGGCTAAGTCACACGATCGAGAGATTCCGATTATAAGAGTCATTTGTGGGTCATGATGGGTCATAATGGGTCATGGTCAAGCTGTAGCTAAAGAGCAGGTGGATCGATTTTAACGAAATTTTGTATACAACATTTCTTTGCCACGAGAAAACTATTGGGCTAGGTCTCAGTTCGAGAAATTTCGATTACTGGGTCATTTTGGGTCATAAAAGGTCTGGGTCAAGCTATTTATATATAAAGTACGACAGTATCAAATTTAATGAAATTTTGTATGTAAGTTTTTTGACACGAGAAAATTAATGGGCTATCTCACATGTTTGAGAGATTTCGATTATAAGAGTCATTTATGGGTCATGATGGGTCATAACGGGTCATGTCAAGCTATATCTAAAGAACATGTGGATAAATTTTAACGAAATTTTGTATACAAAATTTTTTGGCACGAGAAAATCATTGGGCTAGGTGACATGATCGAGAAATTTCGATTAATGGGTCATAAAGGGTCTGGGTCAAGTTATTTATATTTAAAGAACGGCAGGATCGAGTTTAACGAAATTTTGAGTGCAACAATATTTGTACACGAGAAAACTAATGGGCTAAGTCACATGTTCGAGAGATTTCGATTATAAGGGTCATTTGTGGGTCAAAATGGGTCATGGTCAAGCTATATCTAAAGAACGGGTGAATCGATTTTAACGAAATTCTGTATAAAGCATGTTTTTGGCACGAGAAAATCATTGGGCTATGTCACATGTTCGAGAAATTTCGATCAGTGGGTCACTTTTGGGTTATTCTAATTTTATCTGGGCAATGTATCACGCAAATTTGACTAAATTTTATATTCTATCGTTTTCGGACACAAGAAAATCATTGGGTGAGGTCAGATGCTTGAGAAAACTCGATTAATGAGTCATTTTGGGTCATAATGGGTCAAGGTCAAACTATTTATACCTAAAAATTGGCTCAATCGATTTTATCTAAATTTTGTATTTAACGTTTTTCGACACGCAAAAATTAATGAACTAAGTCACATTTTCGAGAGATTTCGATATAACGGTCATTTGTGGGTCATGCTAATTTTAACTAGAAAATTGTAATCACCATTTTGAGTATATTTTCTATTATATCGTTTTCGAGCAAAAGAAAACCATTGAGATAGGTCACATGCACGTAACAACTCAATTAGTGGGTCGTTTTAGGTCTTAATGGGTTCGGGTCATTCTAATTATGTATAACAACGACTCAGTCAATTTTACCTAAATTTTGCAACGGAACGTCTTTTGTCACGAGAAGACTATTGAGCTGAGTTGCATATTAAACAAAATTATATTAGTGGGTCATATCGCTTCATTGCTGAATGCTGTAAAGATAATTTTACTTAAGAAATGGCTTAAACGATTTTGATTCATTTTATACTCTACTGTTTTTGATTACCTGAAGACCATTGAGCTAAGTCACATGTTTCATCATATGTGATTAGTGGATCATTTGGGTAATAAGGGTCAGGATCATGAGACTATGGCAAAAGCCAATAAGTTGGCGAAATTTGGCCGAAAAATCGACTATTAAGGTTACGAAACCAAAACACATATTTGGCGCCAAATGAAAGAATGTGTCCAAATTTGGTTATATCTGGCAAAAAATATTGTCTTTCAGAATGTGAAGAAATTTCTTATACATTCTTAATAGTCTTCGAGATGCATAGTTAAACTAACCAGAGTCGAGCTAAAAAAGTGATTTGGATTGATGTCCTTTCGTTGTAAATTAAAAAAAAAAGTAAAATTTATGAACATGTGCATACAAACATAGTTTTCTTATTGATTGTTTTTGTAAATAATACTATTATTAATAACATGTTTTACAGTAATAATACTATATCGAGTTGAACACAAAGTTAATTTTGACCGAGCTGAGCTCTGTCACCCCTGCTAGTGATATATAATATGCATACATTTAATTTGTAATCTGATAGTGCTGTATTCAAAAAGAGTTAATATTTTAATGTTTTATTACATTTTATTTTACACTCTAGTATTCTAAATACTATCGTATCAGAGAAATGGAAGAAACATGCATACTTCACGTAGAGGATTTTAAACATGAATAGTGTAACACATGGATAGGAGCGTTCGTTCTGAAGTACACAAATTATTAAAAAGTATTTATTTATATCCATTTTCTACGGGAGAAAAAAACAGTAACATACGTGATGAAAATTATGAAGTTATTCTTTATACATTTAGGAATCATAATATAAAAATAAATATACAAAAAGCGGAGAACTTGTAAAAGTACTTTTTGAAGTTTATTTGCATTTCTTTAATTTAAATATTGTGAAACATATGTAACTATGCAATACAAAAAAGCGAAAGGTGCTTTAGTAAATGTCTTAACAAAACATTTGTTAAAATATAAACCAGAAATTATTCATATCAACAAGAAAACTTTAATTCTCAAATTTTGTTTGCTATTTATCTAATTCTAGTTTATGCCGACAATAATATATAAATTATTATACTATAGGAGTGAAAACAATGAAAAAAGAAATACAAAAGTATGTTTTTACGTGAAAGCAAGACAAAAAAACTTGGAAGGGCAAAAACATAACTTTGTGTCTCCTTCTCAAAATATTGGGGAAGAAAAACCTACTCTACTCCTTTCCTCCGCCCGATTACGCGTACTTAGGTATTGCTGCGTATACATTTTTAACCTTACTTTTTTCGACATTGTTTTGAAAAATCAGTTTCTAACCAAACCCGACACTCAATATTCAAAATCCAATCCGGAACAGAAGTTAACCTACAAGGCCAAGTTAAAGACTTTTTAATCACTACACGGGTCATATACAGTGTTGCGAAATTTGCTGGATATTTTTTACTCAGAAATTTTATTTTACATCATAAAATTTTTCATACTAATATTAGTTTGTTTTATTTACGAAATATTTATACTTATAATAATCAAAAATAACTATTCAGACTTTCTGGGAAGACATTTAAATTTCTTTGTGATAGTTTTTGTAGGCGTTTTTATAGATGTTAGGCACATAAAATGCATCAGCAGCCTGAATAGTGTTAATTGTTCTATACAGATATTTATTTTTAGATTGATATGTTTAGAGTTTTGTGTTGTGTGAGGAGTTCAGAAAAAATATTATAATCTCTTTTTCATGTGTATATTGTTCATTTTAAATAAAAGTTCTATAGGAACCTTTGTTCCTAAGTGCTGTTTCTTCTACATTTCTTTCTATATGTCCTACTGTAGACTACATTGACTTTTTAATGGACTGTATTTATATGTATGAGTTATTATTAATACTATTAGTGCATTTACACGGTTAGGATACTTAAAGATTTGAAAAATGAAACATCGAAAAAAAAAAAAAAACTTCAAAGACAACATCACATAGGGAAGAAAATAAATCGCTGGAGTTAAGTTCTTTTTTTATTAGCTCTGTCATCTTTTGCAAATGCATTATTTATTTTCAAACGGATTATTATATTCATTTTGCACCGATCACAAAAATATTCATTTTAAAAAAGATTTCGTCATATATATATTATTAAAACCAATTTTACAGTACAGCAATCCCATTTATAGCAATGCATGTGTACTACTGTTCTTTACAGAGAATTTTTATTCTAGACTACTGGTAAATTAAAAATATAAGTATTTTTGATAAAAATGCTGACCTAAGGAGGTTGATAATTTGAACAGATTTTTCTTTGGACGGGTAATTAATTTTCAAACGAGCAGGATTGTGACAGAAAAATTCTACCTAGAAAAAATCGGTCGAGAAAAATTAAGAACAGAGTCCGAAATGCATCTGGTTAGTCCTGACCCATGTCTCTTTAGAAAGCAGGACTCAGAAAAGTTTATGATCAGACTCGACCCGTCCCGAGTCCTTGTAGTTCTCTAAATGGCATTTGAATGTTAAAAACATGTTCTTAATAGCTGCAAAATGCTTAAATAAATTATGAAAAAAAAACGAATTTGAGTTTTAAATTTCGTTTAAATTTACGGATTTTGAGCTTTCTTTCAGTTTACGTTCATTTATCAAAAAGTGAGTCAATTTCAACTCAATATTTACAGAAAGTGGACTAAACTCGCTAGTTTTTGTTTAGTAAACACGCTCATTCCCAACGCTGGGGAGGACATCTTCAAGTATTTATTTAATAATAAGAAAACTGATTTCAATATCTCGTGAAAATGAGGTGAATATAAAAGTGGGTGAAAAAGGGTGAATATGAATATGTACGTTAGGGTAGTGCGAAAAAACAAAAGTTTTTATTTCCGAATCGCTATAGTGCGGAAAAGTTGCGATTGGTAAATACAAGAAAAACTAAAAAAAATTTTTTGAAATCGGACATTATCTTCCTTTCGCGCAAACCACCTAAAAATTCAAAAAAATTGAAAAATTCCGATTTTTTCAAAATTTAAAAAAAATATATTACTTATACATATATTTATCACTATAGTGAAAAATATTTGCATATTGTACTGTTTAATAATAATAATAACATAAATTGCGCTTAGAGAATATCTTCCAATCGCGCAAGCTCATTAAAAATCGGGAAAAATTCAATTTTTAGTGATTTTTGATATATTAAGAAAATAATCAAATAAGCTCAGTTTGCAGTCTCATGTTAAAATTTAAATGTAAATTAATACTATTGAGCATGTTATGCTATTTTTGAACAACCGAGATCTTACCACAACGAGATCGCTGCAAGGTTTAGTAGTTCTTCAAGGTTTAGAGTTTCGCGCGCATCCTGTTAGCCACGTTGCGAAAAATCGTTGAAGTCGCCTTACGTGTCCACATGCTTCTGCCCCAACGTTCTCCACATGCACAGAGCGCCATTTCGTATCAGAGCCCGTGAACGAATTTCGTTTGTTAATTGGATGTATTGTGTTATTAAAAATACATTAATATGTGACAGGGACACGGATTTGGATACGTCGCTGACAAAGAAAATTACTAGACAATCTTTTCATTGTACTATATTCGGTCATCCAAGAGATTTTCTGCCAAATATTCTTCCAACACACGAAGATGTTCTTCAATGCTACCTTGAGGAGAGGTCTCCATTAGCACGTAAATTCAACATCAATAAAGTGAGTTTCTCATTTGTCAGCAATACAGTGGCACAAAAAATAAAATATATTTATTAGAAGGCGTGAATCTCAAAAGTGTTTGATTGTAGACTCATTTAGCTAATTAATGCCTACTACGACAATATTCTAAACTAACGAAATCTTATATTCCAGACAAAGAATAGTCAAACCTTGTAAAAAAGTTTGATGAATTTAAAAAACAAGAAACTCAACTGTGTGATATTTCAGCCTGCAAACGTGTAATGAATTTATATTGCTCCTGTAAAAAGTCACCAGATTTGAGGGAGTGTCTAATTGAGACTAATTGTACGTCTCAAAAACACAACAAAATTCCAGCCATTGATCATAGATTTATCTACCTCCAGAGAAAGGACGGAACGGAAAAAATTGGTACTAAAGTTAAAAAAAAAAAAAGAAAAAAACTGAGTACAAGACTTGGAAGACGAAACTATATATTGAAAAGGCAACCTTCCAAATTTGTTGAAGCGAAAATAAAAGACCTTGAGCATTTATATGGAATACATCAGAATTTTAATGCTAATGTAGGTATATGTAATATATCATTACCATGACGGATACAGCCTATCATATTTAAGAAGAAGAAATTACCATGGCAAATGAAAGTGGAGTTACAATCTACATCTTTACATTGCGATCACAATGGTGTATCTGACAGTGCAGGCGCTGCTAAAGCGTTGAGTGTACTAGAAGATATTCCTGTAATAACTAAAACAGATGCTTTTCAAGTTATTGACCTATACAAAATTAGAAGAAAACAAACAGAAAGAAAAAAATTACGGCAAAGTCAAGTGGAATCAGAAGAACCACATGACATACATTTTCATGGAAAAAAGGACGATTATTTAGCTATCATCCTCAGACCTGAGACAAATATCACGATGGACAACATACACTGTTTAAAATTACTATAAACCACCTTCAAACATATAACATTCTACATATTAATGCGTATTATATGGGCGCATTTTTTGAAAAAGTCTAGAAGTATTTTTAACGATTTTAAAAGTATTTAAATTCTTTTAAAGGATTTTCTTTAGTTTCTCGTACAGGCGCTATATTCGTGAAGAATATTTGACAAAAAATCTCTTGAGGATGACAAAATATAGGACAATGAAAAGATTGTCTAGTAATTTTCTTTGTCAACGACGTATGCAGATCCGTGTACCTGTCACATGTTAATGTATTTTAAATAACACAATACATCTAATTAACAAACGAAATTCGTTCACGGGCTCACTGATACGAAATGGCGCACAGTGCAAGTGGACGAAGTTGGGGAGAGAAAAGGATGTAGACACATAGGGCGACTTCAACGCTGTTTCGCAACGTGGCTAACAGGAGTTGCGCGAACTACTAAACCTTTCGTCCTGCAACGATCTCGTCGTGGTAAGATCTTGGTTGTTCAAAAATAGCATAACATGCACAATAGTATTAATTTACATTTAAATTTTAACATGAGACCGCAAATTAAACTTATTTAATTATATTCTTAATGCATCAAAAATCATTGAAAATTGAGTTTTTCCCGATTTTTAATGAGCTTGCGTGATTGGAAGGTATTCTCTAAACGCAATTTTTTTTTATTATTATTAAATAGTACAATATATAAATATTTTTCACTATAGTGATAAAGTATATGTATATGTAATATTTTTTTTAAAAATTCTGTAAAAATCGAATTTTTTCATTTTTTTTTAATTTTTAGGTGGTTTGCGCGATCGGAAGATAATGTCCGATTTCAAATTTTTTTTTTTAGTTTTTCTTGTATTTAACAATCGCAACTTTTCCGCACTATAGCGATTTGGAAATAAAAACTTTTGTTTTTTCGCACCACACTAATGTACGTGGATAGGTTAAAATAATGGAGGATTTTTTTGTGTATTTTTTCTCATATGTAAACTTATTATAAAGATGCAAAAATTTAAAAAATACGGAAAACTGCAGGATTAATATAGTAGATTACAAACTAATATAGTAGAATTAATATAGTAGAATATAGAAGAAAATATTGCTAAATTTCTTTGTTGTAGATATTGACGACTGTTAAATGTAAATACAGTCAAGTATTAATAAATTTATTTACTTTTTTGTAAATTATATAGAGGTCTGTAATGACGACAATGAATGTGCTAACGGTGGCAAATGCGAAACAAGCGAAGAGGGCTCGTTACGTACTTGTCATTGTCTCAAAGGAACAGATGGCCCAAAGTGCGAAAACGTAGAAGAATGTAAGACAAAAGATTGTGGTTCAGAAGCTACCTGCACGTATAATATTCTTGAAGAATCAGCATTTTGCAAGTGTAATGATAAAGTTCTGACATTTGATGACAACGACAAGAAATGCAAACGTAGGTGAAGTTGAGTTTTTAAAATTCTTTAAATCTTCTTTATTAAATTTATTTGATCCGCATTGATAATTGATATGCATAAAACTTTGAAAGTACTATTTTCAAAAAGATTTACCGTATTAATGTTTTATTAAATTTTATTGTGCACTCTAAAATTCTAATTATGGACATGTGCGGGAAATAAAATATGTATATTTACAGAAAGACTTTAAAGATTAAAAAGTGTAACACGGTGTTATGATGCATTCATTTCGAATTACACGATTTATTTGAATTTAAGAAGGGGGGAGGATTGTACTTTGTGCTTATATATAAAAGCATTGCTGCTTTTAACATCTTTTATTTTATAATATTTGTGCTCTTTAACGTTGTTTATTTATTTAGTTATATATAAGCACAAAGTACAATCCTCCCCCGCTTTCTTAAATTAAGATGCAGTTTTCAAACAAATTGTATTTAAACGTACACTTTTCTTCTTGCACGACGGTGTAAAAATTTACAATGTGCTATGTTTAGAAGATTAAAAAAAAGCAGTAATGGTTATCTCGCACAATGATAATTTGCTTTTTTTATGGCTAGCATCGTTAACGGAATGTTATATTTTGGAGCGAATATTTTAGTAGCTGGTAGAAAGAAATAGTACACCGGGAACTAATAAAGGATTTGGAGGGGTTTGATGTACATTGATTAATATGATAACGAATTATTTATTAATACTACAAGTTTATTTTTATATCACGTTTTTTTCTTTCCTGTCTTTAAGGAAAAACAACAACTCCAGAACCAACCACAACCAAAAAGTCAACGACAACTCTAGAACCATCAACTACTGAAGAGGAAAAAATAGGTAATGCCTTTTTTTATCATTACCCTTAGAAATGGCAACTCAAAAAACAAGAAAAAAACTGTTGTGGCTTTTATTCAATATTTTTGAAATAAAATAAATGCAAAGGAGAGATAACTATACAAAAGAATAGCAGCGTTTTGTCTTTTGTGTTACCAGACATGCTGACTAAGAAAAGTGTAGTTTTTTATATTATTATGAATACTAATATGCAATAAAATTGGATCGAGTTTTTATATAGTAGAAGTTGAGAAGTTTAAAATCGATACCTAATAAGCAAACTTTGGAGTAATGTTGAAATAATTTATGAAAAATCTCAATTATGAAAAGAAAAGATGTATTAAAATTAATTTGTACAAGTATTTTATATAGATCGAAAAATCAAAACAAATCACGTGATTTAATAGAATGAATGAAAAGTTACTAAATCATTACATTAAAAGAATATTTAATTACATTTTTTCCCACTAATATTTAATATTTAAGAAATGGCTCAAAAACAATAGAAAAAGATATAAAATAAAATAAATAATAATAATAATATTTCAAGAACAAATTGAAATGCTGTTTTCATACAAATTGCATTTAAAAGACGTTTTCTCCCTAAACGACGCTGTAAAAATTTACGATATGCGATGTTTAGAAATTAAAAAAATAAATAAATACAGTAGAGGTTATCCCATACATTGATGCATCTGCTTTATTTTACGGCTGACATCATTAACGGAATGTTATTTTTTGGAGATGACATTTTAGTAGCTGGTTGAAAGAAAGTGTACACCGGGAAGTAATAAAGAACTTCGGGGGTTTGATATTCATCATTTAATTTCATAACAAATCATTTAATATTTTAGTTTTATTTTTACATCATGTTTTTCTCTCTTGCCTTTAAGGAAAAACAACAACATCTGTACCAAGCACAACTAAATTGGCAACAACAACCATAGAACCATCAACTACTGAAGAGGAAAAAACAGGTAATATCGTTTTTAATCATTATTCTTAGAATTGACAACTCAAAAAACAAGAAAAAACTATTGAGGCTTTTATTTAATATTTTTGAAATAAAATAAATGGCAAAGAACCGATAACTATAATAGGGGATTTACAGCTACAGGATACAAAAGATTTACAGCGAGTTATTTTATGTGTTGCCAGACATGCTGAGACTTGACCAGAAATTTAACACTTTTATAATTACTCCAATGATATTTTAGGTATCAAAATATAAAAAACTGCTATCTTGTAACTGAAACCGTTACATAGCATCGTCTATCAATGTTGGTATTAGAAATATTTCTGATCCAAATAAACATACTGTCATTCAGACAGTATTATCCACTGTCTTTAATTTGCACTATCTATTTAACTGGTTAATGATAGTATTTCATTCATTTCCAAAAATTACAGTTTAATATCATATATAACAACATATATATTTTGGCGGTCAAAAGCTCACGGCGAGGTATTTTTTTTTCCTGAAAGTTTCATTGAAGAAGAAGCACAATTGTTCCAAAAGTTAGGAATAAGCAAATGACCTCTGGCCACGTAATTGTTTTTATTGCATTTCTGAAAATGCTTGAAGTTAAATTTTTCACCCTCAAACAAAAATCACCATCAACAACCACACTTCATCTCTATTCTTTTTTTTTTTTTTTTTTTTTTTTTTTTTTTTGCTGTATGATAATTGATATTTTTCAACTATTTATTATTTACTTTCTACAGAAATGTAAATTGCAAAAATTAAAGAAATGGCTCTAAAACTACAAAGTAATATTAATAATAATATCCCAAGAACAAATTGAGATGCAGTTTTGAAACAAATTGTATTTAAAAGTACTCTTTTCTTCTTACACGACGGTGTAAAAATTTACAATGTGCTATGTCTAGAAGATTAAAAAAAAAGCAGTAATGGTTATCCCGCACAATGATAATTTGCTTTTTTTACGTCTGGCATTGTTAACGGAATGTTATATTTTGGAGAGGATAATTTTAGTAGCTGGTCGAAAGAAATAGTACACCGGGAGCTAATAAAGGACTTGGAGGGGTTCGATATACATTAATTAACATTATAACGAATTATTTAATAATACTACAAGTTTATTTTTAACCTCGCGTTTTTTTTTCTTATTTGTCTTTAAGTGTAAGTGGACTTTCAAAATCGGAAAAAATCATCAAATTGTCTAATTTTCATTTTTAGCATAATAACATTATATGAACTCACTGCTATTGAACACAAATAGAATTTTGCAATTTAGACAATTTTTACTGGAGTTACAAGCATTTTTGTCCAATCAGCTGATTCTGCCAAGCCCCTTTGTTTACTCTTTTGCCGATTCGCATCCCTAAAATTTAGCCTAGTTTTTAGTTTTACCATGCAAAATGTTATTATTTTGCACTGATTACTTATTAATTTTGTGATTTCTGTAACTTTTAATTGTTTCTTTTAGTGTTAGTTTACAATGTATTTAGAGGAATTTTTTTTGTCCCCAATTTTTTTAGCGTAAAATTAAAAAAATATAAATATGTTTTATATATTAAAAATATTTAATATATTTAACAAAAATTTGTACGATAAGAGGTATTTATACCATGAATATTTCTAGAAAAATTTAAAAAAATTCTTTAGAAAATACAAACGTTATTTTTGAGAAGATTTTTTAAAATCCAGATACTTCACGTCTTTTGCATGAATTACTGTCGAAGCCTCATATTTTATGTAAATTTACCATAAAAACACAAAACACTTACATATAAGCTATAAATGATATTATATTCCTCATATATAGTTGAAACTGTATCAGTAGGAAAATATTAATCAATTATAACCGTTGTAGTAACTAAAACCTGTTTTTTTTTTTTTTTTTTTTTTTTTCAGAATGAATATTTTTGTCATCTTCGTGATTTCAAAATGTTCCATGCAAAATTCTTTAAGCCCAATTTTCCTGATTTTTTTGTTTAAAATGCTCTCTATGTATGCGTTAATAAATGTTACTAAAAACAAACTCTTTTAGATGTATTCAAAGTTTTAAAATTTCAGTTATAAGGAATTTTTAATGATTTTTTACCGAAAAATACAAAAGAGTTAAGTTAAAATAATTTTTTTTAATGTTTTACAAGTAATATGCTAAAAATGCTTTGTAACGTTTGTTAACACATACATATAAAGCATTTTAAACAAAAATCAGAAAAATTGGGCATAAATAATTTCGCATGGAGCATTTTGAGATATCGTCATTTTTCGTTAATAAAAAAAAAAAAAAAAAAAAAAAAAGAAAGAAAAATTTGTTATCTCAAAAATTATTGAATATATTTTTTAAAAAGATTGTGAAATAAGAGATATACATAATATAACTATTTCCAGAAATTTTTAAAAAAATTCATTGAAAATTTAAACTATTAGTTTTGAGAGTCCACTGTACCCTTAAGAGAAAACAACTAAAAAGGCAACAAAAACTCTAGAACCATCAACTACTGAGGAGGAAAAAATTGGTAATATCGTTTTTGATCATTATTCTTAGAAATAGCAACTCAAAAAACAAGAAAAAACTATTTTGGCCTATATTCAATATTTTTGAAGTAAAATAAATGCAAAGAACAGATAACTATACAAAAGAATAACAGCGTTTTATTTCTTGTGTTGTCTGACATGCTGTCTAAGAAAAGTGTATATTTTTATATTATTATGAAATACTAATATATAATAAAATTGGATCGGGTTTTTATATAGTATAAGTTGAAAAGATTAAAATCTATACCTAATAAGCAAACTTAGGAGTATTGTTAAAATAATTTATGAAAAATCTCAATTATGAAAATAAAAGATGTATTTTAGAATTAAAAATTAAATTTATACGAGTATTATTATATTGATCAAAAAATCAAAACAAATCACGTAATTTGATAGAATTACTGGAAAAGGTGCTAAATAATTACATTACAATAATTTTTAATTACATTGTTTTTCCACTAATATTGAATATTTAAAAAATGGCTCTAAAATTACAAATATAAATAAGTAAATAAATAAATAAAAAATAAATAAATAATAAAATAAATAATAATACCTCAAGAATAAATTGAGATGCTGTTTTCATACAAACTGCATTTAAAAGTACTTTTTTCTCTTTAATCTACAAAAATTTACAATGTGCAAAAATATACAATGTGCTATGTTTAGAAGATAAAAAAACACACAGTAGTGGTTATCCCGTACAATGAAACATCTACTTTAATTTACGGCTGGCAACGTTAATAGAATGTTTTTTTTTTTTTTTTGGAGATGACATTTTAGTAACTGGTCGAAAGAAACAGTATACCGGGAACTAATAAAGAACTTTGAGGGGTTTGATATAAAGTGGTCTGGTGTAATAACGCCAAGTGCTAATATTATGCATAATTATGAAATAACCTGGTAAATGACACCCATGTGCTCTGTGCAGAAGGGTTTTGAGTCATATAAATCGCAAAAAACAGCTTCAA
Organism: Maratus speculifer; assembly: GCA_964019185.1. Taxonomy (NCBI): domain Eukaryota; kingdom Metazoa; phylum Arthropoda; class Arachnida; order Araneae; family Salticidae; genus Maratus; species Maratus speculifer. The sequence goes on along the minus strand of OZ025302.1, from coordinate 83,080,522 downwards.
GTTAATTTGTTTCATTATTAGGTCTAATTTTTTTTTACAAGCAACTAAAATTAACGCTTGATCTAAAATTTGCGAGGTACGTTTTGTCATGTGAAGACTATTTTTTTTTTAAATCCAGAAATACTTTGTTAATTACATAAATTTGTAGTACATTTCATGGACTTTCAAAATGTTGTTAAAGATTTTGGATATCTTCTCGAGATAATTTGAATTTTAAAATATGCAGCGCAATAACTATAACGGGGTAATAACGCCAATCCTTGGCATTAATACCCCGGTTGATTCCCTACAGTGGCCGAGCTATATCCTAAATACTGATTCAAATAAACACAGTTAAAACTGTGCAATGTTTCTAATAATTCTATTTAAGCGGTCCTTTTAAGCAAAAAGAAGCTCGCGGTCTGATAGTCTTTTGCCTCTTCCCCCCCCCCCCGCCTACACAGACACAACACCTTTATTTTTTTTACACTTTCACAAAAAGTTGAACATTTTCAATAGCTTAGAATGCAGTTTGTCAATTTATAAGTTTGTAGAGTTTGTATTTTTAGAATTGGACAATCTACATGCCATTATTCCATCTTATTTCATAGTTTAGTTTGCATGGCGTTATTAGCCATGTACGTGGGTAATAACGCCAAATAGCATTGGTCAAGAAATCACGCCATTACATTTTACGAATACATATCTGTTAAATTATTTTTTTATATAAATAGTCAATGAGTTACTGTATCAAATCATACATTTGTTTGAAAAATATATGATTTGATACAAACTAAAACTGAGCCTTTAAAATTGGTTGAACTTTAACGTGGCGTTATTACCCCAGGGTACCTTACATCAATAATATCATATAACATAATACAACTCCAAAACCAAAACCAACTAAAAAGGCAACAACAACTTCAGAACCATCAACTACTGAAAATAAAAAAATAGGTAATATATTTTTTTAATCATTATTCTTAGAAATGGCAACTAAAAAAAAGAAAGCCTTTGAAGCTTTTACTGAATATTTTTTTTCAAATAAAATAAATGCAAAGAACAAATAACTATGCAAAACAATTCCAGCGGTTTTTTTTTTTTTTTTTTTTTTTTTTTTGCCTTACATGTCGATCAAGAAAAGTGTAGATTATTATATTATTATGAAATACTAATATGTTATAAAATTTGATCGTTTTTTTTATATAAGTTGAGAAGATTAAAATTTGTAACTAATAAACAAATTTTAGAGCAATGTTAAAAAAATTTATGAAAAGACTCAATTATGAAAAGAATGTAGAAGTATTTTAAATTAAAAAATAATTTTTTACGAGTAATTTATATAGATCGAAAAATCAAAACAAATCACGTAATTTAATATAATGAATTGAAAAGTTACTAAATAAATACATTAAAAGAATTTTCAATTGCATAGTCTTTTTCACTAATATTTAATGAATAACCTTTTATGTTTTCACATTGTAAAGTTTCCAAATGAATAATGACAGAATATACATAATGTTAATTTTTTTTTTACTAAAAAATATTTGTAGATATCGATATTCAATCATCGTGGGCACGAAGCACAAAGAACAAAGTTGAAATAATTCTACATCAAATTTCTTGTAACGAAATTCACAAACCTGACGTATTACTTCATAGAATTCTAATAAGTTATTTTCATTTTTTGTAGAAATTTAAAACTTTTATATTTATTTCACTGATATTTTAAGTATCAAAATATAAGAAACTCTACATTGTAACCAAATCTATAAAACAACATCGCCTGATAATATTGGTATAACAAATGATTCTGATCCAAATAAACATATTGACATTCATCCAATATTATTTCATTTTATTTACTTTATACTGTTCCTTTGCCTAGCTGATTGTAGTAGTAGATTTAGATTAAAAAATTGCAGTTTCATAACATATGTAACAAGCCATGTACAATGGCGGTTAAAAGTTTCCGGCCAAGTTAGTTTATTTATTTATTTATTTATTTATTTTCGGAAAATGCTTGATGCAAAAGGGGGAATTCGAAATTCGTGTCTACAAAAGTTTCCCGGCCATTCATTATGTGCTGTTTTTTTTTTTTTTTTTTTTTTTTTTTTTTTTTTTACTATGAGTAAAGTGGTTTTTTTTTGGAAGTGTTTGTTGATTGATCAATGTGAATAACATAGTTGAAATTCAAAAATGATTTGTTCAACAAGTATTGCTCGTAAACAAGTGAATTGTTTATCTCTATAGGACCAACCCTACTGTGAGATTGGGGCGAAATTGTCGATTAAAATATATAATGTGAACGATATTTTAAAAAATATATAAAAGTGACCATGGATTTCAGGAGTTACCACAGCTCAGTAGACTCCCAAAAACGATTATTTGTAGGGAGAAAATTATCAGGAAAAAAGCAGTAGATAACCCAGAGAAAAAAGCTGCCGCAATGTCTGGCGATTTACAGTGTTAAAATATTGCATATGCATTGCAGTCAATCTACCGTGTGATGACGCTTATGCGACGCAGCACTTTATCTAAGAATCGGTGTTAAAAAAAAACTTTCATAACGAAAAAAAAAAAAAAATCAGAAGGCTTAATTAGCGTTTTCCAAAGAACACGAAACCGGTCAGATGAAACTGGAAAAAAGCACATTTAGAGATGAATCTAAATTCAAACTTTCTGGAAATGAAGACAGGCACTATGTCTGATGACATAAATGCAAATGATGAGATTCGATAAATGTTATTCCTACAATGAAGTATGATTGAGAACTCATTATGCTGTGGGAAGGATTTTTAGGAAAATGTATAGGTCCGTTTTTGGAAATCTGCAGCAAGGTTAGTTGTGCAATGAATAAGACTATTTTGCAAGATCATTTGTTTACTTATTGGAAGAAAAAATTAGATCGCAACTGTTTGTTATAACATGATAACGACTTAAACCATACACGCAAAATCGTCAAGCAGTGGCTTTCGCATAAGGTACTTATGCTTTTGAAACTAACTAGAAAAGAAAACGCAATCATCCGTTATGAATCTAATAGAAAATTTCTGAACGAACTTACAGACGTATTCGAAATTGTAAATATTTCATTTGAATTAATATTTGCCAAAATTTGCAAGAATCGTGTGTAAAACTTACCATTGACGCATTTTTTTCAAAACTTGTCATTATGGTCGGAAAAATTTGAGAACCTGCGTTTCATTTTTCAATTAATTTTTTCAATTTACTTTATATATATTTATTTTTTATTCTATAAATTAGTTTCGTATTATTATGTCAATAAAGTGCATAAGTATCACATTGAGATTCCTTTTCATATGGGTATACTTACAAATTAACCAAAACTTTTTTGCTAACTGGAAACATTTGTCCGCCACTATATATGTATATATATATACATATGTATGTAAAATGCTGCTTTAAACCATTTTTCAGGAACACTTCCATAACAAAATGCTGCTCTAAAGCCTTTATGACGAACATTCAATCGTATTATCAGCAGTCGAAGTTTAAACACATTTATTCGTTTTTCCTTGTATAGAAAACGATTCCCTTAATGCTCCATTTTAAATTTTGTTCCGTCGTAAGATTGTGTCATATTAAAAGAGAACAATGTTATTATCGCAATGAAAGCTCACTCATTAAAAGACATTTAACATCCAAATGACAAGGTTCTGTTTACACATGAAAACATGTAGAAATCTCCCTTCAGTCAGAGTAATCTCGTTATATCACAACGTGCGTATGGAAACAGGATTTTCCAGCAGCGTTCTTTGTTGCCAATTTATTTACTAGAAAACACGTCTTTAACCAATCCGGAATTTTAAAAAACGGTTTTTTATTTTTATTAAAAAATGACACGAATAATGATAAATAAATCTCATTAATCTCTGTATTCTGCAATAGTGAATGCTATCTAAATATAAAGATTTTAAAGAAATTTCGTAAAATATTTTTTAAATTATACAAAATAACTACTTAAAAGGTAAATATATATAGGACAGTTGCACCATAAAATTTAACTAATAATAACACATTGCTCAGTGGTGCACAAAATAGGAATTTTAATATACATTTGTACAGTTAAAATAAAACTTTCAACGTTTCGCGCCGTCTTCTGCGGGTTTTTTCAGGAAAATATGATAATGGAAGGACGACGTTTGCATCTTGATCGAGAGATAATATTTCTACTAAATTAAAATCTAAATGAATTAAAATTTTAAAAAATGTTGCCACTTACACGTGAGTAAAAATTAAAATATTGCAAGGAAATAAAAATTTAAAAATTTTATGATGTTAACAATCATCATCATAAAATCTTAAAATTTTTATTTCCACGACATTAAACACGAATAAGTAAAAATGCTTTTTTTAAAGCTTTCAGAGACGAATTAAGTAAACGTGAAGGAAAGTCACACAAATATATTTTTGTAAAGAGAAAGTGTTGTACTGTTTGTAAAGTAAGTTTGCGGTAAAATAAGAAGCCAATTATTATGGATTAAAAACGAAATAAAACCAGAAAACACCTGATTATATTACAGATGACATTCTTCACATAACGCGTATTTTATTTTATTTTTTTCAATTTTTATGAGAAAATTATAGAAAAGGAGTTTTTCTGGTGCCACAATTACAAAATTGGTAATAAAAACTTAAAATAATTAATATCTCATAAATATATTGAGATGCAGCATTCAAGCAAACTGCATTTAAAAGTACATCTTTTTCCTCTTCACGATGGTGTAAAAATTAAAGATGACGATGCTTAGAAGTTTAAAATTTTGTAGTAGCAAAAATCGCAAAAGCAAAATTTTATTTCAAATTTCAAAGTGTTGCCATTCGCAAAAGGATTTATGTGTTACGCACAGATACGTTTGGCCTTTATAATATAGTAGATAAGTAAATATATCCAAATATCTAATATCTTAAAATTGGCATACTTAAAAAAAACGTGGAATAAATCGCTATTTTCTTGTTTTTTAAAAAAAGTTTTTTTCTTATCCAAGTACCAAATAGAACAAAAAAAAAGATAAATTGCCAGAGCTTGTTTCAATGGATTGACTTTGAAAAGAAATACTTTTTTTAAACTTTAGAAATATTTTTCCGATATTTAAATTAAATCTTTTTGTTTAACACTGTTATTTCTCCAATCGTTAAATTCCAACGGTTGAACACGCAGTAATTAAAAACACTTAACAGACGTATACGTTTCGCAAGTACTAGGACTCGCTTCCTCAGTGTTCAAGCGGTAAAATGTAAAAAAAAAAAAAAAAACTGTCAAAGTTCTGAAACCCAAACTATTGCAAACACAGAACCAAAATACCATAAAACTTCAGTAACCAATAGAATCAAACCGGAAATGAAGTTTCGTCACATAACAAATCTAACCAGAAAGTTGAGATGTACGGTACGCTAGATAAATCATTAAACAAGAAGTGTTTTACTTTATTAATATGGAATGCTTCAAATAAGTCTGAATCAAACGGAATAGTGCATTTTTGGATAATCGTGGCTGAGGTAAAATTGAAATTATGACCCTCCTACCAACAATGAGAAGCAATAGAGGAATTTTTCAACTCTTTTCTCTTTACATAACCTATGTGTTCTGCGACTGTTTTTCTGAGTTTACGTTTGGTTTGTCCAATGTGAACAAACCACACTGACATTGTATAGTGTAAATTCCCCAATGAACCAGAGGAGAGATTTTATCTTTTAATTGAGATAATGTTAATTTATTGACTGGTTTAAATACCACTTTAAAACATAATGTTTTAAAATATTTGCAACTTTAAAGCTAATGCTATGATGAAACGGTAAAATAATTAGATTAGAGTAAGAAACTGGTGTAACAGAAGAATCTGGATTATCGACATATTTATTAAAACTATGAGAAATTAATCTGTTAATGTATGAGAATCTGAAACCGCGATCTATAGCAACTGATCTAATGTAATTTAACTCTTAAAATATTAACTTAAAATATTATTAAAATATTATTAGTGAACTTAAAATATTATTAGTGATAAACCTAGTTTAACTATTTTATTTGGCCGCTTTTGAAAAAAAAATTATTTCATTTTTCTGTAAGAACTGATTTTATCAAAATCATCTTAAACGAAATTCGGCTCAAATGCTAATTTTGAAAACATATTTTGAAATATATTCTGACTTTATTAAAAAATCGACCAATACGCACGTTATATAATTCCTAAATAACAAAAAAATGGTCAATTAAATGCGTTTGAGAGCAAAATTGAATTTAAAAATGAGTCATAAAATAACCAATTTGTTATTTGAATACATCCACCATTCTTTAATTAAGATCGCTTTGGCAAATTTTGTGCGAAGAGCTCACTTTGCTAGCATTTTAAAATATATATTTAGCCTTTATCAAAAAACTAACAAATAGTTCTCATTACATAATTCCTAAATAACAAATAACTGTCAATTGAATGCGCTTGAGAGCAAAATTGAATTTAAAAATTAGTCATAAAATAACCAATTTGTTATTTGAATACATCCTCGATTTTTTATCATGATCACTTTGGGATATTTTTTTGCGAAGTGCCCACTTCGCCAGCTTTTAAAAAAATATATTTAGCCTTTATCAGAAAATTGATGAATGCTCACATTATATAGTTTTTAAATAACAAAAAACTGTCAATTAAATGCGTTTGAGAACAAAATTGGATTTAAAAAGGAGTCATAAAATAACCAATTTGTTATTTGAATACATCCTCAATTCATAATCATGATCGCTTTGGGAAATTTTGTGTGGAGTGCCCATTTTGGTAGCCTCTTTTGAAATATATTCTGCCTTTATCAAAAACTGGACAATCCGTCCCACTATATAGTTCCTAAGTAAGAGGACCTTAGGTCGACGCTTCACTCAGCACTGATCACATGGCCTTCAATCGCCGTCAGCGCCACCTATTGTTTGAGATGCGAACTAAAATAAAAAAATTCGGTAAAAAAACTCCTGACATTATACAAACCCTCCTGCAAAAAATTTTTAAATAGCTGTCACCGTTTGGAAGTTATTGAATTTTAAAATCCATTAGTCATTTTTGGGACACCCGGTAAGTACATAAATGTTAAATGATAAACATTTTATTTAAATTATTTATTGTTTTATTATTTTGTTGCACAAGATGAGTTCTAATATTTTAATTCATTCATTCTGATGGTAACTTATTTTATTTCCTTTACATTTCAGTTATATGTGATAAAATTAGCAAACCTTGTGCAAATGGAGGAACGTGTGATGAAGACGAAAATTCTTGCATTTGCAAACCCGGAACAAGTGGATCCTTATGTGAAATCGTCGATGACTGTATGAATAATTCTACTTTCTGTGGAGATGAAACTGATTCGGATGCTAAATGTATTTTTGATCAGACAGAAAATAAAGCAGTCTGCGAATGTAATGACAGAACTCTGATTTTCGATGAAAAAAGCTTAGGATGTAAAAGTAAGTTGTAATTATTAAACAGAAAATCAGATTTTTCAAACAAAATACTAAATTTGCGTGTCTCACTTTACATTTTTACTTTGAGAATGTTTATATTTATCAAAGTGATTTAATATATTTCGTCATTAATAATCCAGTCACTTTAGGAATTTATTTTGCAACAATTTTAGATCAAAGAGTTTATTTTAGAGAGTTAATGTTAGTCACGAGAACACTTATACATCATTCTGAGTGATACTTCAAAATTCCTCAAAATACGTTTTACGTTCCTTACTTTTTTTCTCATTTTTATCTCATCAAATTTTTTATCTCATTTTTATCTCAACATTCTTCATCAAATAGGAATTGCGTTCAAAATTTTCGCGTTTCTTTACCTATAACCGTAACCGTACGCATCATTTTGTTGCTGTTTATAGCATCCCAAGGTCATATTTTTGAATAATCATATCTGAAGCAACATCTTGATCGGTTGATCGGACCTTGCGCTAAAAGTTCAATTACTGGCCAAAGTTTTTTATGACCATTCTGTTCTGTTCCATTATTACCACAAACAGTCTTGCCATACAAACCTTAATTTCAAGGCTGCCGCAGGCATCTATTTTTTAATTCATGCTGGCACCAGTTTTCCTAAATACAAATCCTTAATAGACACTTAACATGAGCAAGAAAAATATGCTTCAAAGTTTTTATTAAAACAATATTGGTGCAAACAGAATATAAAAATAGTCGTCTGTGGCAGCCTTGCAATTTATATATTGTAAATCATGACCTAATTACAAACAGGATGGTTCATAAATTGTAAATAACTTGCACTTGATGTGTGGTGTTCTTGATTTTGTCCATTAATCAAACACAGCTAAAAAATTTGGGTAGTTACTTTTATACTGATTCATCCAGAATATGACAGTATGGCTATGGTTGTTAGGCTGCTGTTAAATATTTCCCAGCAAATTTTTTCTAGCAGATATTGAAATTTTCACAAATGTTGGAGAGTTTTTGGTTTGCAATAGATACATATTTAACGTCTGAATTTAAAAAAAAAAACTATTAAATTATTAAACAAAATAAACAAAGGCAGACAATTTTAAAAATAATTAAAATTTATATACAAAAAATTCAATCACTAAAAAATGTTTGCAATGAATTTGCCTCCATGGAGCTCACTAAAATTTGGATGGAAGTGCTTCAAAGGTTTTTAAGACAATAATTTGTAATATTTTCACGTTCACAATTATTTTTATTCATTTTTATTTCCAGTTTTACTTTACTATGCTTATGTTCACGTGATTTATGTTTTTCTGTTTATTTTTAAATTTGAAGATAATTTAGGGAAAAATTTCTTTTTATCATTTATTTGTTTTTGAAAAAGTTGCCCTAAGAGCAATGAAACATGTAAAACTATAAGATATTTGTGTTATTTTTAATAGATCACTTAAAGCAATTAAAAATAAATTCATATTTTAAAGTGATTTATATTATATGTTCACTAAAATACATTTAAAAATTCAGTACAAATAAAGATGCAATGAATATTTATAAAAACAATGTATCTGAGTTGAGTAGCGTCTAGACTCCGCCCCAAACTTTGGCTCTTATCGCAAATGCACCCAAGAAATTCCCCATGCTGCCGATAATTTCCCTTTTTTAAACAGAAGATATGGTTTCTTGAATCCAGTGTTTATTTATTTATTTATTTATTTAAATGGGGGCGTAGCGCTCATACACGCGTTAGTGATTCCAGTGTTGATAAGTTTCTTACATTTTAGTGATTCCTGCACAACGAGTTTCGTGGATCCAGTGATGTTTTTTTGTTTTAATGGGCGCACCAGCGCTCATACGCGCGTTAGTGATTGCGGCGTTGACGAATTTCGTACATTTTAGTGATTCCTGCAAGCGAGTTTCGTGGATCCAGCGATGTTTTTTCTTTGTTTTAATGGGCGCGCAGCGCTCATACACATGTTAGTGATTGCGGCGTTGACGAGTTTCGTACATTTTAGTGATTCCTGCACATCGAGTTTCGTGGATCCAGTGATGCCTTTTTTTGTTTTAATGGGCGCTTAGTGCTCATACACACGTTAGTGATTGAGGCGTTGACGAGTTTCGTACATTTTAGTGATTTTTGCATAGCGAGTTTCGTGGATCCAGTGATTTTTTTTTGTTTTAATGGGCGCTCAGCGCTCATACACACGTTAGTGATTGCGGCGTTGACGAGTTTCGTACATTTTAGTGATTCCTGCACAGAGAGTTTCGTGGATCCAGTGATTTTTCTTTCGTTTAATGGGCGCACAGCGCTCATACACGCGTTAGCGATTGGGGCGTTGACGAGTTTCATTCATTTTAGTGATTTCTGCACAGCGAGTTTCGTGGATCCAGCGATGTTTTTGTTGGTTTTAATGGGCGCGCAGCGCTCATATACCCGTTAGTGATTGCGGCGTTGGCGAGTTTCGTGCATTCCCGTGTTTCCTGCACAGCAAGTTTCGGGGATCCAGCGATGTTTGTCTGTCTGTCTGTCTGTATGTCTGTTGGTTTGTTTGTCTGTCTGTTTGTTTGTTGATTTGTTTGTTTATTTGTCTGTCTTTCTGTCTGTTTGTCGGTTTGTTTGTTCGTCAGTCTGTTTGTTCGTTTGTGTGTTTGTTTGTCTGTTTTTGTATGTCTGTCTGTTTGCTTGTTCGTTTGTCGGTTTGTTTGTTCATCTGTTTGTTTGTTTGTCTGTTTGTTTTTGTCTGTCTGTCTGTCTGTTTGTTTGTTTGTTCGTTTGTTGGTTTGTTTGTTTGTCGGTTTATTTGTTTGTGTGTTTGTTTGTCTGTTTGTTTGTCTCTTTGTCTTTTAGTTTGTCGGTTTTTTCATTTGTCTGTTTGTTTGTTTGTCTGTTTGTCTGTTTGTTTGTTTTTACGTCTGTTTGTTTGTTTGTCTGTTTTTGTCTTTTAGTTTGTCAGTTTGTTTTTTATTTGTCTGTTTGTTTGTGTGTTTGTCGGTTTGTTTGTTGTTTTTCTGTCTGTTTGTATGTTTGTTTGTCGGTTTGTTTGCTTGTCTCTCTGCCTGTTTGTTTGTTTATTTGTAGTATCGTCAAAAAACGGAAATCAAGAAACCATATCGTCAAGAACGATATCTTCCGTTTAAAAAAGGGAAATTATAGGCAGCATGGGGAATTTCTTGGGTGCATTTGTGATAAGAGCCAAAGTTTGGGGCGGGGTCTAGACGCTAGTTCTGATTTCAGGCATATAAGCACTAATGATACACATGCTACTATTAAGAAGTTGTGTTTTGGAATTAACAAATAAATAAAGAAATTTCTGAACTGCCGCGTACATGCGCTAATGATGCAAATCAGTTAAAAAATATACAATTAAAACTTAATATATTTCCGACAAACAGTAATTATTAATATAAATTGACGAAATAATAACTCAAAAAATATGTGACAAAAATGTTAAAGAAATAGCCTAATGTAAATAAAATTTTAATTTTGAGTGGATTCACTGAAATAATAAAATTCGGGAATGTTAATTACAGGAATGGGAAAATCTGAACCTCAGAATATCTTTAATTACGTGAAATGCACACATATAAATAAATGCCTTGCTGACTCAGTAATCAATATGATTGATCATGGAAGACGGTAGTATTCCTGTGACGCAGCCTTAAGCCTAATATCGTATCGTAGAATTGTCGAATGGCGGAACATATATACAGCTAGTTTGAGATCAAAGAAAATGCAGAAAGCCGCCTTTTAATAACTCAGCAAATATAGCTCACATTGTTCTGATTTTTTAAAAAGAGTCTTATATCTGCCGTCTAATTCTATTTTGATTTTTTTACATTTCTACGTGCTTTATCTTTTAAGATCTTGATACCCATTTTTAAACCGAAATCGATAGTGTTTGTTCCTGATAATGAGATCTAGAAAACTGCCTGGGGGATTTTATTAAAACTTATATATAATATGAATCTCTTTAAGATAGAGTGAATAAGACTTGCCTAGTTTCTAGGAAAACTCTTGTTTGTTATATATTGGTCTTGAAAAATTGGACTATATTTTCTGCATTTCTATGGGAATCTCAATGCAAATGCTTGATAAACCATTTATTGTATTCATACGCGTGTTTCCTTTTTCTTTACCTATCTTTTTCTTCGCGTTACTGCATACTTGCTTGCTCAATTGGTATGTCTTTGGGTTTGAGAACTGAACATCGCGAGTTCTGCCCCGATCGCGACGTTATGTTTTTTTTTTTTTTTTTTTTTTTTGTTGTTGTTTTGAGCTTTTTTAAGTCAGTTAATAAAATAAAGTTGACTTTTATTATCCATTCCTTTATATTTTTTATTGTCAATGAGACCATTAAATGAAATTTTAATAAAAAAAAATAAAATTGTAATAAGTTAAATAAAATTGCATTACAATTACAACTAATTTAGATGAAATAAAAATTCTTTAAATAAATTTCAATAATTCACTTTTAAAATTAAATTTAAGTAAGATATTTTATATTGTTAAAATGGACATTTATTTTAAATTATAAAATGAAATGAATATTTACTTTTACAAAATCAAATATTTTATTATGAATGCGTCTAACGAAGCATAAATTTCTGGATTTTGACGGCACTCAGATTAGAACTTTAAGCTTACCAATCTTCAGATACAAAATTTTAGCTGACAAACATCGATTTTGGGACCACATTTATCAATAATATATGGTTCAAAAATATTTTAAAAATACAAAATATGAATGCGAAAGTATGCGACATTATAAATGACACTGTTTTTAGGTTTTGTTGGGGGGGGGGAATATGATTATGCCCAGTAGAACAGTTTAATGTTTTATTACGTAATCCAAAAACTTCATAATTTCTATTTCTAAATTGGATGTCATTAAGATTCAATGTACTCGGAAAAAAATGTAAATTTTCAAGAATTTGAAAAATTGAAACTAATCTTTAGTTGTAAATTGCAGTTTAAGCCCTTTTTGTCCACAGATATTATGTCGAAATTCCATATAGATTTTTTTTTTTTTTTTTTTTTTTTTTTTTTGCAAATGAATTGATAGTAAACAAGAAATACTTAGTAGGTCTTCAAGCCAATAGATGGCAGCACTAAAGCTCTGTGTGAGAGGGAGTTTTTAATTTTGATTGCAGTCATTCGTTGTTCATTTCATTCCTAGAAGGTTCCCTTGCTGAAGTTGAATCATGCATTGTCAGAATTGAGATTTGTTTTCAAATTTTTTTCTAGGCGAAATTTATTTTCGATCTTACTGCCAATATCTCTCTGACGCATTGTACGTACGTTGTCGATAGATTGTAAGTACAAAATGGCAGAAGATTTGGAAATGTTAGAAATTTTAATTTTTCTATTATCATTTAAATTGTAGAAAAAAAATGTTTGAATAAAAAGATTTTAGTTTTAAAAATTAAATTGGAAAAATCCCTTTAATAAAAAAAGCATTGTAATTTAAAAATATTTTTTATAGTTGTTGAGCATTCACAGTAATAACAAACATGATTTACGATTTGAATAAACATTTTTTTCAATTGCAAAGAATAATTTGAATGAACAAATACAAAGTTTGTATTTTTTTAAATTTTAATTTAGTTTAAAAAATCATTTTAGTAATTAAAATTTTAAAAAATCATTGTACAATGATAATAATTATTCATAAGTCACTTTTTTAAATTACAAAGAATAATTTTTTTAAAAAAAAAGAGAGAGAGAGACCTTAAAGATTTTATTTTTTAAAAAAATCTGTTAAAAAAGGTCATTTTAATTTTTAAAAATATTTAAAAAAGAAAACTGAGGGCAGAAGTATCGTGCCTTCTAGCAATATAATCCGAAGATTTGGATGAGCGAGGAACTTTGTTGCAGATGATAAGTTTTTTTTTTTTTTTTTTTTTTTTTTTTTTTTTTTTTTTAAATCAATTCCTATTAACAAACGAAATAATCTAATGCATAATTTCTGTTCAAAGAAATATATGTGTGAGAAAAGAAATATATGTGTTCCAATATTTATGCTAGAATCATATTTTGTAATGATTTAAAATATAAATGATGCAAAATTATTTTTTAATAATAATAATAATAATTCAAGTATAAATATTAATACAAAAACATTATGCTGTGATTTAAAAACATAAAAAATAAATGAAAAGGACAAAATTATTTTTTTTAATATAGCCTTTTGATTCCAATTATTATATGGCATTAAAAATTGAATTTAATAGAATATTTTAGTAAGTTCTTATAAAATAATATGCAAAAATAATGAATTTCGTAAAAAGATATCTCCACTTCTGCACATCACCCCAATTAAAAACAACTTTCTCACTTTTCGTCTTTCCATAGGGATCCATCTAGAAATGAGGTGCTAATTTGTGACTAGAGAAGAGTATTAAGGGATGGGACATCTGCAATAATTCTTAAAATATGTTTTATTTTTAATTTATGACTTTCCCACCACATGGAATAAACATTGTCTTATACTTGTTGCTATAAGTCTTTTTATAGTTGCAACTATTAGTTTGAGACTTAAAAAGGCCATTTTACAATACCTAAAAATAAGAATCTCTCGAATGTTTAATGTACATTTTCAATCTCATTTTTGTTGCTAACTTAATTATTTTTAATATTTTGTAAATTCAACAATATGCCTTTTATAAATAAACAGTTAAGTTAAATATAAAAATCCTATGCTTGTTGAAAAAAATTAATTATTTTAATATTGCTCTAAGGCAAGGACAGGACACTATGACTCAGGAGGGATGGGGCATGTCCCATCCGTGCCAAATGATATATCTATTAAAATAATTATGCTTAATAACATACAAGTTTTTGGTATTTTATATTTATATTTTATGTTTAGGATACAAATGTTTCTAGTTATGTTATATAAAGAATGTTATATTTGTTTTCTGAAGTAAAGCCTTTTTTTTTGTTTTGTATCTTTAAAGCAAATATAAAATGAACTAAAATACATAATTAAAAAAATAAAAATTGAAACAAACTAACATTTATAGCTCTAAATAATCAATTTTTAAGCATTTAGATCTTAAATAAATTTCAAATTTTAAAGAAATTACTTTGTTAACATTTTCGTTTTGTACTTATGAATCAGAAACTGCGAATTTTGCTTTCAGTATCCATATCAATGTAAATTTTCAGAATATGATGTAATTTTTTTTAAATCTTTAATTTATATATATATGTGTCTGTTTAAAAAGAAAAGATTAACTCATATTTATTTTAAGGATAAGTTTCAAAAATAAGAAACATAGAAAAATTAAATTTATTACATTATTACATTCGCCGACTAGAAATGTGGTTCAAAACGCTAATTTTAAGAACATTTTCTGAAAAATCTTTTTTTCTGAAAAAGCTTTTACCAAATAATGGAACAAATTTTTCGATTGTGCAATTTCTGCATTAAATACTTGACAATTTTTTCGAATAAAATGAATTAAAAATGTGTCATAAAGTTGGTAACTTAGGATATGAAATAGACTTAAAAGTAAAGTTGTATTTAGATTAATAAGTAAGGAAATTTTTTGTTGAAATTGCTTCAGAGTAGCATCCTCTTCTTTTCTTTTTAATTACATCTGTTTTGGGATTAAAATCTGACAAATACAAGATATTTCTTATTCAAAAAATGTAAAGAAAACATTAATTTTCGATTTTATCTTCTTAAATTCTGCATTAAATTTTATAAATGTATATTCTACTAATACAATGATCACTAACCTAAAAAAGTAATGGTATCAGTACAAAAACCCTTAATGGGTTAAAAGTTTTGACGCAACTGTTTATTTTATGGCTCTAAGAATTTTGAATATGAATTTTAAAAATAATGATATCAAATTTTGAGTGACGCCATGTTATTAATTGAAAAATGCATTTTTGTACTATTTCATTAATCATTTTATTATTGTTCTATTTATAATAGCATGTGCAAAAGTTATTTCAACATGAAAAGATATATACAACTTTATTCACCTATGCTTTTTCACACACATCTCCCATAAATTCAAAATATGTGTTTTAAAAGATATGATATAAAATTTAAGTGACGCCTTTATGTGCCTTTAAAAAATTTGTTTTAAAATTCAGTTTTTTTTCATTTTTATTTGGTAAAATATATTTACACATCTGAAAAACTGTTTTAAACTTACATTTCGTTGTTAAATATATAATTTTCATTGAATCTATACTATGCATTGGAATGCATTTATCTCAATAAACTGATTTATCATTTGTGTCACGTTATTCAAAACTGTAAGCAATATTTATGTAAATGGTTTCTTTGCGTCAGATTATCTATTTACATGCGTTTCACTTAGTTTGGATAATTTAGAGCAAAGAAACCATTTCAATAAATATTGCTTACAATTTTGAATAACGTGACACAAATGATAAATCAGTTTATTGAGATAAATGCATTCCAATGCATAGTATAGATTCACTGAAAATTATATATTTAACAACGAAATGTAAATTTAAAACAGTTTTTTTAGATGTGTAAATATATTTTACCAAATAAAAATGAAAAAAAAAAAACTGAATTTAAAAAAAAATTTTTTAAAGGCACATAAAGGCGTCACTTAAATTTTATATCATATCTTTTAAAACACATATTTTGAATTTATGGGAGATGTGTGTGAAAAAGCATAGGTGAATAAAGTTGTATACATCTTTTCATGTTGAAAATAACTTTTGCCCATGCTATTTTAAATAGAAAAATAATAAAATGATTAATGAAATAGTACAAAAATGCATTTTTCAATTAATAACATGGCGTCACTCAAAATTTGATATCATTATTTTTAAAATTCATATTCAAAATTCTTAGAGCCATAAAATAAACAGTTGCGTCAAAACTTTTAACCCATTAAGGGTTTTTGTACTGATATATTATACTTAGTGATTGATACAATTGTAATTGAATTAAAAAATATCTTAATTAAGAACTTAATGCATCATATGTTGCGCGACAATAATGCATAGCGGATTATTTATTGTCCCCAAAATATGAAAAAAAAAACATATTTTTTATATAAGCCAGTAATTTTTATTTTATATTTTAGTACGATGTGATAACAATACGAATCCTTGTGATAATGGAGGAATATGTCAAGAGAAAAATGGCAAAAAGTTTTGCTTGTGCAACGAAGGAACAACAGGATATTTATGCAAAACTGTTGAAGGATGTGAAAATAATTCTACTTTCTGTGGAGATGAAAATGTTTCAGGTGCTAAATGTAGTTTTGATCTAAATGAAAAGACAGCAGTCTGTGAATGCAATGAAGCAGATCTGAAATTCGACGAAAGAAGCTTGAAATGTAGAAGTAAGTGATAATCAGGATATTAAGGTTTTATTTAATACTAGACGCCTCTGGAGATCAATTTGGTCTCCATTAAATATATGCTAAGCAGTGCATTATGATATTTCCATTCTTAAATTTATATAGTTAGTGAATCCTTCCCTAAATTCATAGATTCTTTATACAGAAATGAAGAATTCTTTGTGATCTTGATAACATTTCATACATTTTTTGTTGTTATATATTCCGTCTCTTTTGACAACTATAATTAATTTTCCGTAGCTGTAAAAGTGAGTAAAATTTCATAGGTTTAAACTGAGATTTGTTCGTAAGTTATCGAAATTAAACATACTTTACCTATTTTTTTAATATTATGAAATTTATTTGAATTTGAAAATCACGCATTTATATTTTTTTTTCACTATTTAATAATTAAAAAATGAATATGTATATTTTTGTATTTATTAATTTTATGTCTGATTTCATAAATATGACATAAATGTAACATAAATATGACGTAAAAGAAACATAACTATAGGAGGCAAAGTAAAATTCTCGTGAAAGCAAACCGTAAACTCATGTTAGCACCTTCAATTTACATGCTATGACGTCATAAGAATATTGTCCATGCCAATTCATTGTTGGAGTGCTTTGCGAATTATTGTCTTCATGGTTTAATATTTTTTCCGTTCATGTGAATGAATCTTTTGTGTTTGTTTTCTTTATGAAGTCGGATAGTAAATTGTCAACCTAATTTCAATTAATGAGAAAGAGTTCGTGTTGTGGCTGGCGCAATTGGCGAAAAAATCGAAATTGTACAAAAAGACATTTTAGCAACTTATCAGATTTCTCAAGATGGTAGAAAAACATGATTTTTAAATAATTTACAAAGATATATTTATTTAATAAACATTATATATGCCATATGTTAAAAAAATTATAGGAACAGATGTTATATACGCACTACAATGGCGCGATTTTTTTCTCCAGTTTGGCAAAAACTTCGTTATCAAATATCAGTTACACATACATTTTTAAATTATTTTCTACTATTTTAAAAAGAAAATAATAATAAACTACAAAAGTTTAATTACTAACTATAAAACCAAGTTTATATCAATTTATAAAATAAAATATAAAGTAAATAAACAGTTTATTAATAAATAAACAACAATGACCGCATTACTATATGAGGCATAAAATCGCCATTTTGTCGCACTCGCGCTAATAAGGTGCGTATATGACATCTGTGCCAAATTATACGATGTTTATATAAATATTTTTTATGCATATACATTTTAGATGTGCAAAAAGCAAAAGGTTAAAATCCATTCCAGTAATAAAAAAGCATCCTCAAAAGCAACCACATTGATTCATTTAATGTCAAAAATGTTCGAAAAAAAAAACAGGATATAGAACTTTTCCCAATTGAAGTTATCGTAGAATAAATGTTTATTTGAACGCAAATTAGAAACAAAAACGTTTGATGTTTAAATGAAATATTTGGCACAGATATCACATGCGCATCGAATTTGGCGCGATGTTTTTTGTGAGAATTTGGTGAAAACTTTGTTTTTAAATATCAGTTATGCATATGTTTTTAAATTATTTTCTATTATTCGAAAAAGGAGATAATAAATAAACGATATTTCATACAGTAACTATGTAGAATAAAACAATTTATGTCATTATAAAAAATAAAATAAAATAAATTCCTTAATAAATAAACAGCAATAGCCAGGTTAAATGAAATCTTTGACACAGATGTTGTATATATACCAGATTTGGCCAACACCGACGCTATTACACTATTGGCGTCGGTGTTTGTTTGTCGCGATGTTTTTTACAACGATTTGGAGAAAACTTCATTTTCGAATACCAGTTACACACATATTTAAAAATTATTTTCTATTATTTGAAAAAGAAATAACAATAAATTGACGTTATTTTATACAATGACTATATAGAACAAAGCAATTTTTGTCATTTTAAAAAATAAAAAAAAATTCTTATTAAATAAATAACAATAGCCATGTCACTGTGTCAGGCAAAAAAAATGATATCTTTGCAAAATATTTTAGTTTATGTTATTATTATTATGATTAATTATTTATCTACTTTTATTCCACTAGAATTGCCTTGGCGTTTTTGTTAACAAAAAAAAATGTTTCAAAAAATGAAATAGTTGTCAAAATATGTGAATGGTTTGGTTTTTGTTTTGTTGATATGCATTTGTATGCATAGAAACATATACAACATGTATATTTGTTTATATCTAAATTACTTTTGTTTCTATATAAACATAGATTAATGACCTCTTTAAATTAAATAAATTTTATATATATAGAAAAATTGCTTATGCATATGAAATAAGACATAAATTTCCAGAAAAAACGATGCTATTTTTTTTCTCGCCAAGGACATAACATAAAAGAACCAAAATAGCCGTTTAGCATATAAAGAGTCAAATGGGAAAGCCCGGAAGTGTTGATGACAGTCACATGACTTAGGCTTATATTATGTAGATGAGGATTTTTTATATTATTTACATAATTTCATTCGTACATGTTTAGAATTAAAATTAATTTAGAATCTGGTAAGATGATAGTGTGGCAGCACAAATTGAGATTCCTAAATGCAATGTAAAAACAAGTTGGAAATTGCACGTGAAGCGTAGCAAATGAGGTGCGTTCGTACGATAACGAAGTTTTTAAAATATTCAGATCTTGATGATATAGTAGAGCGTACTTTGGATATAGTACAGTGGTCGAAATCTTTGTGTTCCTGTAAATATGCAGGAAGTAATTTTTATTATACTTCATTAACGTATATCTTATTCAAAAATTTGAAGTAGTTTAATATAATTAAAACACGCCCCAAACAATGTTTTCCCGAATAACATGATTTAGTGGAATACATTTGTGTGGCCCTGTAATTTAATAATGAATATTCTTTGCATCACAGATTGTGCAGAATGTATATTTTAGTACATACTTCAAAGATTCATGCCAATTCTATTATATTCAAATGAGTGTAACACCATTAAAATTTCAAACGATTAAAATGCATTTGAAACTTTTTTTCGCATTGATCGTAATGTACCGGAATATTTTGATTATCCCTGTAATTGATCTATGCTTTCGATTTTCATAACATTTGAAATGACTCGACAAAATTATGTAATAAATATACGTTTTAAATTTCAAACGATTAAAATGCATTTGAAACTTTTTTCCCCATTGACCGTAATGTAACAGAATACTTTTGATTGTCCCTGTAATTGATCTATGCATTCGATTTTCATAACATTTGAAATGACTCGACAAAATTAAGTAATAAATATACGATTTAAATTTCAAACGATTAAAATGCATTTGAAACTTTTTTCCCCATTGACTGTAATGTAACGGAATACTTTTGATTGTCCCTGTAATTGATCTATGCATTCGATATTCACAACATTTGAAATGACTCGACAAAATTATGTAATAAATATACGTTTTTAATTTCAAACGATTAAAATGCATTTGAAACTTTTTTCTCCATTGACTGTAATGTAACGGAATCCTTTTGATTGTCCCTGTAAATGATCTATTCACAACATTTGAAATGACTCGACAAAATTATGTAATAAATATACGTTTTTAATTTCAAACGATTAAAATGCATTTGAAACTTTTTTCTCCATTGACTGTAATGTAACGGAATCCTTTTGATTGTCCCTGTAAATGATCTATCCATCCGATTTTCATAAAATTTGAAATGACTCGACAAAATTATATAATAATTATGTATTTTAAATTTCAAACGATTCGGTTGGGTAGTTTTTGCGTTGTTACATGCGGACAGACGGACAGACGGATGGACTGAGCGACAACAATAGGTGCTACGTATTTACATAATTACGAACGCACCTAAAAAGACTGAAATTGGGTTGTAAATTTGCTGAGTCCAGCAATCAAAATTCGATACTTCACATTGTAGCCTAAAATGGTTCAATAAAAACAAAAAATTCTTAATAACATTAAAATAATCAAAACAGCTTAGCCAATAGATTCATTATGTAAAAGAAGTTTTGATTGGTTTCAGATTTGAGCCATTTTTTATTAACTACTTTGGAGACACTTCTGTACAATTATGGAACAGTACTGCACTCTAAGACCTTATAACCTATTTTGGATATTTTTTTACAGTATGGAATCACAAATACTGTATTGAATTCATGTCAGGTAAATTTGAAGACCAGAACGTGACATGAAACTCACTAGAATGCTCTTCGTACCACTTGCGGACTATTCGACCAATAAAAATGTTTAATTATGCTTTTTGTATATGCAATAACTGGATGGAAACATTGTTGCCTATGGCTGCACCTGGTCAGCAACGATGATCAGGCAGGGCACAGACGTCAGGGATTGTTCTATAGGGTATATTTATTATATGTGCTCTATAGAAAACCTCACCTACACGATAACCTCTACAGTGATCAACTATGTAAAAAATCTTCGAACAACTATGCATCCGTTGGAACCCGCGTGTTCAACGCATCCGTCGATGTGATGGACCAGAAAATGTGATTTGTTGGACCATATAAAATTCTTCCTTTTTTCTATGATCCAGTTCTGATGTCCATGGCCTGTTGCAGCCACTGCTTGCGACCAAATGCTGTCAGCTCATGTACGTAGTTAACTCCTTGAGGATGAGAGAAACGTATACGTGTCGTAAAAAGGCTTAAGAATGCGTGTGTTTATCCCCACCAGAAAATTTTTACTGTAAAAATTGCCTTATCTAATCAAAACATTTTCTCGATATATCAAGGCACAGTTTTTTTTAAACCGGTGACAAAACATTAAAATTTCATAAAAAGATCCAGTCGCGAAGGGCTCAAGGCAGCCGGCTACGTGGATCCGTATCCAACAATGCTCACGGCTGAGAAATATTGTCTGCGTTGCCATTGTAGCTGTTGGTGATTTCAGTTGTTGCAGCTCTTCGATCACGATCAATAATGCGCAACAATCTCCAATCCCCTCTGAAATCAATGCACCACGTGCAACACACCGTTGGCCAATGACTTGTCGTTTCATCGACTTTCTTTGCGCGCTAATTACCATTGTCTGTGAACAGCCTACCAAGCGCGCCATTTCCGATATCGACGTTTTCATTCACCGAGTCATAATGATTCGACGTTTATCAAAGTCTAATAAATCTGTTTCTTTTCACATTATGTCATTAGTCACTCTATGTTTTGAAATACAGTACATGCGCCGTTTTTACAAGATGCAATATGTTATATATTGTCGATGTTTAATAACTCAACCGTTGGTGATAGGCATGTAGTTCCAATTATAAAAATCTTTCAAATGAAATAAATACACATGCAGTAGCATTGTTTTATGTAAAAAAAAAAATACTTGAATATCTAAATCAGTGTGGAATGTTTTTTGTATGGGGAAACCACCTGTAGCCGGTATTGCCAAATTATAATATCACCAAAGAGGGATAGGGATCAGCTGAAATTTATAGATGAAATAAGCCTCTTTAGTGATACCTTGATTTCGCAATACGAACAAAAGGTGGTTTCGCAGTAGAAAGGGAATTACACTACGATTTCGATCTGTAAATAGTTTTATTCATTTCTTAACTCATCCCCCAATAAAAAACTAAATCATGTGCAAAAATCTCGAATTTTAAAGTTTGATAACTCAATTTTTGTAGTACAGAAGTCAAATTTTTTATATCGTATCTGTCATGATATGTGTAAACTTTCAACTTTTACTAAATATAACTATAAAGAGTGAGGGACCGTATAAAAAAGTTAGATTAGTACTTTTTTATAAAATTGATTTTTTACAACAAACAATGCCACAACATGAATATTAATTTCATTTGAAACATTTTTGTAACTGGAAATATATGCCTTCGATGAGGAATTAAAGGTTGTCCATAGATAACATATTGCACCCTGTACACTATATGGTCTTAGATGACCGGACACTTGCGATTTTAGATATTTTATTAACTATCTAGAAAAATACATGAGGAATTATCCGGAAACTAAGTGTGTAAATATAATAGCACAGGTAATACATTTTCGTGAAGTATTTTCCCCGAAATTTCATAGGGGACCGTCAACAAATTAAAAAATAATGAAAATATTTTGCATAACTCTGTCAAACCTAATGCAATAAAAGCACTCAAACTGTAGATTATGATTAAGTGGCTTATTGTAATAAACTGTGTTCATTTTTATGTGGATGGCACGTATACTTGTAGAAAAATTAAGGTTTTTATAAAAACAGTCCCACATTTTTTAAAGTTTTTTTTGCTTATTATTTGCACAGTTTTTAATATAAAATAATGTTATTTCTGAAAATAGGACAAATAATGTTGTACACAATACCCTGTAATTAGAATTAAAAAATAATAAAAATTGTATGAAAATGAATAGGTTTACTAAATAATTTTTCACTGCGCATGAGTCGACCATACTTTAAAATTGATTTGCGTACTGTGTTAGCAAAATGTATAGAGCAACTTTTGTGAAAATCTCAAAATCATAGCTTTAAAATTCTGAAAATAATTGCCGATAGAATAAGCTGAAAATACGTTATTCCCAAAATGAAGCAAAACAATGAGGGGTTATATCCATATATTCGTTGATTAGTGTCAATATAGAATACACAATATGGCACGCACTACTATATTAGGATGAAACCGATCAATTTTTTGCTTCATTTAGGGAATAAAGGGTTTTGAGCTCATTCTATAGATGATCACTTTCAGAATTTTCAAGCTATGATTTTGAGGGTTCTCAAAAGTTGCTCTCTACATTTAGCTTAGCTAACACAATATTTAAATGAAATTTTGATATCATTGACGCCTGCGCAGTGAAAATTTATTTAGTAAACCTGCTCATTTTTTATACAATTTTTATTATTTTTTAATCCTGATTACAGGGTATTGTGTACAATGTTGTTTATCATATTTTCAGAAAAGAACATTACATTATATTAAGAACTCTGCAAATTATAAGCAAAAAACTTCGAAACATTAGGCACTGCTTTTATAAAAACCTTAATTTCTCTACGAGTATTCATGCCACCCACATAAAAACATACACAGTTTATTACAATAAGCCACGTAATCATATTCTACAGTTTAAGCTCTTTTTCTACATTATTTTTGACAGGATTATCCAAAAGATAATCGTTCTTTTTCATTTTGTTGACGGTCTCCTATGAAATTTCGGAAAAAATACTTCACGGAAATGTATTACCTGTACTATTATATTTACACACTTATAGTTTCAGGATAATTCCTCATGTATTTTTCTAGATATTTAAGAAAATGTCTAAAATAGCAAGTGTCCGGTCACTTTTGGCCATATTGTGTATATTCCAACTTGAACAAAGCACGGACCATAATCTTGTTTCTGGGCGAGCTTTTTATAGTAGATGGAGGGTAGTTATAATGCAATGACTCTTTAACCTCCTCAGTCCTGATGTCGCCTGGAGGCGACACTAAAAATCCCCCTTTAAATTAATTTAATTTCTTCTAGAATTGCTAAAATTACATCTAGCTTTTTTTAATAGACGTGTGCACGTTAGAAGTATCGATATACAAATTAACGCATGTTTGGAGATGCTTTATAATAATTTTAAACTGGTTTTTGTAGTGCCACGTAAAATTTATCTCAGGACTGAAGAGGTTAATCATCAATGCAATGACTTTTGTAATCATCAATGCAATGACTTTTGTAATCATCAATGCAATGACTTTTGTAATCATCAATGCAATGACTTTTCCATGTATATTTATGAGCCTTACTTAAAAGAAAATTTTTATCAGAAACAAGGCAAAATTTACTTATTGGAAATAGTATTATCTGTCTGTCCTTGCGATAGTTTGGATTCAATCAATCAAAATTATATTAGTTCCTGTTCATAATTTCTTTCATACAATTCTTAAGAAAACACATTATCCGAAATTCTTCAGCCGCAATAACTAGAAATCTGTAGCCACAGTTAAAAAGTCATTCAGTATGTAATTTTTAGAGATTCTATTTATCCAAAACTGCTTTTAAATATTTGATTTGTTTTGCAATTTCATACGTTTTCAAAAAGTTTAAAAATGCACACTTTCTTGTTTTGATATTTTTAGGTACCAAATTTACAAGTATATATTAATACTTAGTTTTTAAGAAAAAAAATACTGTGTGAAATAATTACTGACCATTTTTTTAAAAGAGATAAAATACATATACGATGGCAACTTTTGATACGAATTTTGATTGATTAGTTAAATCAATATACCAGTATTCTAAATTATTATACTGACAACGACGTGGAATTTACCAAAATGATAGATGAAGCAATAATGTCAATTCACGGTTGTAAAAAGGAAAAAACGAAACCATATAATGATTCTTTAACACGTTGAGTGTCACATTAGTAACCGTTAACTGACACTAAACTTTCAGTTTGGGCAGAGTCAATCACCGATGACACACTATATGAAATATGACTTAAAACTAAAATATGATATGAAACTAAGCAAATTATATTGTTTTAAATAATTACAAAAATTTTAATTAAAATATACTTAATTTTTATTTAGTACGTGATTATACTTTTTAAATAAATAGTTGAAATAATTTATTTTTCTTAGTTTTATATTCGATTTTACACTGTCAGTCACCGATGGCTAACGTGACCTAAACGGAAAGTTCAGTGCCAGTCGCCGTGGCTTTTATCGTGTTAACTCCTACATTTATGTTTTATTTTCATGTAAATACATTTTTAGAAAACAATTAATTTTTTCATACTATTTTTTTCTGTCTAATTCACTTTTGTCTTTTTAATTCATTATTATTATAAACTTTTTTTCACTTTAAGGAGATTAACCCCTTAGCGCGCAGTGTTGCCGGGTCGGCAACACCTAAAGTTCCCCCTATTTAGAGACACAAAAACTCCGTGAATATTTCAAAAACTACTCTAATGGCTACTTTAAATCTTTCTTATGAGTTCTAGATGGCAGCACCAAAGAGATCAAAGTCTACTGTTTTTAAATAATAGGTAAAATGTTTTACTTTAATACGCGCTTCACAGCAATGCTCTTCTCACTGCGCTTATCAATGCTTTACTTATGGGAGGTTACCACTCCGGCAACAGCTGTATAATTAAAATGGTTAGTGCAATCTTTACAAAACAACACCTGTGTACTCCTCTAGGCCTAAATAGATTGCCTAATTTTTTCTTTTTTTAAATTCCAACTTTAAAGAGTAGTGCGCCGGAAAGGGTTAAGTAACGAAAAAGTGAAATGCTCTCAGGATTGCATCAAACGTAAAATGAAGTTTTGGAAACATAAAGAAAAAAATCGAAAGAATATTAGGTTTCATACAAGAAGCGTAGAACATTGTATTCTGAATGATTATGGAAGCTTCTAGAGGTTGATAAAAAAATTTTCTAGTAAACTTGTGATAATAAAAGTAAACATGCCGTACTAACTCATCAACAAATTATTGTAGAAGAAAGTTATGATATCGAAGGATTGGAAAAAAATGTCTACTTTTAAAATGATGCATATAAAATTTACTTAGGAGGCCATCTGTGTATTAAAATTAACCCAAACATTATACATATTTTTTCAATAACAACACCCAAATTTTAAAAAAATTTTCAAATCTTCGGTTCAAACTATGCCAGAAAACCAGATTTCAAGTCATTTGAATGATTTATAAACACATAGTTTTCGATTTATAAACTTTCAGTATTTGGTGCTTCTAACGTTAAATTACATTTTCATATTTTTATTAATATCTCTGAATTATGCTATGTATGTGCTATTTTTTATGTAGCCATAATATTAAAATACGTAAACATAAATAGGTTGAATTTGCGATTTTTTAAATTTTGATATGAATTATGAAATTAATATTGGAAAAAATTATGAATTGCAATCTACAATTTTTTGATGGATTTAAATTTATTAAGTTCTGCTTTTTGAAAATCCAAAATAAAAAAAATTTCTTTCAAGTAGTTTTTAAATTATCCTTAAAAAACTGCAAAATTTTGGTTTAAGAGCCCACAATAGTCACAGAAAAAGTACACAAAAAGACCCGGATGATCATGTAAAGTCTATGGGAGCGTTCTTTTCTAATATCTTGCTCAAATTTTAATATTTTTGCATGATTTTTTTGCACAAGATAGCTGAGGACAATCCACAACCGGGCTAGTTTTTACTTTTTCGATTTTGGTTATATATTTTTTATATTACGATAGTTTCAGTTTCAGAACCGGTTTAAACCGATTTCGAAAGTTAAAGTAATTTTTTAGAGAAAATCTGAAACAAAAATTGAAAAAGTAAAAACTAGCCCGGTGTTGGATTGCCCTCAGCTATCTTGTGTAAAAAAATCATGCAAAAATATTAAAATTTGAGCGAGATATTAGAAAAGAACGCTCCCATAGACTTTACATGGTCATCCGGGTCTTTTTGAGTAATTTTTCTGTGGCTATTGTGGGCTCTTAAGAGCCCACAATAGTCACAGAAAAAGTATGCAAAAAGACCCGGATGATTATGTAAAGTCTATGGGAGCGTTCTTTTCTAATATCTCGCTCAAATTTTAATATTTTTACATGATTTTTTTTGCATAGGCTAGCTTAGGACGATCTGCAACCGGGCTAGTTTTTACTTTTTCGATTTTGCTCATATATTTTATATATTATGATAGTTTCAATTTCAGAACCGGTTTAAACCGGTTTTGAAAGTTAAAATATTTTTTTTTTTTAAATCTGAAACCAAAATCGAAAAAGTAAGAACTAGCCCGGTTGTAGATCGTCCTAAGCTAGCCTATGCAAAAAAAATCATGTAAAAACATTAAAATTTGAGCGAGATATTAGAAAAGAACGCTCCCATAGGCTTTACATAATCATCCGGGTCTTTTTGCGTACTTTTTCTGTGACTATTGTGGGCTCTTAAGGGGCAAATTATGATAGAAGTCACTAGATATTTTGAAATTTTTCATGCTATCTTGTAATATAGCAGTCTTCAATGACAGCTTGAGGGGCGCGTAAGAAGCTTTGATCAAAAAGAGGGCTCTCTCGGTCAAAAATCGAGTACCGAACTTCAATTTGGATACAGAACGTAAAATATGCTCGTTTTATAGTAATAAATTTCTCGAAAATTTATTGTAAGATTTCTATGAAATGTTGTTTCTAGGGCGTATAGTTCTTTTATGCTGTCAGAATTGGGTACTGCTGTTGATAATAAACCGAATTGCGGTTCATTTTAATATATAGATGCCCCCCCCCCCCTAGGCAAATTACACATACGGTAATTTCTGACTTAAAAATCCGCAGATCAAACAATTCTTTTTCGATCCAGAAAGTTTTTAAAATGAAATGTAATCTTTTAGATCGCGGTAAATATTTGATTCCGATTACAAAATAAAATTTCTGGGTCGAAAAAGAATTGTTTGATCCGCGGATTACACGCCGAAAATTTTGGTACATCATTTAAAAGGAGACTTTACTTCTAAGCTTTCGTTACCAGTAATTTTTTTCTACGATAATTTTTTACAGGGTTACTAATATGTGTTTAAATTTTTTTTATGACTATAACTTAATCAAGAAAGTGATTTTCTTGCTCTACACCTAATTCTAAACGATAACTGGTTCTATTTGCTTCCGTTTAATTTATTTGGATTGAGCCACGTCTCAGCAAAGAACTCAGTATAATCAAAACGTAATAAAAAATATAATTTTTATGCAGTATTGTATAAAATGTAATATTGAACAGTTAAATCTAATTTAATTAATTGTAAGTTTATTGGCCCTCTGTATCATATTTATGGATATATATATGTATATAGTATGTATATATATATATATAATCCAAAAAATAAATAGGTTTTAATATAAAACTTAAAAAACACACAAAATTCCCATGACAAGCGCTTTAGCTGCAAATAACGACATAAATTGTATATAGCACGTAATGTTTAAAATGTATTCAACAGACCGTGAATTTCTCCACCATAATAAAACTGAAAATAAACAATCGAACTTCTAAGGACGGTAAAACAGATAAAACTTGAACAAGAAAACAAAATCAAAAAACATACAAGCAGTGACTTCCAGTGTGAAAGTCTTTTGCTGAACCAAAAACAGCTTTTTTGTTTTTGGATTTTGTTTTCTTATTCAAGTTTTATCTGTTTTACTGTACTTTGAAGTTTGATTGTTTATTTTCATTTTTATTGTGGTGCGAAATTCTGGGTCTCCTGACAACAATTCAAACATTATGTGCTCTCTCTATATATTTACAACAGCTTTTATAACTTGAAAAGCTTCACAAGAAGCCGGTAATTTTACAAAATTCTAAACGATTTTTTGTATTTACTGAATGAAAAAAATTGTAATAAACATTTATTAGAATGATTTACGTTCTTCTGCTCTTTCAGAAACTTGCGACAATTCAAATAAAATGTGTCGACATGGAGGAGATTGTGAAAGTATAGGCAATTACGAGTTCTGTAACTGTAAGAAAGGAACCAGTGGTGACTTTTGTGAAACCGTTGATGACTGTGCAAAACGCTCATGCAAAGAAGGCATAACTGTATGTAGTTATAATGAAGTGCTAGAAGCAGCTTTTTGTAAATGTAAAGACAGTAACACAGCTTATGATCGCGATACAAGGGAGTGCATCAGTGAGTATAAAAAAATTAAATTATATCATATGTAATACAAATTATGGAAATTTGGTTTTAAAACATCCAGTGCATAGAGATGCATGCAACCGTAATTTGATTTAGTTATTACAGCTGAATTTTGTATTAATATATATATGTTTGTTCGAATAATGTTTATCAAACCTAGTATGACGTAACAGTATGAAATAAAATTAGTAGGAAATAATCTCAGTACTATTGTGAGCAAATATTAATGCATAGTTAGCAATGCGATTTCCCTTATTTATAGATGTGAAAATCCAAAATTGTATGTATTTATATGTATATTTTTATGCAAGCATTATGCATTGAATACCATGTGTACTATGTTATCTTTGTACAAAACGAACGCTTTAATTAATAGGTATGTAATAAATCTTATTATAAAACTTTTAAACATAAATTTGTAAAAAATACTATTATATTAACAGTAAACCCCCTTAAAATCAGAAAAGGAATGTAGTAAAAATTAATGGTATTTAATAATCAATACATTCGTTGTGTAAATGTTTTAAATTTTTTTATGTATATTATATTATTAAATATGTGAGCCTTATATTTCTATTTGTTTTGGTTCTGAAATACAGCAGTGTGCCATATTCATAGCATATACAGCCGAACTCCGTTATAGCGAACCCGGTATATAACAAACTCATGGATATAACGAACGAAAATTTTGGTCCAACCGATTTCCTATTGTATTTAATACTAATTTGTCTTTTTATAACAAACCTCCGAAACCTTAAGAATCGGCTATAACGAACAATTTTCTAAAGTTGGCCACAATTTTTTAAACTTTTCCGAAGTTGTGGAAAAAGGACTCTAATTTCGAAAGAAAATTTATGGCGACTATTGGGACATGTGCAAATTTGCAATATTTTTTTTCATTAAAAGGTAGAATCAAATGCCTTCTTTCTCTTTTATGACTGCCTCTCTGCAGGTGTGATCCCACTCGCCTGTCAGTCATTTTCCCTTACTCCTGATCACGTGTGTGCAAGACTTATTTCAATTTGTTTTCATCTTTAATTAAGTAGCATTATGTCAGTTAAATGTAATCGATTTGTAGTCAAATTAATTCATTAATGATAATATTTAATATACTGTATCCATTATTTTATATACATCATTATTGAATATACTCATAGAAGATAATCTATACTAATAAAATCCGTGCGCCTCTGTCTGCTTGAAGCCGATTAAACTTCGCAACGCGGGCGAGTTGGAAGTCGCGAGAGGTGTCTTTCGATTGGAAATATTCCGGGGAAGTCATTTCGGGCATTTTCGAGACCGTGGGACCAAAATTAAAAAAGTTATGAATTAAAAACCCCTTGGGAAACGGAACGAAAAAAATCTCAAATCCGAAACGGCGCTCAAACGGAGCTCCGAGGCAGAACACTGCGCTGCCTTGCGGTGAAGAACCTAACTTTTCCCCTTTGGCTAAAAGAAGAAACAGCCGAAAACCGCTTTTTCTACCGGCGCTAATTGCGTTTTTTTGCGCGTTTTTTCTTAAACTATCATGCAGACAGTTTTTAAAGTAGAAAAAAACTGATTATATATTCAGAATCTGCGTAAAAATCTGCTTCTGATGAACTAAAAAATACGGAAAAATGTCTTAAGGGCGCGTAGTGCCCACCGTGCAAAACCAAATATTTTTAACGGGACTATGGGCGCGAAGCGACCATAGTTCCGATCCACAATCTTTTTTTTTCAAGTGCACGTGGCCCACAGTGCGAAATCACATATTTTTAACGGGACCATGGCTCTTTAATTTACTTTTTTTTGTGCTTGAGGATTCGAACACCAAGACTTGCTTATTTAATGAATTTTTTTGCTTATTATATACTGCTTAATACTGAGGTTCGTTTGGAAAAAGTGGCCCAGCTAGCGGGCGTAGCTCGGTAGTCTATACTAATAAAATCCGTGCGCCTCTGTCTGTCTGTCTGTCTGCTTGAAGCCGATTACAGTTCGCAACGCGGGCGAGTTGGAAGTCGCGAAAGGTGTCTTTCGATTGGAAAAATTCCGGGAAAGTCATTTCGGGCATTTTTGAGACCGTGGGACCAAAATTAAAAAAGTTATGAATTAAAAACCGGTCGGGAATCGGAACGTAAAACGTCTAATTTCCCAAACTGAGCTCAAACGGTGCTCTCAGGCAGAACACTGCGCCACCTTGCGGTGAACGACCTGAACTTTTCCCCTTTGGCTAAAAGTAGAAGCTGCCGAAAACCTCTTTTTTCTCCCGGGAAAACGACTTTTTCTTTCGTTTCGGTTCTTTGAAAAAGAACTAATTGGTAAAAAATGTTAAACACGGTTTATATTCATACTTTTTCTTTTTGGTAGCATACACGAATATTGTGTAACCTAAGATTTACGCCCACTGTGCGAAATCACATATTTTTAGCGGGATAATGGGCGTATAACAACCATAGCTCTTTAATTTACTTTTTTTGTGCTTGAGGATTCGAACTCCAAGACTTGCTTATTAAATGAATTTTTTGCTTATTATATACTGCTTAATATCGAGGTTCGTTTGGAAAAAGTGGCCCAGTTAGCGGGCGTAGCTCGCTAGTGATTTATATATTTTGTGAACCCCAGCATTTTTCTTAATAGATCGGATAAAGCGAACCACCGGATATAGCGAACAAAACCTTCGGTCCCTTGAGGTTCTTTATAACGGGGTTTGACTAAAGTGATTGTGTTGACTTTTTTTCGGTAGTATTCTTTTTATATGTTTTAAAACTTTTATTACAGACCGGTTGATAGTAGTCAAAATGTGACGTCATAATTGCAAATAAAGGTACTAATGCATATATCATATTAAAAGTGTGATTGGAGAAGAGTCACGATTGCGGATTTGAATTGAATTCCGTACTTAATGTAACGCAAGCCTGATAAAATAACTTTTAACGTTTTTATTCTACGTGACAGAAATTTAGGTTATAAAACTTAATTTCCCATGTCCACTGAATAGAATATTTCTTCAAAAACATTATGAAGGAAATTGGTGGCGCAGTTTTTCGCAAACGGAAAATCGAAAAAATTGGACTTATGTTTTAAACATTAGATTTTACTTAGATGGACGCTGCGAATAACAAATAAAGTAGGGTCAGGTGAGGAAATTATGACCATCTCTATAATGAAGAAAATTGTGTATGGTAAAATTTTATTCAAGCTTAAGTACCAAAATCATAATATATTTTTCATTTTAGATTTTCTTTATCACTAGTCTAAAGCATTTTTCAAATCCGAATAGTAATTTGACAAATGTCTACGAAAATCTTTAATAAACGGATTTGTCAGTTTGGAGTTCCAAAGGTCTTAATTACCCCCCCCCCCTCCAAAAAAATAAATAAATAAATAAAATCTGTGTAGGCAAGTATAAAGAGAAAATATAGTGTTCATTATTTCTACACTAGTGGTTTTAAATCACCCCTTTATGATTATGAGTTTTTGATGAGGTAATCATTACCGCCAGTTTAACTTAAAAAAAAGGTGGGGGCTATGAGAATTAAAACTTTTTAAAAGTGTTCTTAAAGAGTCTAAATTATTTCCGATGTATTAAAAAATATCCACTTTTCAAAATAGAAATAGATAATATATCTTTATATGTATAAATCTTCTGTGCGTGTGTTTGTCACTGAACCCCTCCTAAACGACTGGACCGATTTTAATGAAATTTTATGTGTGTGTTCCAGTGGATTTGAAAATGGTTTAGATTCACATTTCATAGAAATTGATTCAGTACTTTTTTAGTAATTAGGCAAAAACTAATAGTTAGTGATTTTTCGCTAATTAAAAGTTTTGAATAAGTTCGCTGAATAGAGTGCGGACGGAATGGCCGAGTGGTCTAAGGCTCTCTGGTTGTTAAATAAAGAGATAGTGTGTTCGAACCCCACTCCTGACATGCGTGTATGATTTGCGATAATTTTTCTGTATTATAATTTTAATTAACCGACTTCAGAAAATCGTTAACTTTTAACTAAAAACAGAAAAATAAACATTTCTATCAAAAATTGAACCGACTTCAAAACTACTGCAAAGTGAAAAATAATTTCTTTATGTAATTGTAATAAGAAATTAAATTAAGAGCATAGTATTTATGGTGCGTATTATTATGTACATTCATTTGATTTTTTTGGAGTCGGTGCCAAGACAACGTCTGTCGGGTCCGCTAGTATATATATATATATATATATATACCAATCTTCTATGTCTACTGTCTATTGTTAAAGTTTCAAAATAATAAATTTATGCCTGCGTTTTTTGTATTTCCCGCATGCTTTTTTTTTAGGATAATATTATTTAATCAATGTTTGAAGATATCATAGAAACATGGAGATTACACTTAGCAATTGAATTATAGTTGGATTTCGTGTCAATTTACTACATTAACAGGTTTTAGACTAATTATACATGTATTTTAATGTCTGCTAACTGTTGAAAATCTCAACGTAAAATAATTAAAATGTATTGAATTTCAAATATTTTCTTGGATTAATTCATTATTTATTTGTTTCAGCAAATGAATCATAAATAAATATTTATTAAATCTAATGTGGATGATACCAATAATAATAATGTATCAAATAATAATGTTGAGAATGTTTAGAGATGTAATTTAGAGAGAGCTAAACACATCACTATCGCGTTTGATTTGTTATGTGATTTACTATGAGGTAAACAGTAAAGAATGGATTCGATCATGTCAATTTTTTATTTGCAACCAATGTCTACAAGAAATTCTTAATTGTGGGATATAGCATTTCTTCTAATATTTCTTGCTATTTTTAATTTAATTTTAGATTTAAGGTATTTTTTCGCTTAGGTCATTAAAATGAAATGTAATGTTAGAAAAATGAGATTTTTGTAATTTTAGCTAGTGTATAAAATTATATGTAAAAATTTAAATTATGTTTTAAATATTTTTTACTTTTATTTTTAACCAACTTCCAAAAAGGAAAGAAGGTTATCAATTCAACTCGTATGTATTTTTTTATGTATGTTCACCGATTACTCCGAAACTATCCAACCGATATATTTGGTTTTGATGTTAAATGAAAGAGCTTGCTCTCGAATTGGTACCAATTCCGTTTCATAGAAATTTGTTCAGTACTTTTTTAGTAATTAGGCAAAAACTAATATAATTAGTGATTTTTCGCTAGTTAAAAATGTTGAATAAGTTCGCGAAATGAAGTGCAGACAAAATGGCCGAGCGGTCTAAGGCTCCAGATTTAAGCTCTTGTTCTCGAAAGAGGGAGAGTGAGTTCGAACCCCACTCCTGACATACATGTCTGCAATAACCTTTTCCGTATTGTAATTTTTACATATATATTTTACCAATTAAATACTAATTTTGCTATTAAGACTATATTATATTTATCCGTTAGCACACAGTATCAGAGATCTCTTATCGATTCAATACTTTATCAGTGAAAGAGTACTAAAATAACAGGCTTGCGAAAAGTAACATGACCTTGAATAAGCTCGCCGAATAGATTGCAGTCAGGATATCCTAGCGATCTAAGGCGGCGGATTTAAACTTTGGTTCTCGAAAGAAAGCGTGGGTTCGAACCCCACTCCTGACATACGTGTATGATATACAGTGTTTTTTCCGTATTATAATTTTTTTAATAGACTTAAAAAAAAGGGAGAGGAGGTTATCATCAATTCGACGATTATGTATTTTTTTATGCATGTTCACCGATTACACCGAAACTATCCAACCGATTAAACTAGTAT
Organism: Maratus speculifer; assembly: GCA_964019185.1. Taxonomy (NCBI): domain Eukaryota; kingdom Metazoa; phylum Arthropoda; class Arachnida; order Araneae; family Salticidae; genus Maratus; species Maratus speculifer. The sequence goes on along the minus strand of OZ025302.1, from coordinate 83,045,303 downwards.
TTGTGTTAAATGAAAGAGGTTACTCTCGAACTGGTACCACTTCCATTTCATCGAAATTGTACATCGAAAGTACTTTTTTAGTAATTAGGCAAAAATTAATAAAATGAGTCATTTCTCGCAAATTAAAAGTAACATGTACGTTGAATAAGTTCACAGAACGGAATACAGTCAGGATGGCCAAGCAGTTTAAAGCGCCTGATTTAAACCCTGGTTCTCGAATGAAAGCGTAGGTTCGGACCCCACTCCTGACATGAGTGTCTTTTCCGTATTATAATTTTTAACCTACTTAAAAAGGAGGAGGTTATCAATTCGACGTGTATGTATTTTTTTTCTATGTATGTTCACCGATCTCTCCGAAACTATCCAAACGAATAATTTCGTTTTTGTGTTAAATGAAAGAAGTTACTCTCGAATAGGTATCGCTTCCATTTCGTCGAAATTGGTTCAATACTTTTATAGTAATTAGGCAAAAACTAATAAAATTATTGATTTCTCACAAATTAAAAGTAACATGCACGTTGAATAAGCTCACAGAATGGAGTGCAGTCCGGATGGCCGAGTGGTCTAACGCGCGATATTTAAGTTCTGGTTCTCGAAAGCGAGAGTGGGTTCGTGTACCACTCCTGACATAAGTGACTATATTCAATATTTTTTCCGTTTTATAATTTTTATTAACCGACTTCAAAAAAGGAGGATGAGGTTATCAATTCAACGCGTATGTATTTTTCTTTCTATGTATGTTCACCGATTACTGCAAAACTATCCAACCGATTAATTTTGTTTTTGTGTTAAATTAAAGAAGTTACTCTCAAATTGGTACCACTTCCATTTCATCGAAATTGGTTCAGTACTTTTTCAGTAATTAGGCAAAAACTAATAAAAATAGTGATTTCTCGCAAATTAAAAGTAACACAGGCGTTGATTAAGGTCGCCGAAGTGTAGTCAGGAATGCCGAGTGGTCTAAGGTGCCAGATTTAAGCTTAGGATCTCATAAAGGACGGAATTTCGAAACCCACTCCTGACATACGTGTATAATTTACAATATTTTTTCCCGTATTATAATTTTTACTAAATGACTTCAAAAAATTGTTAGCATTTCAACTAAAAAGAGAAAAATAAACTTTTCTACCAAAAATTGAACCGACTTCTTAAACTACTGAAAAGGGAAAAATAATTTTTGTACATAATAGTAATAAGAAATTAAATTAAGAGCGTAGTATTTACCATGCGTATTACTATATTTATGTACATTAATTTGATTTTTTGGAGTCGGTGCCAACCAAGCCAATTTCAAAATTAAAATTAAATATCCAATGCAAATCGTAAACGAATAAAGTTACATTTTAAACTAAATATTAAATCGTAAAAAACTCGTAAATACTTGGATGTGTGTCTATTGGAAAACTACATGTAACTTGGCTTGGCTGGCACCGACTCCAAAAAAACAAATTAATGTACATGAATATAATAATACGTATAGTAAATACTACGCTCTTAATTTAATTTCTTATTACTATTATGTGCAAAAATTATTTTTCACTTTGCAGTAGTTTTAGAAGTCGGTTTAATTTTTGGTCGAAAAGTTTATTAATTAAGTAGTAGGTGCACGTCGATTTTTCCCACCTATTTCTGCCTCTTTCCTCCACTTGTCCAAGTTATAAATTTACATTATACATAAAAATAAAACTATCAGCTATTTTAAAAAGATTAGAGAGCGCTTATAATTCTCCGTATATAGCAGTATATTCTGTATAATCTCTATATAATGTACATTCTATTCTCACCGTTAAAAATTTTGGCCTAATTTGAACCAAATTTTGGTGCTCAGTAACCGCCACCAAAAGATGGCGAAATCTCATACCAATATTTGGAGCTCCTATTTTAATCTTCCTCCAACTATTATAGCTGTGCTTCAATAGGAGCTCTAAATTTTGATTCAAGGTATCCTCTTCTTATAGTGGCAGCTACCGGGTGTCCCAAAAATGACTGATGAATTTTTAAATTCAATAACTTGCAAACGGTGACAGCTATTTAAAAAAAATTTGTAGGAGGGTTATGTATAATGTCAGGAGTTTTTTTCCGTAATTTTTTAATTTAGTTAGAATTTCAAACAATAGAAGGTGCTAACGGCGATTGAAGGCCAGGTGATCAGTGCTGAGTGATGTTAGTTTCGGCGTCAACCTGGCCTTCAATAGCCGTCAGCGCCATCTGTTGTTTGAAATTCGACTAAAATCAAAAATTACGATTAAAAAAAACTCCTGACATTATACGTAACCCTCCTGCAAAAATTTTTTAAATATCTGTCACCGTTTGCAAGTTATTGAATTTTAATATCCATCAGTCATTTTTGGGAAACCCGGTATTAAACCCTAAAATTTGGTTCAAAGGCGGACAAGATTTTTAACAGTGTATATTCTACAATATATTTCGTTATACAATACTTTGCAAGAGTTTAAAATATGAAATGAAATGTAATAAATGTTTTTTTAAGGATTTGTTTGGATTATTTTTAATCAGTAATAAATGCTTAATTTCATTTCACGTTTATTAGAATTATACTGAAACTTGTATATTTATTTATTTGCAATATTCCAATTAATGTATATTCTAGAATTTTTTAACAATCTTTGTTGTTAAGTCCTCTTTTTTTCAATGTTTAAATGGAAATACATTTGTTGTATTTTACTATATTTAAACATAATGTCAGCAATAAAGTTAAATAATAAAAATATACATATAGCGTTATTCAGCGGTTCCCAAACTTTCTTGATAAGCGACGTACCTTTCAGGAAAAAAATTTTCGCGATCTATCCAAGATAAAGTTGTATATCAGTATAGCAATTTTTGTATGATCTCTATAAGCTCAGTTATCCTATCCTACGATCCCACTGGCTCCATTGCACACACACTTTTTGTGGAGCTCCTGGTTGTACTTCTCTTGTGTTGTAATATTTCCTTGTGTGCTATCTCGTCCCTGTATATTGCCGATGGCTTATAAGCAGGCTTCATGTCGAGCACACAAGTCAGATGTATTTTGTTTAATAAACAAACAACATACTATCCTACGAAAAACGGAAATTTTCGTACAGAAGATACATTATCAACAAAAACAAGAATCGGTAATCTCAATATGTGTAAGGGAAAAGTAAATAAAACATTGCACAAATCACAAAGATAGTGAAAAATACGTTTAATTATTATGAAAACATAACTTTATAATCAATGAGATTTCTAGTATTGGTATTTACCAATGTGGGAACAAATATTAACATGCAGTTTGTGCCAGTAGTTATCTTTAAAAACAGTAAAGCAGAAAACACATGTTCTCATAAGTAGGAAATGCTGAATTTCATCAAGGACCTCCAAGTTGACTTATACATTTCTGGATAATCTGTTGGTATATTAATCTAGATAGAAATTAAGGGTTTTCCAATGAAATATTATTTCTGTTGAAATTGTCATATCTTTTTAAACAGACGAAATAAAAGAAATTTTGATGAGAAACCTCGATTGTTCCGCGACCCACCAAGACAATTGTCGCGTCCACCAGTGTGTCGCGACCCATAGATTGGGAACTGCTGGCCTTATTAAATGAATAACATTGAACTGAACAAAATGTAGATAATTATTTTTCTTTTTCAGATATTGGTTGCATTTTGAAGACTATAAATAACGAATGCAATAACGAGAACGAAGAGTGCAAAGATGGTGAATGCAAATGTAAGGAAAACTATAAATATTCCGACGATAAAACAAGCTGTGAAGGTAAGGATGATTTCTTGTTTTCCTTTAATCGTAGCCGGAAAAATTTTTTGATCTAATATAGGATAAACTTCAGAATTGAGGGATAAATTTTAAATATTGCGTGATAATATCTTACAATAAATTATGCAAGCAAAGAAATTGTAGTAATAAATGTTAAATTCTGGAATTACATACATCTGATAAATAATAATGCTGAGAAAATTTGCCAATTAAAAATAAATAAATAAAGCGATTTATAGCCAAAATATTGTTAGTGTTTAGATGACTAATTACTGATTAAGAATTAAGAATTAATTAAATCACCGTTTAAAAGATTATAATAACAATGAAAAGGAAATCGCACCCGAAAAACATTGGTATTGTGTCTTATTTTAAACTGAAACATTAATTGTTATTTTATAATGATGAATTTTCACATAATTCTTCATATTGTAAGCATTTTCTGGTCTAAAAATTGAATCAATTGGAAATATTAATTACTTGAAATAATTAATTGCAAATATTAATTTTCTTTTTTTGTTTAGAGGACATATGTGCCTTCTGCAAGAAAAATAACTTTGAATGTGACGACCCAGAGTCAGATGAACCTTGCAAATGTAAAAATGGGTATTCTGACGGAACAAAATGTGTTAAATGTGAGTATACGTTTGCCTAAAGAATAAGTAATCTTCCCATAAATATATTTCTTATTGAATGCCACGTAATCAAAAGAGCTAAATTATTTTAGTTTAAGTAATTTCTGTGTAATTTAAAAATATAGTATAACTTCTTTAATTCGCAATCATACAGATTACGGTGATTCCGTATTATGGAAAATTCCGGATTACAAGTTATAAAACTAGAATGAACTTAGATAGGTAAATAATAATACTAATATCTCTCCTTAATATGGCAATACGAAACTGCAAGAGACTTGGTAATTGAAAAACATTCAGAGAAATCCATTCAAAATCTTGAAAAAATGAATTCTTATTAATAATTATGTACATTTTATGCAGCGTACCCATCTTTTATAAATTACCGACAGCAATAATTGCACGATATTTTAAAAAGTACTTTTTTTGATTTATAAATACTCAATAAATAAAAAAATCACAAAATTAACAGACATATCATAAAAAATAAAAAATAAAATTCTAAAACAACAACAACAAATATATATATATATATATATATATATAGTGACAAAATTATTTAAGACTTTCAATTAATTTAAAAAATAACTTTCAGTACATAATCATATTTAAAATTGTAATATAAGTCTAATGCTATAAAATATTAAATATATAATTATTATAAATATCAAAGTAAGTCACAAGTTCAATACTAAAAAGAAATAATAATAATGAAATCTGATTTTGCAATATTTTGATATCATCTTTTTTATCTTTAGAAAAGGAAAAATTGTAAAATTACTATTAATTCTGAATTTTTAAAACATTTGTGCCAAAAAGAAAAAAAAAAAAAAAAAAAAAAATCAAAAGACACCTATACTAATTACATATGTAATTTAGAAAGTTCTCACCATGATAAAATTGAAAGAAAAGTAGTAAATTAGGTAGACTTTTCATTCGTCTTAATCAATTTTTGAATTTTTTTTAATGGATATGCTATCACGCCAATATTACATTATCTTTAACTGAAAATAAAATTGAATAAAGGTACCAAATGTCCGGATTATAGAAATTTCGGAATCAGAGATTTTTGAATTAAATATATTATACTGTATATTCTGCATTAAAAATGCAGTCTTATTCTTCATATTTTGTGAATATACAAATAGAAGTGCCTATAATCGCTTTCAAAATAATTCATTTTTATAAAAAGAATCTTTTGTGTTATTAACAAGTTCTGAAAAGGAAATATGATACATGGAAGAATTTAATTAGCTAAAGTTGATTTATAACAGATGTAGATCTCATTAAAGATATTGGAGTGCTAATAAGTCTGAGTGAAAATATTCCTAGGTACTCACTTTTGCATTGTTAAATATAAATATATGAATTCTCGGTAAAACTACTGGCAGCAAAGTTGCCGGATTCTTTCCGTTAATGGAAACAAAAAAAAATTTCGTTTGAAGAAGCGGAACTGAATTGTGCATAAAAATAAAATAAAAAAAGACACTGGTAAGAACATCTTTGGAGAGCTTCGGAAACAGTAGATTGTGCAGAAGATTTATATTGGATATTTTTGGACTCACAGCCTAGAGTATTGAAAACCAGCGTTCTTCTTACTCGACCCACCAATGACCGAGAGGTTCTGACCTCTCAACTGGTAGACGGTAGGTGCTGGATTCGAATCCAATTGCGGCCGTCGGCCTAACCATTCGGAGTTTTCCGTGGTTTTCTTCGAACCTTGGATTTTCTTGCGTAAATACAAGTTATGATCCCTTATAAAGACCTCCACGGAAAGCATCACAGCCCTTTCTGGCCTATATCCCAAGTTTTGATAATCGGCCCTCATAAAATAAACTAAATGTTCTTCTTAAAAAACTCCCGCGGCCGCCGTTGCAAATCATTTTGAATGCTGGTGAAGCTGATTCTAGTGTTTTGATATTTTTTATAAGAGAGAGGATAAATTTATCGATACTATTATAACTCTTTAAAGTTACAATAAATAAGCTTAATTTAGTACTTATTATTTATATATTTTTCTGGCTTTAATGTATAATTAGAAAATGGCTTGATTAATACAATTGATTACTGGAAATTTTTGCATAATTAACTGTTTGAATATGGCGGGAGTTATTTATGGCAGAGAAATAAACAGTTTCGTGTCTATTTTGGACAGAAACTATCACTTTCAGGAGGAGATTAAAATTTTAAAACTAAAATTTCAAAAGTTTTTGTATTTACTTGAGTGAGAAATCAATTATGCATATTTTAAATTGGATTGTTCCAAACGAATCTCTCAAATGAAAAATGTTCCATTAATTTTGAAATTCAGCTGACTAAATTTCCTGTTTGACCAATTTGAAAAACACAGTACTTATTTTTATTTTATTAATTATTTATTTTTAATAACTTAAAATAATGAAACTCTAAGGGTAATGGAAAGAATTTTACAAAGGGGACAAAACGATATGTTTGTGTAATGCAGTGCTCAAAAACAGTAGTACAAAAGACATTAACGCAAAACTGTTAAAAACACATTAATTTAACTAGAAGTAACCCATTAACGTGCAAATTATTTTTTCTGTTAAAGTTTAAATCTAAGATTTTCTACCAAATTTTAAAAAAGAGTATTTTTATGTTATTTTGTCAAAGATTATTATTATGTTATTATTGTCTTCTCTCTCTCTCTCTCTCTCTATATATATATATATATGTTACAGGCCAAACCCGATTTCAGGCCAAACTAAATTGGCCTAGGCCAAACCGGTCTATCCTAACGCCCATCGGATAAAATAGTTTTTCCTAGGCCAAATCGGTCTATCCTAACGCCCATCGGATAAAATAGTTTTTCCTAAGCCAAACCGGTCTATCCTAACGCCCATCGGATAAAATAGTTTTTCCTAGGCCAAACTAGTCTATCCTAAGGCCCATAGGACAAACTAGTTTTTCCTAGGCCAAACTAGTTTGGCCTAACTCTTATAGGATAAACTAGTTTAGCCTGATGTTTATTGGTCTGAACTAGTTTATCATAGGCCAATTCAATTTCACCTGATTTTATTGAATTCAATGACCGCCTCAGCGCCAACATTCTAGTTTGTCCTAGGCTGATCTAGTTTTTCCTAGGTCAATGCAATTTTAGGTGTTTTTAGCTCACAGGCGTCAAAGACTGAGAAATAATTGGCTCGCACGTTCTGTATGTACACATGTATGAAGGAACGTGCATATGTACGTAACGCGATAACTCTTGATTGAAATAACTTAATTTGTCGTGTTATTATCTCATCAGGCTACCAAAGACTGAAAAGTAATGTGCCCCTGGGTTCTGTATCTATGTATGTACGTAAGTAAGTAACGCAATAATTCATGATAGAAACACACGATTTGCATCAAACTTTCAATATATGTGTATTCTTATGAGGAGCTCTTCTGGTTAATTTCGGGAGGTCATTGGAGAAGAATAAAGGTGAGGAAGATCGAGAGCCTGATTCGCCCCTTCTCTTAATTCAAATAAATGGGTTTCCATGCATTATTAGCATATTTTATAAAAAAATTTAGATATAGGAGCATTATGGTGAGGCGCTTCCATGATTAGTTGTGGGTGTTCATTGTTTAAGCATAAAGGGAGGGGGAATAATGGTAACGTCCCATAATTTATGTAAATGCTTTTTTCACGCAAAATTTGCTGATTTGCTTAAATTTTTGAAATTGATTCATTCTGATAAGGTTCTTCCCTAATTAGTTTTGGGGGTTAATTGATTAAGAACAAAGGGAATAAAGGAGGCTCTCGTCTAATTTTGCCTAATGGGTTTTTCACGCAGAATTAACCGATTTGTTGCAAATCTTGGATTTGTTCATTCTGATGAAGCGCTTCACTGATTAATTTTGGTGATTCTTTGATTAATTATAAAGGGGTAGCGTACAATTTCTTTCTTTCCTGAAATTAGATAAATTAGTTATAATACAGAATTATCCAATTTGCTTAAAATTTTGGAAATGAATTCATTTTGATCAGACGCTTCTTTAATTAATTTGGTTTTTTTTTTTGTTAAGTATAATGGGGTAGTGGACGATTTACGCCTTCCTTAAATTAGATAAATGGGCCCTTCTTAAAAAATATAAATGGGTTTTTATGCAGATTTATCCGATTTGCCGATTAAATTTTGAACATAGTTTTCTTTTATAAGGCGAATCCCTGAATTGTTTTGAGGGTTTAATGATTAAGTATAAAAGGAGGAATGGAAGTTTACCCTCCTTAAATCGGATGGTTTTTTGAGCAGAATTATCTGATTTGCTTCAAATTTTGGATAATTTTTCAATTTTATAAAGGGTATCTGTGATTAGTTTTGGGGTTCAATGGTTAAGTATAATTTGGGAAATGGGAAAAAGTAATCCCCTTTACTTGTTTTTTCGAGGATGTTATACTTTAATAAAAATAAGTCTGTAATACACAATCAGTGTAAACAGCCTGTGAATGCAAAGCCATCAGATTAACAGGGCAATATTCCTTTTAATATTAATCCCGACTACTGCTCCATTGCAACCTTGTGCAAAGTGGTTTTGCTATCACCCCTGTAAAATGTATTTTATTCGAAAGGTAGTAGAATACTGTTACAGGTTTGCACGGGCCGGAAATCCGAAGCCCGGTATAAAAATTTAAAGTTCAGCCCGAGCCCTGCCTATGCAAAAATCAGTGAAAAGAAACTCAGTCCGTCTCGATCTGGCCCTACTCAATTTCTGCAAAAAATTTATATTTTAATTCACATACATTTAAAATTCCTTTAAAAATACTGCATACACATTTATTGGAAAAATTTACAATGTATTTTTAAATTACGATGTATTCGCAGAATGGAAACTACACAATTCTGTCATTCCTTAAGGCTTTTCTCAAATCCAAAAGCAGAGCTACATCCTAACACATTTGTGAATTAATTCCTTTTTGGAAATGCATAAGATTAACAAGCATTCTCACTCAGAAAATATGTAATCGAATGACGTTAACCCTTTTTTCATAAAAGCGATGTATCTTTGAGAAAATATTATTGAAGCTACGTTTTGAATCGAATTTTCAGTTACGACTTCACAGAAAAAAAAACTTGACACTGTGACAAGAATGCTTATATGTCGACAGGTAATTAATTTCACAAAAATGGAAAACCCTGTTCGACTCCACATTATGTTCAGCTCCGAATAATAATAATAATAAAAGCAAGTCTGATCTCAGCACGGCCTGAGTCTGCAGAAAAAATAAAATAAAAATAAGCAAACACCATGTCCAATGCATCATGTCTCTACAGTGTACATGTTAAATTTCTGTATTGATGTTACAAACAATGACTCTTGGCACACATTTATTCTTATTCTAGTGAAAGATATGCTTTTTATTGGCCAAACCCGATTTTAAGCTAAATTAGATTAGCTTAGACCAAACTATTTTACCCTAACATCAATTAGATAAACTAGTTTTCCTACGCCAAACTTATTTATCTAAATGCCCATAGGATGAACTAGTTATTTCTAGGTAAGATGGGAATCGTTCATTTTTTCTTTCATACTTAACCATTAAACCCCCAAAACTATTCAGGGAATTGCTTTATCAGAAAGAACCTATATCCAAAATTTGATGCAAATCCCTAAATTCTCAGTCAAAACCATTTATCTAAATTACGGGGGGGGGGGGTTACCTACATTGCCTTTTCTTTTACACTTAAACAATAAACATCCACAACTAATCACGGAAGCACCAGAACGATCCTATATCTAAAATTTTAAATAAAAACTGATTGTTTTGCACGAAAAATCCATTTCTCTACATTAACGATGGGGGATTAGCCTCCGTTCGCTCCCTCTTATTATTATCCAATGAATTCCAAAAACTAATCAGAAAAGTACCTTATCAGAATGAAACTACATTCAAAATTTGAAACAAATCGGGTGTTTCTATCAAGAGTTATGACGTTATGTACACACGAACGTACATACGTACAAAACATGCGAACATACATGCTTACATACATAAATACAGAACCTGTAAGCCCATTATTTCTCAGGCTTTGGGCACATTAGTTTTCAGTCTTTGGTAGCCTGATGAGATAATAACACGACAAATTAAATTATTTCAATCAAGAGTTATCGCGTTACGTACATATGCACGTTCCTTCATACATGTGTACATACAGAACGTGCGAGCCATTTATTTCTCAGTCTTTGACGCCTGTGAGCTAAAAACACCTAAAATTACATTGACCTAGGAAAAACTAAATCAGCCTAGGACAAACTAGAATGTTGGCGCTGAGGCGGTCATTGAATTCAATAAAATCAGGCCAAATTGAATTGGCCTATGATAAACTAGTTCAGACCAATAAACATCAGGCTAAACTAGTTTATCCTATAAGAGTTAGGCCAAACTAGTTTGGCCTAGGAAAAACTAGTTTGTCCTTCGGGCCTTAGTATAGACTAGTTTGGCCTAGGAAAAATTAGTTTATCTGATGGGCGTTAGGATAGACCGGTTTGGCCTAGGCCAATCTAGTTTGGCCTAAAATCGGGTTTGGCCTGTAACATATATATATATATATATAGTAAAATTGAAACTATTTTAAATCAAAATTCGGGTGTTAAAATTTTTTATAAAACTTGACTAAGATATTCGGCCTTTCTTGTGATTAAACCTTTCTGTTAAAAATGGCGCGGACTAGCGGTGTTCTAAATTCGTGACGTATTTTTAAAGCGCACACGACAATGCCAAGTTTAAACTTTAAACAATTATTTTGCTTAACTTACACTGTAAAAACTAATTATTATTACAACGCTGAACTTAGTTTTATGAAAGGCCAAATAAAGTTTAAATATCGTTATTTTTCATTTGGCCAAATTGTTCAGAGTTTTCCATGCTTCTCTTCGAACCTTGGGCTTCCTTGTTGAAATATGCGTTAAGATTAATTTTCCCTATAGGAAGCACCCCCTCTTTAGGGCCTATATCGCTCGTGCTGATAATGGGCCGTCACAAATACAACCAACAACCAGTTACCACAGACTAAATATTACTTATCTCTGCGCAGCGCTCATGTCTATGTCAGTTATTAACAGTATAACAATTTTCCCCTGAAAACATAATACCCCCGATATATTATATTCATGTGCATGTAAGATCAGGCAATATCGGAATACATTTAATAGTATGGTGATTATAAAAATGAACTAAATATTATTTGGTGTTAAGTTAAAAATTTTTCATTTTTAGAGAGTGTATTTAATTTTTATGTAACGTATCGGCATGTTCAGTTGAAAGAAAATGTTTTGACTATCAACAACAGCATTCTGAAAATACTTTGATTCAGACAAAATTTTAGTATGATGTGATGGTCTCTATAACTCCCCCGTAAAGATAATATAAATTTAATTTTCCTATATAATTAACTAATAGGCATCTTTCATATGTGAATATAGCTTATATATTTAGAAACTAAATTTATTCGTCTAAAGTTATTATTGTATCGTGATAATGAAGAAAAACAAACTTCGGTACTCATCAGCGTCCATAATAGATAAACACACTATTAATCACGCATAAAGCATAATTACACACATATTTACACCTTTTTCTCCTTATTATTTTTTATCATAGTGTCACAGCCTGCCAAAAGATGGCATCATCTCCGCGATAAAATTTTATTCTCCATGTTTTTGGATGCTATACAGAATTTTACTCAGTTTAATGTGCGTGAGGAAGGATGTTGTAGTGTGCGTTTTTCTCCATTAAGGTCATGCAAATTCTCTGAAGATGACTCGTAAGAATGAGTTCAAAATCTAAGGTATCAATCAGGGACGAAATTTGAAGGGTGCTGGAGTTTGCAATAGCCCCTTTCAGAGAATTTGACATTTCAGATAATTTATTTGCCATCGCAGGTCAAACTTAAAAAAATTTCAAAAATTGCTGAAAATCTTGAGCAGTACCGCCCTTAAAAAAACTATGCCCCCCTCCCCAAGAAAGTTCGGAAATGGCACCCCTGGTATCAGCATGTTTTATGCGTGATTAATATCGTTTTTTATCTATATTGTACGGTAACGAGTATCTAAATTTGCTTTTAATCAATAAAATTTTACAGAATAAGTCCAAGTCTTTTATTATATCTTAACAGTTTTTAGGTGCGTTCGTAATTATGTAAATACGTAGCATCTATAGGTGTCGTTCAGTCCGTCCGTCCGCATATAACAACACAAAAACTACCGAACCTAATCATTTGAAATTTAAAATATATTATTATTACATAATTTTGTCGAGTCATTTCAAATTTTATGAAAATCGGATGCATAGATCAATTACAGAGACAATCAAAAGTATTCCGTTACATTACGGTCAATGAGGAAAAAAGTTTCAAATGCATTTTAATAGTTTGAAATTTAAATACATAATTATTATATAATTTTGTCGAGTCATTTCAAATTTTATGAAAATCGGATGAATAGATCAATTACAGGGACAATCAAAAGTATTTCGTTACATTATGGGGAAAATATTTAATGGGGAAAAAAGTTTCAAATGCATTTTAATGGTGTTACACTCAATTGAACATAATAAAATTGATATGCATCTATAAAGGACATTTTATAATATACATTTTGCATAATCTGTAGTGTAAAGTACATTTGTTATTCATTTACAAGTCCACACAAAAGTATTCCATTACATAATGGTATAGGGAGAACATTGTTTGGTGCGCATTTTAATTGTAAGTAACAATTTACAACTTTATGAGATTTATATAAGAGATTGATATTTTTAAAACTTCGTTGTCGTACGAACGCACCTCATTTCCTACGCTTCACGTGCAATTTCCAACTTGTTTATTTATGAAACGTAAGGAAATTAATTGTAGGAATGCAGAAATGTATCTTAGAAAGACCCCCAAGGAGGGCATCCCACTCCTTAGGGCCTATATCCTGTAGTGTAGCTAATTGGCCGACACAAACAAACAAACAGAAGTGTTTCATTACAATGAAGCAAGGACAGATATAATTCAATCGAAATAAATGAATGAACTAAAATATTTTAGAGATTAACAATGTTTGCTAAATTTTACTTCATTATCTTAAAAATCATAATTTAAAATAATTAAAAATTAAAAATGATAAAGTATGCAAACACAAACATATCAGTACAAATAACAAAATCTTCCATATACGCAATAACACGATTCTGCTCCTCAATATATGATCAGATTAAGCGACTGATTCTTTAAATCAGTGATTTCATTATGCGGCGTGTACTGTATTATGAGGAATATCATTTTATTGTCAGAAGAAAAGTAGATGATAGGTTAAAGAATTCTTCTAGGAAATAGAGCAGACAAATATGATTTTCTGTTGTCAATTACATTGATCCTAATTATTACGTAATTTTTTCTCCGTCTACTGAATGAAATTCATGGAATTAGTCAAAATAACGAAAGTGTAAATTTTTTATCCTATTGCTCATCCTTACTTTAAAATATTTAATGTATAATACAAACTCACTTGTTATTCTTTTTTACAGATCGCCCATGTGATATAGGATTCACAAAATGCACTCAAAAATGTGATCCGATATCCGGAGAATGTTCTTGCGAAGAAGGTTTTGAATTATCAGATGAAGATCATGCAACGTGTAGTAAGTACTACTTATAAAATCAATATTTAGTTAAGGGGCTTCTAAAACAACAATAATAAGGTTTCTCAATAAATTTTTTTTATACACTGGTTTCCAAAAATTAAGGAAAAATCACAAAAATAGAGATAATTCGTTCAAAAAGCAATCCGTATGAAATTTTCATATATTGTCAAATAAAAGATGCTGAATAAAAATATCAAATGCAAATTAGTGGCGTTGCAATCGCATTGTGCCATCCGTGAGACACATAAAAATGCACGTTAGAGAGTAAGGCTGAAGTTGTCGCTGTGATAGTGATATTATAAATATAGCCCCGCATCATTTGCCCACAGAACTGCGATTTACAGCTATTGGGAGATTGGAGCCAGGACAAAGTCAGGCAGAGGTGGCTAGATGGCTAAATTTGAGTCCTTCGGTGCTTCATAGACTTTGGCAACAATTTCAAACCACTGGTTTGGGTTCAAGAAGGTTCAGCCAATAACAGCCAAGGGTTTCGTCAAGCGCCGATGACCGATATTTGCGGTTATGTGTACGAGGGAATAGAACCGCAATCCCATCTCACTTTAGATCCTGCCTTGCTGCAGCCACTGGAAGGTTGGTGTCAATGTCTACTGTGCGTAGAAGGCTTCACGAAGGTGGACTTTACGCAAGCCGACCAGCAATTTGTGTGCCGCTCACCTCATGTCACCGGAGGGAACGTTTGATGTGGGCACGTCAACATGTTCACTGGACGCTTGATCAATGGAGGCGTGTTCTCTTCACGGATGAGTCCCGGTTTAGCCTCTAAAGCGATAGTAGGCGTTGTTTGATTTGGAGAGAACAGGGAACACGCTATCACCCATAAAACATTTGAAAAGAGATTCATATGAAGGAGGCAGTGTCTGTGTTTGGGGTGGTATCTCTTTGGGTGGACGCACAGACCTCCATGTCTTTCCACATGGAACCGTGAATGCTCACTTCTATAGAGATGACATTCTTGATGCTTATGTGTGACCTTATGCCGGTGAAATAGGTAATGATTTCCTGTTACAGGACGACAATGCTAGACCGCACAGGGATTGCATCGTGGAATATTATCTTCAGCACCAGACAATTCAGCTCATGGAATGGCCCGCTCGATCACCGGACTTGAATCCCATCGAGCATGTTTGGGATGCTTTAGGGAGACGTGTCGCTGCCCTCAATTCCCCTCCTCTGACCCTTGCCACGCTTACAACTGCTTTGGAAGAGCAATGGCTCTTACTTCCCACCGAACTCATCGACCGCATAATTGTCAGTATGACACATCGCTGTATGTGCTGCATTGCTACTAGGGGTGATCATACTGCATACTAAAGGTACTTTTACTATACCAAACTGGCAAGCTGATTTTGTTAATTTTATAATTATGCTATTTATTGAAACCCCATAATTGTCTGGTAATTTCTTTTCATGTTATTTTATACCTTACTATTCGTTGTACCGGGTGATCCAAAAGTTTCGGGAGTTTTGAAATGTTAATAATTTGGAAACTATGCACAATACAAAGGTTCGGTTTTCAGATATATGCTCAGAAACACATGGGATTTTGTTTAGCATGATTTATTTTTACATGTATATAGTTACAATTTTTAGCAACAGGTGGCGCTGCTGTACAACACTGGATGTAACTATAAAATATGCTTTATAGACACATGAGTATGAGTTCATTGCGAAACATCTTTTGTAGGCTATTAATGAGATTTCGTTTTAAGGGTGGTTTATGTTCAATCACTTTAATTAAAGTGGTTGAAATTGCATTGAAAGGGAATTTTGATACAAAATTTGATGAGTAACTGCTATGTTTAGATATGCTTTCTTTGCATGTCGAGCTGCGTTCTTATCGTACAATACGGAAGTTAAAATAGAAAAAGATTCGATGGCCATTAGAAATGTGAAATGCCATGGTAAGAAAGGTTTGAGAAAAAGTCTAATTGAAAGATCGTAATAGAAGCAGGAGATCCCAAATGTCTGTTGCAATCGTAAATGAGGTAGAATTCGATGCCAATACTTGGTGGAAATCATCAGCTCATAATGAATCAGTACACTTGTAATATCACGATAAATTCAAAATTTCATCTGGAATGTCTTTCTCCTTTGAGGATACTGTGCACGTTGTTTTGCGTCGGCTCACCGCGGTACTTATAAGCTATGGGCGTCATAATGAAAATTTGTAACTCTTGGACACTAATTCTTTCATTTTAGCGAGCTATATCATACCATAAAAATAATACTGTCAATTTTAGCGCCACCTGTTGGCAAAAAGTGTAACTAACATAACTTGTTTATTTCATCAAAAATACAAATCCCATAAGTTTCTAAGCATTTCTGTGATAACCGCATACTTCTATTGTTTATAGTTTGTTAATTATTAGCATTTGAAAACTCCCGGAACTTCTGGATCACCCGGTATATTATGGCTGAGTTTTATTAAAATCTACATGTAATATTTTGAATTATCGCTATTTTTGTGATTTTTTCTTAATTTTTGGAAACCAGTGTAGAATTTGGAAGTTTGTATTGTCATATGAATAAGTGAGAAAAATCCTTAAAATTAAATCTGCAAACTTGTGATGCATATTTTAATTTATCTAATTTCTGTCCTTTAAATTCTATGCCAATGTCTTTCCTACAGTAATTTTGTTAACTCTATGATTAGGACTCCAAGGTTTTATGTAAAATTGACCTAAGAGCAAAGAACATGCTAGTCCCTTCATGATTTTTATCAGAATGATCACTAAAGCTATATACATATTATTACAGCATTGTTCCATTGATCCATTGTTAAATGGATCAATATCACTAATAATCTGTACATTTCAATGAACATATATTAAAAAAAGTTCTTTAATTCCGCAAAATATTCAGATTACACATTATTCCTCAGAATAACACATATTAGTTCGGATTTTTCCAACATACATTTTAAAGCCTAAAGAAAGGAACAGTTATAAAAACTGTGTTATAAAAATTGTGAGTAGTAAATAAATTATAGAAGAAAAAATAACTTTCATAATTTTACTGCTTAGTTTAAAAAACAAATCTTTATTATTATTATATTTTATATGTGTTCTATCGCATTAAAGTCTTCTTAAATATTATTTAAGCAGTATGAAAAATTCCCGAATAAGTTCTTTAGCAAATTTAATAAAGAGTAATCCAAAATACATTAGGGACACACAGAAGATTTAATAATGAGAAATATATTACGAATCTTTCTTACATACAAATAGTCCCCTCTCCCTCTAGTGGGCTTTAAGCAAGCTACACTGAGATTCATTCATTGGAAGTATTGATAAAACGTGAAATTCTTGACAGGCTATCGGTTGATTGGGTTCTTTTTTTGACCACAGACTATTAAAGTGCATTCCTTCCCGGGTGTGTGTGGGGAATTGGATTTTTTTATGTAACATATCGTTTTGAAGTTTTTTGGCTTGTATATTACTAAGAACTCTACTTCTTCCTTCCTAACTCATTTGTACACTAGTATAGGGCATTTAAATTTGTTTATTTGTTCAATATGATTTCACACAATTTTTTACAAAAATACGAAAGAAATATGAAAAAAATACTTAACAAATCTGAATAATTAACTGTTTTTCCACTATTTTAACACAGGGAGCAGGTACGTATTTCAGACGAAATCAAGATATAGTTATAAAATCCCACAAATTTGAAGTTCTATTAATAACATTATCATGACCTTGGAAAATCCTGGACGGGTCCGATAGTATATTGTAAAAATTATAAATATTTAAGTACACACGGTTATTAAAATAAAAGTATTCTTATATTTATTTATCATTTTAAAAAACTCGCTCTTTCATTAGAAATAATTTTGGATAGGACCATTTAGGGAATTGCAGAAAAATAAATAAATTGCAGACGTTTACGAAATAACTTCTACAATAACATGAGTCACTTCTTTCTCTATAAAGTTCTTAAAAGACGTTTTTTATTATTTCACCTATGTAGTACCGTAAAATGGGGTGAATAGGAACAGCGGGGTAAATAGGAACGAAACTTCCCGGTCATACAAATAAATTCGTTATAAATATATGTGATGATATTTTTAGTTGCCAATTTTTTTATAAGAAGGTAATAACATTAAAAGGTGGAAAATTCAGTTTTGATATGTTTGCACAACTACTGGGGTATATAAAAAAACTTCAAGAGGATCCTCAAAAACGTCATTTTTTCAACGTCGTCAAAACTTTGTATGTAACTACAGTATTTTTCATATTCTAAACCTAAAGGACGGGATTTTTAATTAATGATAGACCTGTAAACGATATTCTGTGTTAAATTCTACTTATTTCTAAACTACATAATAAAAAAATGAAAAATGGCTTGTAACATCAGAGGTTTAAGATTTACGGGGTGAATTGGAACACGATTTCTCTCATGGTTTATTTTTCTATACAGTAATAGTTTCATGTAATATATGAATACATATGTATGAATATGTACTGTAACAATATTTTGTTTGTTCTAATTACTTGAAGAGTTTAAAGGTGCCAAGAAATTACTTGGTAAAACAAAAAAGTCAACGCCTAATCCAGCAGACATGGAACACACAATAAAAGAATTTAAAATTAGCAAATTAGTTAGAAAAACTGCACAGAAATATTCACTGACATCCACAACATTACACAAACACCTCAAAATGAAAAACCAACTAAAAAAAGAGGAGATGTAAACAGTACTAAGGGCTGGGGATGTGGACATATTAGTAGATCGTATTAATACATGCAGGGATTGGGGCTACTCAATAGATTCACTTACCCAATGACTACTAGTAAAGGATAACACAGAACAGGGCTGAATTTGTATTAAATTCTACTTCTGCAATTCAAATATAATTTCTTAAAATAAACTTTAATTTTTCATGATTTCAAAGTCGTTTTCTAATTTTCAAAAAGACATATCTTTACTTTTATATAAAATAAGAGCTTGGTTTCACAGTAACTACGCGTTCCTATTCCTCCCTTATCATTATTACCTGTTTTTTATTATCCCTATTAAAGTTTGAATCGTAATGAATAAAATTTATAGCAATTGTTCCGATTCACCCCTATCAGCGAGGTGAATCGGAACACCATTAAAATAATAAATAACATATATATAAAGAGTAAAAATGTTTCGTTTTTGCTTAAAAAGTAAAGAATAAAACAAGACCGAAGTTTCTAGTAAAAAAATAAAAAAATCAGTTGTTGCTTTTTTTTAACGTTAAAGTTGAAAAGTGTTCCGATTCACCCCATTTTACGGTAGCCTCTAATTCTTCAGAGTGGTGACATAAAGATACCGCAAATTTTCTCAAAGTATTCTTCAAAATCAGAAAACGCGTCTGTAATTTTCTACAGAGGAAAGGTTAATGACATTTTAAACACCTGAATCGCATTTAATGTCATTGAATGTGACATTCACGATAATCCATTATTGGCATTTAATCTTATAGTTCGGCGATAATTTTTTTGTCGACGGGATAACCTAGGAGTACCATTTTGACTAAAGTCAGAAGAAAGCAAACAAAATATGTTTCTAATTACACAAGAATTAAAAAATATACTTCGTTTGTTGCTTTTGCATAAATTACACACATAATACACCATAAATTACACATGAAATGACAGAACTATCATTCTCCTTAGTCATTATATTTCAACCAATCAAATCAAGTAACAACCCGTCCAGGTACATACACATAATACATAAGCATACATGCAGTAATATAATATAATGAACCTAACTGAAGTGAAAAGTTCGCCAGAGCCAAGAATTGAACCCGGAATAACAGCATTCCAGGCTGTTTCTCTGGTTCCGGTTCTAGTTAACATTTCACTCAAATTGGGTTTATTACATTT
This sequence comes from Maratus speculifer, assembly GCA_964019185.1. Taxonomy (NCBI): domain Eukaryota; kingdom Metazoa; phylum Arthropoda; class Arachnida; order Araneae; family Salticidae; genus Maratus; species Maratus speculifer. The sequence goes on along the minus strand of OZ025302.1, from coordinate 83,025,396 downwards.
ATTGTATGTGCCTATATATTATTAGCATGTACGTTTATGATTTAAATGCAGGAGTTCCTTGTATGTGTCTATGTGCTTTAACACCTCGTTTACTCTAATATAAAAAATCTAATTGATATCAATTACATAATATGATGGGATTAATGATTTATATTGTTTTTTCAGAAATAAAAGATAGTGATGCATCATGCCAGTTGAAATGTGATCCTGGTTTTTGCGTTAAAGAAAATGACAAAGAAAAATGTATATGTCCTACATCAACTCATAAATTTTTAAATAACAGCTGTATTGGTAAGTTATATGATCTTATTAGTGAAAAACTTGCATAAATTATGCAAGCATAACTGCGTAAATTATGTACTTGTTAGAATATTCTAATATGAAATTTTCTGAGAAGAGCATCGTGAAAAGCATATTATTTAAAGATATGATTTTAAAGAATTGATTTTATTTCAAAGAAAAACAACTTTATATTGTCGACTATTTACTAATTTCAAATGATGAAAATAAAAATTATAACACACAGAAAAATTCTTTGCTAATCAAAATCAGGTATAATTGTGGTACATTCAGGATATTCTTTCTTGTAATAAATTTAATGGTTAAATGTACGTTTTCTATATGACGCATGTGTTCGGCTTTTCAATCATATGTATATGCTATTGATTTCTACGCTGTAAACAAAAATCTGTGATTTTACTAAAATTGTTCAAAGAAACAGGGATTCTTAGAGCTGTTTATGTACCATAAACAACAAAAATTCATGTAACAGTTACACTTTTGAAATGAAAATCAAAAAACATATAAGGTTACTAAGAAGGTTTTAGTAAACTTTGATGTCTAGAACTTTTTATGTAAGCAGTACCGGGTTTACAGAAAAAAATTAAGTAACATTTCTGTAATTTTGGTCGATTCTTTTGCAAAGTACAGATATCTGTAGCTTTACAAAAAGTATTTTTGTAGACTTATATTTTCTTCTGTGCAAGGGACAGGTAAAATTTTAGTAATTTAACAAAATTCTCTAACTTTACACCTGTAGAATTACAGATTTTTTTACAGTCTACGCCATTGAAAAAATACGAAACTTATTCCTCCAATTTTATGGAGTATTTTAACCGTTAAAACCGGTGTAACATTGTCATGTTACACCAGTAATATATGTTTAAATTACACCATTGTATATGTGAAAACAATTACCCCATGAAATTGGAGGCAGCATTTGCCACCATTTTTACACCAATTGTATGGAGTAACGTTTCCACAAATGTTTTACAGTTGCATTGTTGATTGTACCAACATTTGGTTTAGATTGCATTAAATATAGGGCTAAGAAGAAATAAGTTGCTCGCATCAGAGGGCGCTAGAATGCGTTCCACCCGTGCAAATGAAATCAAATTTAATCTGAAGATAATTCAAATAAAGTACTCGACATTTAAAAAAAATACAAAAATTAAAAATTAAATAGTCCATTGATAGAGGTTGCTGTAACACACGTATAACATTTCATTAACTTTATAAATAATATTTAAAAATTGAAACTAGTTAATAAAAATGAAAAATCTGCCATAAGGTTTTTCGTACATTAGAATCAGGCATATACAGTATGCCTGTCACAATATACTGTCACTAACATGCTGCGGCTGATTGTTAACTTCAAGTACCGTGTTAGCCACAATGTGGTGATTCTGGTAGATTGATTTTACAAGTAGGTTCATTTGTTTATCATGTGGGTAAAATGTGTAGAGAAGTAACTAATGCTTGTAAGTAATCCGCTTTTTTAAACTGAAGAATAATACTAATAGACATGCATTGTAACGCAAATGATGTTTCACATTTTCAGTACATGCAAATAAATACCATTTATGATATAGCGCCATCTACTGCTGTATCTTCATAATAAAGTTTTTTATTTAATAAATTCAATGCATATTTTCATACACTTTTCGATGGTAAATGTCAACACACAGACGGATGGACACACAGATGCACGGACTAACAGACAGGCATTTTTTTAAAAAATATGTCTTTTGAATCTCGTACCCGTAATACGTGTAAAAGTGGTAACCCTTAAAACAGGAAATTGGAAAAAAATTAGTATAAGACTTTCTTCTGTTGAAGATAGAAGAAAGTAAAAGTATAGAAGATGGACACACTAAGTTAACAATACACATTATTTCAGATAACAACAAAAATTAAATTTGGAATTTCTTTTTAAAGAAAAATTTGCTTACGAAAGACCAAAAACAGTTTTTTAGCATTTGTTTTCTAGAATATGAATGATTTTAGCAGCAGAATTTTCTTATATTAATTATTGTCTTTTAAGGAAGATTTAAAAAATTATGTCAAATAATTATGACGTAATTTGAATTGCATGGGTCCTAGTATGTATGCGTATACTTCCAATAATACTGGATCAATCTATTTAAGATAAGTCTATTTCAGTTAAGGCTTGTAAAGTGGGAGTTTGAAATACTTTAAGGTCAGAAAAAAAAATAATTTTTTTAAAGGTCTGTTTTTGACTTTTCTTTTCATTTTCAAAACATAAACATAGTTTTCGATGAGGTTGTTCTCGTATACATAAGTGGCAGTATAAATGATTTTACTTACTTGAAAATTTTAACTGTACTTTAAATCGGCGGATGCATTGCGTTTAAGCATTAACAGATAATGAAAGGACTTTGATTTCCACCAAATCAGTTTACCTAAATGATCTGCAAATAATAGCAATATGCAGATAGTTCATAAGTAAATAAATAAAAAATAGACTTTTTCAACTTAATAAATCTTCAAGCATTAAGTTACCGCTAAAAGTTTTTAAGTTCTGCGAAATTGTTTTACAGGAATAATTTATAAAATGTAGGTAATAGACAAAAAAACAAGCAAGCAAAAAAATTATTTTCAACTGAAAAAAGAAAATAACACCTTAAGATAAACGTTAAAAGTTAATATGAGAATATTTCCCATGTAGATTTTGGTTAGATTATTTCTTAAAACTTTCAAGTATTATAAACAAATTTATGCAGGGAGCAAAGCATAACTTCATAAATCCTCGTAAGGTACAGGAATAGCAAATGTTGCATTAGACTTTTCTCACGACAAAGAAGTTATCTGAAGTTATTTGCATTACAAATAATTCCACAATTAACGTGTATCAAAAACTTTTAAAAAGACCGTTTTTATGCATAAATTTTCTTTTTAAACAGAATCCATTCATCAACTGTTAAAATATTAAGAGAAAAGATCTCTAAAGATTTTTACAAGTACCGTAATTTCCTGCGTATAATCCGCGGATCAAACAGTTCTTTTTCGACCCAGAAATTTTATTTTGTAATTGAAGACAAATATTTACGGCGATGTGAAACATAACATATCAGTTAAAAAAATTTCTGGGTCAAAAAATGATTGTTTGATCTGCGGATTATACGCAGGAAATTACGGTACTTTTGATTTTTCGGAGCGAATATAAAGCAATTTTTGTAAATGCAATCCTTTTCATTCTGTAAACCAGTTAATTTTGTGAGGGCGTGTTTCCCATGATGCTTTCTTTATTTATTATTGCTTTTTTTAATAGAAAAAAAATCACAACTTAACCAGAGGATGTGTGATAAAATAAGGATATTCTTATTATTATACGAATCGAATATTTCCAACTGAGGGAGAAGATTCGCAAGACGGAAATCGAATCCAGATCCTTGGGTTACAGGGCCAATGCTTTTCCGTTTAAGCTAACTGGGCCGACAACCAGGAAGCATTTTTCGCTCAGATAACCTTATTGACATCTGGTCTATCATTTAGATAACTTAACAAAATAAACCGCAGATATAGGAATTCCATATAACCGATGGATACGTTAGATAAACTGCTATTTTTACATAATTAAACTGATTGGTAAAGTTATCTTAGGAATTGACTATTTCCAAATGAATATGATAACTTTACCAATCAGTTTGATTGTGTTAAAATAACAGTTTACCTAACATTTGATTCGTTTATATGGAGTTCCTTTACCTTCGGTTTATTCTGTTGAGTTGTCTAAAAAACAGATTAGATGTTATTACCCGTAAGGCATGGTGACGTCGCTGCGACGTTGCTGTGAAGTCAAATTGTGACTTTGTGGCCATCGATCGTCGATGTTATGTCACGTGACGTCGATGTGAAGTCACAGTGACTAAAATGTGACGTCGTTATGGCCGTTTTAGTGTTCGTTTGTCACATTATGACCACTTTGTGAAGCCACGGTGTGACAAATTTGTGAAAAATGTGTCATTTGTGACTACTTTGACATTAACATTGTGACGAAGCTGTGACAAAAGTGACGATATCTAAATTGCCAGAAACATGGTTTTTAAAGTAAATAACATGTTTTGAAGAATTTTTGTAATTTTCTAAACATTTTTAAGAGAGTCACATCTCAGTCACAATATGACGTCACTGAGTGGTGGTATTTTGGTCACAGATGTGATGTGACTAAAGTGACTCATAGTGACGTCATTGTGACGTCACTGTGACCATGCATGCTATGAGGGTACCAATAAGTTTATCTGAGTGAAGAATGCTAGCCGTCGAACCGATGTCGGCTATATATGCTTAAACGAAAAGCATTGACCCTGTAAGCCAAGGATCTGCGTTCAACTAACAGCCTCGGCAATTTTGCGCTCAGCTGGAAATATTCAATTCGCATGATAATTTTACATATTAGTTTGATTGTATTAAAATAATAATTTAACCTTATTATTTTCAAACAGTAGTTAATATAAGTAAGTTCCTTTAGAAATTCTGATAGAATAATCATATTTCTGTAGTCCGGTAGCTAAGTAAATTAACTTAAGAAATTTAATTTTTGGTCAGATGTGTGTGCAATAGATGGAACACCTCCGAAAGGCATGAACTGTCCTGGCAAATGCGAAAGCGATGTTGATCATGGTATGCATTGCAAATGCGAAGACCCCTATGAGCAAGCAGATGACGGAATTCATTGTAAACGTAAGTTTCTGTTTACTTTTAATTTCACTATATTCATACAATCGTGCAGGGTATGAAATTTGAAAAAAATCAAGAAACATTAAAATAAAATATCATATGAAAGTCACCAGTTATACTATAAGCCATTACTCATCTGCAAGCGGTATGGCTCAACTCTTTGCGGCGCAGGGCAAATTCATTACTTAAGTGTTGAAATTAATGACTGACACCGGAATTTGAAAACAACTTTATTTGTAAATAAGAAAACGCTAGATTTCACGCATTCAATAAACTGTAATTTAAAAAAAAATTCTGGAGCCAATGTAGCGTTTGAGAATTAAAATTAAGTGGTATATCTATGAAACAGTGGTATACCTTGCACCGCGCTGCAAGGGGTTAATACATTCCCACCATCATTTAACTGTTATCCACTATTGACTGGTTTCGTATGATGAGGCAAATCTTAATTAAACACAAAGCAATATATTAAAAAAAATACTTTAAAAAAGCTTTTTTAAAAAATTATGTTAAGAATAAAATTATCAAAAAGTATTATAAGAAAAATCATGATAATATGATTTTATTTATATGTTAAGATGCGATATAATGGCATCCATAATAATATGTTAATTCCCTTTGATTCCTTTTTTTTCCTTTAGAAATGAAAATTATCCGATTGCCATCAACGAGAAGAATTTTCATAAAACAACTTTAAAAATTTAATTTAAAATATAGAAATGGAACTATATTAGAAATGGCGAGTACGGGCACATCTACAAATAAAATGTTTTCGTTTAAAGAAAAATGTTTCAAATTGCCTCAGTAGAAATCAGAGGCCAAAATACTAAAAAATAAAAACAGCCTGGTCTTTTAAATATATAGATCAATATTTCAATAACATTATTTAATTAAATATTTACATGTAGATCTGAAAGAAAAAAAAAACTTGAGGTGAGAATTACACCACATATTAAAACTATATATTTACAATAATTTATTTATAGACGCTATACATTTGACTTCACATTAGAAATCGCATGGTGCAAAAGTAGCTCGGTTAATATATTTGTTTAAATATGTCATCATTTGATGCAGCATAAATGTAGGTTTCATACGGAAAATATTTTCGATTTATTCTGTACAAATTACTATTCGATAAACACTTATTAGAAAATTCTTATATAATTTAAGGAATAAAATAAGCAATTTAAAATTTTAAAGTTATTTTAAAATATGTATGATGATGTTTAAAAATAAACAAAAGAATTAACACTTTAATTGAAAATGTCTAAAAGTCAACAAAACTTCAAATATGATTCTTAAATTTCAGTACACAGTGTTTTTCATGATTCTGGATGTTATTTCCATGAAAATGGAGTTTTTTTTACCTTTATCTTTGATCTCAACGGAATAATATTGTCTATAGCGTCGTTATAAAAGTCTGACTTGCAGCAACATTTTAAACATAGACATTGAATGCAACGCACTTTCAAATGTATGAATGATTTTATTTACTAATTCCAAAACCAACCGCCAGCTGAAGCGACAGTGGTGCATGAAACTGTGGTAATCGAAAAATGCCCTATTCATACGAAAAAAAACATGGAAACTCATTACAGAAAACAATCGTTGTTCGGGTTAATATCATTCAATCTTTCGTCATATGGAAATATTTCTAAATAAAAGCCACATTATCATGTGTTTCGAACCTGGACGGTGGTTGGCGGGAGTAGCTCGCAGGGAGTCTAATATATGCATATCTATATATACATATGCAAATGTATATATATACATAGATAGATGAGTATGTGTGTGTGTGAGAGAGAGATAGAGAGATTATATATTGAATACTTTCGTTTATCCCTTTAAAAGAAGTAACAAATAAAATTCAATTATAATAAGATAATCAATTATTTAATATTCCGTCATATATAAAATCAGGAAGAATGTTTGTTTTACAATCTTGATTTTTAAAACTGTTTGTTTATTGATTACAGGTAAGGAAATGTGTAAAGAACAAAAAGTCATAGAAGAGCGCAATGAAAAAAATGCTTTGTGTAAAGAAGCGGTAAATAAAGATGGTTATATACTGGAATGTGATAAACGGTTTAAGGAGGATGAAAAAGGAGTCTGCAAAAGTAAATTTTTATATTTTTCTTTACAACGAAATAATTTATCATGTTTTTTTTTTTTTAAAGTAAGCCAACTAAATATACTTTAGTACATAATTGTGTGAACTCTGTCAGAAAAGATTGTGTTGGTAAATTTTAGATAAATTTATTTATCTAAAAGTCTGATTTATCATTAATTGTAAGGGTTTTTTCTAAATGAGAAAAATAGTTGTACATAACTGAATGAATTTCCTGATTTTGCGTTATAATTTTTTTTTGCTTAAACAAGATCTGCGTTTTTGTTTCTTAGAAACATTCTGAATCTCTTTCCTTTCTTATTAGGCAACACTTATCTGAAATTTAATAGTGTTTTTATTGAATAAATAATCAGTACATGAAAAGTGACCGAATGCTTTTGATATTTTTCTCGAATTCAAACAAAGTGTTATGGCAACATTAAGCATTTGCAGTAATTTGTTCATACTCAAAATTTTCAAAGAAAGTTTTGGTACAAAGAATGTTTAGGTACGAATGTATTTAGAGTATCGTTAACATACTGTACAACACACTGCAAATGCGTTAAACTCTTTTGCAACACAAACGGAATATAAAAATCAACACATCAAGCTAAAATCGTTTGAGATTATGTTCTGAATGCGTTGCGAATGTATTGTACAAAATATAAAAATTGTGGAAACAAATGTTAAAAATTACAAGTGCAAAAATGTGTCTTCTAGACATAATTCAAAACATTCATTTTTAAAACTGTGTAATTTTAAAGGTATTATTTATAAAATATCTTGAAAGTGTTTTACATGTGGTCTTTCATAGTGTTCTAAATTGTGTGGTGTTTAAGCTGTGTTGTTAATTTGGGGGCAATCTGCTGTACAGCAAAATACTATTTTAAGAAACTATTTTCACCAATACTATTTGCAAAATTATTTAAAATCCTATTTCAGCACTATTAACAACACTATTTCTAGATAGTAATATATTTCAACATATTAAGAACATATTTCTAGGGAACAACACTTTTTACATGTATTAAGAACACAATAATGACACAAAAAAGCTTTATAACACATTAATTTGTGTTTGAAATAAAATTCTTAAAAAGAAAATAGTCTATATCTTTTGTCAAATTTCTTGTTTTTAAATGTCCACTGTCGTCTTGACAATTTCATGATTGCACTGATATTTATGTTTATCACTGTGAGACGGCTCTCGAATTCATGGTTTGTTTTGTCTGGTGGTGCCATAGTATCGCTTACCACATTCACGGCGCCTACGGTATTATAATCTTTTACAGCTGGATGGTACTCGAATGCCTGCTTCGTTTCACCTTTCGGCCTTGTAATGTTGCTTATTCAGAAATCGTATGTGATTAACCCTCTGAGTGTTTTGCAAATGCGTAAAACTCTAATGTTGTTACTACTGAAATTTGTTTGAAATGCTCAGAAAATACGATTCTTTCATCATTATAAAAAAATGACTTAATTAAAAATATGATTTTTTCAAAATTTAAAAAAATGAATCAATTACAAATATGAATGTTGTCCTTGAGTATTAATCATTTTAAAATGCAAAGAAAATTCATTAAATCTATAGAATTATATTATCTTAAACACTGTTTATATCGCAGTGAAATAAGGAGCTTGGTGAACGGGATATTACCTTCCAAACAATTAAAGGGTTAACCTTCCTCCGTCATATTTAATGAATTGAACTTCAGTTAAATTGTTAGTGTTGATTCTGAAAGTCTGAAAATTGTATTAATAGTAAGGAATTTACTTGGTGACATGATTTGCTGATGACATTCAAGAGAGAACACTGTCGTCATATCATACACATTTAGATTAATGTTGATAATAATAACTAAAATTTATTTAAATTACTTTGTAGAGATTGCTCCATTAACTCATTTATACTTTGCATTGAAGATAAGCATACCGACTGCATTTTCTTAAAACAAAACCTTACCAAAGAAAAAGTATCTCGAATTGCTATATTCTACACTGAGGAGAAAATATAGTTCTGGAATCTTGAATCTAAATTGTGTCTCTATAAATAATAGTTCATGTCATCCTTATAAATTCTAACTCCCTTTGCTAGAGAGTTCTGGATTCTCCTAAAAGAATTCAAGAGAGTTTTTCCATTATTCTCGAGGTCAAATTTATTTAAAAATCTCTGCAAATAGATATGAATACAAGAGGCTTAATTTAGTAACTATAATTCTAGATTATGAAACCATTCCCGAAACCAAGCGATAATTTCTTGATATTGAAACGATTCAATATCGTTTCGTCACCTAGAAAACAAGAAATGCTAGGTCATTTAGTCTAAACAGCTTAATTGTTTAACCTATTCGCATAGTTCGGTCACCTATAGGTCTAGTTTAGGTAATCAGAAAGTAACTAGTTATCCATTCTATGTGAAGGCGGTCTATATTTTTTCTCAGCGTATCTTCGGACTATGTCATAAAGCAGTTAACTCACCCATTACCTTCCTATAAGCTTTTGGAGCTGAGAAAACTGTAGTTGTCAAAAATCTTAGAAAAAATTAAGAAAACAAGTGAAATTTGCCGAGAATTGATCACATAATAACTTCAAATTTGTAACATGTTGGAACCGTTGTAATGGCCATCTAGCACTCTGTTTAAAATGCTTTAAAAGATTGCATCAAAGCAAATAAACAATTGTGTATATTTATTAGTTTATTGTTGTATTTATTATTTAATTACTTAATAATAATGAATTGTTTTTACTAGTGAATTTTAAAATCACTGTAATAAAATCAGTTAAATTTGCGGCGTAGCAATGTTGCCAGAAGTTTTTGCAGTAAAATTCACATTAAAATTAGATATAATAAAAAAATTACATCTAATTTTATTGAAATTTTTACGGCAAAAACCGCTGGCAACATTGCTGCCAGCAATTTTTGTCTTAAATTTAATAGTCTAAGAGCCCGTGACTGGCAGACCTTCGTTATTTTATAAAAGCTGAAACTTTCTCAGCGCAGTCTTCCAACAAAGATAGGAACGATTGGTAATTATGAAATTTGGATCATGGTGGCTTTGGCAGTGACCAGGGAGCAAAGGTGTAAAAAATACCAACTTACTTTCGTCATTTTATAAAGCGTAATTTTTTTATATTTCCTTTGAAATGATGTTAGAAATCACGTCCTCCATTGGCAGACACTTCCTGTGGTTCCAACCCCCGGCCGACAACCACAAAACTTCAATAATAGGAAATTCTACTTTCGTCATTTTATAAAAGCTGAATTTTATATATGTTACTTGAGTAACTACCAAAAGATATTTCCTCAGTTGCAGACAGTTTTGGTGGTTCCAACCCCCGGCCGACAGACATATACAGCGGCTTCTCAATACACTAGAGTCTGCGCGAAACAGACTTTTCATTCGTTTTCCCTTGGGTCGGAAATTGGCGACAGTTATTTGAGGTTGCTGCATTGAAGAGAAAACGAAGAAGGAAAATCCCATACATTTCACTATTTTAAAAAATATATGTGCAGATATATGTGCAGGTAACGTTCTAAACGTTCGCTGCGAATATCGCGTCAAGCGCGCGCGCGCGCCAAAGAATGACGTTAAGACGCCGTTGAAGAACTCGTTACTGCATCCTTGTAGCTACTGGTATTTTTTGTATGATTTTCATGCATTCTGTTCTCGAATAATTTGACATGTGTTTGATGTATACTTTGTTTTTCAATTTTTCTCGTAAATTATCAATCGTACAGGTGCAGTTTTCTGGGCTTCTTTTATGTATTCCCAATGAGGAATCTGGCTGCGCAGAGTTTGGGTGCCATTTTTGGGACACCACGTATAGAATTTTTTAACACTATGTATGAATAAAAAATAAAACTAATTTTGTATTGAAGTGGATATTAAAAATAAAGTTCAAAAATACCTAAACATAATTTTCTAACGCATTTCATTTATTTTTAAAACAAGTATCAAAATGGAAATCATAATCAATAACATTATAAACATGCAATTTTTTTATTGATAAATAAGTACATAATAAAACAGCAATTTCGGCATGTGCCAGGGGGTTTCATATTCGTATATTCATAGTTTTCATATTCGTTGTTTTTGTTAAATATAGCTTTTTTGCGATTCGATTAGATGAGTTAATAAAAATTCTTTAATGCTTGATTATTATCTCATTGAAAATTTTACTGAAATTTTAAGAAGATCAAATGCTACGAACCCTATAAAAAGAAATTTCGTAAATACTGAATTTGAATGAGCATTGTGCCAAATTAGTAATCTATAGCCAAATCGGCAATATTTGTGATTTCTTAATTTTTGTCTTCAAATTTGGCGATATTTTTAAATATTTGGCGATAAGTGTTTCCAAGCTTGGAGAGAATTCGAAGCTAACGTTCATTAATACTCATAAATAAATAACTAATTTTTAGTAATTTGGAAAATAGTTGTTATCCTCGGTAGTGAATTGGTAAATCCGAAGTATATCTGAATGTTTTTATTGGTTGAATTCCGCATTTTATTCATTTTCTGATTGGTCCATGTTTAATGTCCAAAAATGGTTTACTTCTGTTGCCACAATGACAAAAAAGTAATAAAAACTTTAAATAATAACAATAATTTAAAAACAAATTCTCATAAAAATTTCAAACGAATTTCATTCAAAAGTGCATTTTTTTCTCTATGCAACGGTATAAAAATTTAAAATGTGCAATGTTTAGAAGTTTAAAAATTTGCAGTTCAAAAAAATTGTAAAACTGAAATTTCATTTAAAATTTTTATAAGATGGGTCCAGGAATATTAATGTTTAATCCATGTCATACGTAATAAGAGGCAGTGAGCCTGATTAACTCCATCAAATAAAAATGCACATTTTAAACAGTTAAAGTTATATAACAATAAACTACTGTTTTTTTTTATTTATGGTCTAGGAAAATTTATGTTTAATGCATGGCGTACGTAATATATAACTCGTTATGGTCATCCTGAAAATGATGTTTATTATTATTATTAAGTATAGAATTCCTTTTTAAGTCTTTAAAATTTTAGTCTTTGAAAATATCATTTTCCCAATAGTCGTTCTAATTTATTAATTTACATTTTTTTCTTTCATTGTGGTCTTTTTTCAAAATGTCAACAACCGTAGAATTACATGCAACAACCTCAAATAACTGTCGCCAATTTCCGACCCAAGGAAAAACGAATGAAAATGTCTGTTTCGCGCAGATTCTAGTGTATTGAGAAGGCGCTGTATATGTCTGTCGGCCGGGGGTTGGAACCACCAAAACTGTCTGCCAACTGAGGAAATATCTTCTGGTAGTTACCCAAGTAACATATATAAAATTCAGCTTTTATAAAATGACGAAAGTAGAATTTCCTATTTTTGAAGTTTAGTGGTTGTCGGCCGGGGGTTGGAACCGCAGGAAGTGTCTGCCAATGGAGGACGTGATTTCTAACATCATTCCAAAGGAAATATAAAAAAATTACGCTTTATAAAATGACGAAAGTAAGTTGGTATTTTTCACACCTTTGCTCCCTGGTCACTGCAAAAGCCACCATGATCCAAATTTCATAATTGCCCATCGTTCCTATCTTTGTTGGAAAACTGCGCTGAGAAAGTTTCTGCTTTTATAAAATAACGTCTGCCAGTCACGGGCTCTTGCTGTATAACGCATTGTTTTTACAGTGATGTTTTAAGTGTGATCCATAAGCAGTGCACTCCGCTTGATGAGGCAGTCGACTGTGACCCAACGGTGATGCAGGCTGCCTGATGGGACAGTCGACTCAATGGCGATGCCCTAAGAGTCCACTCTAGTCTTAAAAAGGCCGGGAAGATAAGGTTAAATACATTGGGGGGGCATTGACTTCAAATTTTAATATTTTTAAATGATTTTTTTTGCATAGGATAGCTAAGTATGAACTATAATTGAACTAGTTTTTATTTTTTTCGTTTTTCATTATATTTGTTTTCATATTAAATTAGTTTAAATTTCAGAATCTGTTCTGAAAGTGAAATATATATATTTTTTTTAATCCGAAAACAAAATCGGAAAAGTGAAAACTAAGCCAGTTGTAAATCGTCTTCAGCTTTTCTATGCAAAAGTTTTGATGTAAAAATATTAAATATTCAGCGAGGTATTTGAAAATAGCGCCCTCATAAAGAAAATATCATCCGGGTCATCTTCAATGACTAGTGAACTCTTAAATACCTGTAAGTAAATAATGTATGAAACATTTCACAATATTTGTTTCTCTTTTATTTCAGGAAAATGCGATTTTAAAGAAAAAGATTGTAGGAAATTGAATGCAGTGTGCGATCTCGACGAAAATTACGATGCATTTTGCAGGTGTCCTCCATTGCTTACGAGGAAGGATGAAAACAGTCCTTGCTTTGAGATTGGTAAGTATAGCAAATGCTGTGATTTTTTTATCTCGCGATAGAAAAAATGAATGAATTTAAATTTAACTGTCAAAAAAAAAAAAAAAAAAAAAAAAAATTAAAAAAGTAATAACAAGTAAGAAAAATCATGCGTTAAGCATCGATTATGAAATACTTTCCAACACTTCCTGAAATTGTCCCCGGGCCATCACCTGAATTTAACACTGGTTCAAATGACAGTCTTCTCCTGCTGTCGAACGAAGGTCCTACGAGTAATGATATCATTTCTTCTTTACTCATCATTGAAACATCATTTGAAGACCACACAAACTTTTCTCTAAATTTCTTAAGAAATTCAACTGATACATTGGCAGTTGATGAATCGAAAACCGCATATTTATTAAATTATACAAATTTCATTTTTTATATCTACTTTGGCTTACTTTAAAACGGAATTGCCCGCATATAAAATGCATGTATATAATAATTAAATCTATTTACAGTGAAACTTCTCTTTAACGAAGTCCCTATTTAACAAAGTTTTCTATTAAACGAAATATTCTGCTGAGCCTTGAATTTGAGCCCTATTAGCACGCAAATACATGTCCATATTACATAAAAGTATATTCTACATCACGAAGTTTATTCTATTTTTGTGCGTGTGCAACATATAAACGGAAAAGTTGATGTTACGATGGATTTATCAATTTATTTCAGTTGATTCACTAAAAATGGAACTATATATATATATATAATTACATTTTCATTTAAAAAAAGAAACATTATTAGCCTTAGATAAAATAAGAAGGGAATTTAGGTTTCACAAAAATGTTACAGGCGAACTGCTTGAATATTTACAATAGAGCGAAAATTTTTATGAATAACATATTTTTTTTATAAGAAAACTGTGCAAAATAATATTACATATTTTTGAAACCTTTCGGGTCTCGTGTACATGTCTTTAATTGAGCATTATTTTTTTTAGCAAATATTTTTGTTACTGTTTACATGTAGTAATGTTTCTATCTCTCTATGCTTTTAAAATATGACTTCATTAGCGTTAATAATAATAATGAGAAATATTTGCTTACTTCTTTTTATACCGTTTGCGATTCTGTTATTTTAAACATATATTTCACTAATTAAATTAAAAATATTTGTCACTTTTCTGAGGGAACAAGGTGTGATAAAACGCTAAAAATATTTAAAAATTTATAATATTTGTTAAATTTTGTTGCAATTATTTTCGAAAGCTCTCAAAGTAAGTATTTATATTCTATTATTTTTTCATATGAATTATATTTTCTTTATTTCCGTATAAAAATGAATTGAATACTTCGCAAAATAACTATACTCATTGAATTTAAGAAAATGACATATTTCTTACACATCAGTTAACTTATTTCGATTCTGTTTTTAATATTATTAATGTAAAAGTAATTTTTCTCTCAAAATTGAAATAAAATGGACCCGAAAGGATTAAATTTAATAAATTAAAATACTAATAAATAAGAGAAGGAAATATGTTACGCTTTAGATTTTCTTTACCCCTGTTTGTTATGTGTTTTTCTAGACATTATTCTAATTAAATTTTTCTCATACAACTGCAGTACATAAAGTCACTGCCCGAATTTAACTGCATTTTTCCAATATTTCCATTTTAGGTGTCTCTTTTTGGGGTTTCTTTCTTCCGACGAAACCCTATTCATCTCTGTCCTCTGTCTGTCCATCTGCCCGTCACAGAGTCCGTACACAAAAACTATATGAGTCAGAGAGTTCAAATTTTGATTACTTACAGCTGAATACTTCTTGTCGCATAACAAATTTTGTTATTATTATTTTAATTAAAATATTTTTTTTTTAATAAAGTCATTCTTTTTTTAGTATCATTATTTTGTTTTGCTGTTTTTTTCCCCTTACTTTCAAAATAAATGGGCTATTTCTGTTGCCACAATTACAAAATTGGTGTTAAAAAGTACATAAAAAATTAATATCTCAAAAATGAATTAAAATACAGTTTTTAAACTAACTGTATTTACAAGAATTTTTTTTTTTCTATAGGATGGTGTAAAATTTTAAAATGTGCGATAATTAGGAATTTGCACTAGTGTGAATTTCAAAGCTGAAATGTCATTTCAAATTTCAAAATGTTACCTAAATGAAGTATGCGTTACGCACACAATCATTTGTCCTTTATAATAAAGATAATTTGATATAAACCTCTTTAATTTGATTAATATAAATAATTTCTATTTATAATTATTCTAAAATAAAATTTGTTGGTGCTTCCATCTATGAAAGGATTAAATAATTACAAGTTAATAATTTAGATTTTTTAATTTAATTAAAGGGTAACTTGTTTTGATAGAAATATTAAACGAAATCCTCTGTGGGATCTGCGATCACACTTCCTCACTTGTTTTATTTTATGCATATGTATTTTTAAATAAAAATTTCATGAATTTGAAATGGTTTCTCATCAATGAATTTTCTCTATAACGAAGTGTTTTAGTGAAACTATGAAAATTCGTTAAATAAAAGTTTCACTGTATATTGTCCATAAAAATAAATTTTGCAGAGCTAGGAATAAATGATAAAACATGAAGTTAAAGGAAGCAGAAATTTAACACAGCATTTGCAATCTTTTTTAAATACTAAGCATTCAATGATAATTACATTTTTAACAAACAAATTAACTATTACAAACAAATGAAAAAGTAATTTAAATTTATTGTCAATGTATACAACATGTTTGTTAGCTGTTAGAGCAAACTTTGAAAGATTTTGCACTATAAAACAAAGACAAGTGTTTCCTAATCTAAGAAAATAGCGTATAACTACGAAAGAAAATATAAAGTCACCTACCATGAGTTAAACTCTATACAGTAAACTTTCTGTAAGGCAGCCTCTGTGTAAGACGGAAATTCGACTAGCTTGGAAAGATTTTCAAGTCCCCGTGAATCTTCAGTCACTGTATAAAATTTGTGTAAGGCGTAATATTGTCTACTGCGGAAAGATATTTTTGATCTCGATCGATTCCGCCGTAGACAAAGTTTACTGTATTCCGAAAGGCATAATTTATCATTATAAATCGTAGAAACTAATATATGTTCGAGATTTAAAGAAGCATTTTTAAAAACTAAGTTTGTATTGCCGCCACTATTTTTAAAAAATTTGTCTGAAAAGTTTTTATAGTGCATTACTTTTAATATGCTATTTTAATATATTATTATTTATATTATTTTGTTACTGTTACAAGCGTAAATTCAGTTACCCGGCGGAAAATAATTGTTAGAATTTATATGTTTTATCCTAAAGACCAAGAATCTTGTTTTATTAAAATTTATACAGTCCTAGATAAAAATATATGATTATTATTATCTTTTTTTAATTTCGCACGTTCGCCTAATATTTCTCATTTTAAGGTATTTTTAGTAATTGCATGACATTTTTGCGTTTGTAAATTGAATGACGGTGATTTAGCTCAATAATAATGCACAGTCTTTCGCAGTTCACCCTTCTTCCTTTTTGTAATCTGGATTGCATTTACAAAAAAAAAAAAAAAAAAAAAAAAAAAAACTTTAGACATCTCAATTTCCTAAAATAGTTCTTACTAACCTCATAATTTTTTTGTTTTACAGTACAAATATGTATGTGTTACATGTACCTTTGTTGCTGTCTTTACATAACTATTTCTAGAAATTCTATTTTCCTAGAAAAATAATTTGAGTAATTTACCACGTTCGCTGCCGCTTACGTGAAGATATGATGATGGTCAATGCCGCACTGCAGAAGTGGGCTTTTCTCAGACTGGGAAAGTCTCAGACTGGGGTTTTCTCAGACTGGGACTTTTCTCAGAATTGGCTTCTGCCAATTTACTTTTAACTGTCTTGTAATAGCCAGCGCGGGACTGGCTATTAGGCGTCACCCCATATCACGCCTTTAACGATGGCGTCATATCACGCGCTGGCGCGTGATTGGCAGCGAATGTGCTAATGAATTCTTTTTACAATGTGATCACTAAAAGTTTATCGAAAATCCGATTAAAAAACTGATATACTATATAAAAAAGATGCCAACTCGATTTTTCATTCCATACAAATATGTCTCTAAATTAGCCTTTAAATGGCTTCCATGCTTTGAAAATTTTTGACCCAGTTTGAACCAAATTTTGGTATTCAGTTGCTGCCACATTAACATGGTTAAAATTTCAACTATCATTTAAAGCTCCTGTCTAAGCATTGCTCCAATAGTTGGAACGAAGTTGAAATAGTTCAAATGTTGGTACAGTCGGCTCTCGTTAATTCGAACTCGTCGAGACCACAAGAAATGTTCGAATTATCCGAAGTTCGAATTATGGAAACTATGAAATGAGAACATGCTTAATATGATACTACTACAAAATAAGTAATGCTATAGTTTTTTTTTAAATTTATTATGTCTGTTATCATCGGAATATATTTTAGTGTTAAATTAGAACGCATAAATGCATAAACTAATTAGAAGTTTAGAAACAAGCACAATGGAAGAAAAATCTGAAACGTCACTGATGGACAGATGGGACCTTTAGAAAGCGGATATCAAATGTATGAGATTATATGTACACTCGTTCGGAACAATTTTCACAAAAATCAAAGAAAGAAAGTTATTGAAATGATCTGAAACCCGTAAGAAAAAAAGGAAGAAATCGGAATTCTCTTTAGCTCGAATTAAACGATATTAAGATAAAATGAGTTCGAATTAATGAAAAAGTTTAACGTTATTCTGCCATTGAAAATTTCGGGACTTCATGTTTAGTTCGAATTAAGCGAAGATTCGGATTATCCGATTTCGAATTAACGAGAGTCGACTGTAGTTCCAAATGTTGGTATGAGATTTCGCCATCTTATGGTGACACCTACTGAGCATCAAAACTCAGTTCAAACTAGAATAAAATTTTTAACAGTTTAAATATTATTACGCTAATCTCTTTCAACGCAGTGCAATATACATGTTTTAAAAAATTGTATATGTTTAAGTGTGAAAATTTTTAAAAAAGTGTTATGTTATTTGATTTAGTGTGCAGTTTAATTAATAACAAAACGACTATGTCTGTAAAATGAAATTCAACTTTATTTACGTCAATAAATTAAATAAATGAATATGAATAATTTTATTTTTTATTTCAGCTAAAAATTCATACAGAGGTGAAATAACTTTCTTAAAATCTGAATATGTGGTTGAGGATGACAGTATCACAAGATACAAAAGGTCAACGCCTCTTTTGAATACGGTCAAGCTACAAAAACATTTAAAAGAATCGGTAATATTACTATTCATCAGATATTTTAATTCTATATTACGGATATTGTAATTGTAATATGGTTTGTTAGTAGTCTGATAGTTCATAAATTGTACTGTTGCACGGGAAATTAAAAATTAATCAGTCATTAAATTTTCTGTTAACAATAGTTGAAATAAGCGGTAAATTTAAACCGATATAAAGAGCTTTTATCGAAAAGCAATTATTAACTTCTTTATATATTTCTAAATGATTAACAATATCTAATCACTATCTATAATAAAATGTATATCCTTTCTATTTCAATGCTTACACAAAATTGTGTCCTATCACAGCGGACATTAGATAGATATAACAAATCATTGAAAAATCACAGACAATGTTCCTATAAATACATGCGTTGTTGAGTAAAATCAAAGTTTTCTGGAAGCATAAATAAATATGTAAATTTTTATTTAAGGATTATAAATTTAACGTTAACAGAATAATAGTTAAGTTTAGTAAGCGTGTTCTGGTGTAGAAAAGCGAAGTTAAATTAAATATATACTAGGAACAAAATCATCAAATGCACGGCTGGTGTTAATTTAAAATAAAATAGTATCACAAATTTGTCATTAATAAATCATTAGTGTACAAAAAATCATCAATGGTAATTTCAACGTATTTTATGGATAAAATCGCTATCAAAAATTTATTCTAAGAAAGAAGATTACAGAAGAATTTTTAAGTCTTCTGTTTAATTAAGTTCTGAAAAATTTTCAAATATAGAAAGCTTTTTGTTAAATCCCCACACTAGGCATAGAAAAAGACTCGGATAATAATGTAAAGTCTATGGGGGCGTTCTATTCAAATATCTCACTCAAATTTTAATATTTTTACATGATTTGTTTTGCATAGGACAGCTGAGAACGATCCACAACCGGCCTAGTTTTTGCTTTTTCAATTTTGATTTCATTTTTTTAAAATTAAATTACAAAACCGGTTTAAGCCGGTTCTGAAATTGAAACTATCATAATATAAAAAATACATAAGCAAAATCGAAAAAGCAAAAACTAGGACGGTTGTAGATCGTCTTCAGCTATCCTATGTAAAAAATCATGTAAAAATATTAAAATCTGAGCGAGATATTTGAAAAGAACGTCCCCATAGACTTTACATTATCATCCGGGTCTTTTTCGCTGCCTAGTGTGGGGACATACAGCAGATTTTTTCAAACATGTCAACAACTGAGACAGTTGTTTCCCATGGAACTTAAACGAGGAGTCTGTGACGCATAAAATTTATACCAAGCAGAAAATTTCTTCCAATATAAAACAGCGTTTATATGGGTTCCGTTATTTTCCAGGTGAAACATCAATATTTTTTATTTAAAATAAATAATTATAAATCTTGTCCGACTCTCAAAGTTTCGCCTTGTTTAAGGAAAGATTTTCTATAAGAAAATTCTTCACTGTAAACAAAAATCCGTTAAATTTGCGGCAAAAACTGCTGGTGGCAATATTGCCAACAGTTTTTGCCGCCAAAATTGCAATAAAATTAGAGGTACATTTATTTATTAAATGTAGTTTTACGGCAAAAACTGCTGGCAACATTGCTCCAAGCAGTTTTTGTCGCAAATTTAACGGATTTTTGTTTACAGTGTAGAATTTCTTGTTCTGAAAATTCCGGTACACACTGTACAATCTGTTCGACAATGATCGACAAAAATAAAACTAATATTTTTTATTTTTAAATTTAGATATTAGTTTATCTGAAACGATAAATTATTACGTTAAATTTTGAAATTTAACTTAATTTTACAAAAATCATTATGAGCACTGATGGAAATTTTAAACACAAGCTTGAATTAGAATATGTAAAATTTTTAAATTTGTATATAAACATCGCTCATTAAATCACATTAAAAAAATTCTTGAAATGTATTTCAGAAAAGTATTTCGGATATATTTATTACACTATATTGCCATTGATTATGGGACACTTGCGATTTTAGACATTTTACTAAATATCTAGAAAAATACATGAGGAATCATCTCGAAACTCTTAATGTATAAATATAATAGTATAAGTCATACATCTCCGTGAAGATTTTTTCCCGAAACTCCAAAGGGGGCCGTCAACAAATTAAAAAAGAATGAATATCTTTTGAATAACCCTGTCAAAACTAATGTAGCAAAAGAGCTCAAACTCTAGATTATAATTGAATGCCTTATAGTAATAAGTCTTGTTCATTTTTATGCAAATAGCATGCATACTCGCACAGTAATTAAGGTTTTTATAAAAATGATCCCAAATTTTTCCAAGTTTTTTCCTTATAATTTTCAGAGTTCTTAATATAAAATATTATTTTTTTCAGAAAATATGACAAACAACATTGCACACAGTACCCTGTAATCAGAATAAAAAAATAATGAAAATTGTATAAAAAATGAGTTGGTTTACTAAATAATTTTTTACTGCGCATGCGTCAACGATATCAAAATTTCATTTGCATATTATGTTAGCTAAATGTATAGAGCACCTTTTTCGAAAGTCACAAAATCATAACTTGAAAATTCTGACAATAATCGTCAATTGAATAAGTCGAAAATCCGTTATTCTCAAAATAAAGCAAAAACAAGAGGGGTTGTATCCATATATTCATTGATTAGTGTCAATATAGAATACACAATATGGGATGTACTACTGCATTTGGATAAAATCCCTCATTTTTTTGCTTCATTTTGGAAACAACGGATTTTGTCCTTTTTCTATAGACGATTACTTTCAGAATTTTCAAGCTATGATTTTGAGACTTTTACAAAAGTTGCTCTATACATTTAGCTAACATAATATGTAAATGAAATTTTGATATCTTTGACACATAGGCAGTAAAAAATTATATAGTAAACCTACGCATTTTTCATACAATTTTTATTATTTTTTAATTCTGATTACAGGGTATTGTGTGCAATGTTGTTTGTCATATTTTCTGAAAAAAATATTATTTTATATTAAGAACTCTGAAAATTATAATGGAAAAACTTGAAAAAATGTGGGACCATTTTTATAAAAACCTTAATTACTCTGCGAGTGTGCATGCTATTTGCATAAAAATGAACACAGTGTATTACAATAAGGCATTCAATCATAATCTAGAGTTTGAGCGCTTTTGCTACGTTAGTTTTGACAGGGTTATTCAAAAGATATTCATTCTTTTTTAATTTGTTGACGGTCCCCTATGGCGTTTCGGTAAAAAATCTTCACGGAGATGTATGACGTATACTATTATATTTATACACTAAGAGTTTCGAGATGATTCCTCATGTATTTTTCTAGATATTTAGTAAAATGTCTAAAATCGCAAGTGTCCCATAATCAATGGCAATATAGTGTATATGCATGCACTTCAAAATAAATATAAAATAAAAATGAAATTTTATGACTTTTTTTTTAGTTTGAATATGCCTATAAAAAAGAAAACTTCAAAGCAGTAAACATTATAGATTGCGAGTAAGTATTTTTCCTTTAATCTTTTTTTTTTTTTTTTTTTCATAATTATGGTATGCAATAAATAATTGAATATTAATGATTTTTCAGTAAAATTGAAAAAAAAATATCTAGAGAAGTGAATATATACTATAATTTAACTTTTTATTTGTGAATTTTTTCGTTTATTACTAATTCTAATAAAAATGAAAAAAAAAAGGTGCTTCTATTATAAAAATTTCCTATGATTAGTTTTCGTATTTTTTTAACGATGAATCCAAATATCTAATTTTCTTTGAAATCTTGCAACAGTTAATGAAGACTCAGTAATCGGCAATTATATTTGTTCTAGCGATTTTATCTGGTAGCCGTTTGAAAAATTATTTCAACATAGATAGATGTATGTGGTTAATTCCGTTTGAAATAATTTCATAATCAATAGCTTTTTTTTTCTTACAAATATTGCTTACTGAAATGTAAAATCTCTTCATCAATATGTATTTTTTAAATAATAATAATTCTTTTAAATGAATAATATATTTTTAATAATTTTATATAAACTGTTATAAGAAATCGAACATAAAATAATGATATTTGATAAAGAAACGCAAAGATTTATGTAATGCACCAAATAAAACAATTTTTCTTAAATAAATTGATTTTAAAAGACTTATATTTTATAAGCCGAATCTTTCAAGTGTGGTTTTCGTTAGATATTTTAAAAACAATGTTTTCAAAAGAAAAAAAAAAATGTAATGAAGTATTTAAACGGTAATTCCCATGAGTGTAAATTTACATCAAGATCTGAATATTCTTAAGTCTTTGTTATAGTATGAATACATATCATTTGCTACATTTGACATTCAATTTCCAACTTGTTTTATTTTTATTTTGGGCATATAAAAGAAAATTTTAATATTACGAGCGCGTATTGAAAGCATGATCGAAAATAAATTTTGAGGTAGGTTCTATCGAATTTGCAAATATTAAAAATAATAAAAAATTCATGTGAGGAAATAAATTAATATTGAACAGGAAGACGTATTTTTAGTGAATGAAAACAATAAAAATTTATAATATTTAAAATATCATAGTTCAGTATTTTGGCCCTACAAAATTGATGTGTTTTTTCACTTGTTGTAGTATCAAGTGTGATTTTCTAAATACAACTTAAATAATCCAGATACTTATAAGAATTCAAATAATGCAACTTTTCCGAAACTAAATTGTTTGACTTAAAGACATTCTAAAATGATGCCGATCATTTTTTAAGTACACTAGTTTACAGTACATCTGTTGCCGAAAAAAATTTAGCTGTTGCTGATTATATATGATATGCTATTTTCAAAAATATAATTAGAATATTTTAGTCAGCTCTAGTTTCTGAGTTTCAGCTATTTAGGAATTAAACAGAAAAAACATGTATTTACTAAGAAAAATTTTACTAAAAAAATAATTAATCATTGAGTTTTTAAAAACTTCATTTTAATGATCTTCTCCGATGTGTAGATTTTAGAAAATGACGTATCAGAGACCCACAATAGACAGCCAACATATTCGTATCCCAAAAACCCTAACAGAACTCTTCAATGACGCATAAGCCCTGATGCACACGCTCTCCCTGCTCTTCGCTCATATCTCCTAAATTTTCCGGAAACCTGTCCAGGTGACTATGGAGGAAGTGGAATTTTATGCTCATATTGCACCCCATATTTTTTAATTGGAGCAGAAAGTCTTCTATAAGTTCAATATAATTTTCAGATTTTTTATTTCCGAAAAACTTATTTTAATATCTGAGGAAAGCATTTTTTTTTCTTTTAGTCTTGATGCTAACAATTCTGAAGCTCGTTTAGATAGATTTAAATCACTTACAAGATCATCTAACTCATTTTGGGAAAAGCATTTTGGCTCATTTGACATACCTTCAAAATCCGCTTCATTTTATGATGAGCTTGGTCCTTCAATGTCTTGTTCTAATGGTTCAGATATATATTTTAGTCTCTGAAGAGTCACGTAAACGCTGCACTGGACGTTGAACATAACTAGTACTTAGATACTGCCATTTAGCTCGATTTTTAGTATTTACGTTCACGCTACAAAAATAACAGTCTTCGAGATGATTTCATGGTTCTCGTCAAATAGTCGGTGTTCCAAATTTAAAGGCACTTCCTTTACCACTTTTCCATAATCTTCCATATTCCGCACACAATTTGCAAACATAATTGGGAACCCAAGACTTCTCATTTTTATCCAAGAGTATCCAAAAGTACTCAAAAATAGGTATTTTTCACCAACTCTGATATAACTTTTCTACAATTGTTAAACACATATTCTCCGCATATATAGCAAAAATGATCTGGATTGTTTAAACAACGTCTTCTTGAACTGTTAATGACGCAAAAACTTGAGAAATTAATCTTAACACAGTAAAATACGCCTCTTATCGATTAATATGTATGCTTAAATGATAAAAATAAAAAACAAAGTAATTCGAACTGCCCAAAAGATTTTTCGATTAAATTCGACAAAAACAAGTTATAAGTGAACATTATCAACCACAAAATTCGCGGTAACAGACAAAAAATTTAATTTTGTAAACTAGTGTTATCTAACATATTGGAAATTTACATCTGAATGTAATGTTTTTGACGTTAATGGTAATATACACATTGTCTAATAACTCATAAGTAATTTGTTCTACATAGTATGAGAAAATGAATATTCAGATAATCAATTATTAATTCTTTCAATTGTAATAAAAAATACAAAATGTCGCATTGAAATTTTATTACATTTTAAATAGTAAAATATTTTTTTTTAGTTTAAGCCAGGAAACTGAAGATCTTGAGACATGTGTCATAGAATTTCAGTTGAAAAATGAACCAAATGATGTAAATGCATTAACATCACCTGCAAATTGCTATACTCTAGATAAAGGATTTTGCATAGTTAAGCATCTTGTGATAAAAAGAGAGAAAGAAAGTAAGAGTTTATTTTTCGAAATTCTTTGTTGTCTATTACACGAATCTTCATATCATTTATGATTTTATGTTCAAAATATTTGTGACGCGCGAAATATTATGCAGATTCCACACTATATTTGCTTAAAATAATAGAAATAATCAAATTAACTTTGAATTATGATGAGTTAGTTACATAAAAGATAAAAATTTCGGATAAAATTAATTAATCATTTTTCTCTGTAATGATTTTGATTATTTAAAATACCATCTCTCCATTTAGGGTCGCTTGATATATTTAGAAAATGAAAAATGACAAAATTTTCAAACAAACATTCTCGATGATCAAACTTCTTCCCTGTCAGAAAATGAAAAATTCTATTTCTCTTTCGTCTTTCTATGTTTTTCCTATGAGAAAATGGAATATCCCTTTTCTTTTTCCCCCTTCCGAAAGAGAAATGGAATGTTTCATTTTCTGGTAGAGGAAAAAAGTGATCATTGACATTGTTTTTTAATTTATGTCATCTTTTCCTAAAAATATCATGCGAATCCATTTATTTTTCTGTTCTATGGTTTTGTACATGCGCACGAGTATACTGCATGGCATATTTTATTTTATTCAACTGTGACGCTTTTTTGAGATACTAAATTTAAATGTTGCAGATTTCGAAAATTTTCAATATTTAACAAGTTATATCTGTTAGAAGCAACAATATCTCAGTGCAGTATTATATTATTTAGCCTTATCCTAATAGTAAATTTTCATATTCTTTAAGAAAAAGTTTGGGATACTAATACTTAAATAATATATTAAGTGCAGAAAATGGTATGATTGTATTTTGTGGCAACATAACATGGAAAGTAATGATGCACTATTGAAACAAATAAATTTTAATAAGAAGGTAATGTTATACTAATAGTTTATGCCAAAATAATTTTAATATGCTGTTACTTGCCAGAGATATAGAACTCCAAACGTACTGGCATTTCAATTTGCATGGAAAATGGCTTTCCTAATGTTGAATTTTGATATTTTTTATAGGTAAGAGAAAAATTTGTCAAGGCTTGAAAATTGCACGTTATTCATTAAATATGTTTTATTTCATCATAAAAAAATATCAAGCAAATTCGAAAATACAACTATCAAAATATTCCTCTTTTGTTTGAATTTCAAAATAACGACTATTAATAATATTGCTTCTTCTAATCGACATCTGCGGTCCGTGCCTCTAATATCTTTTGCACAGTCGAGATGACTTGCCTAGTGCTTTTTGATCATGCATCCAGAATCTTTCACTCAAAAGATTTCTTGTGTTTTTGTGTGATATTCACCACACATAAATCACAACAATTGATCGTACTCTTCTTTTAGGAATCTAGCCCTCTGAGCATCTTGCAAATAGGTAAAATTGGAATTTTTTTTTCTATTCATTTTATTTTAAATGCTCAGAAATGTGATTTTTTTCAACTTTATAAAAAAAACTTAATTATAAATATGAATGCGATCCTTGAGAGTATAAATAATTCGAAAATGCATTGAAAATTGATTAAATCTATAGAATTATATTATTTTAAATATTGCTTATATTGCAGTGAAACCTGCAGCTTAGTGAACGGAATATTACGTTTCAAACACTTAGAGGGCTAGTTATGGAAAACAAATGATGCAATGGAATCCCCGTGGCATAGTGATCAGAACATTTGACAGCCATCTTGCAGGTTGCGAGTACAACTTTCGACTTAGGCAAGGTTCACTTAGACTTTCTTTCATTCGACATCAATAAAATGGAAACCAATCTTACTTAAAAACTAAAAACAGACATTCCTGCGTTAGGCTTATCACTTGATCGGAATATAGGTTGTCCAGAACCTGAGGGCCCATGATCAAGAAAACAGTGATGGACATTGTAGGCACAGATTTTCATGGATTGTGAAGTCACATAGTTTAGTTTAGTTTAAGTGGATGATACAATGCCTCATAGCTACTGAATTACACAATAGTGAAATGCAATAAGGAAAAATATCCTTCTTTAAGCCGATCTTTGAAGTATTACACTGGTCAAAACAATTAAGAGAGCACATAGTCTTAACGAAATTACGCAACAACTTACATTGATAAGCAGCATAAATAAATTATCTATAATTTAAAGCTATCAGGTTACAGAGGAAGAAAACTTCATATGGAAATCAAAGGTCATTACTTCAAAAATTAGATAAAGAACACAAGGCCAGAAATCGGGATGCTGCAGAAACGTCTGTTTCATTGCCATAATTGTGAAACTCAATTACTCATTTTTCTTTTCAGAAAAGGTGACTTGTAAATGTTTCAACAACTGATTTACCAGAATTCATGTATAGCATATTATATGAAGAATTGAATCCGGGCAAACACAACGAAGTGTCTCGGACGCTGTCGGAGTCGCCTGAAGTGTCGTTGAAACAACTATGGAATCAATTCCAAAAAACAGAGAATGTAAGACGTCGACCAGGACAAGGTCAGCCACGCGCCAACACAACTGATAATCGGTATATATATTGTTATCAGCTCATCAAAAAAGAACAAACAATGTTTCATCAGGAAAGTTCCTATGCACGCAGGTCAATGGTCTACATTCTGCTGACCTCAAACCACCGTGCCGCAAGATGAACTGCTGAACATCAAAATTGAGAGCATCAAGATTTGAGAAAAGTGCGGTTTACAGATGAGTCCTGATTCAATCTGGAATGTGATATCCAATATATTTTGTTAAAGGGAGGTAAAGGAGCACTCGTAATAACCGCACCTTCGTTCGTGAAAGGTCGCAATACAGACGAAGTGGCTTGATAGTATGGGGTGGAATCAGCATAGATGGACGGACGAACCAGCCTAATATTTTGAATGGTACTTTTGCAGCCGAAAGGTATGCAGACGAGATATTGAGACCTTATATCATACCTTATGCTGACGCCCCTGGAGATCCGATTGTTTTCCAGCATGATAATGGTAAACAGTATACAGCTAGAGTTGTGAAGAACATGCTTGGAGCTGAAACAATACAGCATACGAAATGGCCAGCGTGATCTCCTGATCTGAATCCGATCGAGCAAGTTTGGGACATGCTCGGAAGACGCCTTACTGCGAGATCAAGACTTCTTTTTACTGTCAAAGACTTGGATTGCACTTTTTGAGGAATGGAAAGTATTCCCCCAAATCTTATCGATATATACACTATCTACCAAAAAGTATTTGTACACTTTCAGTTTTTGACATTTTGTCAAATATTTAAAAATATACTGGTCGGATTCTTCTGGAACTTCAGAAATATAAAGATTATGTTTCACTTTATATTTATTTACATTCATTTGTTAAGCGGGTAATTAGGGGGCCGGCAAAAAAACAAATAATAATAGAAATATTTGGGATCGCCCTGTACATGAAAATGCACGAAACGACTTATCGCTTTAGAATACAAATATATGAATACAGTAGAATATGTACACTAATTTTTGTGAGAATAGCATGTATATTTATGGCGATAGAGCGATTTTTTTGAAAAATTCAAAAAATTCTGGTATGTTTTTTGTTTATATCATGCTGGGTTTTTGACCAAATTTAACGCAAATTTCAGAAAAATTGGCAAAATGCAGTAGAAAAAATGTAGCGCAATTGGAATATAAATATATTAAATATTTTATGAAATATGAGTAGTTGTATAAAATAATTTTTATCTGCGCATGCGTGAACTAGAAAAACATTTTTTTTACATCATTTAATAGTCAATTCTATGGAGTGACTTATGAAAAAAATCCAATCAAATATCGTGAATATTCAAAAAGATATCATTATTTTAGTGAGATGTTTTTACTCTGCTCTCTAAAAACGGCTGAATCTTAATGGATTCTCCACAAATTGACATTTTTTAATAACTGACTTTAAAAAAAAACTAGTATTGAATTAATACAATATCTAATACAATATTGCTGCTAATAAGTACTTGACAATTGTGATAGAAAAGAAAAAGAGCTTTATTCACATTCAGGGCCAAAACTAAGAGAGGGTTGGGGGAAAAGGGCATGTGCCCCGGGCGCTAGGATGAAAGTGTCCCAAATGTATATTTTGTTTGGCAATTTTTTCCATGTCTATGTTTAGCATGATATTGTCAAAATCGTCCCATTCAAAGCATTTCTCCTATACCAAAGCATAGAAGAATCTAATGATGATGGCATAAAGATCCCGCATAAAGCAGATTTTTTTTTTTCGTTTTGATTCGGTTTCACGATTTTAAGGTATCATTTTTTTTAAACAAAGCAGACTACTTTAATCAATATTACATATTTTAAGTTTTAAAATAAGTCGGCTATTAATAAATTAGAAAACTTTTCTTTGCAAATACTTTTGCAGATGCTTTGCAAAGAAGAAAAGGGAGGGGGGGGGGAGTTCACCAAAATTCATTGAAATATAAATATATTAAATATTTTCTAAAATGTTCTATGTCATGCACTATTTTCAACCAAATATAAAGCCACATTCAGAAAAATTCGCAAAATGTAGTAGAAAGAATAAGGTGCTATTGAAATATAAATATATTAAAAGTTTTCTAAAATATGAGTATTTGTATGAAATATTTTTTAATCAGCGTATGCGTGAACGATAAAATTTACCATTTTACATAATTTAATATTCAACTCTATGGAGCTACCCATAAAAAAATCCGATCGAATTTCGTGGAAATTCAGAAAGTTATTGTGGATAGGAGTGAAGTGATTTTCAATTGGTCTCTGAAAGCAGTTGAATGACGTCAGATTTTACGCAAATTGCCAAATTTCCATTTACGTTTTTTACTGGTGATTTACTTCTTTTCTTAGATAATTACCAGAACGAACCTATTTCAGGATAAAAATAATTATAAAAAATCGAAGCATTTGTGTCAAATCTACCCATTGATACATAATTGATAATGGCTCTTATGCAAATGCCGATATCTGCGATCCTGAAATACGTCAAGTTCTCCACTGTTAAATGTTGTGTCGAAAACAACACTGACATCAATCGCATGCATGATGCCAAGAAGAACAGAGCTGTCTGATTTTGAGAAAGGTGTGATCATCGGGTACCACCGAAATGGCCGATCTTTAATCGACATATCTAGCGAGCTTAATTACCCCAAAACGACTGTGGCTTATGTGATTAGAAAATGGAAGCTGAATGATGATTGTCAGAATGTGGCCAGAGTAGGCAGACCGACGAAACTGGGAGATAGAGACCGACGGGTTCTGTCTAGAGAAATTCGGAAGAACCGCAACCAACCAATGTTACACATACGCCAAGAATTTCAACAAGCTTCAGGATGTGTTGTTTCCATAAATACCATCCGTAAGGAAGCTCATCTGCTTAATTTTTATGGCCGTGCTGCCGCCCATAAGCCTTTAATCACCAAGTCCAACCGCGCAGCTCGGTTAAGTTGGTGCAAAACACGCCAGCAATGGACTGTACAGCAATGGAAACAGGTTCTCTGGAGTGATGAATCAAGGTTCACCCTCTACCGTTCTGATGGTAGGGTCTGGGTCTGGCGTCTGCCTGGAGAACGCCTCCTACCAGAATGTATTGTGCCCACAGTTAAATTTGGCGGAGGGGGTATTATGTTCTGGGGTTGTTTTTCCTGGTTCGGACTAGGACCTTTGGTCCCAATTCATGGTAAGCTCAATTGCGATGCCTACTGTAATATACTGGACAACAGTGTACTTCCTACGTTGTGGCAATACTATGGATTGGACCCATGTTATTTCCAGGATGACAACGCAAGCTGCCATGTAGCGAGGTCCAGCATGGATTGGTATGCTGATAATGGAGTGCATCGACTCGAGTGGCCTGCCCAGAGCCCAGACCTGAACTTAATAGAGAACCTCTGGGACGAGTTGGATCGTCGAATTAAGGCGGTTGACACACGCCCAAAATCAGTAAAGAGCTTACCTGCCTTGTGCAAACAGAGTGGAATAAAATACCATTAAATGTAATACAAGGACTAGTTGAGAGCATGCCCAGGAGAGTCGCAGCTGTAATTGCCTCTCGAGGAGGATCTACAAATTAATAAATGTGAACAGGGCCAAAACCAGTCTTTTTTTCCCGAGGCAAACGTGGATTTTGAAGATACCCCTTTCCCCCTCCTTCGCAAAGCATATTTACAAAGAAAATTTCTCCAATTTATTAATAGCCGACTTATTTTAAAACTTAAAATATGTAATATAAAATAACGTATTCTGCTTTATTAAAATACTCCAATTTGATACTTTAAACCGAATCAAAAAAATTCTACTTTCAACAGGATCTTTAAGGCCCTTGTCCCTGCCCGCGAAGACACTGCTGAGCTAATGCTATTCCTGTGGGGAGGCATTTTTCTAATAACTCTTTCGCATTTTGAAATTTTCAATTTTTTTTTTTTGCATTGGATAGCGGAAGTCCCTCTCAAAATCGCTCCTTGACTACTTTTTCGATTTGAGTCATAGATATTTTTTTATAAAGTTAGTTTCACTTTCAGAACCGCTTTTGGAAGTGAAAGAAACATTATAAAAATATCTACGCCAAAATTGAAAAAGTAATCACGGAGCGATCTTGAAAAGGACTTCCGCTGTCCAATGCAAAACATATTTAAAAATGTCCAAATGCAAAAGAGTTAGAAAAATGCATCCCCATAGGAATAGCATTAGCTCGTGAGCATTTTCGCGGGTAGGGGCAGGGACCTTAAGCCATCATCATTAGATTTTTTTATGCTTTAGCATAGCCCAGATATAATAATTTTAACAATATTATGCTAAACATAGCCATGAAAAAAATCGCCAAACGAAAGATACATTTCGAACACTTTCATCCTAGCGCCCGGAGCACATACCTTTCTCCCCCCCCCCTCTCTTAGTTTTGGCCCTGAATGCGAATAAAGCTCTCTTTCTTTTCTATCACAATTGTCAAGTACTTATTAGCAGCAATATTGTATTAGATATTGTATTAATTCAATACTAGTTTTTTTTTAAAGTCAGTTATTAAAAAATGTCAATTTGTGGAGAATCCATTAAGATTCAGCCGTTTTTAGAGAGCAGAGTAAAAACATCTCACTAAAATAATGATATCTTTTTGAATATTCACGATATTTGATTGGATTTTTTTCATAAGTCACTCCATAGAATTGACTATTAAATGATGTAAAAAAAATGTTTTTCTAGTTCACGCATGCGCAGATAAAAATTATTTTATACAACTACTCATATTTCATAAAATATTTAATATATTTATATTCCAATTGCGCTACATTTTTTCTACTGCATTTTGCCAATTTTTCTGAAATTTGCGTTAAATTTGGTCAAAAACCCAGCATGATATAAACAAAAAGCATACCAGAATTTTTTGAATTTT
Organism: Maratus speculifer; assembly: GCA_964019185.1. Taxonomy (NCBI): domain Eukaryota; kingdom Metazoa; phylum Arthropoda; class Arachnida; order Araneae; family Salticidae; genus Maratus; species Maratus speculifer. The sequence goes on along the minus strand of OZ025302.1, from coordinate 82,992,844 downwards.
TCAAAAAAATCGCTCTATCGCCATAAATATACATGCTATTCTCACAAAAATTAGTGTACATATTCTACTGTATTCATATATTTGTATTCTAAAGCGATAAGTCGTTTCGTGCATTTTCATGTACAGGGCGATCCCAAATATTTCTATTATTATTTGTTTTTTTGCCGGCCCCCTAATTACCCGCTTAACAAATGAATGTAAATAAATATAAAGTGAAACATAATCTTTATATTTCTGAAGTTCCAGAAGAATCCGACCAGTATATTTTTAAATATTTGACAAAATGTCAAAAACTGAAAGTGTACAAATACTTTTTGGTAGATAGTGTATCATCGGACCCATGGAAAACAGGTGTGCAGCAGTCTTATCTGTTCGAGAAGACCACAGACCACTAAAAATATTGTATCATTTACAAACGATAATTTTTTTACCAAATATTTTGCCCTAAATTCTCTTTTCATGGTTTTTTTTCATCGTTTCAAAAAATTAAAGCTTAAATACAATTTTTTGCACTTTTTTTCTATAATGCGCATTGATACACGTGAATTATCCATTTTATGCTAGTAATGGCTGTCTCGCACAGTAATCTTAACTTATTTTCTTGCTCCCCTAATTTTATTAGCTGTATAGTTTAATTTTATGCAAACAAAATAGTGCGTTGGATTTACAAATGTTGAGGTGATGTATGTTGTCTAAAGCTGTACAACCCAATGTATATACTTATATAAATTTTTAATCTGTCATAAAAAAACAAAGATAATTACTGTTACTGATATCATGTCATGTATTTTTATGTATTATTTGACAGTATAATTATCGAAACATCGCAACTTAATTTTATTTAAAAGTTTTTCTTAAAAAGTACTTTTATTTTTAGTTGGTTTTTAATCTTAAAAAAAGAAAATAATTGCACGCCTGAGATTTTAACGATACATTCTTTTTAGTATTATCATATTAGATTTATTTTATATAAAAAAAAATACATGCTCTAAATTTTGTTGTATGGATGATTTTAAGTGAAAAATATATCAAAAAAAAATTAACGTACTAATCATACATTTATTTAAATAACAATTGATACTTCAGAAACTGCCTCATTTAAAGAAAAAATAATGTTTTACACACAACACAAACGATGTCAGTTTCATGTAAAAAATTTTCTACTATCAATACTCAAAAATATAAAAAATAATATGAAATCTTGAATTTTATATGTAATGTATAGATAAATGAAAAGTGTATTATGAAGCATACGAACAAGAAAATTAATTATGCACGAAATGCAGTACAATAGATCAAGAAATGTTACAAATTAAAACACAAACTTAATACATTTTTTAACATTATTTCAGATACATTTGAAAAGATGGATGCTTGTGCACTGAAGGACACTTTTTGCGACGAAGAATCAACGAAATGTGTGCCTGAAGGAGGAACTTTCATGTGTATTTGTAAAGAAGGTTTTAATAAGACACGCTCTTTTCCTGTACTTAAAGAAGGCAATGTCGTAGAAAAATGCGCAGGTAAAATCAGTTGATAGTACTAACAATTTTTCTTTTTTTTATTCATTGTCAAATTATAAGTTAATTATAGATATTATTAAAACTAATGTTAAATGTTATTTTTTTTACACATACAAAGCACATCATAAGATCTTGGTAGTAGAAATTTCAGAAATCAAACCAGAAATTTTGAAAAAAAATGAAAGCTTTTTGTTAAGTTTTATTGATTTTTGTTTGTTTGAAATATATGTTGAAACAGTTCAAATGACGGTTCCTACCTCTATCGGATTTTGTTTTAGAATTTATATTTCAAATATTATATATTATAGTTATTGCTTAAATTATTAAATAAATAATTTTTATAATAAAATATCTCGTATCTCATTCTTTCAAGACTAATTCAAATCTTATCTTATAGCTGTACCATATGATATAAAAGAAGTAATAGCAACTTTTAGAATATTTAAACATTAGTGAGTTAAACTGCTAGTCTTAAAATCCATTGTAAAATGTTACTTGCTATGTTTTAAGGTAAAATACTGCTATGTTTTAAGGTATTTTTAATAATTTTAAAATTAACATTGAAATAAAACCTTGGAAAAATATTAAAATCAGATTTTCATCTTTAATTTTGTGGAAAGAATTTAAAATCCGATAAATAATGTTTCGTGTTATAACTATTTTAAATTATTCCATTTAAAGTAGTACTAATCATTTGAAGTTTTTATAAATTTCATGATAAATTTTAGGATGCGATTTTCTTAGCAAATTATATGGCTAACCATCACAAAAAAGGGAAAAAAAATAAAATTCCAACTCAAACGACAGTTTTTTTACTAGTTTCCTAGAACTGTTAATGTAAAATTGTTTCTTGAATTGCGCACATTTCAATTTGTGTCGAATCCCTTAAAACCTGATGAATTATTTAAACAACTATAACTCTTCGAGGTTTGAAGATATGAAGATGCAATTCTTTGTGTCTAATTCAGGACTGGATAAGGAAATTTTTCCTAATGGGAATTTTTATTCTACGGGGGCCGTATAAAAATTTAATTTTCATAATTTTTCAAATAGACCCCCCATGGAGTTGTAACTTATCTTATAAAAAACTACTTTTTTATGAATTTTTGCAATTGGAAGTATGGGTCTAGGAGCAATATTTAAGGAGATAACCTATTTATAACTCGACCTGAATAATCCTAGTTGCATTGTGAGTTATGCAAGAGACATAATCGAAATATCAATTCCTGCTTACAAAGATAACTATTCTGGTAATAAAAGTTTAAATATAAAAAAATATCTTATTTTTATACGCATTGCTTTAAATATTGCATCTGTATATACTTTTCGTATTTGAATTTTTATTTATTTTGAGGCTTCTTGATTACACAGAATATGAAATTTTCACTTTGAAATGTATATTTAGAATTATATATGTTACCGTGAAAGACCGAAATAGGAGAATGTCGACTTTCGCCGTTTATTGTCAACAAACACCAAATGCGTCGGTGAAAGATGGAATATTTCATTACATTCTTATACATTCGGACCCTCACCGGGTTATGTCGACAGTCACATATATACTCTGGTGGAGGTCAAAAAGAGAGAAGCTTGATTCTCTTCCCGCCTAAGGGGGGGGGGGAAATCACATAATTAACAACTCACAACATAATTAATCACATAATTCAACATAAGTTTTTTATTACTTTTATTTATTTTTTCCTCATTTAGAACATACTGTATAATTAAGTAAGTTTTTAACTTCTATTAATTTCCTTTTTCATTTTGAAGTTACTGTGTGTTTTAAGCTCTTAGTCATTCCTCTCATAAAGAGAGGCGAAAAATTTATCGCGACTGAAATACGGAGAAAAAAATATAAATCTCGGACATGTTCAACATTTACCATTAGTGCATGGTGAATGTTGACATTTACCGGTATAAGTCAGAAATAAGGTTATTTAGCAAATATTTTGGGCATACACCAAACGACTATGCGAATGTTGACATTCACCGGTGAAAGTCGACATTCTCCATATTTCGGTATTTCACCGTAACAAATATTCTTCTAAGTATCTTTTTGCGATGTAAATGGGTGATTCTATTGTTAAAGTTTACTATTAAGGTAAGTTAACCTAAGCATTTTATGAGAAGTATGTACCGTAGAACCCCGCTAATTCGGACCCCTATGATCCGGATCTCCGGATAATTCGGATCGGTTTGGTCATTTTTTTTCAAGTTTGAGAAGCGATTGGCTATTTTCAACAACATTAACTTGTTTCATTGTCGTATTCTAAATAAAAAAAACTTTTTCTGACATGTTTTCGAAATAATTAAGCAAAGTAAACATTATTACTGTCTGCAAATATTCAATAAGTTTAACATAAAGGTGATTTTCTGTTAGTATGTTATATTTTATTTCATTTTTTCTAATTCTCCGGATAATCCGGATTTTCGATAATCCGGATTGGGTCCGGTCCCAAATAATCTGAATTATCGGGGTTTTACTGTAATTATATATCAAATGGAAACTAATTTGTAAATGCGAATTTTATGTTTCAAGTTAGATGCTTTTTTATGAAAATAATATTTATTCTTGTATGATTATATCAAGGTAACAATTTGTTAAAAAATCATTGACAAAATATTTTGAATAAATCAATAAATCAATTTAAATTTGTAGAAAGAAACTTAAATGATAATTCCATTTAAAATTTTTTAATTTCATCACCTAGCAAGTGAACAACAGATTCGAACCTTTCGGGAATTTTTCCTCGAAAAAAAAAAGAATACAATAATATAGCTATGAATGAATTTGCATTGGATACTCATAGTTATAATGGCATGCTGTGCAAGCATCTCTGCATTTTTTGCATTTCTATCTAATTTGAATACCATGTATTCACAGTGGCGCAGCCAAGGGGGAGGTTTTGGGGTTAAAATCCTTCCCAGAGCTAAGAAAGATCGCTATAATTGCCGCTTATATGAATCAAAACCAAACTTAATATTTAAACATTTTGGCATATTTCGGAATCCGCCGCTTTTTTGAAACTGTAAAAGTGCAACAAACTGTTTGTTAAAACTGTAAAAGTGCATATTACATGAATTAGTTAAATAAAAATTGGTTATTTGAACTAAATCACTTTTCTGAGATGTATTATGTTTAAAAAAAGGATGATTTCCTGCAACACAGATGCTCTTTGAATATAAGTATTATACAGTGAATATTCTAAATAGTACTGATTCTATTTACCAGCGATTCAAATAACCGGCAAACACCTGTATCAGAAACTCCTCCCTCCCCCCCCCCCCCCCTAGAACCGAATTTTGGCTGTGCCACTGTGTATTAAACTTTCGAAAACATGAAAGGAATAAATGTATGTCTATAATTATTGTTGTATGAATACATTTTTTTCAACAATTTCATCTTATCATGCTTTTATAAATTATATATTCAATTATTTAATTCAGTATGATTCATGAAGAGTTGATTCTTTTTAGATTTATGTTTAAGAGAAATTTTTATATAATTCTAAAAATATCCTATCAAAATATTGAAATTTATCTTTTTAGACATAAACGAATGTCTGTCCCAGAAGACTAACAAATGTCCAGAAAACACTACTTGCATAAACACTTATGGAAGCTACAAATGTGAATGCAATAAAGGATTTAGAAGAAAAGCTGGGAACTTAGATCCAAAAAAGACTGGTTGTGAAGGTAATGGAAATGTTTCGAATATAGTCGTATTTTTAATTTTTTCAATCAAGTATCGATCTCTGCAACATTCGGCTAATATTTTTTCCAATTTATTATTTATGGATAGAATTCGTACGTACTCATTCTCACTGCAAAAACATTGCCTTAGGTAATGCGTCTTATTTGAGATTTTTCACTGAGTCATGTATTCCAATGTCGGTATTTTTTTTTAATTATTTATTTTATTTTATTAGATTCATTTCAATGGACACGATGCTGAAAAATGTATACCACAAAGATCTGGAGTTCTTAAAATCAAATTATTGTTTTCTAAAGATTGAAAGGGAATACATTAATCACAAAAAACTATTTCTATATATCTATAGTATAAAAGCAAAAAACGTACCTGGGCGTAACGCATACGTCATTTCTCAAATGGCAACTTGAAATTCGACATGAAATTTCGTCTTCGCAAATTTTGCTACTGCAAAATTTTAAACTTCTAAGCATCCCACATTTTCAATTTACCATCGTATAGGGAAAAAATGTGCTTTAAAATGAAATTTGTTTGAAAACTGTACCTTAATTTATTTTTGAGACATTAATTTTTTTGAAATTTTAATACCGTTTTTGTAATTGTGGCAACAAAAGTACTCCATTTCCATTAAAAGTGAATAAAAAAATCCAGTTTACTGAATCTTTTCGCCGACATTTTCTTATAAATGTGAAATTAAAATTGAAATTAAAATACATGCTATTTCAACAGTATCATCTGTTATAACACCTGGTGAATGTTGGTTTTATTTCGTTTTTTTTTTCATGAATTAAATGATTTTTAGTTTATTAGAAACTTATTTTACACTCGACACAACGGATTCTCTTTACAAAATGTATTTTAAAGAATAGTTGTGCGAGTTATTTTGTCTGCTTTTACTTAATTCGTATCAAATAGCCGAAAGGAGAAAAATTTATTAATCCGTGTGTAAAATCATTTTCCGAATTTTGACGAAATATCAATGAATGATTCTAGATAAAACATGGAGCTATTATAAACAAAGAAATGAATGCATATAGATCATTAGATACTCAATTTGTTTCTTGGATGACGACATGCGTTGCAGGAATATTGTCTATCGTACTTATTGCATGCATATTATTTCAGAAATTTTTATTTGCACTTAAAAGAATATAAATAGTTTAGTGAATATTTTGAGTTAATGGAAATTGAGACTTTAAGCTTTGAATTTAAGTGATTTTAAAATGATCAAATTAGAATACCACTTTTTAAAAAGGTGAATAAAGATGTGAGAGGGATAAACTTCAAACTGTCGATGGTAGAAATAATGCATTCTAATCTATGAAAAAATAGAGTAAAAATGATATTGAACGTCTTAACTTTTCTTTAAATATTAATAATTTTCATCTTTTCTTTTCCAGCTGTTTGCGATCCCAATCCTTGCGAAAATGATGGAGAATGTGAAGAAAAGCGAGATCACGGATTTTTATGCAGGTACATACAAATAATCGTCGACATGAAAAAATATTTTTAACTGTAATTTCTTTTGTTTATTATTGTTAAGTGGACAGTGGGCAAAATTTATTTGAGCAAAATCGTCGCAAAAACGGTCTATTTCTGTGGTATAATAAAACCAAAACAGTTTTTTCTTATTAAAATATCATTTATGAAGGTTTTAAGAAGTAAATAATAGGGTAACTGTATTTATATTCTTTAAACTGTTTTTCTCAAAATTAATTTTTCAGCGTTTTTAGATTTTTGAAATGCTCCTTGCGACGTAACTTTTGATCATTATTTATGAAATTGATAAGGAATATGTTTAGAAAGAAATTGTTTAATATTTTAAAAATTCGTTTTAATTAAGATAGTCAAATTTGATTTTTTTTTACTTATTAAAAGGCAAAATTTTGATGAAAATCGATATAGAATTTAGAAAAAAATCTTTAAAATGTTAACTATCCAAGAGGTTACACAAAACAAAAATATTTTTAAAATGATGATTTCTTTTGCCTTTGTATATTTTCAGCTTTCTTGGCGCGAGCGGGGGGGGGGGGGATTTTTCATTTCGGAAATGTTTCTATATTTACATAGTAAGAACACCATATTTATACATTTTATAATTCTACAAAATACTAAGAAAACAGTTTAAAATAAAAGATTTGAGTGGGGTTATAAATGTTGCACAAAATCCCTGTAAATTAAAATTTAATTAATCCTTTTAAATCCTTCAATCATAAAATCCTTCAAAAATTTATTAAATGTTTATGTAAATCTTTTAATTTAGTTTAAACAATTTACGTAAAATGCTTTAAAATGTAAAATTTTCATGAAATCATAATTTGGTAGATAAAGGGTTAATAGAATGTCTAAACCGGACGATCGTGCGGGTTGAGTCTTAAAAAATTTATGCTGGTAAAAGCATGCTTGAAAAATGCAATGACAATGCATTTCACAAATAAAGAAATCGACGATAGTTATAGGTATACCTGATAGTATAATTATTATTCAAACTAGTCGTTGGGGGCCACCGTAATACTTACCCATCATGGATATGTATATGAAAATAAAACATATGAAACTATTTATACAATGCATTGCAATTCATAAACAAAATTTAAATATTGTTAATATACATAATAATGCTATACTAAAGAATTGCTGATGTACCAATTTCGACAAATTATATAAAACGCCAAACTACTCAAGTAGTACCGAACTGCGTAAAAGAAACATCCCTATAACTCCAAAAATAATAATTCTATTAACTAAGAATTAACTGCGTCGGATGAAGCGTCTCATTTCCAATCAAAATATAATTCTGAATTGAAATTTGAATGAAATACAGGGTCATGAAAAATCGAAGAATGTGGAAAACAAGATTACAAATATCTCGGCAACTAATAATCCGATCGACTTCGTTCTATATGCAAAATGTGTGTTATTGTATTGCCTTTTACGTCCATTTCTTAGAACAAAAAAATTCGAAAATTTTTATATACCTTTCATCAGAACGAATTTTTCGAGAGTCCGAAAAAAATAGTTCCGGATAATCGAGGTTGCTGATATTAAATAGGGTTCGTCCCATTCTTATATACTAACTACATACAAAATTTCAAGTCTGTATCTCAATTTGTTCGGGAGATAGAGCGTTTACAGACAGACAGACAGACAGACGGACGGCAAAATTTTTTTTTCTAAAAATATATTTTTCGGAATATCCACTATCTAAAACGTGTAAATACGTCAAAAAATTTTCTTCGATTTTCAAAACGATTGCAAGACTTACCCTATACTATGTATGATGGGTAAGTAAAAATTAAAAAAATCTCTGTATAAAATATCTCTCTGTCTGCTTTACTGACCGCAGACAACGCCGAAATTATAACTTCCAGGTATCTGAGTTTTTTGTTATGCGTAGATGCTAACACCGTAAAGTGCATTTCGCAGTCATATTTTTAAATTTCAATTTAGATATCTTTTTTTATTAAAACTTACTGGGTAAAAGAATATTTTCAGCTTTTTATCAATCCACGGCAACGAAGCATCCAGGTTAGAAGCTATATGCATCTAGTCACCAATCCGTGGCAACGAAGCAGCCAGTCAATGAAAGTAGGCGGCAAATATGGCATTTAACGACTGCATTTTACGGATGAATGCTAGCAACAAATTCCTGTTTTGATGATTTTATTTTTCCTAATTGATTTAAAATTGATCTTTAAAATCCATCCATGTTTCATGCGAAAAAGTCGTAAATTAGGAAATTACTTCTTTTATATTTTTTTTTTATGGTTTATTCAGATGTGCAGCGCACTTTGTGTGTGCTCATCAGATTTTGCATGGAGTGGGTCTCATTGAAGAAGGAAATTTAAAAATAATTCAATTAGTGCATTATTTTTGTGGTTCAAAACAACTAAAATCAACAACTATATTTTTTTATCTTTCCAAAACATGGTTTTCGTAAAAGAAATACATATCTGTGTTCACTAAGATAAAATTTAAAATATTCGCCAGATAAAATTATATATATTTTTTCTATTTTAGTAGGAATGGAGATTTTAAATATTAGCAATTTGTTTGAAAATAATCTATGATCCCGGGCAACACCGGGCGGATCATCTAGTATTATGTAAACTGCCATATTGATGGATAGTAGCATTTGTTTTCTTTTTGTTGGATAGTAGCATTTAAAGTCCTTTTGATGCATAGACGCTGTACGGAGGTGTACTAAATTAAAAGAAAAACTAAATTAAAAAGAAAAAGCAAGTAGACTGTAAATTTAATGGAATGTTTATTTTCTAATAGTCGCTGCTTGTCGCAGCATTAGAGCTTGTTGCTAAGAGACCGTTTCTCTCAATTCACTGCGTCACACAACACGTGAGCAGGGTTACAGTAAATTGCCGATTGGCGTATAATTGGCGTGGGCTGTGTTTGTCGCCAAGGCGATGTTACAAGATCACAATACAGAAGCGGAACAGACGCATTTGTTGTCTTTTTGATTTATAGTATTTATACATGCCAATTTAGAGATAAAAAATAATAAATGCGTCTTAATTTTTCGTTTGTATGATACATTATACATTCAGCTGTACAAATGAAATCTAATTATTGTAATGAAAAAAAAAAAAAATCTCAGCTCAGAATTTTCTTACGCATTCCAATTTGTTTATTGTTTTAACTTTCAGTATCTATCTGATTTATCAATTTTTTGTTTGTTTAAAATACGAAATTTTCTGAACATGGCTCCCCGATCATTGTCAGAAATTGCCGAAATCCGTCTGTTCATTTAAAGGAAGCTGCGTAATCATAAAATGAATGGGAAAAAGGCTAACAATCTGAAAGCAGTTAAATATAATAACTAGCTTAGGAACAATCCAACATAAATTACTGATTTGTGCAATACATAGTATTCTTTTCTGATGGCTGCATATTTGTAAATTGTATTACTAAATTTTGCACGAAACACCCCCCCCCCCCCCACACACACAAAAACCTATTTTTTGTTGTTGAAACTTGAAGAATGGGGCTTACAATAGAAGAATTTAGCTTATTTTATGTTTGCACAATATATATTCATAAAAAATACGAAAACTTCTGTATGTCTTTTGAAGTACAGCACAACGCCGATTATCGAACAAGTCGTCCCGAAAAAGGATAATCAAAATTTTGGATAAATGGGCAGACAATTTAAGAAATATTCCTGATAAAAACTAAAACTTCCACAGTTTTTCCCGGTTTAGGATTGGAAGCACCAATTAGTGCTAGTGTGCTTAAAAATAGTTTTTTTTCTTTATCTTTTACTTTTCTGTTAGTTTACTTTTTTTATTATTTAAAATTTTCTTTTTTCTTTTTTTATCATTTTTTGAACTCTAGGAATTATATATAATCTAAGCAAAAAAGCTTTCGATCGTTGCTTGCTTCAGCGTAGGCATTCTTTGCAAAGCTGTCACATTATGAATTATATTTAAATACATGGTCATTTCATGTATTTTTATAAACATTCGATGACTTTGTGATGGAGCTGGGTTATTTTCATTACATTCGTTTGCTTTCTTTTTTCTCAAATTCCTTTTTTTTCGTAATTGCTTTGAACGATTCGCTAATCGAAGATTTGGCATGCAAAGTCTAAGGGGAGACAAATGAGCGAAACAGCGTGTTTAAATAAATGAACATTATATTAAAAAAAAAAAAGATATATAATTGAGAGGTATAATTTTTTCAGATAAGTAAAAATTTGGTTAAGGAAATGTTTTGGTAGAAATAGGCTGTCGGATCATTGAAAGTTTTGTTAATTGGAGTTAAATTGTACTATATTTTATATTTATGAATATTCAGTGCACAATTAATATTCAGATAGAGCTTAGTGCAATGCAATGGAATGCAAAAATGAGCAACGTTAAAAAGCACCAAATATATTATATAAGCAACAGACCGGTTTCGGTAGCATATAGCGTACTGTCGTCAGTGCTAGAGGAGATAAAAATTTGCTGATATATATATATAGAAGAGACGGAGGATTGAAAGCAACCAATAGGATCCCTTGTCACCAATCCCAGTTGATATTTACATGCATTACTTTGAAAGCTCCCTGTAAAAATTAAATGCACACACTACACAAATTATTCCATAGGCACTGATTATATTAAAAAACACTTTATTGAAAGAATAACACTCACTCGCAGCTCACTGCTGCATTATCGTCTGCACATTTCTCAAACACAACTTTGGAATAATAATATAAAAAACACTTCACTTCTTTTCACTTTCTCGACACTGAGATTTTAATTATAGGTAGCACGGTATCGTCTGCCTACATGGAACACTCCCTTTTTAGAAAATTTTCTTTTCCTTTTTGGATTCGTTATGTTGATGATACGTTCACATTAATTGACACCTCTCTTCACAATATTGAAAATATTTTGAACATTATGAATTCTATTGATAACAATATTCAATTCACTTGTGAAACTGAAAATAATGGTTCCCTTTCATTTCTTGACACTTTTGTAACTCGCAAGGTTTTTCTATTTCCGTTTATCGAAAAAGTTTTGCCGTTTGTTTACCTTCCATGCTCGTTCTTGTCATCCTTCGAGCCAAAAAATGACCTCTTTTTATATCTTTCTAAATCGTGCATTACATATTTCTTCTGATTCCCAGTCATTTAATAATTAACTTCAATGTATTAAAGCCATAGCGATTGATAGAGGTTACAATCCTTCTATAATTGATGCCGCCCTATTTAAACTGCGGCGCCCTCATTCCTCCAACTCACCGCAGTCTTCTACTCTATCCAATATCAGCATTGTGTTACCCTTCTTTCCTAAAACAAGTTTCACCATTGCTAAAATTCTCAAACAACATGACTTCAAAATAATTTTTGCACCTATTAATAAACTCACCCCCTCCAATCTCTAAGATCCTATAGATTTATCTAATTCATGGGAAATTTACAGTATTAATTGTCAGTGCGGTCTTTCATACATTGGTCAAACCGAACGCTTTAAAAAAAACGTATCAATGAACATAAAAGTTATATTAAGAAACAAGAAATCAATAAATCCTCTATTGCTAAACATTGCTGGGAGATGAATCATACTTTCGATTTCGGTTCAGCTAAAATAATTTAAAAACCTACCTCCATTCATAAACTTAACTTTCTTGAAGCGTTTCACATTTATAAAAATTTTGACAAAATTGTCAATTGTGAATTCGCTATCCCCCTATAATGGAGATTCCATTATATATAGTTTTTTTTGGGGTTAAAATTTATTCCTTTTATAAAATTGCATTTTTAGTTAATCTTTATAATTTAGGAAGTAGGTATTCATTACGCCCTTTTTCCACAGTTTAATATTCTATTAAGCATGGAAAAGCTTTCATTAATTCTTTTCTCTTACATGAATTTTCTGTTGTAACGGCTAACTGAAATAAAATAAAAGAAAAGCAATTCCTTTCAATCTGCGCTTCTCATAATTCCGTTGAAAATTATCTTTGCGATTTCAATAACTAAAATAAAATCTAATCTTTGTACAGTTGCTAACGATTTCCGTTCTCTTCATAAACATTTTGTCCTGCAAATTATTTCGTGGGTGCGTCTCTTTGATTTAGAGCATAATATGTAAATGTAAGCAGATGGTTTCGCATCGTCCGTTGAGAGTTGATGCAGTTCTCACGAATTTAATCTATTAACCCTTTTGTGCCTGCTCCCATAATTTACAGGTTATCAATTGGCTGTATACTTAACAATGTGTTCTGTCTCTCTCTGCATAATTATCGCCAAGGTCGGCAATTATACAAAGAGTATTGGCGAAAACCGCAAGCCAAATCGCTAATCAACATCTGTACTAATTGTAAGTTCAGTTTGATTTTGTCTGTCGTCACAAAAAGACGTACTCCCAACATGTAGCACTGTGAATTGTGTTTCCAAGGGGTCACTCCCTGAGGAGTATAAGTCTCCGCTCATTTCCTGCATATCATAATAAAGAACTTCGAAGAGACATTACTGGTGTTTTCATTTACTTCTGCGGACCTGTCTTATTGCAAACACTTCTTGGAATTTACAGCATAACTCAAATGCTTTCTCCTGAATAGGTATTCGTACGAGCGGTCACTAAATGCCAACCAAAAATCTACGCTATAAGTATTGGTGCTCAAGACCAGGCGAAGTTTTATGATATACCAGTATATTGACCAGGGAGTGACCCAAGTTTTCCTAATATATATAAAAAAAAAAAACTCTAAATATTTTACGACGCATTTTAATACTCCAAAAGCGTTATCAGTTCATCTGAAGTTCAGCAGTTCCGACGGAAAAGTGCTTCCGATGCTTGCATCATTTATTAGCATCTGGGAAGAACGGGGTCAAGGACCTCACTGTAAAGCTTCGTTCTCTGTGCTTCTTCGCTTTCGTAGTTTGTGAAAGGTGCCGGGTGATTAACCGATGTTGTGAATCAAGTGTCAAATCGTCTGTTCTTGGTGACAAAAAACAGTGTTAACGTGTGTGGCCCCCCCCCCCTTTGTCGCTTTGTGCATCAGAAATCAAAAATGTGTTGCTATACTAGATCGAAAGCCCCCTCTACTATCATTAAGAAAGTTTGTAGGTGTCGGACACCGTTTCTTCTTCAACGTGTATGCGTAATGACAGCTCAAGATTATGGGTGGTTAGTGAAAACCCCCCGCCCCTTTTCCTCGGGCTTTCTGTGCATCAAGTGACATCATCGTGTGTTGATTATTCTCCTTTTATGTGTGCTAATCAATTGACCGCTTTCTCATCGTTAGTGCTATGGAATACGTGTTTCACTTTCTTTAAAAAGAAACAAAATGAATACCCTACAATAAGAAAAGTAGATTATTTGCGAGGAGCAAATCAAACTGAGACAAAATCAAACTGAACTTACAATTAGTACAGATGTTGATTAGCGATTTGGCTTGCGGTTTTCGCCAATACTCTTTGTATAATTGCCGACCTTGGCGATAATTATGCAGAGAGAGACAGAACACATTGTTAAGTATACAGCCAATTGATAACCTGTAAATTATGGGAGCAGGCACAAAAGGGTTAATAGATTAAATTCGTGAGAACTGCATCAACTCTCAACGGACGATGCGAAACCATCTGCTTACATTTACATATTATGCTCTAAATCAAAGAGACGCACCCACGAAATAATTTGCAGGACAAAATGTTTATGAAGAGAACGGAAATCGTTAGCAACTGTACAAAGATTAGATTTTATTTTAGTTATTGAAATCGCAAAGATAATTTTCAACGGAATTATGAGAAGCGCAGATTGAAAGGAATTGCTTTTCTTTTATTTTATTTCAGTTAGCCGTTACAACAGAAAATTCATGTAAGAGAAAAGAATTAATGAAAGCTTTTCCATGCTTAATAGAATATTAAACTGTGGAAAAAGGGCGTAATGAATACCTACTTCCTAAATTATAAAGATTAACTAAAAATGCAATTTTATAAAAGGAATAAATTTTAACCCCAAAAAAAACTATATATAATGGAATCTCCATTATATATAATCACCCCCACGACACGAAAACAAGCTGTAATGAGTACATTACAGCGTAAAATAATGGCTGAATCTCTCTGCATCTGCACATAGTATTCATTAACCTGCATACCAAGAATATATAAAAATAAACATTCAGAAAATAAGTATATAAGTATATAGATATATAAGTATACATATATCATGTCTCCATTATGCATGTATCTAAGCATGCCAGTAAAAAAAATTGGTACCAAAATTTTTTTAAGTAATTAGCTGAGCTCAGTCTGACTTCTGGTTAGTTAAAATTCCGTGTGCACACTTTATTTCTCTTTTTTTTTTTTCAATTCCAGAAGATTATTTTATATAATATTTGAAATACTTATTCAAATAATGCAATTCTTGTGATTGCACATATGTTGGTTATACTCCAACTTCTATAATTAATTTGAGACATGATGATTAAAATATTGTAAAACAACACAAATATGTAGATAAAATATGCAGGGAATACAAACATACACTGGATTTTAAATTTCAAAATTTTAAATGAGAAAATAATGATAATGGAAGAAAAATATTGAGGCACAAAAAATTTTGTACATTGCAGTATATCATTGCCATATACTTAGAAATAAATCATGAAACAATATTTCCCTGAATATTATAAGCCAACAGTACTTTACCAAAAATAATGTTTTAAAAACTAAACTCTTATAAAAATGTAACTAAACTTAATTTGAAGCCATTTAGAAATAAAAATCTAACATGGATTTTATAACCTGGCAAACAGAACGATTAAAGATTGCATGAGTGTGTGTAAGGTTTTTTGCATGTGTGTAAGAGGTTTTACAGACCTTTCTGTTCAAATACTGATGTAGCAGCATGGAAACTGCCTGCAAATGTAAGAATCTGAAAAAATTTGATGCAGCACTGAGTACCGACTGAATAAGAATTCAATGTAAATAGGAAACAACGTCATTGAAAGAAATCAGTTAACTACCCAGAGAAAGATACCGAGAAATTTAGAAAAATGTCACAGAGTAATTTTGCTGATGTCAAAAGTGAAAAAATTACATTAAGTTTAAGTATCTTATGTGCAACCTGAGTGAAGCACATAAAACAGAATGGCAATGTGAACAAAGAGAAAAACTGGATGACCTGCAACCTAAACAATGAATTAAAATGTCTACTTGAATACACATATGTATGTATATAAGATTTTTTTTTTAATGTACAAGAAAACTACAATGAGGAAAAGTGTTTTGTGTATATTGTTTTTTTTAAAAAAAACCCTCTTGGCAACAAATGAATGTGAATTTAAATTCACTGAACAAATGTGTTGTGAGAATCTATGAACTAAGGTGTATCAGTTCTATGAACTAATGTGTAAGAAAAATACAAAACAACTGTGTAGATAAAGAAAAAAAAACAGAGAGCGAAAAATTTTTTTTAGACTGCATGAAATTAGCTCCCTGTGCACGCATAGAATTGAAAAGTACGATGAACTAGTGTTAAAAGTCAATGAACAAAGAATCGCAATGAACTAATGTGTGTATTTACTATGAACAAAAATTCCATACCTGCACCCGGAACCAAAATAATGCACATATCCCCAGAAAATGTAGACGAAGTGTAACAAAATGGCATAAATTGCAATTAACCAGTGACCTGTGACCTAATTTAGAGATCTGGCAAAAATCTTATCAATATCCAACCTCAATTAAATAAAAATTTTGTAAATGCCATGTTGGAAAAAATTGATGAAAGGCAATAATTTTAAAAGAGGACGCTAACGCAATACCCGAACAGTGTGTGTATAAAAACAAAACAAAAAAAAAAAAAAAAAAAAACAAGAGATGTCTGGCTTAACTCCTCGCCAGATACCCTGACCAATGTGTTATACATCTGTGAAGTGTGTGAAAAAGGAACTGCCGAATATCACATTAGCTAGAGAGTAAAATAAACATTACCTGTGTACCTGTACAAATACTGTAACATGAACAGCGAAAATACCTGTGACCGTGTACTGTCGAATTATAATGCAATCTCGTTGAATGTGATAGATTTCTTATCCTTGACTTTATTAACCTTAAAATAACGTATCCTTGTTTTATTATTATTTTAAATAACAAGGAATCTACAGGTAGCTAACCAAACCAATGAATTACGGGTATGTAACTTTACACGTATGGGTGTAAAAGTGAAGTAACAATAACATGCAAGTAAGGGATAGCTGCAGATAAAGTACTATTAATGCTTATAGTAGAAGAGCATTCAAAAGAAATGATGTATCACCAACCAGAGAAAATACCCAAACTGCAAAAATTAGAGCCAACCTGTCACATCTGTGAGCAACGAAAAAAACGTAATCCAAATTTAATATGGAGACACCATCCGTGTTTAAACAATACTGTGAAATATTATAATGCACCTTTAAAGAAAAAAACCGAGAAAAATCTGGCCTAAACCTCAAAGTGAATATGAGATAAGTGAATAACAAGGAGTATGAATTCCTATAATTTGAAAAGGGAAGGTGTTGCAAGGCAAAAGGAAAATCTCCCAGACTATCTGACTATCAAACATACACTTAAAGATACCCTTTAATAAATTTGGAAAAAGAAAAAATAACAGGAGAAAAATGTTAATACAAATAGCCATTGCAATTCAGCTTGACACGTGTAACTTTGAATTGAAATTATTAAAATGTATTTAAAACTAAAGTGAAATAATGTGTGAATGTATCGTCAGGTTAAGTGAAATAATATTACAACGTTATACCTAATTACAAAGTAATTGTTATTTTAACGAGGGAAGGATTCATATCACATGACAAAAGTGTAAAAATGTAAACACATGACATGACAGTGTTGTGTGTTATTGTGTGTTTTCATGAACCAGATTTGAGAAAACAAGTAAAAGTCGTGTACAATCCTCAACCGGAGAAACAAGAGAAAAGGAAGGAACCACAGGATCTGATATGTTGCACTTGACCTAAAGTGTTGCACATGACCGAGGGTATATGGAAAGAAAAGGCAAAAACAATGTAATAGTGTAAGAAATCGCATGACCTTGTATAAAAGAACAGATGAAAGAAAAAAAAAGGGTGTAAAAGAAATCACATGACCTGGTATCTGATATACCTTGACCGAGAGAGAAACACATGACCTGGTATCTGATATACCTTGACCGAGAGAGAAACACATGACCTGGTATCTGATATACCTTGACCGAGAGAGAAACACATGACCTGGTACCTGTATACCTTGACCGAGAGAGAAACACATGACTTGGTATCTGATATACCTTGACCGAGAGAGAAACACATGACCTGGTATCTGTATACCTTTACCGAGAGAGAAACACATGACCTGGTATCTGATATACCTTGACCGAGAGAGAAACACATGACCTGGTATCTGTATACCTTGACCGAGAGAGAAACACATGACCTGGTATCTGATATACCTTGACCTAGAGAAAAACACATGACCTTGTGTAAAAACACATGACTCTAAGTTGAGGAAAGTAAAAAAAGTGTAATTATACTGTCAAAAATCCTTTTAAAGTTAAAGTTTGATTGAGAACCCAAAAACATTACACCATGAAAAAGAATGTATTAAATGTGGAAAATGTAACCTCTATAAAAATAGAGTTAAAATGTTGTCAATGTTAACTGCATTTCTGTTACTGCAAAACAAAACATTAAAAGGGGAAAAGAAGGTGTGCTTGATTGTGTAAATATGTTTAAAATGATTGTGTACACCAACGCGAAACATCCAAAACCAAGTGAAAACAAAATTGACGACCCGCAACAAAATTTTCACTCTTACATGCCTTCCTTCTATTACTCAACCATCTGTGCACTTGATAGCCGAATAAGAAAAAGAAATAAGAATGCATCTGTACACAAGATTAATGTTTAGAAAACTTGTTAAAATTTAAAGTGTAACAGGAAATGTGAGGGAACAAAATAAAAATAATAAAAAAATACGTAGAAAAGAAACTGTGACAGGTTGAGATACACTATCCAAAAATATTTAGACCCTGTAATTAAATTTTTAAAAAAAAAAAACCCATTACAAGTAAGCTTTAATTATGTAACGATGTACTCTTTTTTTTTCTTTAAAAAAAACAACACTGTTGTGTTATGTTAAATAAGCAGAAACTCTAAAGCAATGTAACTCTAAATAAAAGTTTTTGATTGCTTGCCTCATCCATTATTCTAAAAAAACGTACCAGTGTAATACAAAACAATATTACTATAACATCTTCAAGAATGTCTTTACCAAATATTAGATGCTAAGACCTTTATGCATTACGAACAAAAACATCTACCCAAAAATATGAAAACATATAAAATTAACTGACATTATTTATATAAAAACATAGACACCACATAAATAAACTTTTACTTTTCACTCTTTTTTTTTTAACACACATTGCTATGAAGAGGCTGGTAATTGAAAAAACTATTATGCATCAGACATTTATGGTTAACTGTTTATCCATACAAACTCTAAGAAAGGAGAAAATTAAATTTAAAAAGTCAATTTTGTTTAGAAGAGTTATAAAATAAGACAGTAAACTGTGATAAAAATGTCTAAAAAGTTAATAAAGTTTAGACTAACTTATGGAATATTATTTCCTGTATGTAAATTAAAAAGACTTTCAATCTAAGGAATATTGACTCAAGAAAATTTTTTTTTTAAACCAAAATACAACGCGACAAACACATCCACTACAACAATCATATAGCAGCCAAAGAAACAACAAATGAACCAGTATTATTGCACTCTAGCACACTAAACAATCGTTAGAATAAGAATGCAATTCCTGGCCACGCCAAACAATAAAATTGTTTGTGAATTTTATCTATGTGTGTGTCACATTGTATGTGTTATGAGAACCTACATTTAACTAAGAAGCTGTGCAAAAAAAATATTCTTCGAATATTTATGTTTTTTTTTTTTACTTTTTTTATCCATGACGAAATTATTAACACTGTAAAAACACAACAAAATAACTCTTTTGATACCCTTTAGCATGTACACACATGATATTAACTTACCTGTACCAAATATCTCACTTGAGTGATATAAATTTTAATCACTACATGATATAAACTTTAGGTAAGATGTAAGGTTAAAATGTATCTTGTGACCATAAAAAAATCTCTGAAACATAATATATGACATACAACTGAAGAAAAAAAAACGTTGTAAGAAAAATAAATATAAGAAATGTTGTCTCTAACAATTTCCTTTGAAAATTGAATTTTAAATTAGTACACTTTGCATTAAACATTTTCTTTCAATCCAGCCTAATTTTGTGTGTGTCTGACACAGTAGAGCTAATAAACTATAGAGTTTGTGTATAAAAATGAGTATAAATTTTCCAAAAACAAAAATCAATAAGATATTTCAAAATTATTCAACACTACTAGTTTTCATACGACAACAATAAAAATATACACTTATTCGAAAAGAGATTTCAAAAAGTAGTCTGAATCTTTCAAAAATATAAAATAAACTAACATACTTAAACAGATATTTCGTAAAGATCACTACAGTACTTATACATAAAATAATACAGACTTACCTGACATACTACACAAAATTACAACTAATTAATATTAAACTAAAAAAAAACGAATGAGTTTGATAAGTTTGAATGTAAAGTACATAAATTGAAAAGAACACAGTGTGTTTATTAATCACAAGGGGGGGGGGAGAAGGGGGGAGGGGAAGGAATAATCTGCAGATTAATATGTCCGTCTCTTTTATTTCTTATTTGTAAATTGCATGAGATACGTGCACAATTGTTTGCTCCTCACAAATAATCTACTTTTCTTATTGTAGGGTATTCATTTTGTTTCTTTTTAAAGAAAGTGAAACACGTATTCCATAGCACTAACGATGAGAAAGCGGTCAATTGATTAGCACACATAAAAGGAGAATAATCAACACACGATGATGTCACTTGATGCACAGAAAGCCCGAGGAAAAAGGGGCGGGGGGTTTTCACTAACCACCCATAATCTTGAGCTGTCATTACGCATACACGTTGAAGAAGAAACGGTGTCCGACACCTACAAACTTTCTTAATGATAGTAGAGGGGGCTTTCGATCTAGTATAGCAACACATTTTTGATTTCTGATGCACAAAGCGACAAAGGGGGGGGGGCACACACGTTAACACTGTTTTTTGTCACCAAGAACAGACGATTTGACACTTGATTCACAACATCGGTTAATCACCCGGCACCTTTCACAAACTACGAAAGCGAAGAAGCACAGAGAACGAAGCTTTACAGTGAGGTCCTTGACCCCGTTCTTCCCAGATGCTAATAAATGATGCAAGCATCGGAAGCACTTTTCCGTCGGAACTGCTGAACTTCAGATGAACTGATAACGCTTTTGGAGTATTAAAATGCGTCGTAAAATATTTAGAGTTTTTTTTTTTTTATATATTAGGAAAACTTGGGTCAATACCCTGGTCAATATACTGGTATATCATAAAACTTCGCCTGGTCTTGAGCACCAATACTTATAGCGTAGATTTTTGGTTGGCATTTAGTGACCGCTCGTACGAATACCTATTCAGGAGAAAGCATTTGAGTTATGCTGTAAATTCCAAGAAGTGTTTGCAATAAGACAGGTCCGCAGAAGTAAATGAAAACACCAATAATGTCTCTTCGAAGTTCTTTATTATGATATGCAGGAAATGAGCGGAGACTTATACTCCTCAGGGAGTGACCCCTTGGAAACACAATTCACAGTGCTACATGTTGGGAGTACGTCTTTTTGTGACGACAGACAAAATCAAACTGAACTTACAATTAGTACAGATGTTGATTAGCGATTTGGCTTGCGGTTTTCGCCAATACTCTTTGTATAATTGCCGACCTTGGCGATAATTATGCAGAGAGAGACAGAACACATTGTTAAGTATACAGCCAATTGATAACCTGTAAATTATGGGAGCAGGCACAAAAGGGTTAATAGATTAAATTCGTTGGAACTGCATCAACTCTCAACGGACGATGCGAAACCATCTGCTTACATTTACATATTATGCTCTAAATCAAAGAGACGCACCCACGAAATAATTTGCAGGACAAAATGTTTATGAAGAGAACGGAAATCGTTAGCAACTGTACAAAGATTAGATTTTATTTTAGTTATTGAAATCGCAAAGATAATTTTCAACGGAATTATGAGAAGCGCAGATTGAAAGGAATTGCTTTTCTTTTATTTTATTTCAGTTAGCCGTTACAACAGAAAATTCATGTAAGAGAAAAGAATTAATGAAAGCTTTTCCATGCTTAATAGAATATTAAACTGTGGAAAAAGGGCGTAATGAATACCTACTTCCTAAATTATAAAGATTAACTAAAAATGCAATTTTATAAAAGGAATAAATTTTAACCCCAAAAAAAACTATATATAATGGAATCTCCATTATACCCCCCTCTATTGAATTGCTGGAAATATTACATTAAAACCTCTATTTCGTAATTATTATTTTTTTCTTCGCTAATTTTGAGCTTTTTCTCTCTCCTTCGGTCGCCTTCCACGTGCGTTCTCCTATTGGCCATTACTTGTAGTCCTCTGCCTTCCTATTGGTTGCTTTCAATCCCCGTCTCTACTATATATATAAGAGCAAATTTCTATCTCCTCTAGCACTGACGATGGTAAGCTAAATGCTACCGAAACCGGTGTGCTGCTTATATAATATATTCGGTGCTTTTTAACGTTGCTCATTTTTGTATTCCATTTATCAGTACACAATGATTTCCTATGTTTTATTACTTTCTTACTTAAAATAGTTTGACAGTGTTATCATAGCACAATCAATGCACTTAATTTCAGTATCCATCTGTTAAAATATTTAATTCATGCAATATATTCTATTTTACATTTTTAGGTGCAAGCCATTGTTCACTGGGCTTAAGTGTAACGAAACCGGTAAGTCTTGATTATTCAAACGCAAAAAAGTTATTTAAGATGTATTTAGATTTATGTTTTAGGCTTGAAATTAAACTTTTACTTATAAAATGTAATAGGAATAAAAGAGAAAAAAAAACCCTTACAGTTTTGGAAAGGGGTAGATTTTTGTATGTGTTGCTGTTGTCCCAATTTTTAAATAGTTTTTTAAATAACTTGTTATAAAAACACTTACTCGAAAAATAAGCAGAATGATATAATCTACATGTTTTTCATTAATTGTGCTCTGTTGAAAAGGACAACTTTTATTTTCTTATCTCATCTTATCCTTTCTTTGCTTTTCTATTATTATTTTTTTTTTTTGTTTCTCATGTTATTCCCACAGATTTATTGTTTTTGAATGCATTTCTAATTAAACATTGATTTCCACTTTTTAAGGTATTGAGCATTTTTAAAGAATCAATTTAAAATAACAATTGATTTTTTATTGAATTGTATTTAACTTTAGTTACAGTAATCAGAGAGAATTTGAGTTCAGAGGTAGTAACTTGAACTACTTTGCAGGGATTATTATCTCTGCTCATCTTGTATCATTCTTTCTAATTAGAATTCTGTAAGTTACGCAATTTTCAAAGTACTTAAAAAAACCAGTTTATGATACTTAAAGATTTGTGGGAAATGCAGGTAATTTCAAACCTTTATCTTATGAAGTTTGTTCTTAAGCTAAATATTGGCGGCTCTAAGTATACATATAGTCATACGTACAATGGGGTAGAACTAAAAAACAAAGTTTCGAGCTTTTTATTCTAATTGAAATAATTTTCCACTTTTTAACTCCCTAAAAATATAATACCCTCATTTTAATTTTGAAATGATGTTTTTCGGCTCCTTAAAGAGCTTGATTATCCCTTAAAAATGTGTAAAACACAATAATTACATAAAAAAAGCTTTTAAGCTTAATATGTTTATCTTTTGATAAATTAAAATAATAAGCAGTAATGTTCTGTAATAAAAAGAGTAATTTAGTTTTAATGACATGAAAATAATGGATCCACTTTATTTTATCAGGATAGAAGCCAGCGTAATGGACTTTAGTTGCCATTGTCTCTGTTTTACGTGACTACGAGTCCAAATAAGTTAGTCAGAGTAAGCAAATAGCTATGTTTGTGTGCTGACAGTTTCGTCGATTACTTTTAAGGGGGCTCAGGGGTTGAAAACCTTTCAAAAAATCGATTTTTTATGATCTAGTTTGATTATTCAATTAATTCTGAACTCAATGCAAAAAACCGCATAAAAATATTTGCATTTTTAACGGAGTAATAAGCATTTATATATCAATACTTACATAGCAGCATCCATAAAATTTCAACTTTAAGTCGGGTTTTCTCAAAACTTGATTTTTGACGACTAACACTAAGATTTAAAAAAACTATTTGATTAAATGGCTTAATTTTTTTTGCATGCATATAACATCATAATCTAGATTATGAATTAAGGATATAACTATCACTTAATAAAAACAGTATTAAAAAATCTCTCAAAGTTGAAAATTAAAAAACCCCTAAAAAATACAACTTTTTTTCCATTAAAAATACTCAAAATATTAAACTATCTAAAATATATTAATTCATAATCTAGATAATGATGTTATATGCATGAAAAAAATTAAGCCATTCCATCAAATAGTTTTTTTTTAAATCTTGGTGTTAGTCATCAAAAATCAAGTTTTGAGAAAACGCGACTTAAAGTTGAAATTATATGGATGCGGCTATGAAAGTGTTGATGCATAAATGCTTATAACTCCGTTAAAAATGCAAATATTTTTATGCGTTTTTATGCATTGAGTTAAGAATTAAATGAATAATCAAATTAGATCATAAAAAATCGATTTTTTGAAAAGTTTTCAACCCCTGAGCCCTCTTAAATGAATGGTCCGTGACGATTGAGACAATATCTTCTAAAATCCCTAAACATCGAAATTTTTTAAAGTCTTTTGTGTCTAGCGAACCAAAACAAGTTACATTTGACTGTCGTCATTTGCCAACATATGAAGTTGTTATGAGACATTTTTAAAGGTTTCAATCTAACTTATAATCTGATAGCTGAAATCTGGAACACACTGTTTCTAAAATATCTGAGACTATTGTTATCAAGGAAAAAAAGTGTTATTTGAAAATTTAAAAAAGTGATGGTTTTATGAGCATCTAGCTAACTGAAGAAAATAATTCAGTAGCAATGAAAGTAATAGTTAAATTTTTCCACTGACCCTGAATATGGCAATCAAGCAACAGAAAGAACCGTAATATAAGAATTAAAAAGAATATTGTCAAGTTAAACTGATGGCATTGAACTCAAAGGCTACGCATACTAATTGTACATTACAACCTTATATTTTCTAGGGTTCATTCCATTTGAAAAACAAATTAAGAGTGGGACAGCTCCCTCCACTTCCCCGTTTTATACGTAATCATTGAACCCCTTAAACTAATCACGGATATGATTTATCATATAAAAATTTTGAACAAAAACTGATAATTCTGCAAGAAAAACCTATTTATATCAATTAAGGGGAGGGGGATGAACCCCCTAGTTCCCATCTTTTATACTTATCCAATGAACACCTAATACTAATCACGGAAAGTGCCTCATCACAATAATCCTCCATCTAAATTCTGAACGGAAACTGCTCATTTTGCTTGAAAAACCCATTTATATCAATTAAGAGGAGGAGCTTTAGCCCCCGTTCCCCCTGTTATACATTTCGAAAGAACTCCAAAAACTAATCAGGGAAGAGCGTTATCAGAATGAACATATGTACAAAATTTCAAGAAAATCGGATATTTTTATCATGAGTTATCGCGTTACGCACATACGCACATACAGAACGGACGGACACATAAACTCCCAGGCTTTGATAGCCTGTGAGTTAAAAACTGCAAGTATTACGAAAAATGGTCGCTTAGAAAATAAGAGTATTTCTTGTAATAATGAAGGAAAGTTAACTGACAACATGACTGTCAGAAAAAAAGAGAAAAGAAAGGGGACAGTAAAAAAAAAGAGACAAGAAAGATAAAATAACTTAATTTTAGAAAATTTCTATTTTCGGTTGCAGAAAGGATAACGTATGATAATTGAAGCAAAGGGGAAGAAGTAAACCGAAAATTCATTACATATTACGTGGCCAAGAGTTTAAAAACATGGATCAAATTACATTCGTCATATTTCATTAATATCTTCTTTAGCTATTAGTTATTAATATTTCTAATGGAATTTTGGTGTATTTTCAAAATAATTATATTGACATTTGAACTTTGAAATGTATTGTATATGACGGAATTGCGTTAATGCTGGATGCAAGTATGGAGTTGTCCAAATATTGGAAACAAGATTGAAAAAATTTTTACAGTGGGTATTTGCATATTACATTAAAAAGAGCTTTCTTTTAGGAACATATTTCAAGATCTTTATGGGAAAAACTACGGTTCTATAAGGATTTTCTGTATCTATATGAAACCAATTTGAAATATTCGAATATATAGTTATTATTGACTATGAATAACTGAATCATGCATAGCACAAGTTAATTTTAAGAATTTAAGTATGGACCTTGGAATTTGTCAAGCGGCAATATTTCCTCAAGATTTAGCAAAACAAAACCCTTGAAAATTTTATCATTCTCATTGTCAAACAACATGTGTAATTTTGTTTCCTGTAAGACACCTTCGAAAAATGTATACATTGTTTGTCACTGAGCATGTTATTAAAGTTTATTGTCATATATAGTATAGTAGTATTAAAATATGCAGATGGTATATGGTGTAGGCAGGGGGTATAGGCTAAATTTATGAACGTCATACCTACTGTATACATTACTTCTTTATTTGTAAAAAAAAAAAAATCAATAGATATACTGCCTATAACTTCACAGCTACACTCCTCGTCATATGTAATTAAACATCAAGTTAAAAGCTTCTTGACATATTATGTTAAGTAGTTTTTGAATGTTGTTTAAGAGGCCGTATTGCATTCCGTTTTGTAATCAATAAAAAAGAATTTATTCACAGAATTTCAGTCTAAACTTTATGATTCTTAAACCCCTAATCCGATTGATTTACAGTTTGCTATCCGAAAGAAAAATAAACCAAACAATCCAATTACGATGGAAAAATTAAGAGTAAGCATTAAAAGTTTTGAAGTTTTTTTAAAAATGTACGTACATACGTATAGTGAAACTCGTAACTAATATGATTATATTATTTGATAGTTGGTATATTTAGTAACAGATACTAACCAATCATATTTCTTATATGATGATTTGCGTCAAAGTTAATATTAAATTATATATGAAGATCACAGACGATAAAGATAGTAAGTGACAAGATCAGTTTTTTTAAGATAATAATCTTATAATTCAAATAATTATAATATTTTTATTGTTCAAGGCCACTTTAAATTTTAAAATCTCAGTATTAATCTATTTATAAATAGTAATTTAATCCTTTATCAGGCAGTGGGAAATATTTTTTTCCATTAAAATCTAATCACCGACTACTTTACGAATAGCATTTAATTTGTTTCAAATTTATTTATTCTTAAATTCTGGTGACATTGTATCACTTGAATATCTTAGCAACATTATTAAACTGCCTTATAAAGGGTTTACAAATGGTAGGAGACCACTGATTATCTTCAATCATAGCATTAACTGAATGTATCCTTTTTGACACATATTATCTTTATTACCTGAGGTCTTCATATAAACATTTTGTTATATTATCTGTACATATGTAATTATACACTAAATTCCTAGCTACTCCTACTATACTTTTTACATATAAAATTGTATGATGTGATTGATTAAACTTGAGTTTTATGGGTTTCCACGTCATAAGCAAAACATTATTATAGGCTTATGTTAAAACAAAAATTATAATACTTTTTTTATTACTGTTAAGCTAATATAGCCTTTGCTTTTCATTAATTATATTACAGCAATTTCTTTGAATTTTCTTACAGTGACTGCAAGAGTTGTAGAAAAAGTAGATAGTAAAAACGCTGCAATTGTTGGAGGAGTATTAGGGACATTATTAGTGTTAATTTTGATAATGTTCGTCTTCATTTACAGAAAGTAAGTTTAGAGCCTTTGTTATTCGAAAAGGATTTTTTAAGTGCAATATTTGTTTTAATTTTTTGTCCCCGTAGAATTTTATTCATGCACGTAATGAAAAGTTAACTTCATAGCTTAGGACTATAATGAGATTGAGATTTATTTTAGTGTGATACGATAAAGGTCCTTGAATGTAAAAAATTACTTCTTCCTATTACATAGTTCAAAATATCTTTAAAATTATTCTTAACCCTTTCGGATCAGGTGTACTATTAATAGTACATGTCTTTTAATTTAATAGTATTTTGTTTTAAAAAATGATTTCGTTACTATTTACATGCCATATGTTAGTATATGTCTATGCAAAGGTAGTATGTTGAAACTGGCTTAATTGAATTAAAGTGAAAAAAAACTTCTTTAAAACACCATAAAATAAATTAAATTGCGCAAGGCTTTTCGAAAGAACTTAGTCTTTCTTCGTCAGGCGCAAAAAGAGGTGCGTCTACTATGAATGTAGCGGCACGACTGAGTCGTCGATTCAGTGTGTCTGTATTATGCATGATTATGTATTTTATCACATAGTTTGTGTAGAAAATTTCAATGATAGCCATGAAAGATAATGTCTGAGGCATAATGTTCATGTCCATTTCATAAAAAATGTAGAATATGTCCTGCACATGACACTTACATAAATGCACGAGAAATCTATATTTATTAACGTTTAAGTTCTTAGAATATAAACAATAAACAACAAATAATATTTGATTTTCATAACAGCATATTTTTTTAATTCGAGGTTACACTAACACTGTTAACCTTCATGCGCTGTTTATTTTTGATATACATTATTTCAAATATGCAGAACTTTAATGTTTTATACTAACATTATATTCGGAAAGTGTTCTTTCATTTAATTGAAAAAAATAAGCGATTTAACAGAAAAAAAATTCTTTAAAATAATATTTTGCAAAAGCTGCAGACTTAAGATTTTTGGTTTTTGAGTCGAAATAAACCCTAACACAATAACAGGGTTAAACAGTAGGTGCACTATAAAATTAAACATTCAATCCTACAGATGTAAAGTTACAAAAATCTATACGCTTACTAAAATTTTATTTGTACACTGTATACAAAAAGATATAAATCTACAAAATTAATTTTTGTAAAGGTATAAAAAACTATTATGAAAAATGCCTATGAAAATTACAATAATCTTGCTATTTGAAGTGTAACAAAGATTGCAGTTACATAAAAAGTTCTAAGCAAATCAGTGTCTTCCCCAAAAAAATCTTAGTAACGCTACAAATTTTTTGATTTACTGTACAAACTTTATCTGTTACATACATTTTTGTTGTTGCTGTTACATAATGAAATTATAGGAATCCCAGTTTTCTAGAAAAATTTCACAGATTTTTTTAAAGTATATCATGAAGAAAAGCTGACACACGCGACTTATACAATGTAAAAAAGTAAGGGTCGATCTACTAAAAAAAGTTTAGTGATCCTTGTAATTACTAAAAATTTTTTTGTAATCTTACTCGGTTACAAGGAATCTGTAAGAATTACCAGAAAAAAGCTAGCAACGAATAGAGTTAATAGTTTTACATTTTTAATAGCTATTATTAAAACTCACTTGCTGTGGCCGTGATAGCCTAGTGATCATATCACCTATCTCCAGGCTGAAAGTACCCGGGTTCGATGCTGGGCGCCACCAAATATGCATCGGATGCATGCAATACAAGTACTCGTTAAATGAAGGGATTACGAAAATCCTGTCGTAGCAGTTACCATGGGTAATGATCTCTGAACTTTCCCCCCCCTTTAGAAATATGTCAAAATAGAGCAGGTAGTAATGTTTAGTGCTGCCATCTATTGCGGATTTGCCGAAAATCTCCCGATTTGAATCTTCCGTCTTTTTACCCACTGGATGCAGCTCGAAGGAATCTCCTGCCTTTCGGGCGCACGTAATGGTTACTAAAAATAATTTTGGAGCTATTACTAAAATTTGCTTGGTGGCTCATACTAAAAAGTTTTAAGTTAGTTATACAAAAAATTCTTTTGTTCAGTTTAGAAAAAAAAAAGTTTCACTTGCAAAAAAAAAAGTTTGTAATGGTTACTGAAAAATTCTGTATAATACAAATTTACAAAAAAAAAAAAAATTAGTAACTTCTTGAATTTTTTTTTTTTTTTTTTTTACAGTGTGGAGTGTCTCTTTAACAAGCTTAAAAATATCCACATTTAAAATTCTAAAATGAAGTAATATACACGGCCATTTCATAAAAAGCAGATTAAATGTGCTGTGTGCTTCGGGTGGCATATATAAATATCTATATTTGTTACACTGTAAAAAAAAATAAATAAATAAATAAAAAAAAAAAATGTAATTTTAGTAACATAAATTTACCGATATCTGTTATGCTTACTAAAATTTTATATGTACACTGTACAAGAAAATGATGTCAATCTACAAAACTTATAACCAAAACTAGAGATATCTGTAACTTTACAAAAGATTCAACTAACATTTTGGTAATTTTACAAAAATTTTATATGTAATCCTCGTTACCATTACTTAAACTGTTCTGAGAATCTGATTTTGAAAAAAAATTTCTTAATAACCTATTTTTTTTTTTTTTTTTTTTTTTTTTTTTTTTTTTTTTTTTTTTGATTTCAAGTACAAATATGTATGTGTTACATGAATTTTTATTGTTTCCATTGCATAATTTTTTTTTTAAATATAATTCTACTAGAAAAAGTTTTATAATTTTTAAATTTTTTTAGAGTATACTATATGTTGTTAAAACATAAACCAAGCATTAAATATAACAAAATCTCTCAGATATTCATATTACCATAAGTTTTTGGCAGTAACATGTAGAAAAACTGCCTCACGCGTGACATGGAATGTCCCTACATTGTGAAAAAAAAAAATGTAAAGTTGCGAAACTTTTTCTAGGAAACTGGCATTCCTGGAAACTATTGATGTAACGGTAACAATAAAAAACTATGTAAGCGATTCCGTTATATGAATTTTTACTGCTACTATTATATACACTGTAAAAGAAAAAAATCAAGAGGTTACTAAAAATTTCTTGGTAAATTTGTATTCCACAGAATTTTTTAGTAACCATTACAAACTTTTTTTTGCAAGTGAAACAAATTTTTCTATTGTAAACTGAACAAAAGAATTTTTTGTATAACTAGCTTAAAACTTTTTAGTATGAGCCACCAATCATATTTTAGTAATAGCTCCAAAATTATTTTTAGTAACCATTACGTGTGCCCGAAGGGCAGGAGCTTCCTTCGAGTTGCATCCAGTGGGTAAAAAGAGAGACTTCTGAAACGGAAGATTTTCGGTAAAGCCGTAATAGATGGCAGCACCAAACATTGCTACTTACTCTATTTTGACATGTTTCTAAAGGGAGGGAAAATTCAGAGATCATTATCCATAGTAGCTGCTACGACAGGATTTTCATAATCCCTTTATTTGCATTCGGTGCATATTTGGCGGCGGCCAGCATCGAACCCAGGTACTTTCAGCCTGGAGTTCTGTGCTATGACCACTAGACTATCAGGGCCACGCCAAGTGCGTTTTAGTAATAGCTATTAAAAATTTAAAACTATTAACTCTATTCGTTGCTAGCTTTTTTCTAGTAATTCTTACAGATTCCTTGTAACCGAGTAAGATTACTAAAATTTTTTTAGTAATTACAAGGATTACTAAAATTTTTTTAGTAGATCGACCCTTTTTTTACAGTGTAGAATGTTCCAGGAATTCTATTTTCCTAGAAAAAGTTTAGTAATTTTTCAGATTTTTTTTTTCTTTTTACAGTGCACGATACATTTAGAAATATGACATATTATATAATAAAAAATTCTAATGTAACTATGTATCTAAGAAAAAAATATTTTAAAATGTCCGCCAGATTTAGTGCTGGAAAATGCCGAAAATTCCTAATATTCAAAATACCATATCTTAGAGGATTATATTTATAGAAGAATATGATTTTCTGTGTTGCACTTGTACAACTATGAATAAAAGGTATTTAACTAAAACAACGCACTACACAGAAAAAATACTACAAAAAATTGTAATAAATTTGTAAAAATTTGTAAAAAAATTGTAAAATTTTAAAAGTATTGGTAATTTTATTTCATACACAGAAATTAAATTTTGCCTTTTTTAAAAACACTATATAATTGCTTACACTACATAGTATTATTTATGCTGCCTACGTATCTCCAACATTTCAAAAATAAAGACAACTTTCAATTCTTTTATAACACTATGTATAAGATATTCAAATTGTATGCAAAAGAAAATATCTTCTAAGGACCAATTTACAAACTGCAAACATCGTAAAGTTTATTCATGCATTTCTTTCTAATTTAAATGACCAATATCTCTAAATGAAATAATTATAAGGTAAAATCTGCTAGAAAGTATTTAAAATAAAGTGAGATCTGAATCAGGCCTTTCAGAAAAGTAATGATTAGAATTGATAGTTAGTATATTTCATTATTTTTACTTACCCATCATACGTAGTATAGGGTAAGTCTTGCAATCGTTTTGAAAATCGAAAATTTTTTTTTGACGGATTTACACGTTTTAGATAGTGGAGATTCCGAAAAACATATTTTTAGAAAAAAAATTTTGCCGTCCGTCTGTCTGTCTGTCTGTCTGTCTGTAAACGCTCTATCTCCCGAACAAATTGAGATAGAGACTTGAAATTTTGTATGTAGTTAGTATGTAAGAATGGGACGAACCCTATTTAATATCAGCAACCTCGATTATCCGGAACTATTTTTTTCGGACCCTCGAAAAATTCGTTCTGATGAAAGGTATATAAAATTTTTCAAATATTTTTGTTCTAAGGAATGGACGTAAAAGGCAATAAAATAACACACATTTTGCATATAGAACGAAGTCGATCGGATTATTAGTTGCCGAGATATTTGTAATCCTTTTTTTCACATTCTTCGATTTTTCATGACCCTGTATTTCATTCAAATTTCAATTCAGAGGTATACTTTAATTAGAAATGAGACGCTTAAACAGACACAGTTAATTGTTAGTTAATAGAATTATTATTTTTGGAGTTATAAGGATGTTTCTTTTACGCAGTTCGGTACTACTTGAGTAGTTTGGCGTTTTACGTAATTTGTCGAAATTGGTACATCAGCAGTTCTTTAATAAAGCATTACTATGTATATTAACAATATTTAAATTTTGTTTATGAATTGCAATGCATTGTATAAATAGTTTTCACATGTTTTATTTTCATATACATATCCATGATGGGTAAGTATTACGGTGGTCCCCAACGACTAGTTTTAAGATGTGTACTAGTTTTATAAAATGATAATTTTTTACATTCATTGTTTATTTCAGGGGGACTAAATCCAAGATTGACGAAGATGATGAGTATGCAAAACACAGGCAAAGAAGCGTATTAGCAGAAATAGTAAGTAATTTCTATAACTCTCTTTTCCTTTCACAAGCGTGAATTTGCTTGATGTTCGAGAAAAAATGTGTTTGATTTAACACATTCAGGATGGATTCTTCTAACATTCTAAGGTATTCTGGAGTAATAACGCCGTGTTAAGGACCTACTACACTGTTAAAAATCTTGTTCTAGTTTGAACCAAAAAAGTTTGTTTTTTGGTGCTCAATATCTGCCACCGTAAAATGGTGAAATCTTGAACCAAAATTTGGAGCTCCCATTGAAGCATAGTTCCAATACTTGGAACGAGGTTGAACTAGGAAGCTCCAAATGTTGGTACGAGATTTAACCATCTTATGGTGGCAGATATTGAGCACCAAAAAACAAACTTTTTTGGTTCAAACTAGAACAAGATTTTTAACAGTGTATTTTTAGCAGTTTTGCTTTAGAATTTTTTTTTCAAATAAATTTAGGATTTGATGCAGTAACTTATTGACTATGTTTACAAGAAAGAATATTTCAGTAGACATGTATTCTTAAAATATAATGTTATTACTTCTTGACCAATGCTATTTGGCTTTATTACCCGCCATACGATGAAATAATGGCATGTAAATTGTCCTTTTTTAAAGATACAAATTCTACAGTCCTAGAAATTGACAAATATGAAAAAAATTAGCAGCACTTAGGACATGAGAATTTCTTTTTATGCTTTTTGGTTTTCAACAATGACACTAATGCTTTCTCATGCATAGAATAAAACATAAACCCTCTTCGGATGTAAATCCAGCACTGAAAAGAATCTGATGGAGTAATTATGCAGTGGATGATATAATTATCTCAATATACTTATTGCGCAATATATTTTGAGTACAAATTGCCTCACAAATACCGCCAAAAACTTCCACAAAATTTTGAAATTACATGAAGTACACTACAGAGTTATGTGGTAAACAAAGTCATCGCCTAATAAATATATATTCCCTAGATCACAGATACTATTTCGTAAAATTTTAATTGGGCGTTAACTTTAACATGCTTTTTCCTGTGATAAAGTCTTGAAAGAGAAAAAAATAACTACCAGCGTTTGTATTTGATTCAGATGCCTCAGAGTCTTTTTGTGCAGAACCCGTAGGTTTCAGCTCTCCGATTCTTTCATAATAACGTGTAATATTAGCATTTGGTTTTATTACTCACCCAAGCGTAATTATCCCAGGGTACCATATATAGAGTGCGGATAATTTTCATTTTTAGTATCAGATTTTTTTTATTTGTAATCAAGGCCTTATCTAATCGGGTAAATCCTGCATCAAATAAGCCGAAACATATTTTAAGGAAATACGGGTACTCAGCATTTAATTTATTAACTCCGAATTAAATTACTTAAGAGACATTTTAAAAATAACCGTTTATCAAGTAATTAAATGATAGAAGGGTCAGTATTTTGCAAAAGACAAAGAAAAGTCCTCATGTCACCGCAATATTCGCGAAGCGCATCGTATCAGTTTCTAGATATGTTATAAGTAGAAGATATTTGTTAACTTTCATCGTCATTACACAGTAGAAAGAAAGTACTTTAACAGGCAATAACATAACATAATGAGATATATTTAAACACAAATATCTCTGAAATGAAACCAACTTCATCTTTTTGTGAATATTTACTAAATTTCCTTGGGTATGGTTACTTAAATGTGTTTAAGTTTTACAAGAAAATATTTACTGATTATCAGTGTAATTAATTAAACGAGATAGCTACAATCATCACAATGACTCGGGGCTAGAATCTAAAGTTTCATGCAGCGCATTTTCTATGTAATTTGCATAGTTTGAGTTTCTATCGCAAATTGTATAAGAAATATTATGAAAATCTGTAAAGTTAGTGGTGTTAGATTAGTAAGAAAATACAGGTAGTTATTGCAGAGCGATAGAAGTGGCCTATATACCCCTATATGTGAAACCGATATAAACTGTTTTATTCAAATATAGTAATGATAAATGATAAATACATCTTATAATTATAAATATTGTCGAATTTAAGGATAAAAGCACTCCTACTCGAACAGTTAACTTTACATTTTATCAAAAAGTAGCAAATGGTACCTTTCGTTACCGTTCCTTCTTACTTTTGCATCGTAGTATTTCCTTACAGCACAATCTAATTTTAAAAGTTTGCATTTCTACAGACTTAAAATTTATTTTCATTCCTCTTTTGAAAATAATCCTCACTTTCTATGACAGAAATATCTTGCCTCGATTTCTTAAATGTTCAGATGTGTTAACAAAAGTTTGAGGTATGTGCTTTAAATATCTTTTCTTACTAAATCGATCATGTTATATAAATTTACTACTAATTTTTTGGTCTCACTATCTTCCATAGTTTTTTGATACGAACTCTGAATGTTGACAGTAAGTGGCGCTGGTGGACATTTTAACATTCAGAATATATGTGTTTGAAATTAGACATCGCATT
The DNA here is from genome assembly GCA_964019185.1 of Maratus speculifer. Classification (NCBI taxonomy): domain Eukaryota; kingdom Metazoa; phylum Arthropoda; class Arachnida; order Araneae; family Salticidae; genus Maratus; species Maratus speculifer. The sequence goes on along the minus strand of OZ025302.1, from coordinate 82,957,160 downwards.
CGTTGATCTAGCTATCTTGGCCCACAAATTACTTGAGTTGAAACTTATTTATGTATTCTGCGTGTATGCAATCTTATACTGGATACCCATAGATTGATAGACACTAAAAAATAAATGAGGAAATTTACACATAAAAACAGGTATATCGATGACACAAAAACGATTTGTCTATATGTTTGTTTGTTTGTTTGTATTTATGTTGGCTAATTATCTACACTGTGGGGTATAGGACTTAAAGGGTGGGATGCCCTCCGTGGGGGTCTTTCTAGAGGAACCTAATTGATATTTACGCAAGTTTCGAAGAAAACCACGTGAAAACCACGGAAAACTTCGAACGGTTAGGCCGACGGTCGCGATTGGGTTCGAACTCAGCACCTACCTCTACCAGTTTGGAGTTCAGAATCTCGCGGCATTTGTCTATATGTGTAAGGTGGTTTGTAAATTTTAGGAAAAGTATCAGATACTGGGTATTTTTTTCCTAAATTAATATAAAAAATATCAACAATTGAAGAGTTCCGCTAGAGAAATTTCAAACAATAATTTTAAAATCAATGTTTTAGATAGAAAAAAAATTACTCATTTTTAAATATACATGTGATGTGATTTTTTTCCAACAATAATACACTTATTATTTATATCTACAGGCCAGACAGCAAAGACAGCAGAGGAAGGAGTATGAAGACCGTGAAAGGAATCCTGGCACCAACAACAGGCATGCCAGATTGCAAAAAGAGAGTGAGGAATACAGAAAAGAAACTCCAGAAATACAAAGAATTCCAAGAGTTCAGACTTCCAGGAGCAGAAACACTGACCAAGGAAGGCGAGACGCACACTCTGATTCTGAAATGTCGCGCAAATCTGGCAACCACTCGAAAGGAAACGAAAATCGACGAAGTAATATGCAATTTAGTAATGGTGCTTATGATGAGGAAGAGTGAAGATTTTTATTATCTGTAAAAAGACATTTAGAGTCATCATTTTTAGCAACTTTTTCAAATCTAAACGGACGTTTCTTTAATGGACATTTCTGGTGCCCGCAATTGTATATTTTTAGTAATTAAGTTTAGTTTTTCATTATTTATCTCTGTATATTCACCTATTACTTATTTTGTAATCATTTTCCATGTCTAGCTTTATACGTTAGCATGTCAACGTCTGCGTGTAGACAATGTGTTACATTCTTAAAATTAATAAATGAAGCTTTTTTTCAGTATGGATTTATTTTTATCTTGTATAAATTGTTAATTTTTGATACAAGACTATAATAAATAAAATAAAATAAATTTCCAAAAGTAGTTCAATCTATACGGTTTTTTCGGAAATTCGTTTTCGTATTGGAAAATTAATTCGTATCAATAATTCTATCACTTAATGATTAGATTTTGTTTCCGATATCTAATGTTTAGTAATTAATGGGCAATATTTTGCGGTGCGAATATATTTTACCAACGAACACGACTTTCCGAACAACTCTATAAGTATAATCTTAACCAGAGTGGTGAGTGGTCAAGATTAAACTCAGTTAAAAAAATTGTAAATTTTCAGTATTTTGTTAAAGACAAATTAGCTTTCTTTAATCCCTTTATATTATTTGAAGTATTTTCTATACGGAAATGCTGATCGTTTTCTCTTTATCTTTTAATGTGTTTTCCCATGATCACTTGCCACTCTGTTAAATCTTGAGCGATCAAAAAAAAAAAATATTTTTTTTAGACATGTGAAACTAACTGAAACTAACATACCCGTCGCACTAGAGATAACGTCATGAAAGATACGTAGGTTAAAGTTGGATAAAACCAGAAACCAGGCTTAATTTGTGACGGTATCTTGCGGAAACTTCTAGAATTACTTCTAGGCGAGCAGCATGCCAGCTCCAGTAAGCAGAAGTCGTGTAAACGAACTCATTTCGCAGTAGTGATTTTTCACGTGAATAAGTTATAAATTCGACGTCTGCAGTATTACATTACCAATCCTAAATATTTAAGGATTTGGTTTAGGTAAGTATAACGTATGATAGTCTATTATTTATTTGTCAGTTTAACGTTTTGTATTGATGTCTACGAGTTATCTGGACAAAGCTAGAATAACATTTCCTCAAAATTGCGTGGTAGGATGAAACCGGGATGTAGATATTTGGACATAACCGGGGTGTTTTCGGTTTTTCTACGTCTTCTCAAAGTCTGGGCAGAGATATCAAGCGCCCTTTTGTTGTCTTACCACACGATATAAAGCCTATTCCAGTATAAACGGATCCTAGGACCATCAAGTAATCTGACAAGCGGCGAGGGAAAACAGCTATATTTATTTCAACCCCCTACAAATTACAGCTAGAAAGGATAGAAAAACAAAATAAGAAGAACTTAACCCTAAAGTGAAAACTTTCCAAGATGGCAGAAAAGAAAAGTAGAAAAATTGATGTGAAAAATAAGAGTCCAAAAAAAAAATCCCTTTGTAGAATACTTTGTAGAATAATAATAAATTAGATACCTACTTTTTTTTACTCCTTAGTTGTTAATTAAAAAATATATAAACCTCAGATATTTAGAAATCATATATTTTACTTTTATTAAAAAGAGGGAGTATTTAATAGAATATTTTTTTCTTTTAAAATTTAATACAAAATTCTTAATAAATGGATAGAATGTAAGTAAAATTCCCAAAGCAATGCATTTTATTGAAACAGCAATTGTTCTGATTTAGAAACAATCATAATAAATGCTTATACTTGATTGTACTTTAAAAGAAGGTTAGAAAAATTTTTAACTTGGACATAAAAAAATAGGTGTTGATGAATTTTTTTTTAAGTTAAAAAGCATGAACGTGTCTTTTTTACTGAATCAATATATATTTATAGCGCATAAAAAGCAAATACATAACTTAATAGAAAAAAAACCCATATTTTTCTTGTTAATCAGTTGATAATAAAAAAACTAATATATTTCTTAAATATCTGTGTTTAATTGAGCTGGAAGAATAAAACGCAGATACTTAATAGTTATATGTTTTTCTTTTATAAAAACATATATGTAAAGTGGGAAATCTTTTGAATAACTATAATTTATTTTATTTTACATACGCTGTGCATTCAATTCACGGCTGAATTAAGTTTTGGAACTAACTCGAAATACATGAAGAACGCAAAAATAAAAACGAAGATCGCTAGTATTTGACCTAGGTTACTGACGTCATTCACATCGCGCCCGGGCTTTGTAATATTGTCGGTGTTGTCATACCATATAAAAGATGAAGCGGGTAGCCTGGAACTGTTGATGACAGTCACGTGATCTAGGCTTTTATTATATAGATGACTACTTTTTCAGAATATACTAAATATAGACTTGAATTTGTAAAAATACGAGTTTGTACTAATTTCCGTTCATGAAATCATACAAGGATATTTTTTAAAGAAACAAAAAAGATTTTTTTTCGGTATTATTCACTAACAAATAAATCTATAAGCTTTTAACAGATTAGTAATAAATATTATAACAAGCAATGTGAGTCAAATTAATAATCAGTTTTTCTATAATATATCTAATGATGAAGAATATCGACAAATTTTAGTCTAAAGGAAATCGTCACCTGAGAATAAGAAGGTCCTATCTGGCCAAAAATCAATTTCGAGTTAGAAGACTTTGAAAATCAGCATGCTGTGTACGTGCAGCTAGTAAAGTTTGTAAAAAACTTTTGGCATTAATAGGTTCATATATAGGTGTAGACAGTAGTTCTACAAAATCAAAGTTTTTGAATAACATTTTCGTGGATTTTTTTACATTTAAAAATTTTGATAGAACCATATTATTCTCAAGCGTCGTGTTATCATTAGAATAAGATGGTTCTATCATGAAAAAATCTTATTTTTCCTAATTTGTGTAAGTTTTTATAGCTTAACAAAGTGACATTTCTTTGTTTAATTCAAATAAACTTCAGTGGATAGTAAAATATTTATTACTATCTATATTGTAGCACAATAACAGAAAATTGCCTCATCCACTTATTCATATTAATTAAACCATCTTCACAAAACTAATGAATATACGTAAGTTAAATATATTATTTAACTAAACATAAAATAGCTTAAATATTTAATTTTATTAAATAGGAACCCAACAGATTTTTTAGCGTGCTATTTCAGTGGGGGTGTATGAAAATCAATACAAAAATTTGTGATTATATTGATAAATGAAATTGAAATGAATTATAAATAAAATTTTTCGTATTACAGTCAGGTATACTCTTGATCAATAGAAAAGACTTTATATCTCTAAGGAAAAAAACTTTTTTGTTCTTTTTAAAACAACAAAATAAGTTTGATAGTCTTTTGTTAGTCGAAATTTTGGAATTTTCCATAATCCATGCTTTATTTTATATTACAGTTAGGCTAATTTCTTTTAAACATATTTTGAAAATAGAACCTTTCATCTCTCAGAAACTACTTTAGCATGCTTTGCAGGTCTTTTATTTTATCTTTCTTAATGCAATCCTTCTTTCTCTGCTGTGCTTACTTTAGGATTTGGCAAAGTCCTTTGTGGAAAGGATGTTTATACTCATCGTCGTTTGGAGGGGCTCCTTTGCAAATTCACCGCTGTGAAATTCTGGTCACAACAGTTGCTTGTCTTAAAGTTAATATCATAAAGAAGTTGTGTGAATCAAAGTTGTATCACCTTGGTCTACGGAATGAGATTATAGGCAATTTTTTTTTTCTACACGAGTGGAAAATCTATGAACTGTTCTGATTTCATTCTCAGGGTTGTAAATTGATTACTGCGATTTATTCTCAGCAACAGATGTATAAATGAAAGTGGCGGAAAATATTCTGTTACATCCATTGCTCTTTCTATTTGGCTCTTAATGTTATTTACTTCTTGCACATATGAATGTCCAGGTGTACAATATCTTAGAGTAATGTTCATTATATGTGGATGAGATTGTATAAGTATAGCAATTGCATAAGATATCATTTGGTTTCTATTCTGCGGAACACAACTGTCACAATATAAAATTAAACTATCAGCATGTGAAAAGTCTCTCAGTATCTTCCGAACAGTCGTTGATACAGCTGAGCTTATCATCTCTGCCTGACATGTCGTCTGTTCACCAGCAACAATATGCTTCATTTTCTTTTTCCCATGTTGCATGTGCTGTCATGTTATACAAGTTAAATTTCTTGCTTGAAAATTAACTTTAAAAAACTTGCTGACATCATTATTGGGACATGTTATACATTTTCTAATACAAAGCAAATGACTGATTTATGAGAGGAACTTCTGTCATCATTTCTGAGAGTTCTGTTGGATTCAACCTCTTTCTTGTGCAGATCATATTTAAATTACATGTCATTATATATTTCTCCTTGGGTTTCAGAATGTTTATACTCCTCACAATGATCACACCGATCTTTCTTTGGTTTATTAAATTCTACGTTGAACTGCGTATTAAATATGTGCCTATAACATGAAAGTTTCCCTGGCTTTACATTGCTTTCTCTGCATTTCTGAAAGTACAAGTTATACATTTTCCGTAAGTTAAGCTCTGATTCTACGTATGTTTTTTTAGTGCTTGCCCTGTTGTAGTTTGACTCAATCTTGGGAAAACTTTCAATATGAGCTTTTATTTTATTCTTGATATCATTTGAGATTATTTTGCTTGAAAATTTAACTCGGGTATTTTGTTCGCAGTTGGAGACAAGGCATTGCCAGTAGGACAGTAAATTACACATTACTGTCTACATTAAAAACATTAAAAACATTGCCAGTAAAATAAAATAACATAACTACATAAAGGCGCTTTTAACTTACAAAAAACGAAAAACGTCCTGCTATCAATAGGATTTGGAGGAATTCCTTTTACTGATTTTTTTAAATTGTTTTAGCATCAAGAATATATAGAGCTGGGGCTTCATCTAAACTGTCATCCCTTCTTCCCACAGGATTTTCTAAATCTAAATGAATTAGAATTAGACCTTCATTCCTGCTTGGATTAGGTCCATTATAAAAATTAAACACAATTCGTTTTGCATATCGACGTACTAAAAGGATTTTTACTGATAAAAATTCCCTCTTTTTTTTTTACCAAAAAACGATTTAATTATCGAAAAAAATATATTCTTTCACACAAGAAATAAAAGATTGCCGGTTTTCATTATATATTGTAAAATAAAATAAAAATATATTATCTTATATGCTGTCTGCGATTACTTTGCACATAGAACTCTGTTATTCTGACTGCTTTCAACAATTTCTGATAGAACTATATTATTATCTTTCGCAAGCGGATGTAAATTATATATATCAAAATTTTAATGCAGAAGTACATTCATTGATACAAATAGAACATTCCTATGCCAAAAACTCAGAATTTTTCAAAATGTCAGTTAGAACCTTGTTATTCTCAGGTGACGAAATGTTTCCACCGAAATGTGATTAGTAAGTTCTTAATATAAAAAACTCCATATATTCTAAATTATATCTTGTAAAATTATCGTAACGGAAGCAAAATCAGTTGGTATTATAATTTTGTAAAAATGCATCTTTAACGTGTGCCGAAAAAGTATCAAATTGATAAGTTTTCTTATCTTTCGTTTGTTTTCTGTTACCTGCTTTTTATTCTGTTAGTTTTACATTTTAGCATTTAGTTTTTAAGTGTTGTCTTCTGATTTCATTTACATTTTGTAATATTTAAAAAATCTTTTATTTACTATGAATCTTTTAAAACAAATGTTAATCACAATTTTAATTTTTCATCTCAGTATGTTTGTTTGTGTTACAATGGAAGATGGTAAGTGCAAAATATTTCACATGATTTTGACGAATTATAGCTATAAAAAACAAATATATTTTAATATATGCAAAATATTTCATTGAAAATATCTTAGTAAACAATGTGTGTCCTATATTATGACCATGTAAAATATATGAAGTATTTTATTTAAATAAATTAATTCACAATTTTATTACATTTTTTAATTTATTTTTATAATTTTTGTTACTATTTTATATCTTTTAGCTTCATTTTTAAAAGTTTTATTACCTCAGTTGATCTTATTGTAGTGATTGTATTGATTTTTTACTTCGACATATTTTTAAATCTTCCATCACTAGTGGTTTTTGAATGTCTAATTTTCAATTTTTAACACTTCACGGCACTTTTTTTTCTATTTTTTGGGAAAAAAGATTATTCAAAATCTATATATCGGTCTAATAATAGAAATTTAAAAAAAAAAAATTAATTTCAAAATTTCAATTAAGTTTTTATATTTTATAACTTGTACCTTATATACACAATTGTCGTTTTTTAATTTTGTATCGCTATGTTTTGAAATTGAATAGGCATCAATAAATGAAATGTATCTATTTAGCATTCTACAACGTTTTTTAATTTAATATTTCAAAGTATCCAGTAAAAATAAATAAATAAATAAATTTTGCCTTTAATAGTTTTCGAGTTTGCTATGAACCAATTCTAATTTTTTGTCAAATGAAGCCATGGAAAAAATAATGTTTCTCCATACTTTGGACTGAACTTAATCAATTAAAATAATCATATTGGCCAGAGAAGGGTTAAGAAGATTTATATTTAAACACAATTTCAAAGAAAACAAATTTGCAAACACGATGCTTTCTTTAATATATAAGGAAAACTGGGTGATGATAGTGTAGTTTTTGACTTATTTTCTTTTTAAATCGCTTGATTTTTTGTTTGTTATTCATTGATTTTTAAGTGAGCTAGTAATTATTTAAATACGTAGCTCTTATAGTCTTCTTCTAGTCCGTCCGTCTGTCCACAAATAACAGAGCAAAAACTACCCATTTGCATCATTTGAAATTAAAATTAAAAATATATAATTGTTGCATAATTTTGAAATAAACTTTAAGTAATTTAAGCTCATATTCAGTAATGTTTGCGAATTCTTTTGGGTAGCCCTGTATACAATCTATAGCATTTATAAATATCATTTAATGTGCATAGATTTAGTGAAACTTAAACGCGCATATCATAATAAAAATGCATTTCATCTATCCATCAGCCATCATCGGATGCATATAAAGTATTTCGGAAAGAATATACTATTTGAAATCTTTTTGTGTGTCCCGGTAAATGCTATGTATTTCATATTATGCAAGGCAGTATCGTATAATTCGTATAATTTATATTAAGCCTCAGTGACATATATCAATTTTATTATACATGAAACAGTTTAATATATTGAAAATATGCCACAGACCATTCCCCCCTTTAATGTTATGTAATGGATTTTTTTTGTAGCCGGATATATTAATAATATCTTTATTTTCACCGAATACTTTATACAATGCATTATTTTAGTGCACCTAGTGGATGCATATATCTTTTAATATGTTTGGTATTGTGTAACATCGTTAAAATTCTTTTGAAACGATTTTAACCTATAGGCCGTAATGTAATGAAAAACTTTTGACTCTCCCTGTAAATAATCAAATCGTGGTAGAAACTTCATTTTCAATAGGGTTCGTGTTCGTGCTAGGGTAAATGTTCATAACGTCCAAAAATTTCAGGAGAATCCGAGTGTATTTACAGGAGTTAGACGTAAGCAGATGGCCAGACGGACAGACAAACCGAATGTATAAGCACTTTTGAACTTTGTTGGAAAGTGCTAAAAAGAAAAGAAAGAAGCATTTTTGGTAAGCTACCACAAAAAAGATAGAATTATGATTGAGTTTACACAGGTTGTTTTAATTAGTACAGATAAAGGTTTAATGTTCACAACAATTAAAACTTAAAAGTTATCTACGGTATTAAATAGTCAATAACACATATACCTCGCTGGTCCAGTTACCTCAATTTACCTTACTCATATATTATGATAATTGTTAACATGAAATTCCACATTAAATTATGTATTTTGAAATTTACACATTTACGTGCCTATTTTGGCTCTTTAAACACCACTTTGTACATATAGACAAATTGTTTTTGCATCACAGATATGCCTGTTTTTATGTATAAATTTACACATTTACTTCTTAAAGTGTATAACGTGAATAAAATATGTTGCAAACTATTTTTTCATGATGTTGTTCTGTGCTCTGTCGTATAGTATGTATTTTGTAGTGTTCTTTAGAAAGATAAGAGTCAGCGGTAATTTCATAGAACTTAAAATTTGGAAACATTGTCAAACATCAAAATTATTAAACATATTTCTTCATAGACAGTGATTAAACGGATTTATTTTGAATATCCTTGTATAGAAGTGTATCTACTAAGAGCTTCCTTTTCCACGCATGCATTGTGATGCATTACACACATGTCGATTTAACATGCCACAGTAAATATAAACAACACATTAATCGCACAGCACACATCAATTTGACGGCGATCCAACTTTATTTACATGAGTTAGAGCATGGTCAGAGAGACAAAACAAAATCTTAAAAAAATATCATGTTTTAAAGTTTAAAAAATTTTCTTTTATCTAAATTTATAATTGCTGGCTGTACTTTAAATTAACAAAGATGATGATACAAAAAAAATTAAGGCGATTAAATCACGGGAATTACTTAATATTTTTCAAATTTAAATGGTAAAAATCTATAATTAAATACTGAAATCGGTATAATGAACTATTGAATATTTCAAATAATATTTATCGATTTTTTAATTTTTGCTTTTATTGTTCCGAAAAACAATGGTATGAGGAAACGTTAGGTATTATCAATTACTAATATTTATTAATAGGAATCAATCACGCATTGTATTAATTTCTCTAAATTATCTCTTTTGTTATCTGCTCTTGTTCTGTTTTCAAATCGACAAGATTATTTATTTGCTTACATCATACATTTATTCATCAGTAGTTTATTTCCTCATTAAATGTAGAGCATTTTTAAATGTTTGGTTAAAAAATTTTCAAAATGCTCTTTGTAAAAAGGATAATTTTGCTTTTTGTGATATTTCATACAATTCATTATGTCTGCAAAGGAGCAGTGTCGGATAATATACAAACTAAAGGTGCTACTCAGAAACACAACAAAAGTAAAATATCAGGTATTTTGTATTAATATTTTTCAAATTTTGTATAATTATTGAAATAGTTGTGATAACATATTGAAATATCCTTTAAATTTACCGATATTTTTAATTAACTTAAATTTCTGTATTTATGTAGCATAAATCTGATAAACAAGATGTTCCATCCTTTATTAATTAACAAAGGGTAGGTCAGTATCGATATGAACGATTTTCCTTCCATCGTTTTAAGTGCAATATAAAATGTGGTAATTTGTTTCTGTGTAAATTGCTAATCCTGTACTTTAAGCACGATGCTTATTTATTTATAATACTAAGAAAAAAAATTATTTATGAGCCATTTTTAATTGCATTTGTAAGTTTTTTAAATTGTAATTGTTAAAATATGTGGTCCCTGAAATGGCCCTTTTTTTGTTCCTGTGCCTTGCCGTATTTACCGTTGCTTGGGTTCAGAACTGAATACCGGAGGGAGGGGCTAGCTCCAACTAAGGGAAAACAGCTCTGACCCTCCCATCATCTGCCTGTCCAACTTTATGACATTTTTCTCTTATGGTCACTACATTGGTGACTGCACATCCTGCTATGTGTCGGTGGTGTTAGGCTCTGGTCCCAAGCACCTCGAGAAACCGTTCGTATTGCTGCACTTTTAGTGAAATTCTATTAAAAATTATAATAAAGCAACACATTTAAGTAAAAGAAGTATATTCGATTCGTCAAATAAATGTATCTCATAAAAAAGAATTCGTTGTAAATGGTCCCATAAACCACAAATCTAAAACGTCAGTCTCATAAGGAATTGATATTACATAAAAAGAAGAGATATGGATGTGCTGTATCAGTCCGAGTGCTGCATAACAATATATTACTAATCATAATGATTCCAAATGACTAGTAAGATACAGTACGTAAAAACTCCTTGGCGACCTGTAATCGTTTATAATGCTTTTTTTTTTTTTTTTTTTTTTTTTTTTTTTTTGCACTTACACATGACTATATTTTGAAGAATTTTCTTTTGGTATCACTGCTCCCATGAAACAAAAAAGTTGAAGCTTCCGATTCGGAACTTAACTTTTGGAATTTAACCTTTTGTCTGAGGTTTTAAGAACTGGTGTAAATTGTAATAAATCTGCTATGCATATTTAAAAAATATTATTCATTTTTATGTATCCCGTTCGTATTTTTTACAACTAAGTAACTAAGAATTTGGAATTTTAAAATATACAATTTACACAACTTTAATAATAATAATAATGAAAAAACAGATAGATAAATAAAATCATATATACATACATAAATGTGTGTGCATGTTTTGTAAGGTATGCCGTTCTAACCATACAATAGAATTATTTTTTTGTCATCAAAAGAATGCTTGTATCTTTTAAATTTTGAAGCAGGTTTAGCGTCTCTTCACTGTAAAAAATTTCACTCTTTTGCTGCATCGTCACTCCTATGCTTTTATAAAATCACTCTCTTTTGACTCATGAGAATGCTCTATAATTGGGTGAAGTAATCGTTTTCTGTAAAAGCGGTGGAGTGACGATGCAGCAAAAGGGTCAAATTTTGTACAGTGTTTTTTTCCCCCAGCAGTAATGTGCTAATATATTGACATTACTATGTCCTTAATAGGATTTTTTCATGCATTTTATGTCGTGTTCAAATCTCTCACCTTGTTCTTCACTCATTTCTTCAAGATTTTCAGGAAAATATTCAAGATGAGAGTACAGAAAATGTATTTTTAAACTCAGGTTACATCCTAGTTTTAAAAAGTTTTTTGAAGTTTTTTCAACGATTATTGCGTAGTTAGGATCTTTGTAATTTCCTAAATATTTCTGAATAACGCCTTTGAAACAAATTCATGCATCTTACTCGATTGATTTCATATTTCCCTCAATTTTTTTGTTCTTCATTAACCATCTTATATCTGCGGCGATGAACACAAGTTCTTTGATTTTACCTCCTGGTTAATGTGGAAAAAATTTTATTTAAATATCGAATCCCCTGTATTATTTAAGTAAAGAAGACTTCTTTTGGATCAATTTAAGCTCTGCCGTATCACATTTTTGATCCTGGATTTAAATCTTTTCTTGCAGGCCATTCTTTTCTTACCCAGTGTTGGGGTTTAGCTCGGGTGTTCCACACGTATTAGAAGAAAGGCATTTTTATATACAGGGTGAGTCATAAATATCGAAACAATAGGCTAACTCCTTAAATATTGCCCTTAGTCCCATACTTCCAATTGCAAAAATTCATAAAAAAATGTGAAATTTTTGATAAGATAAATTGCAACTCCTTGGGGGGGAGGGTCTAGTTGAAAAGTTACGAAAATTAAATTTTTATACGGCCCCCGTAGGACAAAAATTCCAATTAGGAAAACTTTCCTTATTCAGCCTTGAATAAGACACAAAAAGTTGCATCTTCATATCACCAAAATTTGCAAAGTTATAGCCGTTTAAAAAATTCATCGGGTTTTAAGGGATTAAACACAAATTGAAATGCGCGCAATTCAAAAAACAATGTTACTTTAACAGTTCTAGAAAACGCGTAAAAAATTTATTTCTTGAGTTAGAATTTTGATTTTTTTTCTTTTTTTTTTGATGGTTGGCCTTATAATTTGCTAAGAAAATCACATTCTAATATTTCTCATACAATTTACAAAAGTTTCATGTGGTTAGTACTGGTTTAAATGGGACAATCAAAAATCGTTATAACTCGTAACATTATTTATCGGATTTCAATTTCTTTCCATTTAATTAAAGATGAAATTCCAAGTTTTTTTTTTAAATATTAATTTTAAAACTATTAAAAATGTTTATTGAAAAAATAATATCACTTTAAAAAAATCATATTTTCAAATGCAAACATTTTTTCAAAAGTAAACATTTTTTCAAATTTGCCGAAACAAAACTAATGTAAAAAAATCAAAAATGACGTGTTTAAAGTTCTTTTTTCTTTTAAAAACTCTTAACATTTAATAATTTAAAGACAAGAAATAGAGGATAAAAAATTCATTATGCAGAAAAACGAAGTGTATTGTTTAAATATCCGTCAGTTATTTAAAAAAATGCTTTTTCTAAGATGCAGATTAAGTGTTTTTTTTCTTTTTAAATTTACCTCTCACAACTTCAGGCTTTTTATCGTCCTCCAGAGGATGTTAAAAAATCTGTATTCTGGGCCCAGGTAGGGCCAGGACCGAGATGTTACTTTTTTCTGAGGACCCGCCAGGCCGGGACTAGCGTACTTTTCATAAAGGAGGGGACTACTTCCTTCAACTTAGGTACACTCTGGATGAAATTTTCGAACTCGGTCTCGACAAAACCCGTATTAAAATCACTGTCTCTGACTGACTTAATACGTGCATAAAAATAAATAAAATTCGAATCAATCGAATTTTTTACGAAAAACACACAGGTTTTAAAATCTTTATTTTACAAAAAAAAAAAAAAAAAAAAAAACTTTAAAATTTATTTTTTAAAATAGATTATTCAAAGGCTAAATAATTTAAAAATAATAAAACCAGTGAAAAAAAATCTGCCTATGATGGAATTCTGTCTTAAACGGAAAATATGTTGATCCATGCAAAATAAATGCAATAGTACCTGAAAAGAAAATAAGCTCCAATTACATCTTCTAGGGAGAGCATCTATCTATAACGTATTTTTTTTTCCTATGTGATTCCGTCTTAAAAAGTTTTAGTGTATAACATTTTTCAGAGTCTCCAACGCATGGGATATGGATTAACGATTTTAAAATATAAGTGAAACATTTACATATAAATAGAGATTCATTGATAAAATAAATATACTACAGCCTTTGGCGCTTCTTTAATAATAAAAAGTATAAATATAAAAAACGAAAAGCTATAAAAGAATTTTTTGGTCAGAACTCCTCCATATGAAACATTTTTTTTCCCACGCCGAATTAAAAAACTATGTAGAAATTTGCGACTGAACCGGGCTATGACTTAAGCTATTTTCCAGACCGGTCCGGGTTATGATGTTGACATTCTTTCAGGCCACGCCGAACTTTTTCCCTAATGGGTCGGTTTGAGACCTGATGTAGATATTTTGACCCGGGCAGACGTCTGGTATATCAATTTAGCATAAAAACTATACGCTGCTGTTTTATATCCAAAGAAAAAGCGCTATCTTAAACCGATTTTTATTAAATTGCAATTTGTGAATGTTCCCTAACAAGCGTTAAAATTGAGTCAAGAAATCACAGTTTAGAGGCAGGGAAAAGAGGTGTAAGTTAGGAATTTTTGTTTAGGATTTTGTTTAGGATTATTTTAGAAGTTTAGGATTTTGGAATTTAATATCTCTGTGGGATTTTTAGATACGGAGATGAAATTTGTTTTGTTCAATTTAGAAATGGATAAGGAATAATTTCCTAATTAGGAATTTTGCCCTACGAGAGCCGTATAAAAATTTAATTTTCGTATTTTTTGAAATAGACCCCCCCCCATGGAGTTGCAACTTATCAGAAATTTCACCTTTTTTATGAATTTTTGCAATTTGAAGTATGGGTCTAGGGACAATATTTGAGAAGATAGCCTATTGTTTCGATATTTATGACTCATTTGTAGTTCGCCTTTATAGGCTCAATAACATATATAAAAATTTTAAATCCCCACAGATTTGCCATTTAAATTTTTGATATTTAATAATACTGAAGAGAAAATTAGGGTTATCATATAATTGTTTAAACATTACTGAATGAGCTACAGGAATTGATGGTAGAACATTGTCATTTTTAAGTAAGGCCCCTTTGTAACTTTTTTACTAGAATGAATAAAGAGAGTGTACTGAGATTGTTCATGATCAGGAATTGTAAATACATGAGCCAAGTCCAGACTTATCTGTACAGTATACAAGTGAGTTTTCATGGGAAAAATACTTGGTAAATTATTTTTCTCAATTTCTATACAAAGAGTATGTTGTTCTTTAAGAGAATAAATTTTTATTCATAGAAAAGGACAAAACAAACGAAAGATATCAATAAACGAATAAAATAAATGTATGTTCCAACTACAAATGCGCGTGAGAAAATTGCCTTTTCAAGCAAATATCAATACATAACGAGTCGCCATTTACATTTGCATTTCACATTCTACAGTGCGGCAAAATATTTTATATTTATTTATGTAATTTTACTAAGAAATTAACTTTTGTTGTTATTAAGATTATATTCTATTTAATAAATATTACACATTAATTTCATTAAGAGGCGCCCCTACTTTTTTGTTCTGTGAAAGAGCTGTGGGTGATAGCAAAAAACTGATGTCATATCTGTGATCAGGGGCACTGATTTACAAAAAAAGATGTGCAATTTTACAAACCCCAGATTAGTGTTGATCTGTGATACCACTTTTTAGCTCACAGGCTATCATGGCCTGAGAGCTTATGTGCCCGCCCGTTCTGTATGTATGTGCGTACGTTCGTACGTAACGCGATAACTCATGATAAAAATATCCCATTCACTTGAAATTTTGTTTATAAGTATATACTGATAAGGCGCTTCCCTGATTAGTTTTTGGAGTTCATTCGATATGTATAAGACGGGGGACAGGGGGCTTATGCCCCCCATAATTGATATGAATGGGTTTTTCATGCAGAAATATTAGTTTTTGTTCAAAATTTACACATAGGATCATTCTGATGAAGCGCTTCCGTGAATGGTATTAGGTGTTCATTGGATAAATATAAACAAGGGAAATGGGGGTTCTAATGCCCCTCCCCTTAATTTATATAAATGGGTTTTTCATGCAGAATTGTCAGATTTTGTTCAAATCTCTGCATAGTTTTGGAAGTTTAATGGTTAAGTATATAAAAGAGAAGGACAACTCTTCTTAAATTATATAAATGGGTTTTTATTAAGAACTTTCCGATTTGCTCTAAATTTTGGATATGGATTTTTTATATGATAAAGCATGTCCCTGATCAGTTTAGAGGGTTCAATGATTATGTATAAAAAGGGGAAAGGGGGGAGCTGATCCCCCCTTCTTAATATTTTTTTCGAACGGAATTAACCCTTGAAAATATAAAGCTGTAATGTACAATTAGTATGCGTAGCCTGTGAGCTCAATGCCACCAGTTTAACTCGGCAATATTCTTTTTATTTTTTATGACTCGAGTTTTAAATTTAAGGTTTGCCGGAACCATTTACAACGAAATGTTTTCCATAAGATATTGCTCCTTTTTGTAAGGCATTTAATTTCCGTTATACATATCCTATTTTATTTCAATTAATAAAATTAAAAATGAATAAAATACATGTAATGATGTAATAAACTTTTCACACATGCAATATGTTTCATAAAACATACTATTAGGCTATATTAAAACAAATCAAAATCGTCGTTTCTTACTCATTTCTTAAGAATTCATTAATTTTTTTAGAAACGGTAAAATTTAATAGACAAAACAGCAATGTTTTTTGCTGTTGTCCTATAAGTTAAGGGGTGAATCATTAATTAATTCAGCAATGATTTTATCCCAATAACTTTTGAAACTAAGCCTTTCTATTATCTAACATCATATACATTTATACAAAATATGTAAAGACAAAATAGATTAAATAATGGACATATATTTTAGGGAGAGTTAGTAATTTTTAAACAACACTATCTAATTAAGCTTCTTCTTCTTCTTTTTTTTTTATTTAAATGTTTTTATAAGATCTAACACATGCTGTATTTTATGAATTTTGAATGAGTGTATTTTTTAAATGCCCAATTATTTTTATTGTGACTGATAGAGCATACCGAGATATACATCTTCTAAACATTTTCTAACATGTGTCAGGTAATTGATCGGAAAAATTATAACTCATTTCAATAAAAATTTGGATTATGATAGTTCATCGTGAAGCAGGAGATGAAGCAAATGCTCGTTCAGGGCAGGAAAATTGAGAGGACGCCAAATTTATACTAACAATGTCGTTTTTTTCTGTAAAAAAATTCTCGAAAATTTAACAACCTTTTTCCAGATTCCCTTTCCGAAAACAGAAGTGCAATTCTCTTTTATGTTACTTAGTTCTTTGAATTAAAAATTTGAATGTTTCCAAAATGAACGCGAAATAGGTATTCAGTAGAATTTTTTTTCTGCACTTTTCAAGTTTGTGACCTCATGTCACATACAGGAGGTATTGGGGGGGGGGGGGGGAGATGGCGACAAACTGAAATTTTGTCCCAGGCGAAGTTTTTTCATAGCACCGTTGTGATCGTTACGAAATTTCTATTTTTTTTCCCCATCATATTTTATTTTTTTTCTACTAGCACCAGAAACTAATTAAAAATTCCCTGAAACATATTAATAAACAATGATTTTCCTCTTTAATTAAGAAGTCCGAAAAAATACAGTCGAATAGTTTTGTAACTCTATTGTTATTTTAAATTAAAAACAAATAAGTCGAATAAAAGTACAAAAAAATTATTTGACATAAAAGGATTGTAAATGTTAAATAAAAATTATTTAATAACATAACCATCTGATTATAGCATATTATATTAAGCGATAATAAATTGACTTAAACTGATATTCAGTTCCAAAGTATTGACTGTTGAAAAAAATATTTGAGAGTACGTGCAGCATGTATATCGAAAGACAGACAGATAGGAAAAAAAGTTATATATACAACATGTATCAAAATTTAAATAAATAATCATTTTAAAATAAAAGAAATACATAAATTATTATAAGTTGATCCAGCATTAGTAATTGAAAATGAAATGTAAGAAACCATAACTCCAGTTACTGGAGACTGATAAATTCTAATTAAAGTACAGTAAAATCCCGATAATTCGGATTAATTGGGATCAGACCCAATCCTGATTCGAAAAATCCGGATTATCCGGAGAATTAGAAAAAAAGAAATAAAATAAAAGATCCTGATCTCAAAAATCTGGATTATTCGGAGAATTAGAAAAAAATGATATAAAATAAAAGATACTTACAGAAAATCAGCCTTATGTTTAACTTATTGATTATTTAAAAACAGTAAAAATGTTTACTTTGTAATAAAAAAGTTTGTAACTTTTTGCTGTGCCAGTTTTCTGTATCTTTTGCGAGCCGTACGGACACGTATTCGCTTGAGCATGAATAGTTCGTTGGGTGTAGTTTAAATATGAGTTTAAATGAGAAAACTTAAGGTATTCTTCCGAAAAGATTTCACAAAAAAAATTTATTCAGAATATGACGATGAAACAAGTTAATGTTATGGAAATTATCCAAATGGCTTATCAAACTTGAAAAACAAAATTGACCAAATCGACCCGGATTAACGGGGTCCGAATTAGTGGGGTTCTACTGTACATATATTTATTCATTTATTATATATTTATCTATTATAAATATATATATAAAGTACATATATTTATATGTATTTCTTAAACATGAAGAAAATTTATAATAAATGATCTGCCGAATCTTTCCTGTAACTTTCAAGCATTTAATTATAAAAGCAATATGGAAGAGATAATTTTCACATGTATTTCAATATGACAAAAAGCAAATCTTAAGTTATGTTGAATTGCGTTTCTGGTTGTAAGTACTGTGTTGTTCGATAAAGTGCCTACATAATGTTTTTGAGCTTGTTCTATGTTTCTCTGAAGTCACTGTTTACCTAGAATTGTTTTGAAATCAAGGTCCAGTGACACGCTTTTATAATCTAGTTTCTTCTCGAATATCAGCGAGACATTCTGAGATGATTATTGTCAACAGTACCTCTGTTAAAAATCATCACAATTTCACGTAAAATTAAGTTTTGTTTAACTGTTATCAAAATTTTCTATCCAAAACTCCCTATAGTAATGAATTATTTAAAAATCATACGTGCTGAAATATAGAAATATCAAGAATAAAGTTGATAATATACACACTTTTTATAAAGCAGACACCGGCATCAAGGAGTTTTTGGTTGAACAAACTGAGATCATTTTCATATTTCAAGTATTATAATAAAACATTATCGAGATTTAAAAGTATAAAATAATTGAAACATGTCATTATTAAATGTCTGTCAGTTGTATTGTTATCCAGATATTTTAAGTCACCCTATAAACGAATCGCATTTCTTTCAAAGTTTAATAGGTAAATCAGCTACTTTAAATTGGTATAGTTAAAAAATTAATTAATATATTTACATGAAAATTACGATGGTTTGAACAACTCGTGAAAAATTTAAAAGGGAGCAGACCACGTTAAAATCCAAAATTTACTCATTTTTGTAGCCCTGTCAACAGTTTTTAGCCTGCATTTTTTTTTTAAATGCAAAAAACATTTTTTAAATTTTCATTTATTGTAAACCTATTTAACGAATTCCATTTTACTTTTGTTTTCTTTATCCCTTGGCACTCCCATTTCTATACAAAAAGTAATTTTGGTTTTATAATGAGTAGAACGCGAGAAATAGTGGTTTCAAAATCCTGTTTTGGTAAGTCTACTAAATGTAAACTAGCAGAGTAGTAAAACAAATTTTCTAAAATCGGTTGGCGTCAATTGGCAAAAATTACTTTCATTTACGGTTCATTGCATTGTTGTTTCGTTGGCTTGGGGGAAACTCTGTCGATTTTTGTGATAAATTTTATTTGTCATACTTTCAATGGAGATGTCGCTGCAAGATTCAATAATATTTACAAATTTCGAAGTATTTAAAATGATGTAATACCATGTAGTTTTAAGAAATTACCGAACATAGACGGTATTGTAATTGAATTTATTTGTGCGGTTTTATATAAAAAATTAGATAACCGTCAGTGTTCTAGAAATTTCACGTTTAGCATTTATTTGTTTCATAAAATTCTTTCATAAATACGTTTCTTAACCCTTAACTGGTGAGGTGGGGTGTTTTTCACCCCAGACAAATTTAAATTCTAAAATATTGCCATTTTACATTACTAGACACTTTAGATACGTGAATTTATATGTATATGTATGTACACTTACAGAACTTTTTTTGTTGCTTTTATATAATTAAATAATGCAAAATTCACAGGAAATTTTCTTATTTTAATTCGCCAAATTTTGTGGAGTGTGTAAGAAGTCAAACTTTGGGGTGTCATACACCCCATCTCACCACTTATGTTATAAAAAATCACCTCACCACTTAAGGGTTAAAATGAGTTGTTTTTTGAATTGATTTCATAAAATTATTCTTAAAATATTTAATATTGTTTCTTAAATTTGTTTTATTATATTGTTACTTTAAGATTTTAAACATAGTAGGCAGAAAAAAATATTGAAAGAGTGTTCTATGGGAGGAAGGTTTAAAATTGGTGAAACTAACTACTAGGACACATAGCAATTCAGGGTCAAAAATGCAGTCTTAACAAGAAAAGAGGGTTGTTAGCGGCTGTACCAATATGATAGCAAACTGACATTTAAAGACAATAAGCATCAAATATGTCAAGACTTTCCCCATAGTGATGCCACCCGAAATTCCCTTAAGGCATGTCATTCCTGTCATTCCTACATTTTTGTTTATCCTATAGCTTATTAGAGGTATTAGTGTAGTTTTGATGTGGCGCACCTCGAATTTCCGACGGATGCCTGGCGTATTTCAAAGTATCCGAGATTACATGCGTCGCACACGTTATGAAACTTTCGACCACTTGATTAACAGGAAAGTCATAGCTTATTTTAACCATATTGTCTTTGAATGATAATTTGCTGTCATGATGATTCAGCCCTTTACAAACCCCTATAGGGTTAGGATTACATTTCCGACACTTCAGTGCTATAGGATTCCAAGTCGTCTAGTAGTATCCCACTCCATGTAAATGTTTGTTCCTCCAGTTTGAGTCATCCTGTATACGTAAATGTGTATTCGAGGTCATTTAAAAGAATAATGATTTTTCCGAATAATTGAATTTAAAATACACTGCTCAAAACAATTAAAGATATTTGAAGTTTTATATAAAATAAAGATATAAACGAAATTTTTTTTGCCGAAAATAGAAGAAGAGAATCACAAATGCAAATTTTTCTGGTTTTCAAACTGTGGAGTATGCAAATTTTGAGTTCGACGTCAAAAACGTCGCTTCAGCGTCAGCGAATGAAATTTGACTTTCAACTGGATAAAAGAGAATGAAGACAAGGATGATCGGCATTCAGTGATTGCTTTATTTCGATGAGTACGATGTCTCAGCGAAGTCATTTGACAGATTCAGAAGCTTGGAGAATTGTTGGTAGGTTAGAAGGGGGCCAAACTCAAGCCAAAGTAACGCAAGCCATTGGAGTGTCACAAAGTGTCATTTCCAGGATTTGGAACCGTTTTTTGGAGAGTGGATGTGCAGGCCGAAGACCAGGGCAAGGTCGTAGATGGGCAACAACGCCCAATGATGATCGGTTTTTAGCGTTAACAGCTCGGAGACACCGAAACATGAATGCTACTCTTCTCCAACAACACCTTCGCTCGGCTACAGGCACCACGATTTCAACTCAGACTGTCCGAAACAGGCTCCATGATGTAGGTATGTATGCTCAACGACCGATGGTATGTGTTAGATTAACATCAAGGCATCGTCGCGACCGCAGGGAGTGCGCAACCGAGCATGTCAACTGGAGGAGAAATGAATGGAGCAATATTCTGTTTTCTGACGAATCCCGTTTTTCTGTGCATCCGGATAATAGGCATATTTTCATCTGGAGGGACCGTGGCAGTAGGAATAATCCTGCGTCCGTGCACGAAAGTGTCAGATTTGGCGGTGGAGGAGTGTTGGTGTATGGTGGCATCTCCATTGACGGGCGCACTGACCTCTACATCATTCGATATGGAGCTCTGACTGGTCGCCGATATAGGGATGAGATCTTCAGACCTATTGTAGTCCCTTACGCTGCAGTAATTGGAGATAACTTCATTTTAATGGACGATAACTGCAGGCCACATCGTGCAAACCTGGTGGAGGATTTCCTTTTCTAGGAAGGAATCGTTCGAATGGAATGGCCAGCGTGTTCTCCAGACATGAATCCAATCGAGCACGTTTGGGACGCTCTAGGAAGACGAGTTTCTGGCCGCCAACAATCCCCACAAACTCTCCAAGAACTGGAAAGAGCGCTTCTGGAAGAGTGGGGCAGAATACCCCAACTCGTCATTAATATAATTAAATAAATAAACAACGTTCAAAAGCACAAATACCATAAAATAAAAGATGTTAAAAGATGTTAAATGTTAAAAGCATACATGTTTCGGGACTTCTTAAGTCCCATTATCAGTGCTAAAAGTGTAAAATATAAAAGAATGTCACATCGCAAAAATAAAATAAGTCATGTAACTGAGCTCACCCTTAGGCGAACTGATTAGGAAACGTCGCAAAGCGACAATAAAAATAAGCAGGCACGCGCACCCAGAGGAGACCAATCATACGTCACATCTTACTGGAACGAGTCCAAATCAGAGAGAACAGGAGGGGGGGGGAGGGGAGTGAAGTTACAGAAATGGAAATCATACATCAGAAAATCTTGGAGTTCTGGACATGTCATTCACTAAATTATTAGAATTTTTCCATATATGATAAGCTTCCCAAAAGTCTAAATCATAAACAGATGAACAATATTGTATTATTGAGGCTTCGGAAAATCTGAAGTTATGACTATTGGACCAGCAATGGCTGGCGATAGCGGAACGTTTTATATCACAATTTCTAACGTTAGCACTGTGCTCTCCCACACGCTTTTTTAAGGTACGCTTCGTCTGACCGATGTACATTTTATCGCATTCGCAAGAAATCTTATAAATACCCCAATGTGAAAAATCATCTATTGGATCCTTGAGATTAGAGAATTTAATTTTATTGAAAGGAGTAAAGGTTATTTTAAAATCAAATTTTGACAAAATTTTGGAAATTTGATGACTGATTTTTGGAAAATATGGAAGAGTAATTAAATTAACATTGCGGTCTGAGTTTAAGTTCGAAGTAGTACGTTTTTTTATTAATTTGTTATGAATGGAATCAACGATTTTAATGGGGAAACCCCGATCAA
The DNA here is from genome assembly GCA_964019185.1 of Maratus speculifer. NCBI lineage: Eukaryota > Metazoa > Arthropoda > Arachnida > Araneae > Salticidae > Maratus > Maratus speculifer. Next base: position 82,934,178 of record OZ025302.1, on the reverse strand, counting down.
TGGCAATGGATTTGATATGGTTTAATTCTGCTTTAAGTAAACTATCTGAGGAGCAAATATTTAAGGCCCGGTGTACATAAGTGTTAAAGGCAGCTAATTTCTGATTAGGGGGGGTGAAATGAAAGGCGATGGGGGGGCAAAGATACAGCGAATGGTTTACGATAGATAGTTGTGTGAAAAAGGTTATTTTCGCGGGAAACCAAAACATCCAGGAAAGGTAACTGATTGTTATTCTCAAATTCGTAGGTAAATTGAATATGGTCATCTATTGAGTTCATAACTGTAAGAATATTAGTAAGATCAAGTATATCAGAGTCCAGCAACGCAAAACAGTCATCTACGTAACGGATATAAAATGGAAAAGTAAGTTTTTTGAAAAGTTTTAATTCGAAATAATGCATATAAAAGTCGCTAAGGATAGGACTGAGGGGGGAACCCATGGATAAACCATCAGTCATTCGATAAAAGTTACCATTGAAAATAAATGTGTTTTGCGAGAGACAAGTGCTAGTAAGGTGGATCAGTTCATCAATTTCGAAGCTTGTATAATGAAATTCCCGCAAACGCGATTCAAGACACTTTAGAGCACCTTGAACTGGTACATTGGTAAACAAGGATTTAACATCAAAGGAAACCATTTTAATGTTTTGTGCGCTATTGAAATTACGAAGTTTATTGACAAACTCATAAGAGTTCCTGCAAGTATGAATATTGTTAGAGAGTAGAAGAGAGAAAATAGAGGTAAGATATTTTGCTAATTTATAGGAAGCTGTACCGATGTTAGAAACAATCGGTCTGAATGGAATGCCTTGTTTGTGTACTTTTGGGAGAATATAAAATCTTGCACAATGTGAGACAGAAGGAATGATAGAAAATTTGGTATTGTTGGAAATAAGGGGGGAGTTTTCAATAGTAGATTTAATAGCTTTAAGTACAATCCTCCCCCCCTTCTTCGTCATTAATAGACTCATTGAGTCCATGCCTCAAAGGAGTTCAACGTTGCTGGCCGCCCGTGGAAACCATACCCCCTACTGAAAATGATTTTCTTTGAAGAAAACACCTTTTCTTATTTTTTTTTTCTCATATGCACAAATTGTGTTTTTTTCCTTTTGTATAGAAATGCGCAATAAAATGCATTTTTTCTTCCAAACATGTGTAATTTATTCTCATATAACCTACTATGTCTGTAGACCATGTGTCAGTCAGCTAAAAAGTTTCCCAGATACAAAATCCACCTAAAACTGCAATATCCTTTAATTGTTTTGAGCAGTGTAATAGTCAAACTTATGTTAGTTTTCTTATTTGTTTCTATCACTATTGAAGTTAAAAAAAAAATTATGTGTTTAAATAATCTGATTTCAGATAAAGCATGTGACATAGGGAAGTGTAAAAAAAGTCCATGTAATTGCTGTCCTGGATATGGTTTTTTAAAAGCAATAACAGTTTTTGGAGATGACAAATGTGTAAGTAAGTAAAAACAAATAATTTGTTTATTAATAACCTCTTAAGTAGTCTTAATGTCATACGCACTTTGGACAAATTTCGCCTTATTAATATATTGAAAATTTTATTCTGTAAATAGTTTATATGGTTATTAATTTTACGAGGTGGAACCCGTCGAAATTCGACGAAAGATAATCGTTAAGAAAGAATTGCGTCATTGATTTATAAAAAATCCACAAAATTAGTTAAAGTAGAAAATGCATATTATATTGGTCCGTCTAACTCTCAAACAAATATTATTTTAAGCTAAAATTAACAAAATACTATAAAAGCCAATTATTCTAATTAATAAAACTGAAATTCACCAGATTTTATAACGACATTTTAAAAATAGCATACGTATTTTTATTTTTATTTTTTTTTTTTAATTTTTTAAAAAAAAAAAGAGAATGTTTCTGTTGCCACAATTGCAAAATTGATACTAAAAATGAAAAATAAATTAATATCACAAAATGTAATTGAGGTAAAGCTTTGAAATAAATCGCATTTAAAAGTACATTTTTTTCTCTATACGACGGTATAAAAGTTTATAATGTGAAAAGTTGCAAAACCTAAATTACATAAAAAAGTGTTGCACATATTAATTTCTACTTTTTTGTTTCAATTTTAAGAGAAATTGAGTTGCCACAACTACAAATTTGGTGCTAAAAACTATAAAAAATTAATATCTCCGAAATAAATTGAGATACAGCTTTCAAACAAATTGCATTTAAAAGTAATTTTTTTTCTCTATACGACGCATAGTGTGGTATTTCGCTCAAAAAGCTGGCCAAAAGTCAAAATTTTAAATTTTACATTTAGTTGATCGTTTTCTGGTTGGCATAAGAGGACTATCCTGTGCATATGATAACGGGTTCATTTCTTTCCGTAGACTCTCCAATTGTCTGGTATTTTACTTGGAAATCATGGTTTTTGCATTTCTTATTTTACGCTTCTGAAGTCGAACTTCAGAAACATTTTACAGTTTTAAAGACGAAGGTACATACTCTCTTGCACATAAATATTTTTGTAAATACAGTACATGTTCATTATGATTTTCAATTTTGAAACGATAGATTTTTTTGGTTTAAATATTTGAGATAAAACAATAATTTTCATAGGGAATTAAACGGGGTTCAGCAAGAACTCTTGTATTTTCAAAATGTATAGACCTTCTAATTAAAAGATATGAAGTAAAATTTGCCCTGATTTGCCCTCCATTTTTTTTAATAAGTAAAACAAAATTTCAAAAAAAAAGTTTCTGCAAAGCAGTTTTTATATTTTATTAAACTTTTAAAATTTATTAACTGTTTAAATTTAATATGTACTGTAGTTTTTTAATTCTACTGAATACCCTTTGGTGTGCAGATGAAAAATATGCAAATTGGAGGGGAAAAATCCTTTTTTAAGTAGTTGGATGTTTCTTTTTTTTCTTTAAGTAAAACGTTCTTTGATCGTACATCCAAAACGCGGACTAAATGATTTTTTGTAAATAATGTAACATTTTGGTATTCTACCAAGAGTTTTTAATATGTGAATTATCTATTATCTTTTTGAATAATATATTTTAAATCATCCATAAGGAATTACGTTCTTTACTCACTAATGAGGTAAGAAAGTTTTATATTATTAAAAGAAGAAATTTACTAGACATACATATATTATTTTTTTATTCTATTGAATAAAACAATCAGTAGAAATATTAAAAAAATACATGAATGATGTAATAAAAGTATTGTGACACATAAAAATTAACGAGTTAAAGTTTCTAAAAGAGAAACTTGCCGAAATAGCGAAATGTTTATAAAATTAAATACATTTGATTACGTCAGAAAATAAAACCTTTCAAACATAGTTATAAACATAAATGAGCTTCTTTGGGATTCACTGAACAATGTTTTTGTGAAAACAATGAAGAACAACTGGAAGGAACGCTTTATTTTTCTATAAGGATAGTAGAAAAACTTGGTCACCCAGCAAAATAATTTAAAAATTGTATTGGCAGAAGGAAGAGATATAAAATGGAACAAGTCTGAAATTAGCCAAGAACAATTGTAGTTCAACTGAGCAAAAAAGCTGCAGGGCATGCAGATATTTCACAAATTATTAAAGACATTGCATTCAGGCCAACAAGGGCAACAAAATATCGAAAAAAATTTAATTCTTTGCCGTAGACCTCAAACCTAAGTACATTGAACTTATTACCAACTGAGGCTATGGCCATGTTTGTGGCAGTAGATTTTACATACAATCGTTTTAATAGCACCCGAATATTTAAAAAATATGTATGTCCTCGCTATAAAATTTTTCAGAGAGCTAAAGTACAATTTTATCAAAAAGATAACTTCATTACTCAAAACATGGCGGAAATAAAACTTCAAAATATTTTAGATCACTTTACTCAAAGACTCTGTTAATACATAGAAAAAGTTTTCACAACAGCAAATGAAGCAGAATTGATAAGTTTAGAACTCCTCTGCAAATGGGGTTGTGTCAGATCTCCACAACAAATATTTAAACAAAAGTCTGAATATCCCTTTGACTCAAACATGACTTAACCCTTTCCAGCACGGGCAAAATCTGTTAGTAAAATGAGAAATTATCGAATGAGACCGGAATTCACAAACGAATTTTTAAGATATTTTTAAATCCTTAATTTAAGCTTTTATTGTAAAAGCAAAATTTTGCTAAAATATTACTGGTGCCGTTTGAAAGTTTGGAATTAAAATTAGGTATCCCAGCCCGGGCACAGTGTGCCGGAAAGGGTTAAATATTTCAAAAACTCAAACACTTTCAAAAACTCTTTAGCTTCTTTGAGCAAATAAATGAATTTCAAAAGTATGGTGGCAGAACCCTGTATCTTCATATCCACGCTTTTGCTTTCTCATACTAACAAGATTTTATTCATGAAAATAATGACATGATCCAAGATGAGCTAAAATACATTGAACAGCAAGCATAAAATTTAATAAATGCAGAGATCCTCACAGCTTATGGTTTATTACAAGGTCAATTCAAATTAGTGCTGACTAGTGTCGATGCTAAAGTATGCAATGCTATTGCTAGCAATCGATGCAATGGTATATTTGCAAACAATCATAAAAAAGATTTTAATAAGCTAAAAATAATTAAAGACATTGATCCTGATTCTTTGAAAATCGATCTTTCAATATTCCATGTTCGAATGAGATTTTTCGAGTCAATTTTACATCTTGCTTGTATTTAAAAAGCTTCCAATAAAAAAATGGTTAGCAAGAAACAAAAATGAGAAAGACTGTCAATGAAAGAAAAAAAACTAATGTAAGGTACATTTTAAACTGAGATGCGATATTGATACACACTGCAAAAGCTGGTTTCGGAAATACCTCAAAAAAAAAAAAAAAGTTTTCTCAGATCAAGAAACATCAGCTTAAATTACAAGAATTGAGATCAAATTTATGAACTATTTAAAAGCTATTTTAGACGTACTATCTAGTGATTATAAAATAGGTACTAAAAAATTTCAAGAAATCGCGAATAACACTTCTAACCTTTGTGTAAATTTTTACGGTTTGGGACCCATTGCCACACACATTACATAAAATTTTGAATCACGCCACCCAATTCGGCAGCTATCAGAGATGGCGGCTGAAGCCCGCAACATGAATTTTTGTTCAAATAGTCAAAACTTTTCAAGAAAATACTTGCACCTAGACTGCAATAAAAATGTACTTAATGGCTTACTTTTTTTATTTCGACCTTTATTTAAGGGTTGTTATTGCATGAATCTAGTTTTCGAGCGATTCTGAAGAGGATGACATGAAAGATTATGTTCGAAAGAATGGTGGGTAGTAGGGCAATAATTTTTGTAAATTGTTCGAAAAATGATTTGTTTCAATCATAATAATATATTTTACGTTTCCTTAAAGCATTTTATCAGCTATAGAACGCACAAAATTATTTAAATAATTTTGGCCAGGTTTTTCAGCAAAATACCACACTGTGCTACGGTGTAAAAATACGATGTTTAAAAGTGTAAAATTTGAAGTAGCGATAATTGAAAACCCGAAATTGTAGGGAAAGTGTTGCCATTCGCAAGATGACGTATGAGTTAGGCACAGATTTACCTTTGTCCTTTATAATATAGATATAAAAGATCTAGTACCTGCATTTCTATCATCAGCAACGATTGGAATAGAAAAAATTATAGGCTAGTAATATATGGATTTATTAGTTTTACTTTCAAAGTGCAGAGTTGCTTTTAATTAGTTTTTAGGTCCGTTCGTAATTAATTAAATTCGCAGATCATATAGTCATCGATAACCTCAGTCATATAGCCATAAGTCATCGGCTGGTCCATCTGTATGTGTATCTACCCGTCTGTCTACATATAAATGTCTATCCGCAAAAACTACCCAGCCGACTGGGTTGAAATTTAATACATGTCATCGTTGCATAATTTTGCTACGTGAAATAAAATTTTATGAAAATCGCACCTAAACATGAAAAGATATTAATAAAAGTTTTCCGCTATTATATTAAATCCCACCACATATAATTAATTTAATGATATCCCGTCATCGGTACCAACTGTATGTTGCATGATTACGTCTTATTTTAGATGTAGTCTTACTGTATCTTTATTACTGAATTTATTATACAGGGTGATTCAAAAATATATGTCAGAAATGTAAAGGCACGTTGAAGGGACCTAAATGAACATATTTCGTATAAGAATGTGGGTGCGGAAAGCAGCGCAAAAACAATTGAGGACACGACTGATTACTTCAAATGAAAGCGCTATGTTGAATTGAATCATTACTTTTCGCTCGGATTTCGAGCAACATGCATCACCACAACATTGTGCGCTTGTGGACGATCAGTAGGGTTTCGTTCATCTGACGAAACCTTATTCGTCTCTGTTCTCTGTCTGTCTGTCTGTCTGTCACAGAGTCCGTACACAAAAACTACATACGTCAGAGAGTTCAAATTTTGTGTGCTTACAGCTGAGACCCTCTTGTCACACAACAAATCATAAAACTTTAGGACTATTATTTTAGTTTAAATATTTTTTTTATCATTAACTTATTTTGTTGTTTTTTCTCTTCTAATTGTTGCTACGCAAGTTTAAATAATAAAATTATTACATTTTTTACTGTTTACTTTTAAAAAAGATAGATTACTTATGAGTTCACAATTACAAAATTGGTATTACAAACTAAAAAAAAAATTAATGTCCCAAAAATAAATTGAGATACAGGTTTTAAACAAATTGCATTTAAAAGTAAATTTTTTCCCTATACGATGGTGTAAAAATTGAAAATGTGCGATATTTAGACTTAAAAATTTGCAGTAGCGTAACTTTCAAAATAGAAATTTTATTTCTTTTAATTGTTGCACGCAAATGTAAATAAAATTATGTATGTAACATAAATTAATGTATTAAATAGATCACGTAAAAAACGTGCTTTTATGTTTTTATTTCATCATATTAAATCATATTTATCATCCATTTTGACACAAAACGAAATGAAATATTTTTATATTTATTAAATTATTATTCATTTAAATTAAGAACCGCCTCTGGTAACCAGTTTGGTCTCCCTTAAGTTTATGCAAAGCCTTGCAACATTTTACTTTTATTCATAATTTTATGTACTTGCGTACCTTCACTAAATCTGCAAATTCTGACAGAGAAATCAACAAATCTATGTTATCAAGGCATCATTTAGGGTAGGAATTTAATATTATATTGTGGTTGGCGCGATTGGCGAAGAAATCCAAAAATAGCGCCAAAAAAACGCTTTTCATTTGTTAATTTAATGAAAATATCTCTTTTCAAGGAGATACTAAACGGAACCCTCTGTGTGATCTCCGATCACACTTACCCACTTGTTTCATGTACGGGACAGCACAAGGAAATGGCTCACACCCCACACCTCTAGAGCTTGTTCAAAGATTATCCTATACTATGTGTAATAGTGCTCCTTCCACTGCAGGAATTCTGCTATATCTACCAATGCCCGTATCACGTGTTGAAGCATAAAGCAAGCCACTCGGGCACAACTCTCGATGAAGACGATCTAATGTTCGGCAGTATGGTTTCATCCACCGAAATCAACAACGTCTTCTAATCGTCACCTGAGAATAATAAAGTTCTATCTGTGTTTAAAAAAACATAACTTATCGATATAGATAGTTTCTATTTGTATCTATGCTGTCAATTATGAATCTAAATGATGTTATATATAATTTATATATGACCTTAAAATCATAATATGACATTATTTTAATCCAAAAATGCTTTCATAAATACAGATAGAACATTTCTGTACCGATAAGTCATTTTTTTTCAAAAACACAGATAGAACCTTATTATTCTCAGGTGAAGTACTGTCTCACTACTCTACTATCTCACACTTCTATTTTCCTCTGCATTTCCAAAGGCAATATCCTATACGAAATCTGCTTACTTAGGTCCCCTGTATCTGCTTTTACATTTCTGATACTTAGTTTTGAAATACCCTGTATATAAACGTAATAAATTTTGTATTCATGCATTTGTATAAGAATGTAACATTTATTGTACTGAAATTGGACTATTTATAAAACTAGATATTGTACGAACACACCTTATTTGCTTCATTTTACACTTACATTTCCGATTTATTTTGAAGAAAGTGTAGAGAAGAAAACTTTATAACTCTTCTTTTTAATATTAATTAATTAAGTTGGAACAAAAGTAGTGGACGGTTTCTTATTATACAGTCTTTTAATCTATTTACTCTTTCTTCTTGAATGTATTATTTTCATTGAAACGCAAACTTTATACTTTCTTATTTCGAAAAAACATTTCGTAAATTTACATACATATAAAAAAATGCTATCGTTGTTTGATGTACTTTTTTTTATCCTAGCAAAGTCGGTGCTTAAACAAGAATACGTAAAAACAAATGCATAATTGGCTATTTTCTTTTTATGTTGAAAATCAAAATAATATAAAATTAATTTAAAAAGCTTTATTTCATTAGAATAAACTCGGGTTTGCATTTTCACTTTGTTTAAAATTGAAATCAATTTGATTAAAAACAAAAACAAAACAAAAAAAAAATTCTGGAATATCTTGCACTTAAATTTAATAATCAAACCACAGTTTTGCTCTTTTTAATATCAACAACATATATGAAAATCATTTATGAAATTTATTTAAAAATCGTTTATAAATGACATTTTTTAATTTTTTTAGAATGTAATTGTGGCTCAAATTACAATTGCACATTTTCCAGTTCAACCAGTAAAAAATGTATTTGTCCAGAAGGATTTAAAGATAAAGGAGGGAAATGTAAACGTGAGTATAAAATTTAGAAATAACAGTTTAGCTTTATGCATCGATAATTCACTATCTATTAATTTTGTTTTCCCTATAACATTGTTTAATTTGGATGATTTTTTACCAGATGTGTGTATTTTATCTATTGTAATAATTTTTGGATTTTCTTTAGATGTTGGTCAGCTTAAATTGTGTTTTACAAAACTTTAATGAAAGAAGAATTATATTTAAAATCTTTCAGGTTGAAAAAAAATATTAAAAAAATAGTTGATTTTACACTGTAAGAAATATGAAAAAAAACTCTAAGATTTTCATATACAGGTTGTTTCGCTACCAGACCGACAAACTTTGAGGGATGATAGCAGACACGAAGACAAACATTATTAAATAGGAAACCATGGAGCGCAAACGTCTTCTATAGGAGCTAGGGGGCGGTAAAATTTAAGGTCCAAAATTTCAAACGATGATAAAAAAACGGAAAAAAAGGTCGATTCGTTTGCGGTTTTCATTAAAATCATTCTTTATATCACTATTTTTTAGAAAAAAAATTTAAAGGTTACGTTAAAAAATTGTCGATAGAGGGCGCTTTAGACTTTAGGGTAACGATCAACTACTTTTTACCGTTATTTTAAGCATGGGGTTGAAATTATTCTAAAGTTTAGATTTTAACTTAAATTTTAAGCCCAAAATCGGAAACATTGGGATCGCGTAACTAGCGAAAATTGAAGTGTGAACAGAGGGGGAGATTTTAAACGCTCATAAATATTGGACAAACAAATCGATTTTGTTGCGGTTTGCGTGTAAGTCATTCCCTTGTAATTATTTTATTCAAAATGACATACAGCTTTGGTGCCTTCATATTTTGATAGGGGGCGCTTCCATGGCATTACTCCTGGGTGTTTTACAACCAGACCAACATACTTCCAGGAAATGTTAGAAATACGAAGACGACTCGGAATCCCATAAGAATGTAACGTTGCAAATACCTTTTTTGCAAGTTACGGATAAAGGGAGCAGAGAAAAAAGTAACAGAAACAGCAGAGGAAGAGCGACACGTTAATGTAAGAGAAAAGAGTTGAATTAAAGGTTTTACTAGAAAAGGTGTTCGAAATTATGACCAGAAGTAGTCCGAAAAGTTTGACAGCGACGGTAGATGGCGCTGCGGTTTACTTGCAGTAGATGGTGCTAAACCTTAATACGCCTGAGCAGCGATCACTTTGAAGTAATATTTCCTCAAACCGGTTACAAAGGTAGCAGAATAAAGTATTTGACCGATGAACAGCACGATAGGGCTCCTCCACATTTTGCCATTGACGTTTGCCGACACTTCAAAGTAACATATGGACAGTGGTGGATAGGTCGTGGTGGCCCGGTTCATTGGCCTGCGAGATCGCCGGACCTATCATTTATGGACTTTTTCTGCTGGGGCAAATGAAAAATTGGGTGTATGAGACTCCCCTACCATCAGTTGAAACCTCGCATCTGGTATTTCTGTACCTACCAGAAAACTATCAGAGATGCTAGGAAACTTTCAAAGCGTGAGGAATTCCTCGCGACGCCGCTGTCAAGCATGCCGGACTACTTCTGGTCGTAATTTCGAACACCTTTTGTTGTAAAACATTTAAATAAACTATTTTCTGTCACATTAACGTGATGCTCTCTCTCTGCTGTTTCTGTTTTCTTTTCTCTGCTTCTTTTAAACGTAACTCGCAAAAAAGGCATTTCCAACGTTACATTCCTATGTGATTCCGAGTCGTCTTTGTATCGTTAACACTTCCTGGAAGTATGTTGGTCTAGTAGTAAAACACCCAGGAGTATTACCATTGAAATGTCAGAGATGTGTCGGAAGCGCTCTCTATCAAAAATGAGGACACCGAAGCTGTACGTCATTTTGAATAAAATAATTGCCAAGGGAATGACTTACACGCAAAACGCAACAAAATCGATTTGTTTGTCCAATATTTATGAGCGTTTAAAATATACCCCTCTTTTCACAGTTCAATTTTCGCTAGTTAGCTGATTCCAATGTTTCCAATAATGGGCTTAAAATTTAAGTTAAAGTCTAAACTTTAGAATAATTTCAACCACATGCACAAAATAACCGTAAAAAGTAATTGTTCGTTACTCTAAAGTCTAAAGTGCCCTCTATCGACAATTTTAGTACGTAAGCTTTAAATTTTTTTTCTAAAAAAGTCGTGATATAAAGAATGATTTTAGTGAAAACCGCAAACGAATGGACCCTTTTTTCCGTTTTTTATCATGGTTTGAAAATTTGGATCTTAAACTTTAATGGCCCCTAGCTCCTACAGAAGGCGTTTGCGACCCATGGTTTCCGATTTAATAATGTTTGTTTTCATGTCTACTATCATCTCTCAAAGTTTGTCAGTCTGGTAGCGAAACACTCTGTATATAATCAGTGTATCATGGAAAATAAAACATGCATGATGTTTAAAAATATACATGACATTTATATTTTTAAAACGAGGCTTATTAAATAAAAAAGGGCAACTTTGTGATACAAGCTTTAATTTATTTTTGTTCAGAAATGCATGACAATAGCAGGTGTTCTTATTCAGAAACTATCTAATTCCCCTCATTTTTCTGTTTTTTTTTAACACAATAGATCTTTCATAACAAGCCTTCAAAGTTGGCGTTTTTGAGCACGTTTCCCGATGAAAATAGAAAAATGGGTCGAAAAACAGGAGAAAAACGGGTGGTCATGTGATCGGAATAGCTTATAACTCCTTAGGTAATTCAACTATCATAAAATGGGAAAATATGTTCGATTCGAAATCGCTTCCATAGTCAGGCATTCCAGTTTTATATCTTTTCGTTTAAAAATGAGTTTGCAAATGTGTCAAAACGTTTTTCCGCTTGCTTAGCAGAGCAGTTGAGAACGCCCTTTAAATACATCCCGATAATTTCGACCAAAATCGCTTGGTTTTTCCGAAGGGATTATATGAATGGACTGCCGAAGGTTCGAATTCAAATCAGACGAAAGTAAAGTGAAAACCTGAAAAAGAAATACGCACAAAAGGATTAATCAATGGAGAAATTTCAACTAGTGACGCCATCGATGAAAAAAGGCTGGGAAAAAATGGGGCAAAAAAATAAATACCAAAAATGTCCTCGAATAGAAAAAGTAAGGTTGAGGGAAAAATCTGTTTCTTCTCATTAAACCAAATAATTTGAAAGCTAAAAAGAAGTTATTAGAGAGATCATTCTGATGATCTCAATCAACTGTCTAATTATACATTTATCAGGGCACCTAAACTCAAGGAAAATAATTTTGACATCTCAGAAATCAATGTTTTTTTTTGTTATTTTACAGGCATACAACCTAGCGAGAGCTGTTGTAAATATATTTAATTAAATGTTATTTTGATGTTATTTTAACTTCTCATAAAAATCTTCTTTTAGTAATACATACAAAATTTTCTAGAACATTTTAAAAGGAGAAGTATTTCATATATACCGAAAACTGCTCAGGGGGCATTACGTGTAATTTAGCAAAATGATTAAAGGAAATGTTAGTAGAGGGAGAAGCAATAAAATGTATATCAAATTTCAACAAATGCTTTATATTATTTTACAAGCATATAACCTTCCGAGAGCTGTTGTCAATCTATTTAATTAAATGTTATTTTGATGTTATTTTAATTCCTTAAGAATCTTCTTTTAGCAATACATATATACCAAATTTTTCAGAACATTTTAAAAGGAGAAGGATTCCATATATACCGAAAACTGCTCAGGGGGCATTACGTGTAATTTAGCAAAATGATTAAAGGAAATGTTAGTAGAGAGAGAAGCGATAAAACGTATATCAAATTTCAACATTGTTTCGTTTAAATGCTCAAAAACTGTAGGAATCTATAGAAATTTTCTGTAGACTGGTTGTGTTTTCGAGGTAATCTTAGGGTTACGTTGTGATTAAGAATATTATGTTATTGCCTTGGGGGCGAGCAATCAGCATACGTGTCATTTAAGTTTCTGAGAATTCTTTATTATTCTCCCAAGTTATTTTTTCTGGAATTTACCTTTTTTAATCAGAGAATTTTTTCGATTCAATCAGAGAATTCTTTTGTTTTGAAAAGTCTGCTTTAAATGATTAAAAATAAAACCAAAGACTCTCGTTGCAAAAAAGTTAAATATGATTAACAATGTGTCAAAACCACTGTATTAATACTAGTGTCTTTTGTGGAAATTTACACCTTGTTATTAAATCAAATTATACAAATAAATACTTAAAAGTTGTTAGAAAAATATAGATATTATTTATTTATTTTACCTGAGATCTTTCGAATGACCATGCATTCGTTTTCAAAGGAATATAAAAGAATATAATTGATTAGAAATAGAAAACATAAAAAACAAAACAAAATAAGTAATAACAGTCCAAGTGTATAAACAAAGTCACGATGAATTCATCGAAACACCAAGGATATTGTACCAGAGTGTTGGAATATTATATGAAATGACGTCATTACAAACAGCATCTTTATTAAGCAAAATTTCGAGGGATTCACGGATAATGGAGGAGTGTTAGGAGGAGGAAAAGATTATTTTAGCTTTGTTAAAATTTATCAAAATATTTTCTTTTTGTTGCATTCTAGAGAAGGATGTACTTGGCTTGTTTTATTGTATATCGAAATATCCTCTTCCAGTCTTACTTTTAATTTTCGAGAAGTTTGACCAAAATAGGATAAAATTTTTGATGCTCTTTTGTGAATGGAATCATGTAAACACATGCTTTTTCTAATTCCGCGATTGGATCTATTTTGTTATGCATTAAATCTTTTAATTTTGTCGGAGGTTTAGCTATTAATTTAATATTATATTTTAGCAAAGCAGATCTCAGTCTCTCGTAAAGTTGTGGTATATATCCAAATTTGCAATAACTGAACTTATTCAAATTTAATTCTGCCTTCGGTCAGGATTGTTTTGCTCGATCAACTAAACTATTAATCAGTTGAGGATGGAAATTATTCTCCAAAGCAATCTGTTTAATCATATTAATTTCTTCTTCCAGGTATTTATCTGTACATATTTCGAAGGCACGTTTAATGTAAAATCTATAGGTAGCAATTTTATAGAAAAATGGTGAGTTGGAATCAAAAGAAATAGTATTGTTAGACCTGCACGGTTTTCTGTAAACAGTACGCTCCAATTTATTTTTATAATTGTTCTTTATTAGTTTGATATCAAGAAAAGGTAAACCACCATCTTTCTCAATTTCTAATGTAAACTTGATCCTTGAATCCAATTCATTAAGTTTTATCAGAAAATTATTTAAATATTCCAAATTATGATTCCAAACTATGAAAATGTCATCTGCATATCTAATCCAAACTGACGTTTTCAATTCAAAATTATTCATAATCATTGTTTCTAAGGGTCTAAGTTTTAATTCGGCTAGATATCCTGAAATGGGCGATCCCATAGGAGCACCATTTTTTTGTTTGTAATATTTATTGTTAAAGACAAAAACATTATTTTGCGTAATCAAGTTAATCGCTGATTTTAATGTGGAGCGCATATCATGATAAAAATTTGGGTTATTATCAAAAGCAGTTTCAATTATTTTGACATCTTCATTAATTTCTATAGAAGGATAAAAAGAGACGACGTCTAGGCTGGCAAGAATGCTATTGTTGTTAATCGAGATATCTTTAATCATCTTGATGAAATCAGCAGTTGAATCAATAACATATTCTGATGGTGGGAGAATAGTTTTTAAATATTAAACAAAGGCTTTTTTAATATAATACGTAGGAGCAGAATGTTTAGTTACAATAGGGCGGAGAGGGGTGTTTTCTTTATGGTCTTTCAGACGACCAATCAATCTCGGAGTAACGGCAGCTTTATTAAGATGCAATTTAACTTTAATATCACAAGGCCAGGTTCTTTTATTATTGAGTTCATTAGCTTTCTTAGAAATTTTATCATTTGGATCTCTTTTTAGTTCAATACAATCCATATTATTAATACAAGTTTCCATTTTACTCATATAGTCTTTGGTATTCAAAACAGCTAATTTATTCGTTTTATCTGTTTGTATAATTATAATGTCTTTATTAGATTTTAATTTCTTAATAATTTTGAAGTTGGGATTTCGTTGGTTGAAAGGCTTCTTTAAATATGTTCTAATATTATTATGTAGTAAACTTCTAACTTCGGGCTTCATGGTTGATGGGGCTGCCTGCGCAATTCTTTCAGAATCTCCTATTGACAATCACCCAAATTTTTATCCAGTCATTCACGCATACGTTCAAAGTTGAAATAGATTCTAATTAAATTGAAGGCATTAAAGTAAGGAAATAAAACTCATCATCATTAAAGTAAATAAAGTAAATTAAATATCCAACAAACATAACAGCTTAAGACAATATCAACAATCTTCAATTTTTTCAGTGTAAGAAAAGGATAAAGGTTTTTAGAAGATACCTGATTTTTAATAGATAAATGCTGTGTTATATTTGAACAACATATTTCAATTTTGTAAAATGTTTTGTTCAAAATATGCCCATTTTTAAAAGGATAAATACTGTGTTATATTTAACAACATATTCAAATTTTCTAAACATTAGGTTTTTTTATTTAAATAACATTATATAGGCAAAGAAAAGAAAGCTATTTTTTTTCTTGAAAATAAATTAAAAAGCTATTTGAAGATTATTTATGAAAGGAATATATTAATTTCTTTAATATACTCAGAGTAGCCATTGAGATGTGCATAAAAATACATACATGAAAAAAAACTAAGATGTACTATTTTGCGAACTAAATTTTGCTGTGTGCAAAAAAAAAAAAAAAAAAAAAAAAAAAAAAAAAAAAAATAGCGGCAATTTTAAGGATGAATTAAGATCACATTCATATTATGTTACAATTTTACATAAAAAAGGTTCTTATAAGGCTTTGTCGTAAATTGACCAAAAGATGTCGCTTTCTTGCTATTTGAATTGGAAATTTCGGTTGCAGGCATCTAAGAAGGCGTGGGGTGTAATTCCGCATTTTTTTTTTTTTTTTTTTTTTTTTTTTTTTTTTTTGTAAACTGCAATGCTTACATTTTCTTTCTTTCTTTTTTTTAAATACACATACTTCAAAGAACCTATATTTTTTCAATTCTTATGATGGACCGAGGTTATCACTTAAATTTGAAAATTTCAGAGTGAATTTTGAGGCTTTAACATAAATGAGAAAATTTTAAGATTGGCACATCTGACTACTTTACCTTCAACAGGGTTCATACAGAGTTCGGAAGAAAAAAAACAAGGAGTACATAAAAAATCCAAGGAGTCCAAAAAGTTTTAAGGATTTCTCACTTTAGTTGTTATCTTCGTGGTATGCACTTGCACAGCCCCAATTCCGCAGAGATTCTGCGAGAGGGGGGGGGGGGGGTTATCTGCGATCTTCAGATGAAATCAGCAATTTATGAGATATTTTAGCAAAATTGGCGATTTATTGAGATCTTTTGTCGAAATCGGCGTTTTCCCGTGTTTTTTTTTTCTTTTTTTAAGAAATCGACATTTTTTTCAACGATTTTTAGACAAAATTTGCATTTTTTATACGATTTTTTCTCGAAAACGACATTTTATACCCACGATCTTTTAATAAAATCGGCGTTTTTTTTTTTTTTTTTTTTTTTTTTTCCCAATGATGCTTTGGCTAAATATTTGTAAGCGATATTTTATTGAAAACGGCAGTTTTTTTCCCTCGATCTTTTAACGAAATTAGCGTTTTATCTGTGATATTTGGTGAAATTGCCCTTTTTAACCGTGATCCGCACAGGAAATTAGCATTTCTCAGCGATTTTTTGACAAAGTTCGTTGACAAAAACATTGACGAAATCATCGTTTTTCCACGAAATTTGCATTTCTCCACTATTGTTTCGAGAATCATCCCTGAATCCCCCGTTATCAGCAAAACTGAGCATGATAAATCATATTATGAAGAAGAAATCCAAGTTGTATATATAGCTGTAAAGGAATTAAACAGTATAATCACTTTTTAAAATTAGAAGCTTAGAAGTGTGTCTGGATTATTCTTTTCACTTTTCTTTCCCTTATGGCCATGAAAAGTAAATCACTTTGGTGGCTCTTAGTATGATCCCAACCAGTCACTGCTGTGTTTCTGATGAATGACGAACATACAGTGTTTAACGTGCGCTTTACAATCGCGATTTTTTTTTTTTTTTTTTTTTTTTTTTTTTTTTTTTTTTTTTTTTGAGCAATATTGTTTGCATGTAAAAACGCCGCTGAACTTGAAAAATCTTGTCCTCGGGACTTACAAAATTCTGGGTCCCTTTTTACCAAAAGTGGGTCCCCACTAACTAGTCATTATTTTAAATGCAAAAATTGAACTTGTTCATTTGCAAATGAAAAATAAAATGCAATAATTATTGCTTTAATAATAAATAAATAAATAAAACCAATAATATATATTTTTTAAACTACTAAGAGAAATTTTCTTTGTTTAAAAGTAAATGTGCAAGATAGAAATTTAACTATAAAATATTGAAGATTTGAATGTAGAAGATATCACTATTGTTTGCATTTCTTTAAAAAAAAAAACGGGGGGCAAGACTGATTTATTAAAAAAGACATTTTTGCTGAAACAAAGAATACTTTGGTTGAGTAAAGTGATGAAACTTTTTGTTTAATGAATGAGTGTTTTTCTGATTCACATTTACTCAGAAAGACTTGGAGCAGTCAAAAACCGATTGTGAAGCAGGAAAATCCGTTTTTAAAACAGTAAAAAAAAAAAAAAAAAAAAAAAAAAAAAAAAAAAATGAAGCAAGAACATTAGTTTTTGATGACTCTTTGACAAAATTTGAGTTATTTCACGATCTTCTGGCGAAATTTGCCGTTTTCAGCGATTTTTAGATGAAGTTTGTCGTTTTTTCACGATTTTTTGAGGAAATCTGCTTTTTTGAGATTTTGTGACAAAATTAGCCATTTTTTCGCGAATCTTTTGAATAAATCTATCGGGTTTTTTTTTGAAATTTTTTGACGAAATCTGTCGTTTTATTGCGATTTTTTGACAAAATCTGTCGTTTTTTTCGCAACTTTTTGTGAAATTTTGCAATTTTTCCCAGATTTGTCACAAAATTAGCCATTTTTTGCGAATTTTGACGAAATCTGTCGTTTTATCGAATTTTTTTGACAAAATATGCCGCTTTTTCCGAATTTTTTGACAAATTTTGCCGTTTTATCGCGATTTTTTTTGACGAAATCTGTTGTTTTTCGTGAATACTTTGACAAATTTTGCCGTTTTATCGCGCTTTTTAGACAAAAATTGTCGTTTTTTCGCGATCTTTTGAGGAAATCTGACGTTTTTTCGAAATTTTTTGAGGAAATTAGCCATTTTTTTGCGCATTCTTTGACGAAAATTATCGAAAAATAGGCGTTATTTCTCAATTTTTTTAACGAAAGTCGCCATTTTTGCGATTTTTTAACGAAATAACGCGTTTTACGGGACGCGTAAGAGCTATTTTTCCGCGTCCCGTCGCCGATTTTTTGCGTATTTTACGCACTATATCGCGTTCGCGGCATCTCTGAACGCAATACAATTTAAGGAGTTTCTAAGGAGTACTTTGTTTATCTAAGAAGTTCTAAGTACTACTTGGGAACGTTTTCATTTCTAAGTAGTTTCTAAGGAGTCCAAGGAGTCTGTGCGAACCCTGCTTCAAGTTTAGAAAAATAAAAATAAAATATGTTATTTTTAGAGAAATTGATTAAAGTATTTATAATATCGATTAAATACAGTTAGCAATAGAATCGATTAAATCAATTTAAAGAATCGAAATCGCCCATCACTACTATGTTCAGTTTTATATAATATTAATAAAAGAATGGAAATGTTATATAGAAAATTTAATTAAAGTTAAGAAAGAAACGAATGAAAATCCATCACATAGCGTACCATAAATATGGTAGTTTTTCAACATTGCAGAGAGGCGATAACTTGTGGGTGATGCATTTAGGGAAATTGCCTACATCTCTCAATGGAATAGATTCAATTGATATTCATCTCAAGAAAGATGGAGTAAAAATGATTAAAACGTATTCTAAGCAGTATAGAAGAGGTTTAAATTCTGATCGAAATAAGGAGCGTAGGTATACTAAGATTTAGGTTTTTTTTAAATGGTTTTAAAATAACAGCAGCTTCTACATATTTTGTTTCACACATTGCTTTACAAAGTTCCATTTTTACAAAGTTTAACTGATTATGTTTTGACTTAATAAAAAATATATGTGACATTCGAGTAATATATATTTCATGTCTATACCTTATATACCTTACGCAGCTATTCACAAAAGGATTTGTTTTAAAAAATGTATAAAATAAAATTTTAAAATTAAGATAATTTCCGCGGATTGAGTTATAAACCACATTACTTAAAAGTCATCTACGTTGATTTAGTATGCTCTGGATCACTTAATTATTTTACTTAATTACAAAATTATTTAACATTTAACTGTTAAAAACTTGTTTCTTTATTTGTAATATAAAATAACACTATGCGTGCCTATTTTAGAAAAACTTTGGCAGTACTTAAATTTAAATTGACTGTATTTGTTCTTTGAAATACAGGGCAAAAAGAAGTATATTTTAGATACATGGATGGTATTGTGCAACATTTATAGTTGCTGTTGCAGTCGATATTTATAGTAAAATGCATGTGGAACATTGAAATATGTGACAAGTTGAATATTTTAAAAATATCTTTATTTTTAGATTCATGTAAAGGCGTCGAATGCTACAATGGTGGAAAATGTGACACCGATACTGGCAAGTGTAACTGCATTAAAACAGCATACACAGGAGAAAAATGTGAAGAACGTAAGCAACGCTTTCATTTTTAATAAATTCTTACATTTTTAAAAACTATTAACATATATCATAATTACATTGAAAGTTATTTTTACACTGTAACTTGATAGCATTGTTTCTAAAAACTGATAATTTTATTCTCTAAACATTAACTACATTTTTTAAAGGAGTGTTAAAAATTTCATCGAAAATGAAATATTATTTGTAACGAAAACTTCAAAAAATAATGAAAAATGTTGCAGGCGATAAATAGAACATTTTAAGTATATAAAAAGTTAAAACATGAATGAAAAAATCATGGATTAACTATAAGAATACAAAAAGAGTGTGAAAACTATTAAAAAAATATATATTGGTATTTCATAATACAGTTTAATACGCGAAAGAAAGAGTACTGACAGTTTTGTAGACAATGATAGTGAAAAAACAAAATTTTGGTTTAAGATAATTTATTTTTATTTCTTCAAGTCTTATGATAGTTTAATTCCCGAAATAATTTCGCCGCAAAGTCTCTAAGCCTCAAAGTTGACCAACATTGTTAAATTAAAACACAAAACCACACACACGCATATCATATCTGTTAATAAATTTATTTAGACAAATCCGTTTGCTTTAAATTTATATTAATTTAATTATACAGTGAATTATACTAAATTAAAAAAAGAACTTATTCTTGGAAGTTTCACACGGTTTCATCTTTTTCAATACTTCCTTCGCAAATTTTCCTCTTACAATTTTTTCCTCCCTTTTTCAATACAATACCTTTTTCAACTTCTCAATAGAGTGAAAAATGTAAAAGCACAGCAATATATTTTAATTATTTCTCCACTGCGCTTTTTTTTAATTCCTACAAAAAAATGTCCTTACACGAGAACACAACAAAAACTACTCTGAAATCAACTGTTGGAAATGTCTTAAAAATTGAGATATCATTTGTTAATAAATATATTAAATATCCTTCTTCAAAATTTGTGTTCCATAACCCACAGTTTTACCGAGAAAGTAGACTGGAGAAGCTCGAGACATCGAGAATAAATTTAATGGAAAAAGGTATTTTTATAATCTATTGTATCTATTGTAATGTAATATAATCAACTATAATCTACTATATATTAATATTATATTTTATATATATAATATTATGTATATTATGTATTATATATATAATATTATACATGTTATATATAATATAATATAATCTACTATAATCTATTGTAATCTATATATTGTGTCTAAAAACCGACAGTTTTATTTACCAATAATTAACTACATACTGTTACGAATTTTGTAAATAGTTAGTGCTTGTGCTGTAAAATAATGTAAATAATCTTATTAAGCTCCATTCCTTTACTAATATTAGTTTTTGTTACATTGTCTCTGTTATCAAGCGAATTTGTCTATTATTTTTCAGTGAATGTCTACGGCAGCTTGGTGAAATATTATAGATATTGCCAAGTTGGCGTCACTTTTGACGACTAATTTTGGTCGCCAGATTTGGCGATATATATGTTGCCTCTCTATGGTACCCCCCCCCCCTTAGGTATACTGATACATTAAATTTTATTCCGTGGATTTCTGGATTTTTCGAGAAGTTCGTAGAAATTCCCAGTGCATGCGGCGAGACTATATATAGAAGACCGATACGAGCTGTTGTTGTTATTATTTATCAGTCAACCATTGAGTGAACTACTAGGCGATTGTTTAAGCAAGTTTGCTTGAGTTTTATCTACGTTGTTTTCAATGTGATTTAGTGTTGACACGTTGTATAAAGAGTATCTGGGACATATATCTGTACTTGTACGATACATTTGAACAGTTATTTTTGAGTATCTAGTAATACTTGGGAGTTTCGAAGAATCAGTTATTCTGAAGATCTGTAAATAAATTATTTTCTACTTTTCTAAAAGACAAGAGTTTGAAGTTGTCTAACAATAACATCAAAAGAACCCTATATACGCAAGAATACTTTAAAGGCTAGTTAAAAATTTCATCGAAAACGAAATAGTAATTAAAATTAAAACTTAAAAATATATGAAAATTGTTGCAAGCGATATATAGATCATTTTAAGGAAAAGTATACAAAAGCAAAAACATCTGCGGACAAAAACATATGGGTACACATTTAAATCTCATAAACAGAGTGAAAACAATTAAAATTTATCTGTTGGTCATGAAATAAAATATCTTACAGTTTGGTACACAATGATCAATAAAAAAACAAATTTTGCTTAAATTTTAATCATTAAAATTTATTTCTTCAAGACTTGTGATAAAATAATTCCCGAAATTAATACGCCGTGAAGCGTAAGTAATTGATCACCAATTGTTCTCGTTGAAGGCATGATTTCTAGATGATTTTTTTAGAAATATGTAGATAATCCGCATATCTGGACATTAAAATTAACCCAAAAGCTCGGTCTTTGATTAAAGTATAATATTTCGAAAAATGTCTTAGAATTAGTGTTGTAAAGTATCGTATAGTTGACATCATTATTAAATTAAAATACAAAACCACATGCGCATGCACTTTTATTTCTGTTAACAAATATATTTAGACAAATCCGTTTGCTTTAAATTTATATAAAAGAACTTATTCTTGGAAGTTTCACTCTGTTTCGCCTTTTTTACCTCTCATTAGAGAGTAAAATGTAAAAGCACAGGATTGTAATTTAATTCTTTTTCCACAGCTCTTTTTTTAATTCCTAAAAATATGTGAATAACATGAGGTCATACCAAAAAATATTCGAAAATAAATTTTCGGAAACGTCTAAAAAATGTAGATATCACATGTTAATAAATATATTGCATGTCTTTCTTTAACATTTATAATGCATTACCCACAGTTTTTCTGAGAAAGTACGCTGGAGTAGTTTGTGACATCGAGAATAAATTTCATTTAAAAAGAAATTTCTCTAATGCCTGTAAAAGAGTTCATTTCGCTGTATCGGTTTTGGAAATTTATTTTTTTTAAAGGATATAAAATTATATGTAAGAAGCACAATGCTTTTAATTTCTAATTATTGATGATTCCGTTTTAGTTAAGGACGATGACTGTCAAGATAGAATGGAACATTGTCATAGAACGAATGGCAAATGCGTAACAAAAGACTCTGGAGAAAACATTGAATGTGTTTGCCCGAAGGACCTAGTATATTCTAAAATTACAGGCTGTACAGGTGAGATATATGAAGACAATTTAATTTTACAAAAAATAAAATGAAATATATTTACAAAAAAATATTGGTGAAACACATATATTAAGTATTGATTAAATGTTTTTTTATTAATCCTTGACATTTTGAACATTTTATTTTATTTATCATGTGTCTGAAAAATACAGTATAAATACACAGATTAAAAAAACATTCTATATTGACAAAATGAAAAAAAAAATTGAAAGTGTTGAAAGTTCTATTAAACAATGAACTTTGAAAATATATATATGTAACATTCGTATATGATAGAATTCTTTAAATATATGAAAACTCAATACGATTAAAAATTTCATAGGTACTCCATTCAATTTGAGATTTGAGGAATTTGGGTTCCCATAAAAAATAAAATTACTTATATTACATATGCATACAATACTGAATGAAGTCGCAAATACGTATACTTAAGACTTAATCTCATTAAATTGCACACATTTTCACTAACTCTCCATTTTGCATCAGCTTTTGACACATTTCGTAAAGGTATTGTTTTTGAATAATATCGACATTTTTATACATTCTTTTAATTTATTTTTTTATTTTTTTTCGTAGTAAAAACAGTAAATCCCCGTATTTAATGTATTCCTTCTTCGATATCTCTTTCTTTAATAGTGTCAATGTATATTAACATTGAGTTTAATGAACCTGGTTTGTATTTTTTAATAAAAAGTATTGCTCTGCGTGTATAGTGCTCGTACATTTTGCTAATTCTTAAATTTAAAATTGATTATAAATAATTTTTAATTCAGTGACAAAGAGGTGATATTTAAATGAATGTAATATATTGTGCAGTTTGTGTAATTACATTTACTTTCAATTTTTTGCACGTAAAATTTATTTGGAAAACATTTTAATATGCAAAGATTTTAAAATTTTTAAAACATTTATTTTTAGATTTATGCAAAGGCATCGAATGTCACAATGGAGGAACATGTGACACCAAATCTGGAAAGTGCGACTGCAGCAAAACAGCATACACGGGAGAAATATGTGAAGAACGTAAGCAAGGATTTCATTTTAAACTAATTCTTACAATTTTTTAGTTATTAAAATAGATTATTGTTACATTGAAACATATTTTTACTCAGGAGCTTGATAGCATTTTTTCTAAAAACCGACAGCCTTATTCTCTACCCATTAACTACTTATACTAAAGGCATGTTATAAATTTCATCGAAAACAAAATATTAATTATAATTAGAACTTAAAACTTCATAAAAATGTTGCAAGCGATAAATAAAGCATTTTAAGGAAAAGTATATATATATATAAAAAAAACATGTGCAGAAAAATTATATGGGTATAATTAAAAACCCCAGAAATAGCGTGAAAACTATTAAAATTTATCTGTTGGTCTTTACTTATACAGATTAAAAAGTGAAATAACACAGCTTATAGTTTTGTACACATTGATTAAGAATAAAACAAATTTTGCTTTAAATTTAATAATTTAGATTTATTTCTTCAAGACTTCTGTCATTATAATTTCCGAAATTAATACGTCGTGAAGTGTAAGTAATTGATCACCAATTGTTATCGTTGAAAGCGTAATTTCTAGATGATTCTTTTAGAAATTTGTAGATAATTCGCATATCTGGACATTTAAATTATCCCAAAAGCTCGGTCTTTGAATAAAGTATAATAGTTCGAAAAATGTTTTAGAATTAATGTTGTAAAGTATGGTATAGTTGCCATCATTGTTAAATTAAAACACAAAACCAAACGTGCATGCACTTTCGTTTCTGTTAAAAAATCTAATTAGACAAATGCGTTAGCTTTAAATCTATATAGAAGAACTTATTCTTTGAAGTTTCGCTCGGTTTCGCCTTTTTTACCTCTCATTAGTGTAAAATGTAAAAGCACAGCATTATAATTTAATTAATTTTCTATAGATCTTTTTTAATTCCTAAAAATATGTAAATAACATGAGGTCATACCAAAAACTATTCGAAAATTTTTTTTCGGAAACGTCTAAAAAATGTAGATATCACATGTTATTAAATATATTGCATGTCCTTCTTTAACATTTATAATGCATTACCCACAGTTTTCCCGTGACAGTACATTGGAGTAGTTTGTGACATCGAGAATAAATTTCATTTAACAAGAAATTTCTATAATGCCTGTAAAATAGTTCATTTCCCTCTTTCGGTTTTGGAAATTTATTTTTTTAAAGGATATATAATTATATGTAAAAAGCACAAAGCTTTTAAGTTCTAATGATTGATGATTCTGTTTTAGTTAAGGACGATGACTGTCAAGATAGAATGGAACATTGTCATAGAACGAATGGCAAATGCGTAACAAAAGACTCTGGAGAAAACATTGTGTGTGTTTGCCCGAAGGACCTAGTATATTCTAAAACAACAGGCTGTACAGGTGAGATATATGAAGACAACTTAATTTTACAACAAATAAAATGAAATTTATTTACAAAACATTATTGGTGAAACACATATATTCAGTATGATTAAGTGTTTTTTTTATTAATCCTTGACATTTTGAACATTTTAATTTATTTATTATGTGTCTGAAAATACACTATAAATACACAGATTAAAAAAAGACTCTATACTGACAAAATGAAAAAAAATGTAAAGTGTTGAAAGTTCTATGAAAAAATACATACAGGGTGGTTATAAAATAAGTATCCTTATTTAGAGCTGTCAGCAGCTTGAAGGAATAACCCGAATGAAACCAAAATCGGTGCACATATTATTCAAGAAGGGAGAAGGAGGATGGAGCAATAAAAAAAGATAGTTAGAATAAATGACAACAGATGGCGCCATGGGTCCCGTCGGTGCAAACGCCGTTGTAATCATTAGTAAAATCAAAACATTGTCATTTCTGCCATTAATGTTGTACCATATGATTCTCAGTTTACCAGATCGAGATTTAATTTAAAAACTATTCTACGTTAACAGTTCAAATATTGCAGCTGCTTTACGTGAATTTAGGCGTGTGAAAGGAATGCTTAAAGGAAAATGTCCTTTGACATCGTGTGCAGTAAGAAGCATGGTAAAAAAATTAGAGGACACTGGATCGTTTACTCTAAAATGTGAAAGAGGGAGGAAAGCTTTACCTCTCCGCACTCAAGAAGAAATTGCCACTGCGATTTTAGAGCCACCAGGGACTCCAGAAGACGGTCCTAATGCACGTGGAGTTGCCCGAAATTTGGATATTCCATATGTTACTGTCCGTAAAGTCCTACGAAAGGTAATCCAATTTTATTTGTATAAAAGTAATTGTCATCAACAATTGTTACCAGGTGACATAAAAGCGCCATCTGCCGGCGATTTTTGAAATTTTTTTTATTGTTTCAGTCTTTTCCCCCCTTCTCAAATAGTATGTGTACCAATTTTGGCTTCTTTCAGGTTATTCCTACAAGCAACAGACAGTTCCAAATAGGGATACTTATTTTATAACCACCCGGTATGTAATATTCGTATATGATAGAATTCTTTAAATATGTGAAAACTCAATATGATTAAAAATTTTAGAGGTACTTCATTCGATTTGGGATTTGAGGAATTTGAGTTCCTATAAAAAATAAAATTACTTGTTTTACATATACATACAATACTGAATGAAGTCTCAAATACGTATACTAAAGACATAATCTCATTAAACTGCATACATCTTCACTAAATCTCCATTTTGTATCAGATTTTGACACATTTCGTAAAGGTATTGTTTTTTAATAATATCGGCATTTTTATTTATTTTTTGATTTTATTTCTTTATTTTATTTCGTAGTAAAAATAGTAAATACCCGTATTTAATGTTTTCCTTCTTCGATATCTCTCTCCTTAATAGTCACAATGTGAATTAACATTGAGTTTGATGACACCTGGTTTGCATTTTTTAATATAAAGTATTGCTCTGCGTGTATACTGCTTGTACATTTTGCTATTTCTTACATTTAAAATTGATTATAATTCCTTTTTAATTCAGTGACAAATAGGGTAACACCCCCAGTAATTGGCATGCACCAGTGATTGGCACATTTTACAAACATGTCCTAAAAAAAGATTTATTAGTCTTTTAAAAATTCAAGACTATATATCAGTTATATGCTCATTTACGTTAAAGATTATAACTTTGATTTATTTTACAAGATGACAATAGAGCCTAGGAAAGAGAAACAAGTATGGCTTATATCAAATTAGCCATTTTGTTGCAAATTCTTCTTCTTTATCTTAAGGAAGGCATGATTTTCAATTCATTATTATCTGATTTATAATATATTTTAAATTTTAATTGGCAACAGTTTTGTTTAGTTAAAAAGGGTTACTTTAATTGTGTAAAAGTATTTTCTACACAAATATTTGGATTTCTGAATTAATGGTAGTTGCCAATTAATGGTGCTTCAATTTTGCTAGTTCCAAGTAATTGGCACCTATTCCAATTACAAGGAATTCGCAAGGAATTTGAGATTAAACCATTTATTTTGGAAGTACTTTTAAAATTATACACTAATTTTGTTTATCATTTGTTTTTATTTGAAAATATAAATTTTATCAGTAATTGGAATCCATTAAAGCTTCATATGGCAATTACTGGGGACAGCATGACAATTACTGGGTATTAATGTAAGTATATTGTATTGTTTTAAAGTGTTCACATTTCAGACTAATATGCTGATTTCTTACTGTCAAAAACCTGAAACATGGCATCTTCATCTACAGTAAATTAATTTAAAGCGATTAAACCCAATGCAAAATGTAATTAAAAAAATATATAAACATATGCCAATTACTGGATCACAAGGTGTCATACATTGGTGCTCTAGGTGCCAATTACTGGTGATTTCAGCAACTTTTTATAAATATATTTTTATAAAAATACTTTTTTAATTTTTTTTTGCTTTTAGTGGGCAAAATAGATGCACAGATATGCATTCTTTGATTTAAAAATATTTCCAAGTAAATAGCTTATTTCTTTGTAATGAAAATTTAAGTAAGTTTAACGACAAATTCTTAATATGCCAATTACGGGGGATATTACCCTAGGTTAATTTTAAATGAATGAAATATATTGTACAGTTTGTTTTATTACAATTACTGTCAATTTTTTGCATGTAAAATTTATGTGGAACATTGTAATATGCAAAGAGTTTAAAAATTTTAAATCATTTATTTTTAGATTTATGCAAAGGCATCGAATGTCACAATGGAGGAACATGTGACACCAAATCTGGAAAGTGCGACTGCAGCAAAACAGCATACACGGGAGAAAAATGTGAAGAACGTAAGCAAGGCTTTCATTTTAAACTAATTCTTACAATTTTTTAGTTATTAAAATAGATTATTGTTATATTGAAACATGTTTTTATTCAGGGACTTGATAGAATTTTTCTAAAAACCGACAGCCTTATTCTCTACCCATTAACTAAAGGCATGTTATAAATTTCATCGAAAACGAAATATTAATTATAATTAGAACTTAAAACTTTATAAAAAATGTTGCAAGCGATAAATAAAGCATTTTAAGGAAAAGTATATAAAAATAAAAATCATGTGCGGAAAAATTATATGGGTATACTTAAAAACCTCAGAAATAGCGTGCAAACTATTAAAATTTAACAATTGGTCTTTGATTATAGAGATTAAAAAGTGAAATAACACAGCTTACAGTTTTGTACACATTGATCAAGAATAAAACATATTTTGCTTTAAATTTAATAATTTAGATTTATTTCTTCAAGCCATGTGTCATTATAATTTCCGAAATTAATACGTCGTGAAGTGTAAGTAATTAAACAACAATTGTTATCGTTGAAAGAGTAATTTCTAGATGATTCATTTAGAAATATGCAGATAATTCGAATATCTGGACAATAAATTACCTCAAAAGCTGGGTCTTTGATTAAAGTATAATAGTTCGAAAAATGTCTTAGAATTCATGTTGTAAACTATGGTATAGTTGCCATCATTGTTAAATTAAAACTCGAAACCACACGTTGAAAGCATAATTTCTAGATGATTCTTTTAGAAATTTGTAGATAATTCGCATATACGGACATTTAAATCATCCCAAAAGCTCGGTCTTTGATAAAAGTATAATAGTTCGAAAAACGTTTTGGAATTCATGTTGTAAAGTAAGATATAGTTGCCATCATTGTTAAATTAAAATACAAAACCACACGCACATGCACTTTCATTTCTGGTACTAAATCTATTTAGACAAATCCGTTAGCTTTAAATTTATATAAAATAACTTATTCTTGGAAGTTTCACTCTGTTTCGCCTTTTTTACCTCTCATTAGAGAGTAAACTGTAAAAGCACAGCATTATAATTTAATTATTTTTCCACAGCTCTTTTTTAATTCCTAAAAATATGTGTCTAAAATGAGGGCATACAATGTAGATAACACATGTTAATAAATATATTGAATGTCCTTCTTTAATATTTATAATGCATTACCCACAGTTTTTCCGTGAATGTACACTGTAGTAGTTTGTGACATCGGGAATAAATTTCATTTAACAGTAAATTTCTCTAATGCCTGTAAAATAGTACATTTCGCTGTATTTGTTTAGACATTTATTTTTTAAAGAAGCACAAAGCTTTTTAGTTCTAATGATTGAAGATTCTGTTTTAGTTAAGGACGATGACTGTCAAGATAGAATGGAACATTGTCATGGAACGAATGGCAAATGCGTAACAAAAGACTCTGGAGAAAACATTGAGTGTGTTTGCCCGAAGGACCTAGTATATTCTAAAACTGGAGGCTGTACAGGTGAGATATATGAAGACAACTTAATTTTACAACAAATAAAATGAAATTTATTTACAAAATATTATTGGTGAAACACATATAATCAGTATTGATTAAATGTTTTTTTTATTAATCCTTGACATTTTAAACATTTTAATTTATTTATTATGTGTCTGAAAATACACTATAAATACACAAATTAAAAAATGACTGCATACTGACAAAACGAAAAAAAAATTGAAAGTTTTGAAAGTTCTATTAAGCAATGAACTATGAAAATATATATTTGTAACATTCCTATATTACAGAATTCTTTAAATATGTGAAAACGCAATACGATTAAAAATTTCAGAGGTATTTCGTTCGATTAGGGATTTGAGGGATTTGAGTTCCTATAAAAAATAAAATTACTTATTTTACATATACGTACAATACTGAATGAAATCGCAAATACGTATACTAAAGACATATTCTTATTAAATTGCATACATTTTTACTAACTATCCATTTTGTATCAGTTTTTGACACATTTAGTAAAGGTATTGTTTTTGTATAATTTCGGAATTTTTATTTTATTTTTATTTTTTTTTCATTGTAAAAATAGTAAATCCCCATATTTAATGTATTCCTTCTTCGATATCTCTCCTTAATAGTCTGAATGTGAATTAGTATTGAGTTTAATGAAACCTGGTTTGTATTTTTTAATATAAAGTATTGCTCTGCGTGTATACTGCTTGTACATTTTGCTATTTCTTACATTTAAAATTGATTATAATTCCTTTTTAATTCAGTGACAAGTAGGTGAATTTTAAATGAATGAAATATATTGTACAGTTTGTGTAATTATAATTGCAGTGAATTATTTGCACGTAAAATTTATATGGAACATTGTCATATGTAAAGAGTTTAAAATTTTTGAAACATTTATTTTTAGATTTATGCAAAGGCATCGAATGTCACAATGGAGGAACATGTGACACCAAATCTGGAAAGTGCGACTGCAGCAAAACAGCATACACGGGAGAGGAATGTGAAGAACGTAAGCAAGGCATTCATTTTAAATAAATTCTTACAATTTTTTTAGTTATTAAAATAGATTATTGTTACAGTGAATCATATTTTTACTCAGGAGCTTGATAGCATTTTTTCTAAAAACCGACAGCCTTATTCTCTAACCATTTACTACTTGTATTAAAGGCATGTTATACATTTCATCCAAAATGAAATATTAATAATAATTAGAACTTAAAACTTCATAAAAAATGCTGCAAGCGATAAATAAAGCATTTTAAGGAAAAGTATATAAAAATTAAAAACATGTGCGGAAAAATAATATGGGTATACTTAAAAACCTCAGAAATAGAGTGAAAACTATTAAAATTTATCTGTTGGTCATTAATTATACAGATTAAAAATTGAAATAACACAGCTTACAGTTTTGTACACATAGATCAATAATAAAACAAATTTTGCTTTAAATTTAATAATTTAGATTTATTTTTTCAATACTTGTGTCAATATAATTTCCGAAATTAATACGTCGTGAAGTGTAAGTAATTGATCACCAATTGGTATCGTTGAAAGCGTAATTTCTAGATGAGTCTTTTATAAGTACGTAGATAACTCGTACAGCTTACAGTTTTGTACACATAGATCAATAATAAAACAAATTTTGCTTTAAATTTAATAATTTAGATTTATTTTTTCAATACTTGTGTAAATATAATTTCCGAAATCAATACGTCGTGAAGTGTAAGTAATTGATCACCAATTGGTATCGTTGAAAGCGTAATTTCTAGATGATTCTTCTATAAGTACGTAGATAACTCCTATACCTGGACATTTACATTATCCCAAAAGCTCGGTCTTTATTAAAGTATAATAGTTCAAAAAATGTTTTAGAATAATTGTTGTAGAGCATGATATAGTTTCCATCATTGTTAAATTAAAATACAAAACCACACGCACATGCAATTTCATTTCTGTTCCTAAATCTATTTAGACAAATCCATTAGCTTTAAATTTATGTAAAAGAACTTTTTTTTGGATATGTGTATATCATATATTCTTATGTGTATAACATGAGGGCATACCAAAAACTATTCGAAAATAAATTTTCGGAAACGTCTAAAAAATGTAGATATCACATGTTAATAAATATATTGCATGTCTTTCTTTAATATTTATAATGCATTACCCACAGTTTTTCCGTAAAAGTACACTGGAGTAGTTTGTGACATCGAGAATAAATTTCATTTAACAAGAAATTTCTCTAATGCCTGTAGAATAGTTCATTTCTCTGTATTTGTTTTGGTAATTTATTTTTTTGAAAAGGGTATTTAATTATATGTAAGAAGCACAAAGCTTTTAAGTTCTAATGATTGATGATTCTGTTTTAGTTAAGGACGTTGACTGTCAAGATAGAATGGAACATTGTCATAGAACGAATAGCAAATGCGTAACAAAAGACTCTGGAGAAAACATTGAGTGTGTTTGCCCGAAGGAACTAGTATATTCTAAAACAGCTGGCTGTACAGGTGAGATATATGAAGACAATTTAATTTTACGACAAATAAAATGAAATTTATTTACAAAACATTATTCGTTAACCACATATATTCAGTATTCATTAAATGTCTCTTTTTTATTAATCTTTGACAATTTGAACATATTAATTTATTTATTATTTGTCTGAAAATAGACTATAAATACACAGATTAAAAAAAGACTCCATACTGACAAAATAAAAAAAAATTGAAAGTTCTATTAAGCAATGAACTATGACAATACATATATATATGTATCATTCCTGTATTCTAGAACTCTTTAAATATGTGAAAACGCAATACGATTAAAAATTTCAAAGGTATTTCATTCGATTTGGGATTTGAGGAATTTGAGTTCCTATAAAAAATAAAATTACTTATTTTACATATACATACAATACTGAATGAAGTCGCAAATACGTATACTTAAGACATAATCTCATTAAATTGCATGCATTTTTACTAACTATCCATTTTGTCTCAGCTTTTGATACATTTAGTAAAGGTATTGTTTTTGAATAATTTTGGCATTTTTATTTATTTTTTTTTTATTTTTTTTCATTGTAAAATTAGTAAATCCCCGTATTTAATGTATTCCTTCTTTGATATCTCTCCTTAATAATCTCAATGTGAATTAGTATTGAGTTTAATGAAACCTGCTTTGTATTTTTTAATATAAAGTATTGCTCAGCGTGTATACTGTTTGTACATTTTGCTATTTCTTACATTTAAAATTGATTTTAATTCCTTTTTAATTGAGTGACAATTAAGTGAATTTTAAATGAATGAAATATATCGTACAGTTTGTGTAATTACAATTACAGTCAATTATTTGCACGTAAAATTTATGTGGAACATTGTCATATGTAAAGAGTTTAAAATTTTTGAAACATTTATTTTTAGATTTATGCAAAGGCATCGAATGTTACAATGGAGGAACATGTGACACCCAATCTGGAAAGTGCGACTGCAGCAAAACAGCATACACGGGAGAAAAATGTGAAGAACGTAAGCAAGGATTTCATTTTAAACTAATTCTTACAAATTTTTAGTTATTAAAATAGATTATTGTTACATTGAAACATATTTTTACTCAGGAGCTTGATAGCATTTTTTCTAAAAACCGACAGCCTTATTCTCTAACCATTAACTTCTTATATTAAAGGCATGTTATAAATTTCATCCAAAATGAAATACTAATAATAATTAGAACTTAAAACTTCATAAAAAATGTTGCAAGCGATAAAGAAAGCATTTAAAGGAAAAGTATATAAAAATTAAAAACATGTGCGGAAAAATTATATGGGTATACTTAAAAACCTCAGAAATAGAGTGAAAACTGTTAAAATTTATCTGTTGCTCATTAATTATACAAAATAATATGTGAAATAAGACAGCTTAAAGTTTTGTACCCATTGATCAAGAATAAAACGAATTTTGCTTTAAATTTAATAATTTAGATTTTTTTCTTCAAGACTTGTGTCAATATAATTTCCGAAATTAATACGTCTAGAAGTGTAAGTAATTGATCACCAATTGTTATCCTTGAAAGCATAATTTCTAGATTATTCTTTTAGAAATATGTAGATAATTCGAATATCTGGACATTAAAATTATCCCAAAAGTTGGGTCTTTGATTAAAGTATAATATTTCGGAAAGTGTCTTAGAATTCATGTTGTAAAGTATGGTACAGTTGCCATAATTGCTAAATTAAAACCAAAACCACACGTTGAAAGCATAATTTCTAGATTATTCTTTTATAAATATGTAGATAATTCGTATATGTGGACATTTAAATTATCCCAAAAGCTCGGTCGATTATTAAAGTCTAAAATTTCGAAAAACGTTTTAGAATTCATGTTGTAGCGTAAGATATAGTTGCCATCATTTTTAAATTAAAATACAAAACCACACGCACATACTCTTTCATTTCTGTTACTAAATCTATTTAGACAAATCCGTTAGCTTTAAATTTATATAGAAGAACTTATTCTTGGAAGTTTCACTCTGTTTCGTCTTTTTTACCTCTCATTAGAGAGTAAAACGTAAAAGCACAGCATTAAAATTTAATTATTTTTCACAGCTCTTTTTTAATTCCTAAAAATATGTGTATAAAATGAGGGCATACCAAAAACTATTCGAAATTTTTTATTCGAAACGTCTAAAAATGTAGATATCACATTTTAATAAATATTTTGAATGTTCTTCTTTATTAGTTACTGTTGAATCCTAAAAGGAAATCTTCAGTAAAAAGACACTAATTATTTCGGAAACATGACTGTAGATGACAGCACTAAAACTTTGTTCCTAATAAAACAAAGCTATTTTGACTTTAATTAATATTATATTTCATTAATTCTCATTCATTTTTGTTTGTTAATTCCCAATATGTTTTTTCATATATATATTTTGTATGTATTCATTTGTAATCCATCTTTTTAGATTGTATTCTTTATTCTGCAGTTGACTGCGGGATAGTTTAGAATGTTCTGATTCAAAGTATGTTTACGTTTGGTGAAGTCTATTAAATCTCTTTAAAATCCATTTAAATCATTTTTTTTTCTGTGTGAAGTACCATACGTAAAAGATATAATATTGCCAGTGGGCAAAATTCCTAAGTAACTATTTTCAAGATATAAAGAACTCGTGAATTCGAAAGACTGGTATTCAAGTTATGAAACATACAATTGCTTATGAAAGTCGCCGACAAGAAGAATTGCTCAGGTAATAAATTTCTCTTTGGCTATAAGAAATCAATTCTCTAAGTTTAAGCAGTTTAAATCTCAACATAAATAAATTGTATGGTCTATCCTCAGCCGCAGCGTCTAGCGTATTTTTAACGCTTAACTATAAAAATTAAATTATTATGAAGACGAAAGCGGAACTACAAAGTGAATCGAAATTTAATTTCACAATTAAAGAAATTAACAGATATAACATTCAAGTAGCTGAAGCAATAGAAAATAAAAATGTTAAATTAACTGAGAAGCTTAAAGCAGAATTAATTAGCTTAGAAGCTGATTTAAAGAAATCTTATTTTGGAATCGCCGAAGAAAGTATTAATGCTTTATACGATTCATTTACTAAAGCAAAGGACATAGTTTTTGACGATTTAGTTAAAATCGAAGAATTTTTGGTTGTAAAAATACAAGAAAATATGAAGGAAACTAGTAATAATTCAATTTCTGTTAAGGATAATACTTTAAAATTGCCAAAATTTGAGTTGCCGATATTTTATGGCGACATTAACAATTGGATTACCTTTAAGGAAACATTTCTGACTGCAATTCATAATAATGAAAATTTATCAGATTATCATCAGTTAAAATCATGAAAATTTATCAGTTAAAATTTTCTTATCTAATAGCGAGTGTAAAAAATTATCCTGCTAAATTAATTTCGGGATTTTCAATTTCCGGTGATAATTATAAAGAAGCGTGGGAAACTCTTGTTAATCGCTACCATAATCGTAAGAATTTGGCATATTCGTTACTGTCAAAATTCATTAATGCTAGATCAGTAAAATCACCTACGCAAAAATCAATTCTAGAGCTATTGGACACTTGTAATAAAGTTATTCGAAATTTGAAATTTTTAAAATTTGAATTTAATGAATTTGTTGATTTGATTTTAGTGTTTTTAATTCAAACAAAATTTGATGATAATTTACGAAAACAGTGGGAGTTATCATTAAATAATGATTGTTTTCCAACTTATGAAATGATAATTAGTTTTCTTGAAAAACAAGCACATAGTCTGCAGAATTGTAATGTTGAATTTATTAAAACTGAATCTAAGTTTAATAATAAATTTGATCCTAAATCTCAACATTTGCCAAAAAGATCGGTATCGAATACTGTCGTAACGGATAATGTGAATCAATCACAAAAAATTATTTGTCCAAAATGTAATGAACCCCACCAACTTCATAGATGCCCATCAATGCAGAATTTATCTGTTGAGCAACGCTGGCATTTAGTAAAATCTAAAAAGTTATGTACGAACTGTTTGCGTTCTAATCATTTTG
This sequence comes from Maratus speculifer, assembly GCA_964019185.1. Lineage (NCBI taxonomy): Eukaryota > Metazoa > Arthropoda > Arachnida > Araneae > Salticidae > Maratus > Maratus speculifer. Next base: position 82,898,044 of record OZ025302.1, on the reverse strand, counting down.
CTGCTAATTGTTTGATAAATACCACATGTAAACATTGCAATTCGAAACATCATACACTCCTTCATCGTGATCAATCTGCCCCTGCACAACAACAAATTATTGGACAACAAGATCATGTAACAACCCCAAATGCTGTAGGTAATTTAAATGAACCAAATTGTTTTACTAATCAATCGTTTAGTAGAAATTCTCAAACATTGTTGGCTACTGCCATTATACGTGTAAACTCCAAATCAGGCAAATTCATTCCTTGCAGGGCGATGATCGATAGTGGTTCTCAAAAGAGCCTACTTTCTAAAACTTGTTGTGAAAAATTAGATCTTCCATCAAGGCCTACTAATCATAAAATCTCAGGTATAAATAATTTAGTTGCAGAAACATCTCTTCAAGAAGATTCTTCGACATTCTCTCCCCATTTTAATGATGAAGTCTTTCAGTTAGACGCATTAGTTGTTAACCAGATAACAACAAATTTACCAAATTTTCTGATTACGACTACGTTTTGGCCACATATTGAAGGCTTGAATCTCTCGGTTCCAAATTTCCATGTGTCCAGTTCTATTGATCTTCTTATAGGTGCAGATTTGTTTGCTAATATATAATAGGAGAGTCTATTTTAGGACCTAAAGGATCACCGAGTGCTATTAATTCTAAACTGGGTTGGATACTATCGGGAATTATTTATTCGAATGAATCAAATCAAAGTTCATCTGTTAGTTGTCATGCTACTACGCAGATTACTTCTCAGCTGCAAAAGTTCTGGGAATTTGAGTCGGTTCCCAGTTCTGATCCAATTTCTCTTGTTGAAGATATTTATTCTAAAACCGTTTCACGCACAGAATCAGGACGATATGTTGTAAACTTGCCATTTAAATCTAAACCAATCCTCGGTGATTCAAAATCTCAAGCTCTAAAGCGGTTTTATTTTTTGGAGAAGAGACTCCACCAAAACCCTTTGCTTAGAGAGCAATATTTAGCATTCATGCAAGAATATATCGATTTGGGGCACATGGAACTTGTACCAAATTCAGAAATCTCAAATCCGGATCATTTTTATCTTCCGCATCACGGGATACTAAAAGAAGATAGTTCAACTACACGACTTAGAGTAGTATTTGACGCATCTGCAGTTAGTTCATCAGGCCGCTCTTTAAACGATTATCTAGAGATAGGTCCAAAATTGCAGCCGGAAATATTTCCTTTATTATTAAAGTTCAGAATGAATCCAATTGCTTTTAGTGCTGATATCGAAAAAATGTTTAGACAAATCCTCGTTAATCAGAATCATATTGATTATCAACGCATTCTTTGGAGATTTAATTTAGAAGACACTATCAAATCATACAGGCTGTTGACCGTTACATACGGTTTTTCCTGTGCACCCTTTTTGGCCATTAGGACATTACGCCAGTTGGCCATGGATAATGAACAATATCAAAAAGCCTGCCAAATTATTCAAGATGAAATTTATGTTGATGATCTTCTTTCTGGAGCCGATTCACGAGAAAATGCTCAGAATTTAGTTACACAACTAATAAGTATTATGAAAAGTGGAGGTTTTAATCTACGAAAGTGGACCTGTAACGATCCTGATGTAATAGCTCATGTACCTGTTGAAATGAAGGCTTTTTCAAAAAAGGTCATTCAGAAAGATGATACTGTTAAAGTTCTTGGTTTATTTTGGGACTCTTCCAAAGATATTTTACAAATTAGGTTCGCTGATTTAAAGGATGTACAAACAAAACGAGATTTGTTATCTGTAGTGGCTACAATCTTTGACCCTCTGGGTTTCCTAGCTCCTACAACAATAAAGTTAAAAATCATTATGCAAGATCTTTGGAAGGATAAGATTTCTTGGGATGAGAAAATCCCACATGCCATACAACAGGTTTGGAATGAATTTTCATCTGAAATGCATTTATTGAAATCGTTAGAAATTTCCCGATACTTGAATTTATTTAATGAAGCAGTTGTTCAAATTCAACTGCATGGATTTTGCGATGGTTCGAATAAAGCTTTTGCTGCTGTTACCTATTTACGCGTTATTACATCTGAAAAAGTATTTGTCAATTTGATTGCCGCAAAAACTAAGGTAAACCCTATTAAAGTTCAAACATTGCCTAGAATCGAACTCTGCTCAGCTCTTTTGCTAGCTAAGTTATGTTCTGTCATTATCGACACATTTCCAGTAAAGTTTGCCAATATTTATTTGTGGTCAGATTCGCAGATAGTTCTCAGTTGGCTAAAAGCACCACCTTTAAAAGGAAATCAATTCGTACTTAACAGAGTATGCCAAATACAGGCATTAATGCCTTCCCATGAATGGAATCATATTCCAGGTGCTTTAAATCCTGCAGATGTAGCTTCTAGGGGAATTCCTCCACGAAAGCTTCTTAATCATTCTCTGTGGTGGCATGGGCCTCCATGGCTGCTGTCAAATGAGCAAATCCCAATACCTAAATTCACTGCTCCAATAGATGAGTTAAATCAAGTAATTGACTCTGTCAGTAATGTAACACAAGTAAGTGCATCTCCTGACTTTCTTCTTAAGTGTTCGAAATTCTCTAAGCTGTCAAGAGTTACAGCCTATTGTCTTAGATTTATTCATAATGCTAGACATAGTACATCGAAAAAATTTGGAAATCTAAGTTCAGAAGAAATCTCTAATTCTATTCAACGAATTGTAAAATTAATTCAAAGTTCTGAATTCAACACAGAGCTTAAGTTGTTAAAGGAAAGAAAACCCTTACCAAGCAATAATAAGCTGTTATCACTAAATGTATTTTTAGATTCAAGTGATATCATTCGAGTAGGTGGCCGTTTGTCACAACATCAGTCTTTAAGCTTTGATAGAAAATATCCGATGCTACTCCCAAAAAATAACTTTGTCACTAAACTATTAATAAAGCATGTACACGAGAAACATATGCACGCAGGTACACAGCTAGTACTTTCTATTATACGTCAACAGTTTTGGTTTGTTAATGGTCGTTCTACTGTGCGACAAGAGCTCAACAAATGTGTACTTTGCAAACGCCTAAAAACACAAGCTTGTCAACAAATGATGGGAGATCTTCCCGTTGACAGAATCACCCCAATTCGTCCATTTTCCAAGGTTGGTATAGATTTTGCCGGCCCCTGCATAACCAAGCCAAATTTGCCTAGAAGTAAGATAAAATTAAAAACATACTTGGCTGTATTCGTCTGCATGTGCACTAAGGCAGTGCATCTGGAAGTGGTATCAGACTTGTCTGTGCAAGCCTTGCTAGCAGCCCTAAAAAGATTTATTGCACGTAGAGGCCTGCCGTCTGATATTTATTCAGATAATGGTAAGAATTTTGTAGGTCTAGCAAATCAACTGAAGCAGTTATTCCAATATTTGAAGGACAGAGAAATTCAAGATTTTCTTTCGAGCCAAAAAATCAATTGGCACTTCATTCCTCCATATGCGCCGCAATTTGGTGGGCTATGGGAGGCAGCTGTAAAGCTTACAAAAAATCATCTGTTAAAGGCATGTAAATCCAGTATTTTAAACTTTGAAGAATTATCCACGTTACTGTGCCAAATAGAAAGTTGCATAAATTCAAGACCTCTAACGCCGATGTCATCAGATCCATCAGATCCTCGCGCATTTACTCCAGGTCATTTTCTAATTGGAGCACTGCTCCTTGATATTCCAGAAGCTTCTAATTTGCGAGCTCTATCATTAAATGCTCGTTGGCGCCTTATTGAAAGGGCCAAGAACCAATTTTGGTATAGATGGTCAAGAGAATATCTCCAACATCTCCAACAGCGTCCTAAATGGACTACTCCAAGTGTTAATCTACGAGAAGGAGACTTGGTAATAATTCATGGACGATCCCTGTCCATGAGATGGAAAATGGGCCGCATTCTACAAACTTTCCAAGGACAGGCCAATCGAGTTCGAGTCGTCTTGATTAAAACAGCGGACGGTGACATCAAACGTCCTATTACAAAGGTATCCCCAGTACTGCCGGGGGCGGAGGATGTTGAATCCTAAAAGGAAATCTTCAGTAAAAAGACACTAATTATTTCGGAAACATGACTGTAGATGGCAGCACTAAAACTTTGTTCCTGATAAAACGAGGTTATTTTGACTTTAATTAATATTATATTTCATTAATTCTCATTCATTTATGTTTGTTAATTCCCAATATGTTTTTTCATATATATTTTGTATGTATTCATTTGTAATCCATCTTTTTAGATTATATTTTTTATTCTGCAGTTGACTGCGGGACAGTTTAGAATGTTCTGATTCAAAGTATGTTTACGTTTGGTGAAGTCTATTAAATCTCTTTAAAATCCATTTAAATCATTTTTTTTCTGTGTGAAGAACCATACGTAAAAGATATAATATTGCCAGTGGGCAAAATTCCTAAGTAACTATTTTCAAGACTTAAAGAACTCGTGAATTCGAAAGACTGGTATTCAAGTTATGAAACATACAATTGCTTATGAAAGTCGCCGACAAGAAGAATTGCTCAGGTAATAAATCTCTCTTTGACTATAAGAAATCAATTCTCTAAGTTTAAGCAGTTTAAATCTCAACAGTTATAATGCATTACCCACAGTTTTTACGTGAAAGTACACTGGAGTAGTTTGTGACATCGAGAATAAATTTCATTTAACTAGAACTTTCTCTAATGCCTGTAAAATAGTTCATTTCGCCGTATTTGCTTAGAAATTTATTTTTTTAAAAAGATATTTAATTATATGTAAGAAGCACAAAACTTTTAAGTTCTAATGATTGATGATTCTGTTTTAGTTAAAGACGATGATTGTGAAGATAGACTGGAACATTGTCATAGAACGAATGGCAAATGCGTAACAAAAGACTCTGGAGAAAACATTGAGTGTGTTTGCCCGAATGACCTAGTATATTCTAAAACAACAGGCTGTACAGGTGAGATATATGAAGACAATTTAATTTTACAACAAATAAAATGATATTTATTTACAAAACATTATTGGTGAAACACATATATTCAGCATTGTTTAAATGTTTTTTTATTAATCCTTGACATTTTGAACATTTTAATTTATTTATTATGTGTCTGAAAATACACTATAAATACACAGATTAAAAAAAACACTCTATATTGACGAAATGAAAAAAAAATGAAAGGGTTGAAAGTTCTATTAAGCAATGAGCTTTGAAAATATATATATATATGTAACATTTGTTTATGACAGAATTCTTAAAATATGTGAAAACTCAATACGATTAAAAATTTCAGAGGTACTTCATTCGATTTGAGATTTGAGGAATTTGAGTTTCCATAAAAAATAAAATTACTTGTATTACATATACATACAATACTGAGTGAAGTAGCAAATACGTATACTTAAGTCATAATCTCATTAAATTGCGCACATTTTCACTAACTCGCCATTCTGTATCAGCTTTTGACACATTTCGTAAAGGTATTGTTTTTGAATAATATCGGCATTTTTATTCATTACTTTAATAATTTTTTATATTTTTTTCGTAGTAAAATTAGTAAATCCTCGTATTTAATGTATTCCTTCTTCGATATTTCTCTCTTTAATAGTGTCATTGTGAATTAACATTGGGTTTAATGAAACCTGGTTTGTATTTTTTAATATAAAGTATTGCTCTGCGTGTATACTGCTTTTTGCTAATTCTTACATTTAAAATTGATTATAATTCCTTTTTAATTCAGTGACAAATAGGTGAAATTTAAATGAGTGTAATATATTGTACAGTTTGTGTAATTACAATTGCTGTCAATTTTTTGCACGTAAAATTTATGTGGAACATTGTCATATGTAAAGAGTTTAAAATTTTTGAAACATTTATTTTTAGATTTATGCAAAGGCATCGAATGTTACAATGGAGGAACATGTGACACCAAATCTGGAAAGTGCGACTGCAGCAAAACAGCATACACGGGAGAAAAATGTGAAGAACGTAAGCAAGGATTTCATTTTAAACTAATTCTTACAATTTTTTAGTTATTAAAATAGATTATTGTTACATTGAAACATATTTTTATTCAGGAGCTTGATAGCATTTTTTCTAAAAAACCGACAGCCTTATTCGCTAACCATTAACTACTTATATTAAAAACATCTTATAAATTTCATCGAAAATGAAATATTAATAATAATTAGAACTTAAAACTTCATAAAAAATGTTGCAAGCGCTAAGGAATGTTAAAGCATTTTAAGGAAAAGTATATAAAAATTAAACACATGTGCGGAAAAATTATATGGGTATACTTAAAAACCTCAGAAATAGAGTGAAAACTATTGCATTATTTCTAGATAATTGCTTTAGAAATATGTAGATAATTCGCATATCTGGACATTTATATTATCCCAAAAGCTCGGTCGTTTATTAAAGTATAATAGTTCGAAAATTTTTTTAGAATTAATGTTGTAAAGTATGGTATAGTTGCCATCATTGTAAAATTAAAACACAAAACCAAATGTGCATGCACTTTCATTTCTGTTAATAAATCTACTAATTAGACAAATCCGTTAGCTTTAAATTTATATAGAAGATATTATTCCTTTAGTTTCGCTCGGTTTCGCCTTTTTTACTTCTCATTAGAGTAAAATGTAAAAGCACAGCATTATAATTTAATTATTTTTCCACAGCTCTTTTTTAATTCCTAAAAATATGTGAAAAACATGAGGTCATACCAAAAACTATTCGAAAATAAATTTTCGGAAACGTCTAAAAAATGTAGATATCACATGTTAAAAAATATATTGCATGTCCTTCTTTAATATTTATAACGCATTACACACATTTTTTCCGTGAATGTACACTGGAGTAGTTTGTTACATCGAGAATAAATTTCATTTAACTAGAAATTTCTCTAATGCCTGTAAAATAGTTCATTTCGCTGTATAGATTTTGGAAATTTATTTTTTCTAAAGGATATAAAATTATATGTAAGAAGCACAATGCTTTTAATTTCTAATTATTGATGATTCCGTTTTAGTTAAAGACGATGACTGTCAAGATAGAATGGAACATTGTCATGGAACGAATGGCAAATGCGTAACAAAAGACTCTGGAGAAAACATTGAGTGTGTTTGCCCGAAGGACCTAGTATATTATAAAACAGCTGGCTGTACAGGTGAGATATATGAAGATAATTTAATTTTACAACAAATAAAATGAAATATATTTATAAAAAAATATTGGTGAAACACAGATATTAAGTATTGATTAAATGTTTTTTTATTAATCCTTGACATTTTGAATATTTTAATTTATTTTTTATGTGTGTAAAAATACACTATAAATACACAGATTAAAAAAAGGCTCCATCCTGAGAAAATGAAAAAAAATTGAAAGTTTTGAAAGTTCTATTAAGCAATGAACTATGACAATATATATATGTAACATTCCTGTATTCTAGAATTCTTTAAATATGTGAAAACTCAATACGATTAAAAATTTCAGAGGTATTTCATTCGATTTGGGATTTGAGGAGTTGGAGTTCCTATAAAAAATAAAATTACTTATTTCACATATACATACAATACTGAATGAAGTCGCAAATACGTATTCTTAAGATATAATCTCATTAAATTGCATACATTTTTACTAACTATCTATTTTGTATCAGGTTTGTCACATTTAGTAAAGGTATTGTTTTTGAATAATATCGGCATTTTTATTTATTTTTTTTTAATTTTTTTTTCATTGTAAAATTAGTAAATCCCCGTATTTAATGTATTCCTTCTTTGATATCTCTCCTTAATAGTCTCATTGTGAATTAGTATTGAGTTTAATGAAACCTGGTTTGTATTTTTTAATATAAAGTATTGCTCTGCGTGTTTACTGCTTCTACATTTTGCTATTTCTTACGTTTAAACTTGATTATAATTCCTTTTTAATTCATTGACAAATAGGCGAATTTTAAATGAATGAAATATATCGTACAGTTTGTGTAATTACAATTACAGTCAATTATTTGCACGTAAAATTTATGTGGAACATTGTCATATGTAAAGAGTTTAAAATTTTTGAAACATTTATTTTTAGATTTATGCAAAGGCATCGCATGTTACAATGGAGGAACATGTGACACCAAATCTGGAAAGTGCGACTGCAGCAAAACAGCATACACGGGAGAAAAATGTGAAGAACGTAAGCAAGGATTTCATTTTAAACTAATTCTTACAATTTTTTAGTTATTAAAATAGATTATTGTTACATTGAAACATATTTTTACTCAGGAGCTTGATAGCATTTTTTCTAAAAAACCGACAGCCTTATTCGCTAACCATTAACTACTTATATTAAAAGCATCTTATAAATTTCATCGAAAATGAAATATTAATAATAATTAGAACTTAAAACTTCATAAAAAATGTTGCAAGCGATAAATAAAGCATTTTAAGGAAAAGTATATAAAAATTAAAAACATGTGCGGAAAAATTATATGGGTATACTTAAAAACCTCAGAAATAGAGTGAAAACTATTAAAATTTATCTGTTGGTCTTTAGTTATACAGATTAAAAAGTGAAATAAGACAGCTTACAGTTTTGTACACATTGATCAAGAATAAAGCAAATTTTGCTTTTAATTGAATAATTTAAGTTTATTTCTTCAATACTTGTGTCAATATAATTTCCGAAATTAATACGTCGTGAAGTGTAAGTAATTGATCACCAATTGGTATCGTTGAAAGCATAATTTCTAGATAATTGCTTTAGAAATATGTAGATAATTCGCATATCTGGACATTTATATTATCCCAAAAGCTCGGTCGTTTATTAAAGTATAATATTTCGAAAAATGTTTTAGAATTCATGTTGTATAGTAACATATAGTTGCCATCATTGTTAAATTAAAACTCGAAACCACACGTTGAAAGCATAATTTCTAGATGATTCTTTTAGAAATAAGTAGACAATTCGTATATCTGGACATTTAAATTATCCCAAAAGCTCGGTCTTTGATAAAAGTATAATTGTTCGAAAAATGTTTTAGAATTAATGTTGTAAAGTATGGTATAGTCGCCATCATTGTTAAATTAAAACACAAAACCAAATGTGCATGCATTTTCATTTCTGTTAATAAATCTAATTAGACAAATCAGTTAGCTTTAAATTTATATAGAAGAACTTATTCCTTCAAGTTTCGCTCGGTTTCACCTTTTTTACCTCTCATTAAAGTAAAATGTAAAAGCACATCATTATAATTTAATTACTTTTCCACAGCTATTTTTTAATTCCTAAATATATGTGAATAACATGAGGTCATACCAAAAACTATTCGAAAATAAATTTTCGGAAACGTCTAAAAAATGTAAATATCACATGTTAATAAATATATTGCATGTCCTTCTTTAATATTTATAACGCATTACACACATTTTTTCCGTGAATGTACACTGGAGTAGTTTGTTACATCGAGAATAAATTTCATTTAACAAGAAATTTCTCTAATGCCTGTAAAATAGTTCATTTCGCTGTATAGATTTTGGAAATTTATTTTTTTTAAAGAATATAAAATTATATGTAAGAAGCACAATGCTTTTAATTTCTAATTATTGATGATTCCGTTTTAGTTAAGGACGATGACTGTCAAGATAGAATGGAACATTGTCATGGAACGAATGGCAAATGCGTAACAAAAGACTCTGAGAAAACATTGAGTGTGTTTGCCCGAAGGACCTAGTATATTATAAAACAGCTGGCTGTACAGGTGAGATATATGAAGATAATTTAATTTTACAACAAATAAAATGAAATATATTTATAAAAAAATATTGGTGAAACACAGATATTAAGTACTGATTAAATGTTTTTTTATTAATCCTTGACATTTTGAACATTTTAATTTATTTTTTATGTGTGTAAAAATACACTATAAATACAAAGATTAAAAAAAGGCTCCATCCTGAGAAAATGAAAAAAAATTGAAAGTTTTGAAAGTTCTATTAAGCAATGAACTATGACAATATATATATGTAACATTCCTGTATTCTAGAATTCTTTAAATATGTGAAATCTCAATACGATTAAAAATTTCAGAGGTAATTCATTCGATTTGGGATTTGAGGAATTTGAGTTCCTATAAAAAATAAAATTACTTATTTCACATATACATACAATACTGAATGAAGTCGCAAATACGTATTCTTAAGATATAATCTCATTAAATTGCATACATTTTTACTAACTATCTATTTTGTATCAGATTACTCACATTTAGTAAAGGTATTGTTTTTGAATAATATCGGCATTTTTATTTATTTATTTTTTTAATTTTTTTTATTGTAAAATTATTAAATCCCCGTATTTAATGTATTCCTTCTTTGATTTCTCTCCTTAATATTCTCAATGTGAATTAGTATTGAGTTTAATGAAACCTGGTTTGTATTTTTTAATATAAAGTATTGCTCTGCGTGTATACTGCTTGTATATTTTGCTATTTCTTACGTTTAAAATTGATTATAATTCCTTTTTAATTCATTGACAAATAGGTTAATTTTAAATGAATGAAATATATCGTGCAGTTTGTGTAATTACAATTACAGTCAATTATTTGCACGTAAAATTTATGTGGAACATTGTCATATGTAAAGAGTTTAAAATTTTTGAAACATTTATTTTTAGATTTATGCAAAGGCATCGAATGTTACAATGGAGGAACATGTGACACCAAATCTGGAAAGTGCGACTGCAGCAAAACAGCATACACGGGAGAAAAATGTGAAGAACGTAAGCAAGGATTTCATTTTAAACTAATTCTTACAATTTTTTAGTTATTAAAATAGATTATTGTTACATTGAAACATATTTTTACTCAGGAGCTTGATAGCATTTTTTCTAAAATCCGACAGCCTTATTCGCTAACCATTAACTACTTATATTAAAAGCATCTTATTAATTTCATCGAAAATGAAATATTAATAATAATTAGAACTTAAAACTTCATAATAAATGTTGCAAGCGATAAATAAAGCATTTTAAGGAAAAGTATAAAAAAATTAAAAACTGGTGCGGAAAAATTATATGGGTATACTTAAAAACTTCAGAAATAGAGTGAAAACTATTAAAATTTATCTGTTGGTCTTTAGTTATACAGATTAAAAAGTGAAATAAGACAGCTTACAGTTTTGTACACATTGATCAAGAATAAAGCAAATTTTGCTTTTAATTGAATAATTTAAGTTTATTTCTTCAATACTTGTGTCAATATAATTTCCGAAATTAATACGTCGTGAAGTGTAAGTAATTGATCACCAATTGGTATCGTTGAAAGCATAATTTCTAGATAATTGCTTTAGAAATATGTAGATAATTCGCATATCTGGACATTTATATTATCCCAAAAGCTCGGTCGTTTATTAAAGTATAATATTTCGAAAAATGTTTTAGAATTCATGTTGTAAAGTAACATATAGTTGCCATCATTGTTAAATTAAAACTCGAAACCACACGTTGAAAGCATAATTTCTAGATGATTCTTTTAGAAATAAGTAGACAATTCGTATATCTGGACATTTAAATTATCCCAAAAGCTCGGTCTTTGATAAAAGTATAATAGTTCGAAAAATGTTTTAGAATTAATGTTGTAAAGTATGGTATAGTCGCCATCATTGTTAAATTAAAACACAAAACCAAATGTGCATGCACTTTCATTTCTGTTAATAAATCTAATTAGACAAATCAGTTAGCTTTAAATTTATATAGAAGAACTTATTCCTTCAAGTTTCGCTCGGTTTCGCCTTTTTTACCTCTCATTAAAGTAAAATGTAAAAGCACAGCATTATAATTTAATTATTTTCCCATAGCTATTTTTTAATTCCTAAAAATATGTGAATAACATGAGGTCATACCAAAAACTATTCGAAAATAAATTTTCGGAAACGTCTAAAAAATGTAGATATCACATGTTAATAAATATATTGCATGTCCTTCTTTAATATTTATAACGCATTACACACATTTTTTCCGTGAATGTACACTGGAGTAGTTTGTTACATCGAGAATAAATTTCATTTAACAAGAAATTTCTCTAATGTCTGTAAAATAGTTCATTTCGCTGTATAGATTTTGGAAATTTATTTTTTTTAAAGGATATAAAATTATATGTAAGAAGCACAATGCTTTTAATTTCTAATTATTGATGATTCCGTTTTAGTTAAGGACGATGACTGTCAAGATAGAATGGAACATTGTCATGGAACGAATGGCAAATGCGTAACAAAAGACTCTGGAGAAAACATTGAGTGTGTTTGCCCGAAGGACCTAGTATATTATAAAACAGCTGGCTGTGCAGGTGAGATATAGGAAGATAATTTAATTTTACAAAAAATAAAATGAAATATATTTATAAAAAAATATTGGTGAAACACAGATATTAAGTATTGATTAAATGTTTTTTTATTAATCCTTGACATTTTGAACATTTTAATTTATTTGTTATGTGACTAAAAATACACTATAAATACACAGATTAAAAAAAGGCTCCATCCTGAGAAAATAAAAAAAAATTGAAAGTTTTGAAAGTTCTATTAAGCGATGAACTATGACAATATATATATGTAACATTCCTGTATTCTAGAATTCTTTAAATATGTGAAAACTCAATACGATTAAAAATTTCAGAGGTATTTCATTCGATTTGGGATTTGAGGAATTTGAGTTCCTATAAAAAATAAAATTACTTATTTCACATATACATACAATACTGAATGAAGTCGCAAATACGTATTCTTAAGATATAATCTCATTAAATTGCATACATTTTTACTAACTATCTATTTTGTATCAGATTTGTCACATTTAGTAAAGGTATTGTTTTTGAATAATATCGGCATTTTTATTTATTTTTTTTTAATTTTTTTTATTGTAAAATTAGTAAATCCCCGTATTTAATGTATTCCTTCTTTGATATCTCTCCTTAATAGTCTCAATGTGAATTAGTATTGAGTTTAATGAAACCTGGTTTGTATTTTTTAATATAAAGTATTGCTCTGCGTGTATATTGCTTGTATATTTTGCTATTTCTTACGTTTAAAATTGATTATAATTCCTTTTTAATTCATTGACAAATAGGTGAATTTTAAATGAATGAAATATATCGTGCAGTTTGTGTAATTACAATTACAGTCAATTATTTGCACGTAAAATTTATGTGGAACATTGTCATATGTAAAGAGTTTAAAATTTTTGAAACATTTATTTTTAGATTTATGCAAAGGCATCGAATGTTACAATGGAGGAACATGTGACACCAAATCTGGAAAGTGCGACTGCAGCAAATCAGCATACACGGGAGAAAAATGTGAAGAACGTAAGCAAGGATTTCATTTTAAACTAATTCTTACAATTTTTTAGTTATTAAAATAGATTATTGTTACATTGAAACATATTTTTACTCAGGAGCTTGATAGCATTTTTTCTAAAAAACTGACAGCCTTATTCGCTAACCATTAACTACTTATATTAAAAGCATCTTATTAATTTCATCGAAAATGAAATATTAATAATAATTAGAACTTAAAACTTCATAAAAAATGTTGCAAGCGATAAATAAAGCATTTTAAGGAAAAGTATATAAAAATTAAAAACATGTGCGGAAAAATTATATGGGTATACTTAAAAACCTCAGAAATAGAGTGAAAGCTATTAAAATTTATCTGTTGGCCTTTAGTTATACAGATTAAAAAGTGAAATAAGACAGCTTACAGTTTTGTACGCATTGATCAAGAATAAAGCAAATTTTGCTTAAAATTGAATAATTTAGCTATATTTCTTCAATATTTGTGTCAATATAATTTCCGAAATTATACGTCGTGAAGTGTAAGTAATTGATCACCAATTGGTATCGTTGAAAGCATAATTTTTAGATAATTGCTTTAGAAATATGTAGATAATTCGCATATCTGAACATTTATATTATCCCAAAAGCTCGGTCGTCTATTAAAGTATAATTGTTCGAAAAATGTTTTAGAATTCATGTTGTAAAGTAACATATAGTTGCCATCATTGTTAAATTAAAACACGAAACCACACGTTGAAAGCATAATCTCCAGATGATTCTTTTAGAAATATGTAGATAATTCGTATATCTGGACATTTAAATTATCCCAAAAGCTCGGTCTTCGATTAAAGTATAATAGTTCGAAAAATGTTTTAGAATTAATGTTGTAAAGTATGGTATAGTTGCCATCATTGTTAAATTCAAACACAAAACCAAATGTGCATGCACTTTCATTTCTGTTAATAAATCTAATTAGACAAATTCGTTAGCTTTAAGTTTATATAGAAGATATTATTCCTTTAGTTTCGCTCGGTTTCGCAATCTTTACTTCTCATTAGAGTAAAATGTAAAAGCACAGCATTATAGTTTAATTATTTTTCCACAGCTCTTTTTTAATTCCTAAAAATATGTGAATAACATGAGGTCATACCAAAAACTATTCGAAAATAAATTTTCGGAAACGTCTAAAAAATGTAGATATCACATGTTTAAAAATATATTGCATGTCCTTCTTTAACATTTATAACGCATTACACACAGTTTTTCCGTGAAAGTACACTGGAGTAGTTTGTTACATCGAGAATAAATTTCATTTAACTAGAAATTTCTCTAATGCCTGTAAAATCGTTCATTTCGCTGTATAGGTTTTGGAAATTTATTTTTTTAAGGATATATATTTATATGTAAGAAACACAAAGCTTTTAATTTCTAATTATTGATGATTCTCTTTTAGTTCAGGACGATGACTGTCAAGATAGAATGGGACATTGTCATAGAACAAATGGCAAATGCGAAACAAAAGACTCTGGAGAAAACATTGTGTGTGTTTGCCCGAAGGACCTAGTATATTATAAAACAGCAGGCTGTACAGGTGAGATATATGAAGATAATTTAATTTTACAACAAATAAAATGAAATATATTTACAAAAAAATATTGGTGAAACACATATATTAAGTATTGATTAAATGTTTTTTTATTAATCCTTGACATTTTGAACAGTTTATTTTTTATGTGTCTGAAAATACACTATAAATACACTGATTAAAAAAAGGCTCCATACTGACAAAATGAAAAAAAAAATGAAAGTGTTGAAAGTTCTATTAAGCAATGAACTATGACAATATATATATGTAACATTCCTGTATTCTAGGATTCTTTAAATATGTGAAAACGCAATACGATTAAAAATTTCAGAGGTATTTCATGCGATTTGGGATTTGAGGAATTTGAGTTCCTATAAAAAATAAAATTACATATATTACATATACATACAATACTGAATGAAGTCGCAAATACGTATTCTTGAGACATAATCTCAGTAAATTGCACACATTTTCACTTACTCTCCATTTTATATCAGCTTTTGACAAATTTCAAAAGGTATTGTTTTTGAATAATATCGGCATTTTTATTCATTACTTTAATATATATTTTTTTATTTTTTTCGTAGTAAAATTAGTAAATCCCCGTATTTAATGTATTCCTTCTTCGATATCTCTTTCTTTAATAGTGCCAATGTGAATTAACATTGGGTTTAATGAAACCTGGTTTGTATTTTTTAATATAACGTATTGCTCTGCGTGTATACTGCTTTTTGCTAATTCTGACATTTAATATTGATTATAATTCCTTTTTAATTCAGTGTCAAATAGGTGAATTTGAAATGAGGGTAATATATTGTACAGTTTGTGTAATTACAATTGCTGTCAATTTTTTGCACGTAAAATTTATTTGGAAAACATTGTAATATGTAAAGAGTTTAAAAATTTTAAATCATTTATTTTTAGATTTATGCAATGGCATCGAATGTCACAATGGAGGAACATGTGACACTAAATCTGGAAAGTGCGACTGCAGCAAAACAGCATACACCGGAGAAAAATGTCAAGAACGTAAGCAAGGCTTTCATTTTAAACTAATTCTTACAATTTTTTAGTTATTAAAATAGATTATTGTTATATTGAAACAATTTTTTTACTCAGGAACTTGATAGCATTTTTTCTAAAAACCGACATCATTATTCGCTAACTATTAACTACTTATATTAAAAGCATCTTATAAATTTCATCGAAAATGAAATAGTAATAATAATTAGAACTTAAAACTTCATAAAAAATGTTGCAAGCGATAAATAAAGAATTTTAAGGAAAAGTATATAAAAATTAAAAACATGTGCGGAAAAAATATATGGGTATCCTTAAAAGCCTCAGAAATAGAGTGAAAACTATTAAAATTTATCTGTTGGTATTTAATTATACAGACTAAAAAGTGAAATAACACAGCTTATAGTTTTGTACACATTGATTAAGAATAAAACAAATTTTGCTTTAAATTTAATAATTTAGATTTATTTCTTCAAGACTTTTGTCAATATAATTTCCGAAATTAATACGTCAAGAAGTGTAAGTAATTGATCACCAATTGTTATCGTTAAAAGCATAATCTCTAGGCGATTCTTTTAGAAGTATGTAGATAATTCGAATATCTGGACATTAAACTTATCCCAAAAGCTGGGTCTTTGATTAAAGTATAAGATTTTGGAAAGTGTGTTAGAATTCATGTTGTAAAGTATGGTATAGTTGAAATCATTGTTAAATAAAAATACAAAACCACACGCACATGCACTTTCATTTCTGTTACTAAATCTATTTAGACAAATCCGTTAGCTTTAAATTTATATAAAAGAACTTATTCTTGGAAGTTTCACTCTGTTTCGCCTTTTTTACCTCTCATTAGAGAGTAAAATGTAAAAGCACAGCATTATAATTTAATTATTTTTCCACAGCTCTTTTTTAATTCCTAAAAATATGTGTATAAAATGAGGGCATACCAAAAACTATTCGATTTTTTTTGGATACGTCTAAAAATGTAGATATCACATGTTAACAAATATATTGCATTTCCTTCTTTAATATTTATATCTCATTACCCACAGTTTTCTGTGAAAGTACACTTGAGTAGTTTGCGACATTGAGAATAAATTTCATTTAACAAGAAACTTCTCTAATGCCAGTAAAATAGTTCATTTCGCTGTATCTGTTTAGAAATTAATTTTTTTAAAAGGATATTTAATTATATGTAAGAAGCACAAAGCTTTTAAGTTCTAATGATTGATGATTCTGTTTTAGTTAAGGACGATGACTGTCAAGATAGAATGGAACATTGTCATAGAACGAATGGCAAATGCGTAACAAAAGACTCTGGAGAAAACATTGAGTGTGTTTGCCCGAAAGACCTAGTGTATTCTAAAACAACAGGCTGTACAGGTGAGATATATGAAGACAATTTAATTTTACAACAAATAAAATGAAATTTATTTACAAAACATTATTGGTGAAACACATATATTCAGTATTCATTA
This sequence comes from Maratus speculifer, assembly GCA_964019185.1. Classification (NCBI taxonomy): domain Eukaryota; kingdom Metazoa; phylum Arthropoda; class Arachnida; order Araneae; family Salticidae; genus Maratus; species Maratus speculifer. The sequence goes on along the minus strand of OZ025302.1, from coordinate 82,880,672 downwards.
AATGTTTTTTTTATTAAACCTTCTACATTTTGAACATTTTAATTTATTTATTATGTGTCTGAAAATACACTATAAATACACAGATTAAAAAAAAAGACTCCAAATTGACAAAATGAAAGAAAAATTGAAAGTTTTGAAAGTTCTATTAAGCAATGAACTATGGCAATATATATATGTAACATTCCTGTATTCTAGGATTCTTTAAATATGTGAAAACGCAATACGATTAAAAATTTCAGAGTTATTTCATTCGATTTGGGATTTGAGGAATTTGAGTTCCTATAAAAAATTAAATTACTTATTTTACATATACATACAATACTGAATGAAGTCGCAAATACTTATACTTAAGATATAATCTCATTAAATTGCATACATTTTTACTAACTATCCATTTTGTATCAACTTTTGTCACATTTAGTAAAGGTATTGTTTTTGAATAATATTGGCATTTTTATTTATTTATTTACTTTTTAATTTTTTTTTCCTTGTAAAATTAGTAAATCCCCGTATTTAATGTATTCCTTCCTTGATATCTCTCCTTAATAGTCTCAATGTGAATTAGTATTGAGTTTAATGAAACCTGGTTTGTATTTTTTAATATAAAGTATTGCTCTGCGTGTATACTGCTTGTTCATTTTGCTATTCCTTACGTTTAAAATTGATTATAATTCCTTTTTAATTCATTGACAAATAGATGAATTTTAAATGAATGAAATATATCGTACAGTTTGTGTAATTACAATTACAGTCAATTATTTGCACGTAAAATTTATGTGGAACATTGTCATATGTAAAGAGTTTAAAATTTTTGAAACATTTGTTTTTAGATTTATGCAAAGGCATCGAATGTTACAATGGAGGAACATGTGACACCAAATCTGGAAAGTGCGACTGCAGCAAAACAGCATACACGGGAGAAGAATGTGAAGAACGTAAGCAAGGCTTTCATTTTAAACTAATTCTTACAATTTTTTAGTTATTAAAATAGATTATTGTTACATTGAAACATATTTTTACTCAGGAGCTTGATAGCATTTTTTCTATAAAACCGACAGCCTTATTCGCTAACCATTAACTACTTATATTAAAAGCATCTTATAAATTTAATCGAAAATGAAATATTATAAATAATTAGAACTTAAAACTTCATAAAAAATGTTGCAAGCGATAAATAAAGCATTTTAAGGAAAAGTATATAAAAAGTAAAAACATGTGCAGAAAAATTATATGGGTATACTTAAAAACCTCAGAAATAGTGTGAAAACTATTAAAATTTATCTGTTGGTCTTTATTTATACAGATTATAATGTGGAATAACACAGCTTACAGTTTTGTACACATAGATCAATAATAAAACAAATTTTGCTTTAAATTTAATAATTTAGATTTCTTTCTTCAAGACTTGTGTCAATATAATTTCCGAAATAATTACGTCGTGAAGTGTATGTAATTGATCACCAATTGGTATCGTTGAAAGCATAATTTCTAGATAATTGTTTTAAAAATATTTAGATAATTCACATATCTGGACATTAAAATTATCCCAAAAGCTGGGCCTTTGATTAAAGTATAATAGTTCGAAAAATGTTTTAGAATAATTGTTGTAGAGCATGATATAGTTTCCATCATTGTTAAATTAAAATACAAAACCACACGCACATGCACTTTCATTTCTGTTCCTAAATCTATTTAGACAAATCCATTAGCTTTAAATTTATGTAAAAGAACTTATTTTTGGATATGTGTATATCATGTATTATTATGTGTATAACATGAGGGCATACCAAAAACTATTCGAAAATAAATTTTCGGAAACGTCTTAAAAATGTAGATGTCACATGTTAATAAATATATTGCATGTCCTTCTTTAACATTTATAATGCATTACCCACAGTTTTTCCGTAAAGGTACACTGGAGTAGTTTGTGACATCGAGAATAAATTTCATTTAACAGATTAAATTTCTCTAGTGCCTTTAGAATAGTTCATTTCGCTGTATTTGTTTTGGAAATTAATTTTTTTTAAAAAGGATATATAATTATATGTAAGAAGCACAAAGCTTTTAAGTTCTAATGATTGAAGATTCTGTTTTAGTTAAGGACGATAACTGTCAAGATAGAATGGAACATTGTCCTAGAACGAATGGCAAATGCGTTACAAAAGACTTTGGAGAAAACATTGAGTGTGTTTGCCCGAAGGACCTAGTATATTCTAAAACTGAAGGCTGTACAGGTGAGATATATGAAGGGAATTTAATTTTAGAACAAATAAAATGAAATTTAATTACAAAACATTATTGGTGAAACTCATATATTCAGTATTGATTAAATGTTTTTTTATTAATCCTTGGCATTTTGAACATTTTCATTTATTTATTATGTGTCTGAAAATACACTATAAATACACAGATTAAAAAAAGACTCCATATTGACAAAATGAAAAAAAATTGAAAGTGTTGAAATTCTATTAAGCAATCAACTATTTAAAAATATATATGTAACATTCGTATATGGTAGAATTGTTTAAATATATGAAAACTCAATACGGTTAAAATTTTCAGAGGTATTTCTTTCGATATGGGATTTGAGGAATTTGAGTTCCTATAAAAACTAAAATTACTTATTTTACATATAGTCCGGGTACTACACTGTTAAAAATCTTGTTCTAGTTTGAACCAAAAAAGTTTGTTTTTTGGTGCTCAATATCTGAGACCGTAAGATGGTGAAATCTTGAACCAAAATTTGGAGCTCCCATTGAAGCATAGTTCCAATACTTGGAATGAGGTTGAACTAGGAAGCTCCAAATGTTGGTACGAGATTTCACCATCTTATGGTGGCAGCTATTGAGCACCAAAAAACAAACTTTTTTGGTTCAAACTAGAACAAGATTTTTAACAGTGTACGGATGAGAAAACTGCAGTTTGTGATAAGACTATACCACTTGGTGAATATGTACTATGTGATAATACAATGCATATTAGAAGGGGGAGACATCTCGTAAATTCGTCAAAATTCAAGATGGCGGCTGTTATTCAAAATGGCGTCATTTTCTGAATTTTCTTAATATTCGTAATATAAATGTGCATTTCATGTCGATTTCACTGTTCCTAAAATAGAATTTTTGTTTTTAACACTTTCTAACATTATTTAAAAGAGTGTATTAATTGTGTTTACTTGTCGGTTTGTCTGTCTGTCCGCCTGGTCTTCCATGCTCCAGCGCAGTTAAATATAATCAGATTACCATCTAAATTTTATATGTTTTATGAAGTTTATAATAACATGTTCGGAATAAAATATGAAGTGTACAGCTTTTGTAGTCCATTTACAGGACACTAAAAGTATTTATGAATTGTCTAGCCGTCAGTCTGGCCCTGCTCTTTTTTGCTTAAATATACTCGGAAATCCATGTAATTTATATACGTGTTATCTCTATATGCATTTTAAAGAAGTGGTATACTGCAAAATGTTCTACATAGAAAATGTAGCATGTAGCATTTATAGTTCGTTTTCAGGCACACTCAAAATTATTCCCTTATATTATGGTCTATAATCCTTTTTAGTGTGTTTTTATGATGTTAAACAGCTTGAAACATATTGAAATTAATACACATCAATGAAGCGTAGTAGAAGATACTTGCTATACAATATGGCGAACGTAGAATTTATAGTTCATTTACAAGCTCTCAAAAAAGTGTACGTTTAAAGTACTGTCTGCAGGCTTTACATTAAAAAAATCATGATTTTACACAGCCTGATCGATGAAATTTGATTTTTTTTGCCCCGATTGACAAAACTCTCACTTTTTTCATGCCTGATCAACAAATTTTGTGATTTTCCTGCACCTGATGATCAAAATTTGTGATTTTTTTCAAACACAACCAATAAAATTTAGTTTTTCAGAGTCCTGACAAAAAGACTCTTATTTTTTTATACACCCGATCAAGAAAAATTGCAAATATTCTGCGCTTGAGCAACAAAATTTGAAATTCTTAAGAGACTCTGACAAAATTTGCAGTTTTTCCCACAGTAAATTGCAAAATAATGCTGTTTTTTCTGACAATAAACAGACATAACATGCATTTTTTCTACAACTAATCAACAAAAATGAAGCACTCTGCTTCTTTTAAAATTGACAAAATGTATCCTGCACTTTATAAAGTGAACCCTCACTTGTATCTATGACACTTTAATAAACAATTTCCTCATAGCATGATGTTTTTAAATAAATGATATACAAGTTTGTAAATATCATAGATGCTCCTTATTTTTAAAATAAAATCATGGGTTATCATGTTGAATTCTTTTATTGTTACTTGACACAATAATGCATTTCCAATAATACTTAACACAATAATGCAAAAGTAAAAATCTTCCTTATGCCACAGTGTTTTTTTAATCAACGGTTCAAACACTCAGCATCGTGCATAAGGGGGACGAAAGGGTGGTCGTCCCCGGCACGGAAATATATACTACCAAAGTCATTTTTGGCCTGTTACAAGAAAAAGATGAGTGGGGGGTGGCTAATTGAAACTTTGCCCGACGCAGTTTTTTATTTATACGCCCTGCAAAGCGCTCGCAAAAAGTTAGATCTTCCTTATTTCTTTACAGAAATTATGAGCAGTCATTATTATTTTTTTTAAATTATTATTTAAAGCTTTTCTAAAAACAAAAAGGGCAATTTTGTGTACCAAAGGGCAGTTTTTTTCTACACGAAAGAAGAATAACCACTTTAACAGAAGTAAAAAACACATTTGTCACATGATAAAATTGCTTATAACTCAATAGGTAATTTATTGATCACAAAATGGAAAACTTGTTTCAATTCCAAATCGCTTCCATTGACAGGTTTTCAAATTCTATATTTTTCTTGAAAAAAATGAAAGCGCCAAAATGTTTTGTGCTTGTTGAGCAGAGCAGATGAGAACAGCCTTAACATAATAATATACACCCCACCCTTACCCTCTGAAATAAAGCCTTTTAGGTAGATTTCGTATAAAACACTACCTATTGCGGTCGCTCCAATGTTGAAATTTCTGAAATTTTTTTGCAGATCTACGCAGATCATGACCTCTAGACCCCAAAACTACCATCACTAAAAAAGTTTCTCTCTCTCCTTCTCTCTCTCTCTCTCTCTCTCTCTCTCTCTCTATATATATATATATATATATATATATATATATACATATATATATATAATTTCAAATTTAGCAATTTAGCAAGAACCAGCACACCCCCCTCAAAAAACAAAACTCCCTTAAAATTAAAAATTCAACAATCAAGATACAAGAACAATAGGCTGCAAGCCTCGTCAGCGATGGGTTTTATTAGACAAAAGCAGCCGAAGATTCGAGTTTACATAAACAAAATATATTTAAGTGGCAGTGGGTTTCGGCCAGAGCGATAAATAGCAAAAAATCAGATGTTAAACACCCGATGGCTATAATTCACGCGCTCCCCCACCGGACCCTACGCCACATTAGTAAAAGAATGTCTCACCTGGAACATTGTAAATGATGCAAAAATATGTTCTCTGAATAAAAACCACATCCCCAACTTAGCTGCAATGCCACAACTCAAAACAAATTAAACAGAACAAAGTAGAAACCGTATTCCAAACCAATCCAAAAACAAACCAGGTCCGTTGCCAACCAATGCAGCTCATCATCATAAAACCCTCCTTAATCAGGCTTTAGGTAATACAAGTAATTTAGCTGTCACTGAGTAGCAAACGATCAAAAATGTAGAGAATCTGCAAAATCAGAGTACTTTTTTATGAACTTGAGAGGATTATTGTTTTTATAATAAAGTTTACTTTTAAATTGAAAAAGCTCACTATTATATAGATATTTTTCTGAACAGATTCTATAAAATCGGAAAATTTGGCTGGTTATAATGTTAATGTTGATTTCGAAAATTTATTTACCACCATTCCTATTAGTAGTTTAAAGGATGCACTTTTAAAAACACACTGTTAAAAAAATTCTGAAATTCACGAACATTTTTTTTCCTGAATTTCACAGAAAAGCTCCCTTTTAACAAAACATAGTATTTTCCGTTACAAATCACAAAATTCCATCATATTTCCTGAAAATAACGAAATGGATGGAAATAAAAAGAAACAAGTTGAAAATTGCACGTGAAGCGTAGCAAATGAGATGCGTTCGTACGATAACGAAGTTTTAAAAATATTCAGATCTTGATGATATAGCAGAGCGTACTTTTGATACCGTATAGTGGTCGAAATCTTTGTGTTCATGTAAATATGCAGGAAGTAATTTTTATTACACTTCAGCAACGTATATCTAATTCATAAAATGTGAAGTAGTTTAATAAATTAAAACACGCTCCAAACAATGTTTCCCCATATAGCATTATGTAGTGGAATACTTTTGTGTGGTCTTGTAATTTAATAATAAATATTCTTTACATCACAGATTATACAGAATGTATGTTTTAGTATATACTTAATAGATTCATGTCAATCCTATTATGTTCGAATGAGTGTAACACCATTAAAATTCATTTGAATTTTTTTCCCATTGACCGTAATGTAACGGAATACTTTTGATTGTCCCTGTAATTGATTTATCCATCCGATTTTTATAAAATTTAAAATGACTCGGCAAAATTATGTAATAATTATATGTTTTAAATTTCAAACGATTAATATGCATTTGAAACTTTTTCCCTATTGACCGTAATGTAACGGAATCCTTTTGATTGTCCCTGTAATTGATCTATCCATCCAATTTTCAGAATGTTTGAAATGACTGGACAAAATGATGCAATAATTATGTATTTTAAATTTCAAACGATTCGGTCGGATAGATTTTGCATTGTTATATGCGGACGGACTGAGCGACAACTATAGGTGCTACGTATTTACATAATTACGAACGCACCTAAAAACGGAGACACTCCGTTGTGTGGGGAGCTCCATTGCCGAATGGTCAAGGCACCACACCGCTGATCGCCTGCGAGCGCAGATTGTGGGTTCGAGTCCCATTGGCGCCATGGAATAATTAAACATAAAAAATTCCTTTTAAATTACATTTTTCTGTTTATTTTTCTCTTTTCTTCTTAATAAAAATCGTTTAATTTATTAGCCGAAAAATAAATAAATAAAGAAATAAATAATGTACGACAATTTCAAAAACAATGTCTATATATATATATATATATATATATATGTACGCATATACGCATATTGGACTAAAGTTTTTTAAGGCAAATTAAGAATTTATATCGTCTGCATAAAGATTAACAGATTAGATTTAGAAACAAGATTTTAATTTAATAATTTGAAGTAAGTACGGAACATTATTATAAGAAAATTAAGATAGTATAAAGGTTAGTTTTGGCGAAAAAATTTTAAATTTGTAATATTATCCCCCCTCCCCCAAACTTTGTATGAAGTTGATAGTTAAATAAAACTACAAGTTCAGACAACAGAAATATAATAATTTAGAAAAGTTAAATTTTGGAATAAACTGTCAAACTCCTGAAGCCAAGAGCTGGAAGAAAAGAAAGTTAATGCAATATAAAAAATATTAGCGATCAAAATAAAATAGTTAAGAGAAAATTAATGTGAATTAAATTTAGGTAGGAGAATTTCCCTGAAAGAAATACAATAATATTACAATATCACTTACCATTTGTAAGTGCATAGGAGATAATACATACAATAAAAGTAAATAAGTTTTAAATATTAATAAGTAAGAGAAAAAAAATATAATAAAAACAATAAAAACTCTTTCTCATGGAAGTTTAAATAATTACAATAACTTAATGCATAGTTTATTTTAAATAAAGTCCTTCAAACGTAAAAAGTCTTTCAATAGTGTATAAAAGAGTCTTTTCCAATGTTCACTGAATACAGTCTCTTTAATTAAAGATCTTCAAATTTAGTTTAATCTTTGGGTTTAATGCTATGTTGGAATCTTTGTTGGATCCAACATCTCTTAATAATATATCAAATTTTTCTTTCAATAATATATAAATTTTTTAATAATAAATAGCATCACTCTCAATATCAATAATAAATAATATAGAAAAATTTAAATAATAATAATAACAATAATAAGTAGTAGTATAATAAGACTCAAAATTGATAGCAATAATAATAATAATTCTCCATATCCTAATATTTCTCAATAAGAGTATAATTAATACTAAACTTCATTATAGAAATCATAATAATAATAATAATAGTAAAACAAGAATATAATCAAAAGAAAATATCACTATTTGTTTATTATTGATAGGGAAAATATTGGTTGAGGATAAAAATAATTACATAGCAACTAAATAATTTTCTTATCTTCTAATAGCATAAGAAAATATTTTTTGCTAGCCGAAAGTATAAATAAAAAAATCATAATAATTCCAAAATCCAAATAAAATTAAATCTAACTATTTAGAAAATGGACTCTCAACCAGTATTTCCTTACAATAATTCCTCTCTGATACTCTTTTACAAAATTGTCAAGTTTGGTTATAAGTTTTTCAAATGCCAAATGTAGATTATTATTTTATCTACACATGGATTATAAACTTTAATAATAAAATACAAATAGGAATAAAAAGTGTCATTCTTAACTGAGAAATAGAAATAAAAATAGTGTGCTTTTTTGAAAAACTTTTAATATCTGTAGTTTTCACAATCACTGAAAATCACATATTATGTTATAGGTTTGAGTAGAGTCATCAAATTTTATAACTGTTATCACATAATATCTGTTGAATAAGTAGAATAATACTAATGTGAAATAGATGAGTAAATATAGTTAGACTTAAACACACTTAAAATTAATTTATCAACATCAATTTGAAAGCTTTTACAATCAAAGTGTACACCTTATGCCTGCATAAGGAGCCCAATTTAACCCCAAAAACTCCAAAAAACAAGTAATATTCTTGATGCGCACCAAGAACATACCTGCTAATGTTGAAAATTATGGTGATAAAATATTTAAAGAATAATAATTAAAATTTAATCTACTGTCTTGACTTTAGTTTGATCTAGTGATTGTGATTGATCTGAGGTTTTGTTTGTTTTTTGGGTTGCTCATGAAACAGTTTAAAATCTTCGGGTGAAAAATAGGGTCTTAATTTAGAAACATGCACAATGACGGATTTCTGTCCTGTCTCATAATTAAATTTATCTATTTCATAAGTTACATCGGAAAGTTTATTTATAATTTTATATGGTCCAGAGAAAGTAGGTTCTAATTTTCGAGTCTTAGGGTATTTAAATTCTTCATAAATTACAGAGTCTTGTATTTTTAATGGGCATTCGACAAAATATCGATCATAGAGTCTTTTACTTTTAAGGTGAAATTCCTGAGTTCGCGCTTTCGCAATTTTGAGGGCTTTGTCTACCGGAGGGTAATAGTTTTATTTTAAAGGAGATTCATAAGGCAATTGACCATAAAAAAATAGGCAGGTGGGAATTTGGTGATAGAATGGGTCGTATTGTTGTATTCTTCGATGACTTGGTTTAATAATCTAGTCCAAGGTATTTTAGAAGAAGTGGAATTAACTTTACATTTAAGCCTGGTAACTATAGTCTGATTAACGCGCTCTACTTTTTCATTGGTCTGAGGATGATGTGCGGATGTAAAACGCTGTTGAACATGATGATTTCTATGGAATTTCTAAAATCTTGCAGATCTGAAAGATTTATGCCTGTCACTAAGTATTTTTTGAGGTGCTTTGATATTGAAAATTTGTTTTAAACAGTTAGTGTATGTTTCAGTGGTAACATTTTTGGAGGGAAAAGCCCAAACAAACCTAGTTGCATGATCTATTATTATGTGTAAGAATTTTTTTGTTGAGTTGTAATAGTTAAATCCACCAACAGTATCAATAGAAAGACATTCAAAAGGTTGATCTGTTGCTGGCATTGCTTGTAATAAGCCGAATCTTTTCTGTTTTGGTTTTTTATTTTTCTGACAGGTATCGCAATGTTTAACAAATTCTGTAATGTCTATTGTCATATAAGGCCAATAATAGTTCGGAGATATTAAATTAAGCATTTTTTGAATCCCTAAATGTCCAAAATTATCATGAGCAATATGGAGTAATGTTTTTCTTAATGACATTGGTACAACAATTTTTTTGAATCCCTTTTTCTGAACTATAATAATTCCATTCTCTTTTTTATATTTTTTGTCACAAACATTGTCTTTGTCTTGCATCTCTATAATTTCTTTCCTATCTAGCAATAAACTAATATGTTGATTAAAATGACAAACAGGATTTCGTGACAACATGTCTGCTTCGACATTTGTTGAACCCTTTTCATATTTTATCTCATAATCAAACATACTAAGTTTGAGTGACCATCTAAAAAGCCTACCTCTTAAGTTTTTAACACTCTTTAACCATGCTAGAGATGCGTGGTCCGTATGAATTGTAAACTTAACACCATGAAAGTAATGATAGAATTTGTCAAGAGTATCTATAATAGCTAAACATTCTAATTCAGTTATGAAATAATTTTGCTCATAATTCTTCAAAATTCTAGAATGATAAGCAATAGGATGTAAGAAATTATCTTTATCAGGTTGTTTTAGAACAGCACCTACTGCTATCTGAGAGGCATCTACAAACATATATAAAGGTAATTTAGGATCATAAATTTTGAGGATGGGTTTTGCAAATAAAGAATTTTTTAATTTTTCAAAAGACTCCTGGCACTCTGAGTTCCTTTCCCATATTGTGTCTTTTTTTAAGTAATCGATTTAGAGGATATCTAATTTAAGCATATTTATTTATGAATTTATGGTAAACATTAATGGAACCTAGAAATCGTTGTAACTCTTTCACATTGTAACTCTTTCACATTTAAATTTTTGATGGTTTCAATATTGGCATTTGCTGGTGTTATAGTTCCATTAGTGATTTCATAACCTAAGAAATTGATTTTATTTTGGCCTAATTTACATTTAGAAAGTTTAAGTTTAATGTTTTCTTGTTTGCAAATGTAAAAAATTTGAGCTAAATGGTTTAAATGTTCTTCTAAAGAGGAAGAGAAAATTATAATATCATCAAAATAGTGGCACGCAAAGTCGATTTTATATTTATAAAGGATCCTTCGAATGGTTCTATTGAATATGGGAGGGCCAGTTTTTATGCCAAAAGGGAGCACGAGCCACTCAAAAAGTCGAAAATTGGTTGCAAATGCTAATTTTTCTGTATCGGATGGATGTATTGGTATGTGCCAGTAGCCAGAGGCTAAGTCCAAAGTTGAAAAATACTGAGCACTACTCAATTTATCTAAAATTCCATCGATACGGGGCAAGGGTTCTGCATCGTTTTTAATTATTGCATTTAATTTTCTATAGTCTATACATAATCACGTTTTTCTACCTTCCTCTCTTTTCATAACTAGTGTAACAGGGGCAGAATAGGGGCTATTACTTTCCTTTATCAGTCCGGCTGCTAACAATGATTGAATTTTGTTTTTTTATTTCTATTTCTTCTAGGGGAGATGTTCGGTAGGACCTCAAAGATATAGGTAGGTCAGAGTTTAGCATAACGCGTTGTGGTTCAATATTAATCCTACCCACATCATATTTATACTTTGCAAAAATATCACTATAAATATGAACTAATTCCCTTAAATTTACATCTTGAATTAAATTTATTTCCCCAGTTAAATCTGAATCCGAATCATCGCGAAAATTTTGAAGAGTCATGGAACCTCTATAATCAGGATGCACATTAATTTCGTGATCATATTCAACACAGTCTTCATTTTTCATAATATTTCCTCAAATAGATTGTAACTCTATATCATGATTACTTGCATTCAGTGTTTCATTATCATAATTATCTATTGCTACATTATTACCAGTATTTAATTTCATATTTTTTTTTATATTCTGAGGTTACAAATTCATTAGAATGATCCCTGTTCTGTTGTACTTGGTCCATATTTACTGTATTTAAATGAAGGGATCTCTCATTATGTATGGATATACTGTTAGTTATAATTTTCCTTCCCTGCCTTACAATTTTTACATTCTATGGTTAATTTAAATTTAGAACATTCTTTTAACCCCAAAATAGAATAATCCAGATTTGTATTGCATACTAAAAAGTTAACATATTTTTTAATTTTACCCACTTTTAGAAGAACACTACATTTTTTTTATATGTAAAAATCCTTTTGCCTGACCAATGGTAACTGAGGGTATAGTCTCAATTTTAGCATTAAGTTTTTTAACAAACTTAAGTGACAATATTGCAATAGTTGAGCCAGTATCTACAACACATGGCAAATTATAATTATTTGTACATCCATACACAATTAATTTCCAAACATTATGAGAATTATTTTGTGAGATATTTGGAAGAGTATCAGAGGATGGTACCTCATTTCTAAAAATACATTCTCTTTCCCAATGAAAAGCATTACTCACACCCCTATTTGTGCATATCCTACAAGGTCTTGAAGGGTATGAATTCTCAATATAATTATTTTGACAAATTCTAGGTCTTTGAAACTGAGATTGCCTTTGGGGAATCCAATTCCTAGGTGTATTATTGGGCCTAACTGGCTGAATCCAGGGCCTAGTATGTTGAAAAGGTTGAAACTTTTGTCTAGCTGATGGTTGATTAATTACTTGGTTTGAAACTAATGGGGTGGAAACTTCCACGAATTTTTTGACAACCCGGTACCATTCGGTGGTACTACTAGGAGGATTTATAATAATATTGTTTTTGAATTCTGGTTTTAAACCATCAGTTAAACCTTGTAATAGTATATTTTCACTAAGATGTAATTTCCTACCAATTTCCACTTTTTTTACGAAAATAAGTTTCTAAATTGTCTAAATTATCTAATTTCAGATTTGAAAAATCAGAAAAACTCGGGAAGTCTAATTCAATGAGTCTTTCTATCAAAATTTTCTTAATTTGTTCATAATCCGTACAATTTAAACAGTCATTGATATAAATTTTTTGCGCTACAACTTTCAAATATTGCGCAATAAAATTAAATTTCCATTCTAAATTTTTCTGTTCCCTATAACATGTTTTATCAAAATAAGTTAACCAAGACAAAATGTTCATTCCAGAACTCGGGTCAAACGGTACGAACTTAGGATCTTCCATAATTTTTTTATTCTTATTCATTAGAATAAATGAAGCACTTCTATTTTCTTTATTAAATCCTGATCGTAAAATCATTCGCAATAAATTTCAAAGTTAATGATTTCTATCAATTACATATTTTTTCAAAATTACTATATTTAGCTGCTAACTTTAACCAGAAATTTTATCTAATAAAACAGAAATTGTAAATATCATAGATATACCTTAATTTGGGATCAACTTTTAATTCTATTATTTTATAGATCATAAACAGATTCAAAAATTTTAATTATAGGTAATTTCTTACTTAAAATCACAAAATTTACTGAAAAAATTAATCATATTTATCAGTGAAATTCTAGCAACAGCCTTGCACAGTTCCATCTTTCTTACTGAATATAAATAAATTATAAGAATCCGGGAACCAAAGTTCACTGTAACCAGAAATTCTAACAAATAAAATGAAAAACATAAATGTTAACTTAATTTTCAGCTCAAATGTCTAGTTGTAGGAACATTACCTTGAAAATACTGCATTCTGAGAATAGTTCTTCATAACAAACAAATATCAATAAAATAGAAAATGTACTTTTTAAAAAATAACTTGAGCTTCTAAATTCTTTTATACTTCATAATTATTACAAACTTGCCTTTAATCGTGCATAAAAATATCACAATTGTCTTAATAAGTAACAGTAAATATCTTAAGAACATCATACTCCTCAATTAAATCTTTAAGAACAAAAATGTTTCAATCTCCAACACATAATAATGATAATAATAATACTCATAAATACGCAAGTAAATAAAATTCACAGACAAATAATCAAATAAATAAATCTGACAAACAGAGAATAATTAATTTAAATAAATACATAAAAAATATAGAAATAATAATAATCAAAATACTACGAAAAAATTCTCACCGAAATCCTATTGTGCTTAACTATCTCGAAAAATATTTGTCTATTCACAAAATTACAAGAAATGGTCTTGTAATTATTATTATTTTTTTCTTCTTTTTCATCATCACGAGGACTACTTTTTCTCGACCAAAGCACTTTACAGGAACAATTCCTCTGTTTTTATCACTCCAGAAATCAAGAGACTATGGCAGTTCTTGTTTAAGAACACATCCAATAATGACGGACAAATTATTCAGCGATCCACAGTTTTTATTATCACTTCGTTCCATAGCAAGTTTCTTTAAAATCCAAAAAAGGCAGCACAGGCATAAAACATCCTGTCGGACTCTAGAAAAGACTGTGATATTTTAAAGTTAGGAGCCAGAAACATCATCGCCAGGGTCCCCGTTCTTTGCACAGAAGTCATGGCCAGCGAGGAAAAAAATAATAAATAAATAAATGTAGAAGATACAATAAATCACTCATTGGTTGCTGTAAGTTTATTTATTCAACTGTAGTCATTATAGAGGGGAAAACTCCTTTTTGCAAACGATCTTTTACCGAAATATCCAAAAAAAAAAAAAAAAAAAAAAAAAAAATCCATCATTTACTTCAACCAGCCGTACTCATCGACGAAAGAACTTCGGAATCTCCCTTCTCAACTCGAGTCTTCCCCTATTAAATCTAAAAAGAAAATTCTGGAACATTCTGTAACCTCAAACCATCATTCTTTTATGCAAACAGAATTCTAGTCCAGCTACGAGACTATTTTCCACAGACGATAAATTTATTTTAAAAAAATATCATTTAACCAATTTATGATCGACTCAGATTTTCTTCGTCAGACGATTTTTATAAGTGATTAATTTTAAGAGAAAAAGAAAAGAAATGAATTTATTAAAATGCACACTCTCAAGGTTGACGGAGGAAAAATAAATAAATAGATAAAATAAAATAATGATATATTTTGAAAGGTATGGTTTTGGAGTAAATTTAATAAGACTGTTTTGAAAAGGGTTGATAAAAACATAGAAGAAATCAGTTTTATTTGGAATATTAAGAAATAAAGTTTAATTAAGAATATTTTTAGATTAGAGCCATCTTTTTAAGTTTACGCATATTGGACTAATGTTTTTTAAGGCAAATTAAGAATTTATATCTGCATAAACATTATTTCTGCATAAACATTAACAGATTAGATTTAGAAACAAGATTTTAATTTAATAATTTGAAGTAAGTACGGAACATTATTATAATAAATTAAGATAGTATAAAGGTTAGTTTTGGCGAAAAAATTTTAAATTTGTAATATATATATATAGTTTTTTTTGTCGTTGATATTAATTCAAGTTACACTTTTTGAGCGTGATGACCGATAACAAATTTTTTTTCTTTTATTGAATAAATGAGAAGTTAATATCGTTTCAAATTTTTTTATCATCTTACAATACATGTAGGTTAATAAGGAATTTTTATCATTGAAACTACACGTTTATGGTAGCTAAAATAAAAAACATAAGTTTGAGACTCGATATTCTCAAAATATCTGAAAAATACCGCGTGAATGTCTGCCGAAGTCTACCGAAAGATACCGTGCAGAAGTCTGCCAAACTGAAGCGACGCTAGCCGGAGTGTTAGGATTTTTTTCTCATTACGGAATTTCTAGATTCTTTCGCCGCGCTGAAAGCCCGCGATAAAAGCTATGCAATACCTTAATAAATTACCAAACAAAATTTGGCCGCGCTACGAAAATTAGATCGCGATTTATAAGCATTTTAAATTTTCCGAACCTCACCGTGGGGGTCTCCTGTCACCAAAAATTAACACTGTCTCATAATAAATTACCAAACAAAATTTGGCCGCCTTACGAAAATAGATCGCGAGTTATAAACATTTTAAATTTTTCTACCCTTACCGTGGGGGGGGGGTCTCCTGTCACCAAAAATTAACACTCTCTCATAATAAATTACCAAACAAAATTTGGCCGCGATACGAAAATTACATTGCGAGTTATAAGCATTTTAAATTTTTCGACCCTCACCGTGGGGGGAGGGGGTCTCCTGTCACCAAAAATTAAAACTGTCTCATAATAAATTACCAAACAAAATATGGCCGCACTACAAAATTTAGATCGCAGGTTATAAGCATTTTAAATTTTTCGACCCTCACCGTGGGGGGTCTCCTGTCACCAAAAATTAACACTGTCTCATAATAAATTAAAAAACAAAATTTGGCCTCGCTACGAAAATTAGATCACGAGTTATAAGCATTTTAACTTTTTCGACCCTCACCGTGGGGGGTGGGGTCTCCTGTCACCAAAAATTAACACTGTTTCATAATAAATCACCAAACAAAATTTGGCCGCGCTACGAAAATTAGATCGCAAATTATAAGCATTTTAAACTTTTCGATCCTCAACGTGGGGATCACCTGTCACCAAAAGTAACACTGTCTCATAATAAATTACCAAAGAAAATTTGGCCGCGCTACGAAAATTAGATAGCGAGTTATAAGCATTTTAATTTTTTCGACCCTCAACGTGGAGATCACCTGTCACCAAAAGTAACACTGTCTCATAATAAATTACCGAAGAAAATTTGGTCGCGCTACGAAAATTAGATACCGAGTTATAAGCATAATTTTTCGACCCTCAACGTGGAGATCACCTGTCACCAAAAGTAACACTGTCTCATAATAAATTACCAAAGAAAATTTGGCCGCGCTACGAAAATTAGATCGCGTGCTATAAGCATTTTAAATTTTTCGACCCTCACCATGGGAGATCTTCTGTCACCAAAAGTAACACTGTCTCATAATAAATTACCAAACAAAATTTGGCCGCACTACGAAAATTAGATCGCGAGTTATAAGCATTTTAAATTTTTCGACCCTCACCGTGGGGGGTCTCCTGTCATCAAAAATTAACACTCTCTCATAATAAATTACCAAACAAAATTTGGCCGCACTACGAAAATTAGATCGCGTGTTATAAGCATTTTAAATTTTTTGACCCTCACCGTGGGGGTTTCTCCTGTCACCAAAAGTAACACTGTCTCATAATAAATTACCAAACAAAATTTGGCCGCACTGCGAAAATTAGATCGCGAGTTATAAGCATTTTAAATTTTTTGACCCTCACCGTGTGGAGTCTCCTATCACAAAAAATTAACACTGTCTCATGATAAATCATCAAACAAAATTTGGCCGCGCTACGAAAATTAGATCGCGAGTTATAAGCATTTAAAATTTTTCGATCCTCAACGTGGGGGGGTCACCTGTCACCAAAAGTAACACAGTCTCATAATAAATTACCAAATAAAATTTGGCCGCGCTACGAAAATTAGATCGGGAGTTATAAGCACTTTAAATTTTTCGACCGTCACCATGGTGGATCTCCTGTCACCAAAAATTAACACTGTCTCATAATAAATTACCAAACAAAATTTGGCCGCACTACGAAAATTAGATCGCGAGTTATAAGCATTTTAAATTTTTCGACGTTCACCATGGGGGATCTCCTGTCACCAAAAGTAACACTGTCTTATAATAAATTACCAAACAAAATTTGGCCGTACTACGAAAATTAGATTGTGAGTTATAAGCATTTTAAATTTTTTGACCCTCACCGTGAGGGGTTTCCTGTCACCAGAAGTAACACAGTCTCATAATAAATTACCAAACAAAATTTGGCCGCGCTACGAAAATTAGATTGTGAGTTATAAGCATTTTAAATTTTTTGACCCTCACCGTGAGGGGTTTCCTGTCACCAGAAGTAACACAGTCTCATAATAAATTACCAAACAAAATTTGGCCGCGCTACGAAAATTAGATCGCGAGTTATAAGCACTTTAAGTTTTTCGACCGTCACCATGGGTAATCTCCTGTCACCAAACATTAACACTGTCTCATAATAAATTACCAAACAAAATTTGGCCGCTCTACGAGAATTAGATCGCGAGTTATAAGCATTTTAAATTTTTCGATCCTCACCATTGGGCGGGTCTCAATTCACCAAAAGCTACATTATTTTACCTTGTTTTATCTTAAGACGATTCTTTTCTACACACATTCTATCAGGAATTTTTATTATTGAAACTATAGATTTATAGTAACTGAAATAATAAATATAAGTTTGAGACTTGATATCCTCTAAATATCTGAAAAATACCGCGTCAATATCTGCCGAAATCTGCCGAAAGATACCATGCCGAAATCTGCCGAACTGAAACGTCGTTAGCCGAGTGTTAGGTTTTTTTCGTTACGGATGTGTTAGGATTTTCTCGTTACGGAATTTTTATGCGGTTACCGCGCTCAAAGCCCGCGATAAAAGCTATGCAATAGCTTAAAAACAGTGGTTTTAAACAGAATTTTTTTTTAATTTAAACTATTTAAAAAATTAAAAATGATTTAAAAAAGTAATAAGTATTATACATCAGTCTAAAATAATCCGTTTACAAACATTCTAAGGAATATATTTGAAAGGAAATCTTTAAAAAGTACAACAGATTTTCCCGCTAACTCATAAAAGTCATACTTTGTACCGTTAAGCATCACCAACTTTGGCTCAGTTCGTAAGAATTTGTTCCGCAATCTGAAGGTCCCGAGTTCGATCGTGAGGACGGCGTGAACTAAATTATCCAAAATAAAAATTAAGTAAAATAACGTAGCCGCTTTAAATCCCTCGGTGATTTCGAATTTTTTGAAGATTAGTCGGTAAATCGTTTTTAAAAATTATATTAAATTATTACTATTATAAATCAAACTTTGTAACTTTCCCTTCTTGTATTTCCCACAACGAAAAATCTACTAACGGAACGGTAAAAGTTAGGCTACTATTGCTGCCGGTAGTTTCACCTGGAATTAACAGATTTATTTTTAACAGTGCAGCTGAATTGGTTTTGGATGGTACTGATTTTAATTCAAACTTGTTTTATAAATTATGCCGGTTTTGCCTTTATAATAATTATGTTTATACTGGTTTTAAAATATACCTACAAATTAATGGGATTGGTATGGGTACTAGTTACTCACCCACTGCAGTTAACTTATTTTTATTTTTTTATGAATTTCAATACAGTAAATAAAGCCGATCTAAATTTTTTTGCTTACCGATACATTGATGATTTCATCGTTTTGAATATTAATTCTGATTTTAATGAAATTTCTCAAGAAATTTATCCTGACTCCTTAACGTTAAAAAAAACTAATGAAAATAGTTCGCAGGCTGATTACCTAGATTTAAAAATAAAAATTTTAATAGATAACAAAATGCAAATTTCTATTTATGATAAGCGTAAAAGCTTTTCTTTTAGAGTTAATCAGCTCGTACACTGGTCCTCCAATATTTCAAAACGAATCTACATTAACATTATAATCAGCCAAATTTTCCGATTTTATAGAATCTGTTCAGAAACATATATATTTCATAGTGAGCTTTTTCAATTTAAAAGTAAACTTCATTATAAAAACAATATTCCTCTCAAGTTCATAAAAAAGTACTCTGATTTTGCAGATTCTCTACATTTTTGATCGTTTGCTACTCAGTGACAGCTAAATGATTTGTATTTACCTAAAGCCTGCTTAAGGAGGGTTTTATGATGATGAGCTGCATTGGTTGGCAACGGACCTGGATTGTTTTTGGATTGGTTTGGAATACGGTTTCTACTTTTTCTGTTTAATTTGTTTTGAGTTGTGGCATTGCAGCTAAGTCGGGGATGTGGTTTTTATTCAGAGAACATATTTTTGCATCATTTACTATGTTCCAGGTGAGACATTCGTTTACTAATGTGGCGTAGGGTCCGGTGGGGGAGCGCGTGAATTATAGCCATCCGGTGTTTAACATCTGATTTTTTGCTATTCATAGCTCTGGCCGAAACCCACTGCCACTTAAAAATATTTTGTTTATGTGAACTCGAATGTTCGGCTGCTTTTGTCTAATAAAACCCATCGCTGACGAGGCTTGTAGCCTATTGTTCTTGTATCTTGATTGTTGAATTTTTAATTTGAAGGGAGTTTTGTTTTGTGACGGGGGTGTGCTGGTTCTTGCTAAATTGATAAATTTGAAATTATATTTTTAATTTATGTGTTTTAATGCAGCGTTTCGGCGCAATTCACATGAATTTGTATTGTTTATTGTTGATTGTTTTCCACATTGGATATATATATATCTATATATATATATATATCACTTTGTTATGGACACGATAACTTCTATAGTTCTGCTCCAATCTCTTCCAAATTGATACATAAACACAAGGGGTATAAAAACTCGGCTAAGTTCGTTAATGGGCAAAATCGGCCCAAGAGGGTGAAAATAGGGAAAGTTTTTGTGGAAACCTGAAAAACGGCATAACTTCTTAATTAAAATATATATCGAATCGGTTTAATGTTTATATTACTTTTTAGAAATGGGCTAAAAGTATGACAGACTTTTGATAAATTTAGAAATGGGTTCAGGGGGCGAAAAAAATAGGTTTTTTGGAAGAAAAAAATTCATAACTTCGTCAATTCTCAAGGTATTAAATTCAACTAAATTTTGTATCAATGTTCTCAACATTATCTAAAACTTTTGTATTTACAAGTTTTTGATAGGACAATTTCTTACCAAAGAAAAAAAATGAAAACTAAAACAAAAAGGGGGGTGAAAAAATATAAAAATCCATAACTTTGTGAATTCTTAAATTATCAAATCTAATTAAATTTATTTTACATATTCTCAATAATATCTACAACTTTTATATTGACAGGTTTTTCATAGGACTAATTCGTAAAGCAAAAATAAATTAAACAAAAATAGGATTTGGAGAAAAAACCTCAAATCCAAGCTGCTTACATTCTGA
The DNA here is from genome assembly GCA_964019185.1 of Maratus speculifer. Taxonomy (NCBI): domain Eukaryota; kingdom Metazoa; phylum Arthropoda; class Arachnida; order Araneae; family Salticidae; genus Maratus; species Maratus speculifer. The sequence continues at coordinate 82,859,826 of OZ025302.1, read as the reverse complement.
CTCATTTTTAAATTTATTTTTGATTTTAAACGCACCCAAATGGCGGATTCTCTTATTTAGGAATATTATAAAATGACGCATTGGTCCGTTTTTTCATAAAGACAGAATATATTTCAAAAAAGGTATTTTGAACAGAATTTCTCGACGTTATCGTGATTGAAAAATTGAGGAAGTATAACAAATTGCGTTATTTTTTACTCATTTTTAAATTCATTTTTGCTCTCAAACGCATCCAGTTTACAGGTCCTCTTTTTTAGAAACTATATAATGTAATGCATTGGTCAGTTTTTTGATAAAGGCTGAATAGATTTTAAAAAATGCTGTCAAAGTGGACACTTCGCACAAAATTTCCCGAAGCGATAATTATAAAGAATTGAGGTTGCATTCAAATAACAATTTGGTTATTTTATAACTCATTTTTAATTTCACTTTTGCTCTCAAACACATTGAGTTGACAGTTTTTCTGTTATTTAGAACTATATAATATGCCTTATTGGTTGATTTTTTAATAAAGTCAGAAAATATTTTAAAAAAGGTATTTTGAACAGAATTTCCCAACGTTGTCATGATTGAAAATTGAGGAAGTATAACAAATTGCGTTTTTCCGTCTCCTTTTAAAAATCATTTTTGCTCTCAAACGCATCCAGTTTACAGGTCCTCTTATTTAGAAACTATATAATGTGATGCATTGGTCAGTTTTTTGATAAAGGCTGAATATATTTTTTAAAATGCTGTTAAAGTGGACACTTTGCACAAAATTTCCCGAAGCGATCATGATAAAGGAATGAGGTTGTATTCAAATAACAATTTGGTTATTTTATAACTCATTTTTAATTTCAATTTTGCTCTCAAACGCATGCAATTGACAGTTTTTTTTTGTTATTTACGAACTATATAATGTGCCGTATTGGTCATTTTTTTAATAAATTCAGAATATATTTTAAAATAGGTTATCAAAATGGGCATTTGAGTCGAATTTAGCGTAAGATGATTCTGATAAACTTGTTTCTACAAAAAAATTAAATTAAAATTTTTTCAAAAGCGGAAAAATCAAGTTATTAACCTGGATTTATCTGTATTCAAATTTTATTTTTTGATGTTGAAATGAGCACTCTTCGAAATCTACATCTGCCTATAGGCCAAGCCGACAGGGATTTTTTTATTGAACTAATGACCATTATCTGCTTTATTTATGCCTCAGTCAGTGCCTAGCACCTTTCCCTTCTTCTTTCTAAAGTAAACACTACTTAATAATATATCTACATATATATATATATGCGTGTTTGTATTTATATATAGAATATATCAGATATTTTTTATGATGTTGGCATAATCATAGTTGTAGGGGCTGCTAAAACCCAAAAGAACTAATTTTTCATTTGCTTATATGCATGATTTCTAAAATCATATAAATTATTATTACTTTTATAGTTAGAGTAAAAAGCAAGGCATGCTCAGAATACAATAACATTTTTTTGTTACTTAGCAAAGCAATTCAGATTTTCTTTTAAAATACATTATATAAACTTAAATCAGACAAAATAAAAAATTGGATAGTAATTTTTTTAAAAGAAATTGAGTATTTATAACAGATAATATAATAATTTTCAAAGAATTTTGTTTTTATTTGCTCCAAAACCGATATAATTGTTATTTCCACCCAATAATTGTTTGTTTGCTGGCTACAAAATTGTATTAAGATCAAGAAAATTCATTGCAAACTTTCACATTTTCTTAATCAAACGCGGTATCAATCTATCAAAAAATCTCCAATAAACTATTGATAAATAAAATAACTAAGAAATTGGAGAATCGTTACACTAATGTTTATCTAAAGGGTAGACATCACTACGATTTATGTAGAAAACAAAATCTTAAATGTACTTACCGCTCTTGCTCAATCAAAACAAACACAACACACGTCTTCCCAATCCACAGTGCAAACCATAATTATGGTTGATTGATAGATGTGGAGTCTCTATTCAAAATGGAATTTCTAATCAATGATGATATAAAGAGTTTTTATATAATTAATAATTCCCCTTATAAAAAAAAAAAAAAATCCTACAAGTTTCTGTAAATTAGTTGCAAGTCTGTTAGGCTTCGCAGTAGAAAACTTCGTAATCATAAAACACCAAATCCAAAGGTATTGAATTGTTCTCATTACTAAAAAAATCTTAATAAAAGATGAAACTCTGCAGCATTCTGGTTACACATTACTTTTATAATCAAAACACAGGTGCAATAAAAATTACGCTTAGACTCCTGCATATACCACCATTTTAAATGGCGACTATAAAGTTCAGATTTTGTTCGAAAGTTTACGAAGATTGGTTCCGTTTCCATCAAAGTTATGTCCAAATTGTGGTAGAAACATTAAGATATTTTTTTCGAAAATAGCAAAAATTGGATTGGTTTCGTTTTCATCTACTTTATGTCATGAAATGGGACAAATAGGTTAAGATTTGGTTCCGGAATTGGCGAAAGTTGAATTAGCTGAATTTTCATACAATTAACGTTTCTGAACTGACGTTCTTATTTGGTAGATATTTTGTAGATACGTCTATGCCAAACATTCAACAAATTCTGGAAGCATTTTAACCCACTGGCTAGATCCAAAATACACCTATAGACATATTTCGGAGTTAACAGAGGAAAACTGGACATAATCTGAACGTATGTGTTGTGCGGAGTTTTACAATGTTCACTCCAAAAAAGTGAAAAAAAATCCTTGTCGGCTGGGCCTATAGGCGGAGGTAGATTTCGAAAAGTTCTCATTTCAACAACAAATATATATATGATTAGAGATAAACCCAGTTTAATAACTTCATTTGGACGTTTATGAAAAATTTTTAATTTCATTTTTCTGCAAAAACTGGTTTTATCAGAATCATCTTAAGAAAAATTCAGCTCAAATGCCTGTCAGGATCTATAAATTGGATGCGTTTGAGAGCGAAAATGGATTTTAAAACGAGTCATAAAAAACGCAATTTGCTATGTGAAAACTTCCTTAAATTTTCAAATCACGAAGACTTCGGGAAATTCTGTTCAAAATACCCTTTTTGGTAGCCTTTTTCGAAATATATTCTGTCTTTATCAAAAAAAAAAAAAAAAAAAAAAAAAAAAAAAAAACCGATCAATGCATCACATTATATAGTTCCTAAATAAGAGGATCTGTAAATTGGATGCGTTTGAGAGCAAAAATGGATTTAAAAACGATTCAGAAAAAAACGCAATTTCTTATTTGAATACTTCCTTAAATTTTCAGTCCCGATGACTTTGGGAAATTCTGTTCAAAATACCCTTTTTGGTAGCTTTTTTTAAAAATATATTCTGTCTTTATCAGAAAATTGACCAATGAGTCACTTTATACAGTTTCTAAATAAGAGGATCTACCATTTGGATGCGTTTAAAATCAAAAATGAATTTAAAAATGAGTCAGAATATAAGCAGTTTGGATTTGAGGTTTTTTCTCCAACTCCTATTTTTGTTTAATTTCTTTTTGCTCTACGAATTGGTCCTATGAAAAACTTGTCAATATAAAATTTGTAGATATTTTTGAGAAGATGTAAAATAAATTTAATCATATTTGATATCTTAAAAATTGACGGAGTTATGGATTTTTCTCTTTTTTCGCCGCCCTTTTTCTTTTCGTTTTTAATTTTTTTCATCGGCAAAAGTTGGTCCTATCAAAAACTTGTACAAAAGTTTTAGATAATTTTAAGAACATTTACAAACAATTTAGTTGGACTTGATAGCTTAAAAATTGACGAAGTTATGATTTTTTTCCCTCAAAACCCCTGTTTTTTTCGCCCCTTGAGCCCACTTCTAAATTTATTTAAAATCTGTCATGCATAAACTTTTGGCCCATTTTTAAGAAGTAATATAAACTTTAAACCGATTCGGTATCTAGTTTAATTAAGAAGTTATGGCGTTTTTTGATTTTTACAAAAACGCCCCCTATTCCGACCCCCTTGGACCGATTTTGCCCATTAACGAACTTAGCCGAGATTTTATCCCCTTTGATTTTATGTACCAGTTTGGTGGAGATTGGTGAAGAATTATAGAAGTTATCGCGTCCATAAAAAAGTGAGATATATATATAGATGGATAGATAGATAGATAGATAGATAGATAGATAGATAAACTGGTGAGATTGCAATAGGTAGTATTTCATACGAAATCTACCTAAAATCTCTCTCTTACAAAGAGTGAGCTTTTCATTCCTTCAACTTTTAGACTGAAAATTCAGGCATTTATTTTGATAAAACAAAACAAAATGATAATACTTTATCCAAAACAGTCGGAACAATTAATATGCACATTCATGGGATGCTCCACTAAAACTGCTGAACAATTTACTGGAGTCGCTGTCCGCATACTCTATTCTGTATAATCTCTTTGTGTGCAATCTCCTAGTATCTTTACGACATACATTTATAATCTACTTTTTAAAAATATCATTTATTTTATTTTTTTAGTATATAATAGCTAATAAATTATTAAAATTTTAATTGATATCGTATTTTTGCGACATTATATATATCTTATATACAGGGTGATTATAAAAAACTATCCCGACATTTGGGCTCCTAACTATCATACCAGTAACCGATACTGAATGAAATTTTAGCAAAAGCTATTTTGGGGTACGCGCTCAAGAATGATATGGAAAACAACAGCGTCACTCAAACAATTACTGTTACAGTGTGACAATTTCGAAAAAATCAAATGACAACACCCAATTTTTTGCATTGGAATTGATCTCCATTTTACCCTATATAGCGTTGGGATGGCAACTGTAGAATGAAAATCACCGGAATTAGGTAAAGGAAAAGAAAAAAGGACTTTGCCGTGCACCAGAGCATTAATGTTCGTTACATTTACGTCACATGTCACACCATTTCGGTTTCTTCGACTGATATCCAAGCCTGATTGGTTCTCCACAAAACTAAAAGAAAAGGCCAAAAAAACGCAAATTTCGGGTTCTACGTAAGGCACAGTCATAACTGACGTCGTCACGCTAGGTGAAAGAAAAGGCACTGCGAAATGCGAGCCGCGTATGTTGCTTTCTGCCATTCCGAACAAGATGCCGCTTTCAGGAACAGAAAAAGGGGAAATCGTAAAGATTTATTACCTGAATGGACAAAATGCCGCAGAGACATTGCGCGTTTACCGCTGCAACCATGGATTTCGGCGAGTCCCGAGCACTGTCAAAACTGTACGGGACTTGATTCATAAATTTGAAGAAACTGGTTGCACATGCGATCAAACTCGTGTCTGGACGATCTTCCGTTCCTGTGGAAGTAGTTGCAAACGTACATCAAACGATAAGCACAGTTCGTCCCTCAACTGCACGCGGTGTTTCACGTGTTCTGAATCTGCTGAATTCAACTGTACGCAAGATTCTGCGCTCTGTTCTAAACATGTTTTCGTATCTATTCTAGCGTGTCCAGATATTGGAAGCGGGAGACTATCAATTACAGCTGGATTTTCCAAATAAATTCCTTAACCGGTACGATGAAGATAGTAGTTGGCATTTACGCATTTTGTTGACAGATGCGGCAAATGTGTCGCGAACTGGTAACGGGAATTCAAAAAATTGTGTGCACTGGGAGGAGAATAATCCACATGATGTGCTTGCACGTCTATTACACGAGGAAAAAGTGATTGTGTTGTGTGGTATAACGAGTACTTTCATCCTCGGTCCTTACCTTTTTGAAGAGGTTACTGCCGGTGATCTGCAAACGTGTACAGTAACGAGTGCTCGCTTTCTAGACACGTTAATGCGTTACGCGATTCCAACGGCAAAATGCTATATCTGAAGCTGTGTGGATGCTAGATGGCACTCCTCCACGTGTCGGGTCTTCAGTCAAACATGTCTTAAGACAACAGTTTGGTAACAGAGTTATCTCCCATCATTTCCCTTTTCCGTGGCCACAAAAGTCTCCTGATCAGACACCAATAGATATCTGGCTATGGGGATATCTGAAATCCAAAGTGTATCAGTTTCGTCCTCAAACTGCACCTGCTATGAAAGATGCCATCAGATCTGCGATTCAAGAGATTTCTATTGCCATGGTATCTGCTTTAGTGCTATCCAACCTCTGCATCATGCAAAGTCTCATCGTGTGTGAAGGACATCATGTGGAAAATTCGTGTAAGACAATAAAATGCTTTATTTTATGCTGCTTCTCTGTCCTTATTGTTTGTCCTCACTTTTAGCCTATCTACAGCCGGTGATTTTCATGCTACAGTTGCCGTTTCAATGCTATATAGGGTTTTTCACAATGGAGATCACATTCCAATACAAAAAACTGAGTGTTGACATTTGATTTTTTTCGAAATTTTCTCACTGTAATCGTAACTGTTTGAGTGACACTGTTGTTTTCCATATCATTCCATACATTCCTTATCATCAGCGCATACCTCAAAATACCTTTTGCCAAAATTTCATTCAGTTTCTGGGAATGGTATGATAGTTAGGGGCCCAAATGTCGGGATAGTTTTTTTTATAATCACCTTCTATATTATAAATGTGAAAGTGTGTCCGAAAAATTGGAATGAAATTGGCTTCAAAACGGATGGATTAATGTCTTTGAATTTTTGCATATAGATAAGTTAAAGCACGGAAATGAATATAGGCTAATTTTAAATTGATTTATTCAAATATTTTCCGTAGTAATTCAAAATTTCATTATTTTTCATACAGAATCATTAGGCATTTTTTAGACAAAATTTAACCATTTTCCTTTCTTGTTGCCAATAAAATAGAAATCTGGAATGATAAATTCTCAGCGGCAATAAATTTTCAATTGTGCAATTTCCGTGTAAAAAAATTAAAATAAAAAAAAATAAAGGAAAAAAAATGAAGTCAAAAGGAAAAGAAAAAAATAAAGAGAGTATTTTCTGTTATATATTAAACATGTATATTTGTTTCATTAACAAGAATTTTTCTGTCAAAAATGGCGACATAATTAGAAGTAAAAAAAGAATGAAAAAGAATAATATTTTCAATGAAATATTTCACTTGGAAAAATGTGCCGTCATAGTTGAAGTAAAACAGGCACTTTATAGTAGTCGTTAAAAATACTAGAGGCATGAATATTAGTAGGTAATCGAGCTAGATAAATAATGACGTCATATTTAAAATGAATGAGAAATATTTTCTACTTTTACTAATTTATAAGTTATAAGTTACATACAAATGAAAATTTTTATTCAAAACTCTTAATTATCAATGGAAGAAATGTTTTGTGGAGAAGAGACGGAAAATAAAACTACTGATTAATATATTTTTGACTCTATTTTTTAACATTTTCCAACAAAATTGAAAAGTTATTATGGTTTCGTATGTCTGTCCGTCTGGCCGATTTCTAACTTTCGTAAATTTCATGGCAATCCGAGTAGCCATGAAATTTTTGGACTTTATTAACATTTACCATAGCACGAATACCTATTGAAAATGTAGTTTCTACAATGATTAGTTTATTTATAGGGATACTCAAAAATTTTCTTTACATTACGGCATCATGGGGAAAAATCGTTTCAATTGAATTTTAACGATGCTACACCCTGTGAAACATACTCAAATTTATATGCATCAGCAAAGTGCATTAAAATGTGCATTTTGTAAAGTATGCAGTGAAGAGGACACTTATTATTCATTTACAAGGTCACAGAGAAGAATTCCCTTGAGTAAGAATAAAGGAACAGTTTGCGACACATTTTAATTATGGTAAACGATTTCATGTATAATCATATTGATATACGTTTCTGAGGCTTAATGTGAGTTATTTCATGCATAATACGAAGTGCATAGCATTTACAGGGACACACAAAATATTTAAAATAGTATATATTCTATCCGAAGTACTGCATATGATGGATGATGATTGTTGCATGGATGAAATACATTTTGAATTATGATATGTGCTTTTAAGTTTCACTAAATGAATGCATATTAAATGGTATATATAAATGCTTATAGTTACACAATTTACATATACAGGGTTACACAAAAGATCTTAGAAAGGTTACTGAATATGAGCGTAATTTACTTAAAGGTGGTTTTTAAATAAAATATACTTTTTTATTTTGAACTGCATTCAGTAAACTAAGAAATGTTTATAGTATATAGATAAAATGATATACAGGGTCACGTAAAGAACTGGATACATGGTTGTCTTCGGATGATAATTTCTGAAAAAGTAATTTAAGTAGAAATAAGGAATATTTTTGTTTGAACTAAAGTTTAGAAAAATATTCTCGTATATTAAAGGTACTAGGTAAATCACAGAGCTGAACAAAAGTATTCAATAATGTTTATATCTATTAGTATAAGTCGCTGAAAGGAAAATTTAAACCAGCAAAAAAGGATCATCAGAAGATTTTTACTAAATCGCGGTAAAAACTTAATTACACATTCTTTTAACCAACGAATTCTTTTGTTTGATTGATTAATTAATTCTTCTTTGAATGTTATGTAAACGAAGTCACGGGTAACAGCTAGTAAATATATATATATATATATATATATATATATATAATTTATATATATATATATATATATATATATATAATTTATATATATATATATATATATATATATATATATATATTAGGGCGGAGCGTAAAAAACTTTTTTTCGAAATTCTTCTCTCCCTAGCGCGGAAAAGTTGTCTAGTGGTATCAGTAATATACTCACAAAATTAAAAAAAAATCAATAAATATCTTCCGGTTCCACTTTTGGGTCGAAATATGCAATTTTAGCCAAAAATGTTGTAATTTCAGTAATATCTTATTTTTTCAATTTTTTCTTCACCCTAGTGCGGAAAAACTGAAAGAGTACATAAGGAACACAAGTCCAAAATATTAGAGTAATTAAAAAATATCTTTTGGTTCTACTTTGGGTTCTAAATATGGGAAATTTGTCGAAAATGATACAAATTTTCACATTTTAGACATTTTTTATTTTTCAATTTTGTATTCCGGCTGGCATGAAAATTTTCGAAGAATCTGCAAGAAACATCTGCAAGTAAAAAACTGTAGAATAATAAATATATATCTCCCGTCTTTCTTTTCGGAATCTAAAAATGTCAAAATACCCAAAAAGTATATAACTTTTCACATTTCAGAGATTTTTTTTTCTTATCAATTTTCTCTTCTCGCTGACGCGGAAAATTCGGAATATCATATGACAAACATAAGTGTAACAATTTAAAATAATTAATAAATATCTTCTGATTTGACTTTTATTACATAAACTGGCAAATTCATGGCATTAATGTACTCAAAAATCATAGAAAAATCGAATTAAAAGAGATCTGGGGGAAATTTCTCTTACAAGGTTAGCTTTCTGTTCGTTTACTCTAGTATTACTGTTGGTTTAATGCTCTGCTCGTGATAGGTTCGTAATGAGGCTATTCAATTTTAGTTTCTATATTTTATTGAAAAATAATACATTTGAAAGTGTTTACAAAATTAATTTTTAATTGTGTTGATTGTGTATGACTGAATATTGTGTTGAACTAATAGTGTGCATGGAAAATATTACACAGAAATATCCTAATTAAAGCGCAGTATACACGGGATTTGTCTCATCCCATTTTTGGGGGATCCTACTGAATTAAGAACTGGCGTTCTACCAACTTATGGACATATAATGTACTTTTTTGTTGGTGAGAAATGAATCGAAATATAATTAAAAATCGTGCCCACCTTTCGGATGATAGTGGATTATGTGCTGAAATAATTGAAGCAATTTAGCAGGCTCCTCACTTTCATCGTTTTCTAGTCCAAGAATAGTCCAAATTTTTAATTCATATAATGATAAACACAACAGTATAAAGAAATTTGACGCTAAAGATTGGACGATTTCAAAATTGAAAATTCTTTTACTGGAAGGGAAAAAAGTCTGAGTGAAAATTTTTCTTACAGGAGTACATCTCTAAAACGATATAAATGCCCACGTGATATAAAAATTCCAGAATTGAAAGACAGTTTCTTAAGGATTAAAGAACTTCAAGGAAATTGCAGATAGACCCAATTGACACATTCGGAAACACGGTCCACAACACAGAAACTTAGTAAATGAATGAGCAGGCTCGAAAAAGAATAAGAAAATTTCAGAAAATGGTATAAAAGAGAAAAAACAATCACTACTGCTTCATCAAAGACTTACAGTTTTTAAATCTTTTAGTCTTGTTAATGAACAACTGTGTCACGATCATAGTGATAAACCTTTAGTGTCATTGCATTCGAACATAAATACCATAAGTATATCATGAACAACCCGTCATCCTGCCCCAGCCAGAACTTGAGACATAATAGGAGTGTCCGTCCGAGTTCCAGTATCAGTAACAGGCACATTTCTTGAAGACTTGCGAGTTGTAACACGTGACGACATGTCTAATGTTATAGACAGGCATAACACAAGCAGAGAAAGAAAGAAATATCGCATGTGATGCCAAGTCCAAGATTAGAGTTTCATATCCACCAATACCTTGAAAAGATTGTATTTTGACCGCGTCGAGAAGATCAAACTTTAATTCAGAGGAATATTGAGGGAACGCAGAGAGTGCTTGAAGAATACTGGACATTGAAGAACCTGGCTGCGATTATATAGGGCAAGTGTCACCAATAACCTCTTCTGCTATATTTCTCATATGATTTTCCATACTTTCCGCTCCAGCCAGGAGAGAAAATTGATAAGAAAAAAAATCGCTGAAATATGAAAAGTTACATACTTTTTGGCTTCTTTGACATTTTTAGACCCCAAAAAGGAAGACGGAAGATATTTATTTATTGTTCTAAAGTTTTTTACTTATGTTTCTTGCATATTCTTCTAACATTTCCATGCGAGCGGGAATAGAAAATCAAAAAATAAAAAAAATGAATAAATGTGAAAATTTGTATAATTTTCGACAAATTTCACATATTTAGAACCCCAAGTGGAACCAGAAATTATTTTTTAAATACTCTAATATTTTGAACTTGTGTTCCTTATGTACTCTTTCAATTTTTCCGCACTAGGCCGACGAAAAAATTGAAATTTTAAAATATTACTGAAATGTGAAAAATTGCAACATTTTTGGCTAAAATTGCATATTTCAACCCAAAAGTGGAACCGGAAGATATTTATTGATTGTTTTGAAATTTTGTGAGTATATTACTGATAGCACTAGACAACTACTGAAAAACAATTTTTTGCCGTGATTTTTTGCATCTCATTAAATGGTTTCGTAAGCTTAGACTTAAACTTAAATTTTGAGCTCAAAATCTGAATAGTTGGGAGTGGTTTAGTAGCACAAACGTAACTGTATTCAGAGGGTTTAAATTTCAAATGATTATAAAAAACGGAAAAATTGGTCGATTGATTTGCGGTTTTCACTAAAACTATTCTTTATGTCGGTATTTTATTGAAAATAAATTATAAACAAAAATTTCAAAAAATGCCGATAGTGGGCGCTTTACACTTTAGAGTAACGAACAACTATTTTTTATGTTATTTTTTGCATCTGAAACTTCATCGTAAACTTAGACTTAAACCTACATTTTTAGCTCAAAATCTGAATAGTTGGAAGTCGTTAAGTAGCTGAACGACGTAACTCTGAACTATGAACTATGAACTTTAACTCTGAACTATGTTCAGAGGGTTCAAATTTCAAATGATTGTAAAAAACGTAAAAATTGTTAGATTCGTTTGCGGTTTAAAATAAAACTATTCTTTAAGTCAGTATCTTCTTGAAAATAAATTTTAAAGATAAATTTCAAAAAATTTCGTTAGAGGGCGCTTTAAACTTCAGAGTAACCAACAACTAATTTTAACCGTTATTTTTTGTATCTAATTAAATGCTTTCCAAAACTTATTAAATGTTTTAGAAATCTTAGATTTAAACTTCAATTTTGAACTCAAATTCTGAATCGTTGGGAGGGGTTAAGAAGCGCAAACTGAAGTGTGTTCAGGAGCTGAAATTTAACCCCCCCCCCCCTCGAACACAGTTCACTTTTGCGCTACTTAAACACTCGCCGCGATTCAGAACTTGATCTCAAAATTTAATTCTAAGCATTTGAAATCATTTAATGAGATATAAAAAAATAACGGTTTAAAATAGTGGAAGCAGGACGTTTCGGTCCCGCCATTTCGGTCCCGCCGTTTCGGTCCCGCCGTTTCGGTCCCGAGACGTTTCGGTCCCGAGACATTTCGGTCCCGAGACGTTTCGGTCCCGAGACATTTCGGTCCCTGGCCATTTCGGTCCCGAGACATTTCGGTCCCTGGACTTTTCGGTCCTCAGACATTTCGGTCCCTTCAGCAAGCTGAAATTTTGTGCACGGGAAATATCTGACATAATTTTATAGGGAACATTTTAGAGTATTGAATTCAGGGGCGGGTCATTCCCCCCAGAGCTATCAATGCCCCCCCCCCCCCGAAAATTTTGAGATTTTGTGTTTTCAGTGGTAAAAAAGTGTAATCCCCCCAGGACTCTATTGAATCCCCTCGGAGCCACAGAAGTCCCTCCCGGAGAAAAGTGTCTGAATTCAACACTGGTTTTTTAACTGAAAGCCACATAAAGTTTTAGTGTAGTGCGATTAATTAGAAGTAACAAGTACCCAAAAACCGCTTACACGTATAACTCGGATCCAAACTCAAACATATTGCAGCGGATCCAAACGCCATGCAAATTTCATATGACTGAAGTAATTGTTTTCAGGAGTGAGGGGAGGATTATTCTGTGGATTTATATAGAAGTTCCTCAATCATGAAGATCTGGTAATTTAAAAACACGTATAAGTCGAATTTAATTTGCTTAAGCAAATGTCCATGGCCTACACATTTTCAGTTGCATATAATTTGTACAATATGTGTTTAATAATGAAAAAAAAAATCTGCAAATAGTTTTAGAAATCTTTATTTCATCCTATTATTTAACGGCACATCATTTTTAGATTATGGCATTTTACAATTTTTTTTTATTTTTTTAAAGGGGTTTTTAACATGGAATTGTGATAAAGCCACATTATTTTTTAAGTTCTGCATCGGGATTGACTAAAACATTTTATTTTTTAAATAATTATTTTATTTCGCTATTAAAAAAACGATTTAAAAGTTTGCGTTAATCTTTTTACATATAACAATTGTTGCTACGAAATAACTTTTTACGTGTAACAACCTTTTTACATATAACAATGCAGGAATTACAAATCTTTTTAATACATTAAACATTTTTATGCTTATTACATTCAAAAACTACGAGCGAAATAAACACAAGTCAAATCTGGGAGGTCCGTCCGCATTTGAACTCCAGAGTAAAAAGGACATTGTATTATAGAATGAGGGATTTCATCTAACAAGTGTATAAAGATCAAGATAAGTAGAATAAAGCTGACTACCTGGCTTTTCTAGCTATCTTGTATAAAGATTACTATTTGTTCAGATGGGCGTTGACAATTGATTGACATGCAGAATTTTTGCTTAAAAGAGGTTAATAGTAGTACTTAGCTGGTACTTATATGCATATATTTCAAATTTTATAGGAACACCAACATAAAAAATTATAAGTGTTTAAAAATTCCCGGCACTCGGTTTTGATTTGTTTCTTACTTAATGTTATACATTATTTTATTAAATGATTAACATAATCTTAGAAAATTTTAAAGCATTAATAATTATGCTGTTAAATTAAAAAAAAATTAAAATTAAATTATTTTTATCAAACATATTTATTAATAAGAATTCAAAATTATTTTAACTATTAATTGTTTAAGTGACTTATTTATCAATTACTTGTTTAAAATCTAGTTTATAGTTCTTATTATAGCAAAAATGAAAAAACATATTTTTTAAATTTCAGCTACTATAATGTTATCAAGTTCATTAGGATATATAAAAATTATAAGGATTCTCAAAATAAATATGTTATTTATTCATTTATTGGTTAGTTTATGATATTTTTCTTACCCTTTAAAAATAATTAATTAATATATGATTGCTTTTTGCGAACTGTAAACTATAACTTTGTTTCAGAAAATTTAAATCTGCATCTGGATAATAATGTTACCTAACACTGTTAAGAAATATTTTTACGCATTGTTACAGTGTTGCATTATTATGTTTAATTAATTATTACGTTACGTTACTGATTTTTCAATAATAATAATAATAATAATAATAATAATAATAATAATAATAATAATAATAATTTCCTTTTTTGAAATAAATAATAATTTTTGAATAAAAACTTATGGTGATGAAGAATTGCTATAAATTAAATCTCAAAACAATTAGTGATTTTAAAATTAAAATCAAATTAATATTTTATTAAACATATGTATTTTTAATTTAATGAATCTTTATTTAATTAAATTGATAAAATTATTAATACGCATTTCGAATTTTACTTTAAATAAACTCAATAAATAATCTGTTTTATTTTCAATTTATCATTATGTTTTGTAGTAGCTATAAACTGAAACTTATTGTTTACCTGTTTATTTATTTTATATTTAAAGTTACTGAAATTTAAAACTATTAATTCAATCAATAATAAAATTAAAATAAGAATTGTCAATTTTTTTTCTGTGAAAGTGGGAGCAAAAAGGTAATGCAAATAAATAAATAAATAAATAAATAAACGATAAATTGAAAAAGCTTAGTTTTGTCAGTTAAAATTTGAAAATAAAATTATTTAAAATAATAATTACATTATTATATAAAATTGAAAAATAATCATTTTATTACAAAGAAATAAGCCCATTTTCAATAAAATTAATTCACAAAAATTGTCTTCATGAAGTCAGAAAACTGTGAAAAAAAATTGCAACCAATAATTATTACATAAAAAAGGTCTTTGGAGCATTTTTATTTTTTAAACAAAAAATTTTCGTAGCACGCCTAGTTAGGAAATCACTAATTTAAAGATTCTAAGAAAGTGTGCTAAAACAATCAATAAAATATGTATTTTAGTTTTTTGTATAGATAAAATACCTAATACAAAGAATATATGATAAAACTTAAAATATTCGTTATGTTAAATAATAATAATAAAGACAGTGTAAAATTATATAACATTATTTAATCAAATTTTCAACTTGCTGTGATTTTATTATCACGAGTTACAATAGATTAAACTTATTGGACTATTATATTCAGCTTTGTATAAAATTTCAGGGAAGGGGGGCAGGAGAATAAAAATATTAAAAAAAGCCAGAACAATGTTGAGCTTACAGAGTTTAGTAGGCCTTCATCAATCAGAAACCAAGTTATAAGGTGGCCGATAAAGAAATAGCAAGGGACCGAAATGGCAAGGGACTGAAATGTCTCGGGACCGAAATGTCTCGGGACCGAAATGGCCAGGGACCGAAATGTCTCGGGACCGAAATGTCTCGGTACCGAAATGGCCAGGGACCGAAATGTCTCGGGACCGAAACGGCGGGACCGAAACGGCGGGACCGAAATGGCGGGACCGAAATGTCGTGTACCCTAAAATAGTTGTACGCTACTCCAATGTCTAAAGAACCCTCTATTAGCTTTTTGTGAAATTTATCTTTAAAATTTATTTTCAAGAAAACACTGATTTAAAGAGTAAGTTTTAGCAAAAACCGCAAACGAATCAACTAATTTTTCCGTTTTTTATAATCGTTCGAAATTTAAACCCTCTGAACACAGTTCAGTTTGTGCTACTTAACCACTCCCAACTATTCAGATTTTGAGCTCAAAATTTAAGTTTAAATCTAAGCCTAAGAAACCATTTAATGAGATGCAAAAAATAACGGCAAAAATAGTTGTTCGTTAATCCAAAGTTTAAAGCGCCCTCTATCGGAATTTTTTGAAATTTATCTTTATACTTTATTTTCAATAAAATACCGACATAAATAATAGTTTTAGTGACAACCGCAAATCAATCGACCAATTTTTCCATTTTTTATAATCATTTGAAATTTGAACCCTCTGAACATAGTTCAGTTTGTGCTACTTAACCATTCCTAACTATTCATATTTAAAGCTCAAAATTTAAGTTTAAGTCTAAGCTTACCAAACCATTTAATGAGATGCAGAAAATAATGGCGAAAAATAGTTGTTCGTTAATCCAAAGTTTAAAGCGCCCTCTATCGGCATTTTTCAAAATTTATCTTTATAATTTAGTTTCAATAAAATACCGTCATAAAGAATAGTTTTAGTGAAAACCGCAAATCAATCGACCAATTTTTCCATTTTTTATGTTTATTTGAAATTTTTGGCTCGTAACTTTAACGGCGGATATATCCTTGGGAAAACGGTACCTTATTGAAAGTAAATTTTAAAGATTAATTTAAAAAAAATTGCGTCAGAGGGAGCCTTAAACTTCAGAGTAACCAACAATTCATTTTAACCGTTATTTTTTGGTTTTTATTAAATGTTTGCAAAAGCTTTTTGAATGTTTTTGGAAGCTTAGATTTAAACTTAAATTTTGAGCTCAAATCCTGAATCGTTATGAGGGGTTAAGAAGCGCAAACTGAATTGTGTTCAGGAGTTGAAATTTAACCCCCCTTTCTCTTTGAACACAATTCAATTTTTCGCTACTTAAACACGCCCAACGATTCAGAATTTGAGCCCAAAATTTAAGTCTATGCATTTGAACGCATTTAATGAGATTACAAAAATAACAGTTAAAAATAGTTCTACGCTATTCCAAAGTCTAAGACGCCCTATATCGGCATTTTGTGAAATTTATCTTTATAATTTAATTTCAAGAATTTGCTGATTTAAAAATTAGTTCTAGCCAAAACTGCAAACGAATCGACCAATTTTTCCGTTTTTTACAATTATTTGAAATTTGAACTCTCTGAACACAGCTAAGTTTGTCTACTTAACCACTCCCAGCTATTCAGATTTTGAGCTCAAAATTTAAGTTTTAGTTTATGCTTACGAAAACATTTAATGAGATGCAAAAAATACCGTCAAAAAATAGTTGTTCGTTACTCCACAGTCTAAAGCGCCCTCTATCGGTATTTTTTGAAATTTATCTTTATATTTTAACTTCGAGAAAATGCCGACATAAAGAATAACTTTATTGAAAACCGCAAATCAATCGACCGATTTTTCCTTTTTTTATGTTTATTTGAAATTTTGGTCCCTAAACTTTAATGGCGGCTATCTCCTTTCGAAAACGTTTTGGACCCTTGGCCTCCTATTTAATATTGTTTGTCTTGATGTGTACTATCACCCCTCTTTTATTGTAAAAAAAATTTAGAATCACCCTGTATATATTACTTTATGTGTTTTTATTTGAATTATGTTATTTTAGTTCGTGAACGTGCATGCAATGAGAAATTTCCAAACTGCATAAAAACAGGAGGTTCTTGTGTATCTGACAATAAAGCAAAATTCAATTGTGAATGCCCATCAGATATTTCTTACGTTAAAGATATAGGTTGTAAAGGTAAATGTAACTAATTATAATTTATTCAACAATGCTAATTTCTAAGGTTCTTTTTATTGTAATGCATTTTTTGTGTTATGTTTAAAGATATATTTGAAGTTTGTGTTAAAATTTAATAAAATTAAGTTTAAATATAATTTTTACGATTTGATTATTTAATGTTTGTAATATCTTGTTTTCTTTATAAAACTTTGATTATAAAAGAGAGCTAAAAAATGTTGTATATACTTTTTTTCTCTTGTTTTTTGTTGATGTATTTGTATTAATATGAGAGCTTTAATTTTTATTGGGTATGTCATGCGTGATTCCATAGCCAGAGATTTCTCAAATTACTAACGAATTACTGAACCATCTTTAAATAAATTTATTGATGAACTTTTGACACCATTTTTTAGATATTGTATAGAATGTAGATTCAGGTCAAAACATTAAGTGACTCAATTTCAAATGGACACATCACATTCGAAAACATTAGTTATTTAAATATATTTTTAAAGAAAACTTTTGGTTCTAGGTTTTTGTGTCTGTCTTTTGACTATATTTAAAAATAAGAAGTAAACCGAATGAAAACCTATTAATCAAAGATATTTGCCTAATGGTACCTGTATTAAAAAGCACAAACGGATCACTTATTATTTATAACAACAAAAAATAGCAATAACAATATTTAAACGGTTTAGTAGCAGGTGTTAGGACATGTGTTTTCGCTGTGTGTTTAATTACATGTACCTAATGCTTCTAAAAATAAAAGAATTTCATATTTTATTCATTCATATTTTCATTCATTATTCATATTTTCATTCATTTTGGGAGAATTCCCAAAGTAATCTCCGTCTAGCTATAAATAAAAAAAATACAAACATTTATCATTTACACTGTTAAAAATCCAGTCCTAATTTGAACCTACTTTTGATGCTCAATAGCTGCCACAGTAAGATAATGAAATCTTGAACCAATATTTTTAGATCCTGTTGAAACATATTTCCAATAGTTGGAACGAAGTTGAAATAGGAAGCACCAAATTTTGGTACGAGACTTCAACATCTTCTGGTGGCAGCTACTGAGCACCTAAATTTGGTTCAATCTAGAGCAAAATGCTTAACAGTGAACATTTTAGCTTCAGATTTTTGCTTTTTCCATTTTTAACTAGCCTCATATTAATGATTTGAATAGCACTGTTGCTCCAGAAAACAACTAATGGCACACATATCTACTAAATGCTGCTAGTAATAAAGCGTAGGTAATAGACATGCATAATTACGATTGAAAATATATGCATCAATGTTATATGAAAATTGTTTAAATTAGATTACTTTGTTTTATTATTTGGCGCACGTGATGTGTTCTAATATTGTAAATCATTCATTTTGATTCTTACTTATTTTGTTTTCCTTAAATTTCAGTCACATGCGATGAAATTAGCAATCCCTGTAGAAATGGAGGAACATGTGATGAAGACAAAAAGATTTGCATTTGCAAACCCGGAACAAGTGGTTCTTTATGTGAAATAGTCGATGACTGTAACAATAATTCTACTTTCTGTGGAGATGAAACTGATTCATATGCTAAATGTATTTTTGATCCGGCAGAAAACAAAGCAATTTGCAAATGTAATAATAGAACTCTGATTTTCGATGAAAAGAGCTTAGAATGTAAAAGTAGGTTGTTATTATTATAGAGGATATCGGATTTTTCAAACATAAAACAAAATTTCCATGTCTCATTTTACATTTAAATTTTGAATATGGTTGTATTTATCACTGTGAGTGAGATTTTTCACAGTTTATAATCCAGTAATTTTAGCATTTGGTTTCGTAATAATTTTATCCCAAAGATTTTTTTTCATTGAGAACATTTATATATCATTCTGAGTGATACATCAAAAGTCCTTAAAATTCTATGGTACTCTCCTAACTTTTTCTAGTCATTTTTCTAGTAATTTTACATTGATTCTGTTAGACAATTGTTTCTTTTGTACCAAAATCTGCCGCCAGATGGCAGCACCAGACAATATTCTGTTTTCACTGGAAGGGAACTTTAGAACAGTTAGTTTAAAATGTGACTCAAGTGGTAGTAGACAGCAAAATGTTGTCAGGGATTAAGAATCCATTATTATACATTTTCATTCTAAAGGAATAATTACTATTTATCATAAAATTGCTTCAAACTGAAGCTAATATATGTTTTCAAAGTTATTTTTCTTTATTTGTTGTGTTTCTGTAAATATTGTGAAGACTGTGGGTCTGTTCTTTTGTGTTGTGAAATATTCCAAGTAATTTGTTCATCATTATTCTACTTTATTTCTTCGAATAAATGTGTGTCAATTAAAAGATAAAGCTTTTAACTCTTTTTTATTATTGAGGAACTTACTTACTCACGCCTTATGGAATAACCTTCCAACATTGTTGATTATGAGACTGAGAAATGAGTCTCAAAATTTAAATATAATAATATCAAAACAGAAAATGTAATATTTAAATTTAAAAGAAATAATTTGAAATGATTATTTTCTGAATATTGTATTTTTTAGAAGTGAATGATAGAAAAGAAAATTCAAAGAATTGTTCTTGTTTTGAAACCAAAACTATTATTTGTTGATATGAAAAGAAATTATTTTGCTTGTTTCTTATTGAAATTTATTATTCATTAGTTGAAAATACAAATATATGTTTTAAACAAAGAATTTTGAATATTTAGGAAGATTTTTCTGAAACCAGAAGTAACTTTGAAAATTGTTCTCAAGAATTCTATTATGTTCTTATTTCATCATTAGCATTATATATGAGTTTATAATATTTTATTGTTGTAAATTGATAAGATAAACACTTTTTTCTGTGAAATAAGCAAATATTATTATATAATGATGTCTAGTCTTAAAGAATCTCATTATATTGATAAGTTAACTGATGATAATTATTCAGTATGGAAGTTCAAAATTGAACAATTGTTAATCAAAGAAGGTTTATATGATGTTGTATTTAAACCTAAAAAAGAAAATGATGACAACTGGGTGAAAAATAATAGAAATGCTAGAGCATTAATTTGTTTAAATATCTCAGATTCTCAAATTGTTCATGTTAGACATGCTAAAAGTGCTAAAGAAATATATGATCAATTGAAATCTGTGCATTAAAGGGTAAATCTTACAAATAAACTTTATCTTCTTAGGAAGTTGTATTCCATTAAATATAATGAAAGTATTAAAATGCAGGAACATATAAATTCTGTCTTAGAATTAGCAGAAAAATTAAGAAGTATAGGTGAAGTAATACAAGATGATAATGTAATAGCTATTTTGCTCTGTTCTTTACCAAATTCTTATAGTACCTTTATAACTGCTATTGAAAGCAAATATGACACAGATTTATCATTAAAATATGTTCAAAACAAGTTAATTGATGAATTTCTTAGAAGAGTTGAAACTAAACAAATTTCAACAAAACTTGAATTTATTGCTTTAAAGGGTAATAGGGATAAACCAAAACATTTGAATAAACAAAAATTTTGTTCTGATTGTAAAAGAACCAATCACAACCGTGAAGATTGTTTTCACTTAAAGAATAACAAAACAAAACCAAATTTTACTCAAGATAGATCACGTCAACAGTTTAAAAAACAAAATAATTTCTCTGCTTCTACTGCTAGTCAAAATGAAAATCCACCAAATTCTCATAACTATCATGAATTAATGAAAGAATCAAATTCTTCAGGTTTTGTTATGAAATCTCAACAAAATGGAAATCAAAACAAAAAGTTAACCTTTGTTATTGATTCAGGCGCGTCTGTTCATTTAGCTAATTCTTTAGAACTGTTCTCAGAATTAAAGAATTCAAGTAAAGATACAATTACAATTGCTAATGGAACTAAATTAACTGCAAAAGGAAAGGGTAAATGTACTTTTAATATTGAAACACTTAATGGTAAAACAAATAAAGTTACATTAGATCATGTGCTTTATGTTCCCGAGTTAGACAGTAATTTATTGTCTGTACAGTCTTGCACTAAGAAAGGTTTTGTTGTAACATTTAAAGATGATTTTTGTTTAATTAAAAAGGGTAACATATTAGTTGCAGATGCTAAAGCTGATGAGGGGTTATACAGATTTAAAAAAAACCCACAAATGAAAAAGTATACAGCGCTTCAGAAATATTACCTGTTTGTTCTAATGTCAACTGCATTCTAAAATGGCACCAAAGGCTGGGTCATAGAAATCTGGAATCCATCAAGATTTAGATTTAGGTATTACTGTGAATAATTGTTCTCATAATACTGAATGTTCAAGTTGTATAAAAGCTAAGCTAACAGAAAAATCATTTCCAAAAGAAACGCAATACAGAAGTAGAAAACCACTTGATCTGATATATAGCGACGTTTGCGGTCCTGCTGAAACAAATAGTATGGGATCAAAAAGATATTTTGTTACGTTTATTGATGATTATTCTCGTTATACACAGGTATATTTTATTTCCTCTAAAGATGAAGTATTTGATAAATTAAAAGAATATGTTGCATCAACAACAAACAAATTTAGATTGAAGATTAAATCCTTGCGTACTGACAATGGAGCAGAATATTGCAATGAATATGTTAGTAAATACCTAAAGAACTTAGGAATACATCATGAAACAACAACGCCATATTCGCCATCTCAAAATGGAGTCGCGGAAAGAAAGAATCGCTCACTAATTGAAATGTGTAAAGCCATGCTTATAAACGCTAAATTACCAAAAACATTCTGGGCAGAAGCCGTAGCTACAGCAGCTTACTTGCAAAATCGATTACCCACAAAATCAACTGAAAAGACACCATATGAACTGTGAAATGGGCATAAGCCAAATTTGAGTCGCCTTAAAGTATTTGGATGCAAAGTATATGTGTATGTTCATAAACAGAGGAGGCAAAAATTTGATGAAAAAGCCACTGAAGGATATTCTGTTGGTTACGATTTAAGAAGCAAGGGATATAGAATTTATACAGGTGGAAGAAAAATTGTGATAAGTAGAACAGTAAAGTTTTTTGAAAATATGAACGGTGAAAATTTTTTTCCAGAAAATGTTGAAGAGCGAACTTCTGATTTAATTCATTTCAATTTTTCAGAAGAAAGTCTTGAAAATGATTGTGAATCTAATCCAATAGAAAATACTGCAGGAGAAATAGATACTGATGTAAAATCAGTAGATAGCCCAACAACGGAAGAAAATGAAGCTAATTCACAGAGACGAATTTCTAACAGAGAAACAAAAGGAATTCCACCCGAAAGATTTTTTTACAAAACTGAAGACTGTTGTTCCAAAAATCAAGATCCCGAAACTTTTAAAGATGTTTTAAAATGACCACTAAAAGAACAACAGAAATGGTTTCAAGCTATGAAAGAAGAATTCAACTCTTTAAAGGAAAATGAAGTTTTTGAGCTTGTTACTTTACCAAAAGGTAAGCGCGCAATTGGCTGTAAATGGGTTTATAAAACAAAATGTGATGAAAATGGTGAAGAAATAAAATGCAAAGCACGATTAGTTGCCAAGGGTTTCACTCAACAACTAGGCACTGATTATGATGAAACCTTCTCTCCTGTCGTCAAACATACAACTATTAGAGCTTTTCTGACCTGTGCAGCTTATCGTAAAGCCAAAGTATTCCAAGTAGATGTTAAAACAGCCTTTCTACATGGTAAATTAGATAATGAAGAATTATACATGCTTCAATCAGAAGGCTTTCAAGATAAAGAAAATAAAGACAAAGTCTATAAATTAAAAAAGGCCATATATTGTCTCAAGCAAGCCGCCAAGTGCTGGAATGAAGAAATAGAAAATACTCTAAAGTCATATGGATTTAAACAAAGTGAAGCAGATCCATGTTTGTTTACAAAAGAGAAATCAAAGAAGACAATTCATCTCATACTATATGTAGACGATATGTTGATAAGCTCAGAAGATGAAAATGAAGTCAATGAAGTAATAAATTATTTAAAGAAGTCTTATCCTATAACATCATTAGGAGAAGCAAATACTTCTTAGGTATAGAAATCCACAGAAAAGGAGATGGAAGTTATCTGCTGTCACAAACGAATAAAATAAATCAACTAGTTAAAGATTTTCAGCTTGAAGAAGCCAAACCAACTTATACCCCAATCGAAAAAAACTATTATAGTTTAGAAAAAGAAGAAAATCTTTTATCATCAAATGATAACTATAGACAAGCTATTGGAAGTCTTTTATATATTTCTTCATGCACAAGACCTGACATTACAGCTCCTACGCATATACTAAGTCGAAGATGCAATAATCCAAGACAAAAGGACTGGAATGCTGTTAAGAGGGTAATAAGGTACCTAAAAACCACAAAAGATCTTGCACTTCATATTTCTTCAGAGGATTATCCTAATATAGTTGCATACTCAGATGCTGACTGGGGTCAAGATACTACAGATAGAAAATCTACCTCAGGAAATGTAATCTTCTTAGGCAATAGCTGCATTTCTTGGTTCTCGAGAAAACAAACATGTGTGACATTATCGTCAGCCGAGTCGGAATATGTGGCACTGTCACAAGGAACTCAAGAAGTGCTGTGGATTTTAAAACTATGTAAATATCTCAAATTACAACAACATTACCCAATTAAAAATTTTTGAAGATAATCAATCAACAATTAAATTGGTTGAAAGTGAAAAGTTCAAGTCACGAACTAAACACATCGATACAAAGTATCATTATATACGAGATTTGAAAATGAAAAATGTTATAGATGTGAAATATCTGTCAACAAATGAAATGATAGCAGACATAATGACAAAGCCATTGCCAAAGGCCAAATTTGAACATTGCAGAAACCTTATCCATCTGGTGTCAGATTCTATCACAAAACGGGAGAGATGTTAGACAATTGCTTCTTTTGTACCAAAATCTGCCGCCAGATGGCAGCACGAGACAATATTCTGTTTTCACTAAAAGAGAACTTTAGAACAGTTAGTTTAAAATGTGACTCAAGTGGTAGTAGACAGCAAAATGTTGTCAGGGATTAATAATCCATTATTATACATTTTCATTCCAAAGGAATAATTACTATTTATCAAAAACTGCTTCAAACTGAAGCTAATATATGTTTTCAAAGTTATTTTTCTTTATTTGTTGTGTTTCTGTAAATATTGTGAAGACTGTGCATCTGTTCTTTTGTGTTGGGAAATATTCCAAGTAAATTGTTCATCATTATTCTACTTTATTTCTTCGAATAAATGTGTGTCAATTAAAAGGTAAAGCTTTTAACTCTTTTTTATTATTGAGGAACTTACTTACTCACGCCTTATGGAATAACATTCCAACAGATTCAAATAAAACTAAAATCAAGCTCATACAACTAATTGTTTGTTTGTTAAAATACCGAAAACATAATTTTCTATGAATGTATTTATTTGTTTATTTATTTATTTATTTTTTGTAATCTTTTACATAAATTTTGCAACAAACAAACCTGGAAGTTTTTGTAGAAATTGTTAGAAATTTCTGTAAAAATACATTAAAAAAGCGGGACTCTGTAAATTTAAACTAGTTCTCGGTTAAATGCATTTGATCGAGTTTGGCCATCATTTTAAAGACACTTCCCTTATTTTACATGTTATTCCCTGTAAGGATTTCCATGTCTGTATTTAAAGATATTTTTATCTTTTTATTAGAACACTTGTATAATTAAAAATACACGATAAAATTCTTTTGCATTTTTTTAGAGATATTAAAGACAAAAATTTAGTTTTAAAATAGATTTTTTAAAACTTAATTTTGAAAGGAAAAAATCTTCTAATCAGTTAGTGGAGATTTTTATCGACAATCACTTTTCAGTCGCTTTCTTTATATTCCAGAAGCTTTGTAATATTGTGATGCTCTTACAGTCCCGAGGACATTGGTTCAAACCACGGGAAAACTACAAATAAATTATGAAAAAATTAATTGATTGAAAGTAAATTGCGTCACATTTTTTCAAAGCTGTTATTATTATTAAGATACTATTATTTTATTGTTATTTCATTGTTAAATGCGCTACGAAATATTAATCTTCTAAAAGCATATTACACAAAATTAATAAATAATAAAAACTAAAAAAAACACTTTTAACTAATTAATTACATTTTTTCTGTTTATTTTTCTTTTACTAGGGGGGCTCCGCCCCCCTGCTCGCTACGCTCGCCAATACTGAAGCTATATAGCTGAAGAACCGTTAAAAATAAATGCTTCAAAACAGGAACATGTTTTTTTATGATTATTTTACTTTAATAATGATTTAGAAAATTAAAAAAATACTTTTGAAAATACGATTTTTTAAAATAAAGTTACATACTTTTTTTAAAATTTTTCCTTTAAATATTTTTTTTTTAAATATTGATATTTTTAACAATGCTGAATCAAAATTAAACTTTACATATTTCTGTTTATTTAAATATAAAAAAATAAAATAAAATTAAATTAAATTTTACAAATAATATTTTGAGTTAAAACGATTTTATATTATCCCACTTATTTTAATAAATTATTAACTTTTTTTTCAATAAATTATTAACTAAGTTTTATCATGTGATTTTGTTTGTAAATGATATGGTTAACCATCACAAAAAATTTAAAATTTTAAGGCAATGAAAAAAATTATTTCAAAATGTATCCCGGACTCACCACACAATTTACCATACATTAAAAATGATGCCTAATGTAATCATATCCTTTGCTTATCCTAATGATAATGAATAGGAAAATGTGAATATTTTGCTGAAGTCAGCGTCAAAACGTGTCATTTATTATGCGTTAGTATTTTGCATGTAGCTGGATTGAAACAAAAAGAATTCTAATCTATTTTGAAATTACTTAAACAAACATATTTTTAGATTAAGTCAAAATTTCATTATTTTCATAGATAATAAATACGCATTTTCGTTATAAAATTTAGAGATTTATTGTTAGATTTGTTACAATTTCAATAGCAGAATTTTTTTTTCATATCAATTAAATTCCAATTTAAATTTTCCAAGCGTAAAATAAACAGGAAGTAAGAATTTTAAAATTTTAACAATTTTAAATTTTAGAAAGCAGATTAATATGACATCATATTTGAAATAAAATGAGTAAATATTTTTTAACGATACACAAAGCATAAATATCAGTCATGTTGAGAAGATGTTTTCTGTTAAAAAATATAACATAGGAAAAGATACTGAAATTGAATTACCTTTATACATATAAAACTCCTCCGTGTATAACAATTCCGGGGTCAACCTATCCACGAGAAAAAGAAACTCATTCACCAATGTAAACGTTTCATAGTCGTAATGGAGCGGTCTGATTGGTCAGATTTACAGTGGGAGCTGTAAATGACGTCACTACATTTTACTTCGCTTTGAAAATTTTCCATGATTTCAAAAGGTATATTTAATTGAAACTTTTTATTAAAGAAAAGCGAAGGTGCGTTTTAAATGCAATATTGTTAAAATTTTTATATTTGGGTTGCTTTAATTTTTTTTCTTTACAGCCGTAAATGACTCTTGAGAATTTCAAATCTATAAAAAACATTGTGAAAAGTTACCTCCGATTTTAATGGCAATCTATTTTCTGACCAATGAAACCGTTCCATAGTCGTAATGGAGCGTTCTCAATGGTCAGATTTACAGTGGGAGCTGTAAATGACGTCACAACATTTTACTTCGCTTTGAAATCTTTTCACTATTTCAAAAACAATATTTAATTAAAACTTTTTATTTAAGCAAACCGCGGGGTGCGTTTTAAATTTCATTATAATTTCCACCCCCATCTACCAGATAGTTTTGCTATAGTTTTAAATGCAGATTTCTGTTGAAATCTTCTTTCTTTCTTTCTTTTGTTAGATTTTTCCCTCTCCAAGTTTAATCGCTGTATTTATCAAAATTGTTTCAGCCTAAAGTGGCTATGATTGACCACAGTTGTTGTAATTTTTTATCATCCTTTAAAAATGCAAACACGTCATTTTGACTGGCTATCTTCTATTTAAAAATAATTACAATAGAAGGAATTCAATAAAACAGTTTAAAAGCACACAGAAATCTTTTTAAAAAATAAAGAAAGCATTACGATATTGAGAAGGTATTTATAAAAAAAATGTCATATTTAACATAAAAGGGACTTTCAAATATTTTAAAATACCATAGTAAAATATCTAAGTGCAAAAAACCGGAGGAACATGTAAGTCAACTAAAGATAAAGGTCAAATAAAATCATGGGCTGCAATGGTAAGACATTTTAGAGTGACACACAAATTTTCTTATGCATTAAAACTTGAATGACACAAATTCCAGTAATATGGATCTCCATATAATAAGATCGGTATCATAAAACACCCCCCCCCCCCAAAAAAAAAACAAAAAAACAAAAAAACAACTGCACTTTTTAGAAAATAAGTAGAAAATTTTATTTTATTTTATTAAAAAATTACAGATAGCTAGAAATTATCCTTTAAATTTACGTTGAAATGTATTATTAATCAGAATTTTTGACATAAATTGGTATATCTTTCAAATTTAGTGATAATGTATTCCTCGAATCTCATATTCTAAGAAAAACAAAGACGCCACTTGTAGTTAAAATGTAAGAACACTTTTAGTTTAGTTGAAAATTGGGCAATTTGGGCTGTAGAGAACAGATATGAATTTACCAGGAGATTCTAGAGTTCGTTTATTCATTTTGCTTCTAGATATGAAATTTATAATTATAAACTGCAACAGTCTTTGTTTGTTTATATATGGTTATCCGTTGTATATGTTACAGGCCACACCCGATTTTAGGCCAAACTAGATTGGCCTAGGCCAAACCGGTCTATCCTAACGCCTATCGGATAAACTAGTTTTTCCTAGGCCAAACCGGTCTATCCTAACACCTATCGGATAAACTAGTTTTTCCTAGGCCAAACCGGTTTATCCTAACGCCCATCGGATAAACTAGTTTTTCCTAGGGCAAACTAGTCTATCCTAAGGACCATAAGACAAACTAGATTTTCCTAGGCCAAACTAGTTTGGCCTAACTCTTATAGGATAAACTAGTTTAGACTGCTGTTTATTGGTCTGAACTAGTTTATCCTAAGCCGATCTAGTTTATCCTAGGCCAATTCAATTTGGCGTGATTTTATTGAATTCAATGACCGTCTCAACGCCAACATTCTTGTTTGTCCTAAGCTGATCTAGTTTATCTTAGGCCAATGTAGTTCTACGTGTTTTTAGCTTACGGGCTTGAAAGCCAGAGAAATAATGGGCTCACAGGTTCTGTATATGCATGTACGCATGTATAAACGCATGTATGTACGTAACGCGACAACTCTTGATAGAAATATCCAATTTGCTTCAAATTAAGTTTGAGAATTCATTGGATAAGAATAAAGCGGGACGAACGGGAGGTTAAACCCCCACCGTTAATTTAGAAAAATGGATTTATCATGCAGAATTATCAGTTTTCATTTAAAATTTTAGATATAGGATCATTGTAACAAGGCGCCTCCGTGATTAGCTGTGGACATTTATTGTTTAAGTCTAAAAGAAAGGGCAATGTAAGTAACACAACATAGTTTCGATAAATGGTTTTTGACGCTGAATTGACGAATTTGCTTCAACTTTTGGATATAGGTTCTTTCTGATAGGGCGATTCCCTGAATAGTTTTGGGGGTTTAATGGTTAAGTATGAAGGGACAAATGAAGGATTACCCTCTTACCTAAGAAAAACTAGTTTATTCTATGGAAATTTAAATAAACAAATTTGGCGTAGGAAAAACTAGTTTTTTCCAATTGGCGTTAGGATAAAATAGTTTGGCTTAGACTAATCTGATTTGGCTCGAAATCGGATTTGGCTGGTAAAAAACATGTCTTTCACAAGAATAAGTATAAATGTGTGTAAAGGGTCATTGCTTATAACATCAATACAGAAATTTAAAATGTCCACTGTAGACGCATGATGCATTAGACATGGTGTTCGCTTATTACTTATTTTCTACAGATTTGTGCCAACTGAGATCAGACTTGCATTTATTATTATTATTATTATTATTATTATTATTATTATTATTATTATTATTATTATTATTATTGTATATTCGAGCCAGATCGGCTGAACATAATTTGGAATCGAACAGCGTTTTTAACTTTTGAGAAATTAATTACCTGTCGACATATAAGCTATTCTTTTCACGGCGTCAAGTTTTTCTTTTACGTAAAGTCGTAAGCGAAAATTCGATTCAAAACTTTGCTTTAATAGTATTTTTCAAAGGTACATCACTTTCATGAAAAAATAGTAACCGTCATTTGATTACATATTTTCTGAGTGAGAATGCCTGTCAATCTTATGCATTTGCGAAAATGAAGTAATTCTTAAATGTATTAGGATGTAGCTCTTTTAGATTTGAGAAAATATTTAAGGAATGACAGGGAGGCATATTCACATATCTACTTTCTACTGAACAGATTCAATAGTTATTATATTTATAACTCTACTTTTTTTTCCTTTTGTTGTAAATTACATTAATTGTTTAATGAATCTCTATTTGAATATTGAAAGGTTTAAGAATCTAAATAATCAATAATACATTATGTATTTACCATTCTGTGAACACATCGTAATTTAAAAATACATTGTAAATTTATCCAATAAATATGTATTCAGTATTTTTTTAAAGGAATCCTAATTGTATGTTAGATAAAATCTGAATTTTTGGCAGAAATTGAGTAGGACCAGATTGAGCCGAACTGAGTCTCTTTCCACTGATTTTTTTACAGGCAGAGCTCGACCTGAACTTTTAATTTTTACACCAGGTCACGGCAAAATAACTTTCCTTCGGGAAGGGTGGGATCCGGGCCTTGAAATTCCGGCCCGTGCAAACCTCTGACAGTATTCTACAACCCTTCGAATAAAATGCATTTTATAGGGGTGATGACAAACCATTTTGCACAAGGTTAGCTATGGAGCAGTAATCGGGATCAATATTAAAAAGAATATTGCCCAATTAAACTGGTGTCCTTGTATTCAGAGGCTGTTTACACTAATCGCGTATTACAGCCGTATTTTTTTAAAGAATAACACTCACGAAAAATGAAATAAGTTGGATTACTTTTTCCCAGTTCCATCAATTTTACTTAACCATTGAATCCTCAAAACTAATCACAGATACGCTTTCTAAAATTAAAGAATTATCCAAATTTGAGGCAAATCAGATAATTCTGATCAAAAAACCATTCATCTGGTTTAAGGAGGGTAATCCTTCATTCCTCTCTTTATAGTTAATCATTAAACCCTCAAAGCAATTCAGGGATTCGTCTTATAAAGAAAAAAACTATATTCAAAATTTACGGCAAATCGGATAAATATGCATAAAAACCTATCTATCTAATTTGAGGAAGGCAATAAAACGTCCCCCACCCCATTATACTTAATCAAAAGAAAAAACCCAAATTAATTAATGAAGCGCCAGATCAAATGAAATCATGTCCAAAATTTTAAGCAAATTGGATAATTCTGTATTATAACCAATTTATCTAATTTAAGGAAGGAAATAAATTGTAAGTTCCCCCTTATATTTAACCGAAGAACCACCAAAATTAATCAGTGAAGCGCTTCATCAGAATGAACAAATCCAAGATTTGCAGCAAATCGGTTAATTCTGCATGAAAAACCCATTTGCCAAAATTAGGTTCCTCTTATTTCTCCTAACCCCGTTCTTCTTATTCAATTAACCCCCAAAACTAATCAGGGAAGTGCTTTACCAGAATGAATTTATTTCTAAAATTTGAAGCAAATGAGTAAATTCTGCGTGAAAAAAGCATTTACATAAATTATGGGGCGTTACCCCTATTCCCCCTCCCTTTACTTAAACAATGAACACCCACAACTAATCATGACCTCAAGATAATGCACCTATATCTAAAATTTGAATAAAATATGCTAATAATGCATGGAAACCCATTTATATGAATTAAGGAAAAGGGGAATCGGCCTCTCGTTTTCTCCCCCCCCCCATTTATTCTTTTCCAATGACCTCCCAAAATTAATCAGAAAAGCTCCTCATAAGAATAAACCTATATTGAACTAACCTAGGATAAACTAGATCGGCCTAGGATAAACTAGTTCAGACAAATAATCAGCAGTCTAAACTAGTTTATCCTATAAGAGTTAGGCCAAACTAGTTTGGCCTATGGGCCTTAGGATAGACTAGTTTGGCCTAGAAAAAACTAGTTTATCCGATGGGCGTTAGGATAAACCGGTTTGGCCTAGGAAAAACTAGTTTATCCGATGGGCGTTAGGATAGACCGGTTTGGCCTAGGAAAAACTAGTTTATCCGATGGGCGATGGGATAGACCGGTTTGGCCTAGTCCAATCTAGTTTGGCCTAAAATCGGGTTTGGCCTGTAACATATATAATAGTTAGTTATCCGATATATTTGGTTTAGAATTTAAAACATTATAATTGGAAATCTCATGAAATTTAAATAAAAAATAACGAATTGTGATATAAATCAGATTACGTGCATATTTTCATAAATTGAAAAATTGCTCAACTTCTGGATTATAGAATACTTCCGCTTAACATAGCTTTTCTCGCGGTTGAGTAAGAGCCGTAATCGTCACTTTAGTATATTATAGTAATCAATAGATTTTTTTCTTGTTTATCTCCGTCATATATTCATTATTAAATCAAGAAAAAAAACACTACACTTTTACAAATAATTAAATGGATATTTGTAAACTAAAAATATAAAATATATATTTTACAATAAATAAGCATATGCTTATTTTACGTGTTTGTAATTCTGATTATAAATCTTAATATATATTATATTTTATTTCTTCAGAATATGTTACATATACATATAACCTGGCATTTCTGTAACTATGAACTCAATTTCGATACATAAATTTAAGCCTTTTTTTGAAGAAACAAAAAAGATCTTTTCGCAATTTTTCTTGAATACATAAACTTTTATGTTTTCAATGGACTAGTGTTAAATATCAAAACTAGCAATGGCAGACAAAATAACTATTAGTTTTTCCATCAGCTTGAGCAATGCATCTAATGATGAAGAACATTTTTTTCAAAAGAAAATGTCTCCATCTGAATGTGATTAAAAAAAAATCTTAATCAATAAACACCCCACATAAAAATAATCTAATTAATATCATGTAAAAATTATCGTAACGGAAACAAATTCAGTTGGTTTTATAATTTTGTGAAAATATATCTTTAACGTCTGCCGAATAAATTATCAAACTGATTATGTTTCTTATCTTTCGATTGTTTTCTGCAACGTCCTTTTTATTTTGTTATTTAATATTCTGGCATTTAGTTCTTCCATTTTGGCTTCTTACTTAATTTACTTTTTATAAAATTTAAAAAATCTTCTTTTATTTGCTATATATTTTTTTTCAAAACAAATGTCAAACTCTAATATAATTTTTCATTTCGTTGTGTTTTTATTTGTTACAATGGGAGTCGGTAAGTGTAAAATACTTTTGAACGATATTTTGCATGGTTATAACATAACAAATTGTATCTATAAAAATAATATCAAATAATTAAAATGTATTTGAAAATATTCAATTATTATTAGTTTATTGAATATTATTTAGTTATCGACGTGTAACTTAAATGACTGTCCTGTACAATAAAGTAATTATGAGCTAATAACATCACGTTCAGGTTCTACCAATTGTTACTGTTCAGATTTTTTTAAATGTAGGATCTTATACAGCAACTTATTGATTATGTATAAAATAAAGAATATTTTAGCAGATATGTATTTAAAAAAATGTAAGAGCGTGTTTTCTTGATCAATGCTATTAGCCGTTATCACCCATATTGTTGGGCAACAACGCCATGAAAACAAAACTATAACGTAAGGTGTTTTTATAGCATATAAATTGTCCAAGTTTAAACATAGAAATTCTTGACCTCTATAAATTGACAAATGTGAAAAAGATTAGCAGAACTTATGACATACTACTTTCTCTTTATCCTGTTTGTTTTTAAACAATGACAATAATGCTCTCTCGTGCATAAAATAAAAAATAAACCTTCTTTGTATGTATTTTCGAAATGAAAAGAATCAACTGGAATAATTACGCCAGTGAATTGTGTTATAAACACGGCCTACTTATTGTGCTTCATATATTAAGCTAAAAACTGTCTCCCCCGTGAACTCATACAAAATCTTCCACAACATTTTGAAAATCCATGACATACACTACAACTGTATATGATAAACAAAGTATGCCCTAATAAAAGTATAGCCTTCAGATCACAGAAATTGCTTCGCAAATTTTAGATCTGGTGTTGACTTTTACGTGCTTTTTCCAGAGCTAATATCTATAAAGAGAACAAATTCACTTTAATACTTGTTTGTGATTCAAATGACTCATATCCCTTCTGCGCAGAATCTGTATTTGCCATTTCCCGAATTCCATCATAAAGTATGCGTAATATTAGCACTTGACGTTATTATCCAACCTGGCGTTATTACCCTAGGACGCCTTACATTAAATATTTGGCACAAATAAATAAGTTCATTTATTTTTCCGTTACTAGAATGTGGAACTAGTATTAGAAAAAGCATAATAGTTGTGGGGAAAAATATAGTCATAACACAGTTGAACGGGTAAATTCGATTTGATTTCTTAAATTTTCAGAATTATTTTTATAATTTTGTTAAATATTTTATTTTTTTAAATTGCCTTTTAAAAAGTTTTATTATCTTACACGTTTTATTACATTACCAGTTAAAAAAATTCTGTTACTAGAATTATAGAAACTGTAGATGTGGCAGATATAATATATTTGTAATTGCCAACATGGTTTTAGTTATAAGGACACTTGAACAGATAAATTTCTGTTTCATTTGTTGATTTGCCCGATTTTTAATTTAAAATTTTGTTAATCGATTTATCTCATCTAATTCCCCTTTACAGTGTTTCATTACTTCACTGCGAATTCTCAAACACAAAAATAAACATATTTCGGAATACTTTTTTTTTAAAATTCACAACACATTAACGTGTAATAAAATTTTGAACACTTTTTTACAATTTTTACTTTCTTCTATCTTCAATAGAAGAAAGTATTGTAATCGAATTTTTTTTCGACTTCCGGTTTTCGACGGATTTACACGTTTTAGGGGTCAGAGATTTAAAAAAACATGTTTTTACAAAATGTCTGTCTGTCCGTGTGTCTGTCTGTATGTCGCCATTCTACCATCAAAAAGTGTATGAAGTTATGCATCGAATTGAACCAAATTTTTTGTGAGTGTGTTTGGCTGTGGCAAGCAGGTCCTCCTTCAGTTTTGAAATATTCCGCCGGAAGGGGGCGCTGCAATCGCGATTTTTGTGCCATTTTCAATATTGTACCGACCAAAAGTATATGGAGTTATGCATCGAATTGACCCAAATTTTTTGTGCATGTGTATGACTATGGCTAGTTGGTCCTCCCTGAATTTGAAAATAATCCGCTGGAAGGGGCGCTGCAATCGCGATTTTTGTGCCATTTTCAATATTGTACCGACCAAAAGTATATGAAGTTATGCATCGAATTGAACCAAATTTTTTGTGTATCTGTATGACTATGGCTAATTGGTCCTCCCTGAATTTGAAAAAAATCCGCTGGAAGGGGCGCTGCAATCGCGATTTTTGTGCCATTTTCAATATTGCACCGACCAAAAGTACATGAAGTTATGCATCGAATTGAAAGAAATTTTTTGTGTAAGTGTATGGCTATAGCTAGTTGGATCACTCTGAATCTGAAAAAAATCCGCCGGAATTGGGCGCTGCAATACCGAATTTTATGCCATTTTCAATATTGTGTATGAAGTTAGTTCTAGAACTGAACTAAACATTTTGTATATGATTATTTTTTGGTAAGACAAGTAGGTCCTCCCTGAATTTGAAAAAAAAAATCTGCCTATCATTCTATTGTCAATCGGCTCGTGCAGAGACGGAAATTTGTTTTTACTCCGATTTATTGATTGAAGCAGAAATTTAAGATGAAAATCAAAGTTGGTAAGGTATTGAATTAAAATTATTAAAGCATTAAAAGGAGTAACTTTTTTTTTAAATATTAAAATGCATGTATGAGATAGAAGAAAGTTTTGGGATTGGCACATCCAACTAGTTTATTTTGTACTACACATTCGGAACACATTCACAGAACATTTGAAAACGATTTTAGTTAAAAGTGTTCATTTTTATGTTCTGTTTGTGTTACAAAAATGTTTCATGGATTCAGTACTAGGGTTATTACACTTAAATACACATGATACAAGATTTCTAATCCAAATAAGATATGATATGTATTATTAAAAATATACACCAATATCGTTAACCCTGCTGTAAACTGTTCTCAACTTCAAATAAAGTAAAGTTTTACCTGCAGATGGACGTACTGGAAAATCAAAAATTAACATATATCAAATTTTTCCGAGCTCTGCATGATTGACTAGTGATTAATTCAATTTTGGAATAGTTTTTGCTTCGAGTTTTAATGGATCATTTTTGAAGAAACAGTCGTAGTATTTATTTTATATTTATTTATATTTTATTTGATTTATGCATTATATAGTTGCAGTTCCTGAAGATGCATGCAATGAAAGCTTCCCGATGTGTATGGAATCAGGAGGTTATTGTGTCTCTGATAATGAAGGCGAAATTGAATGCAAATGTCTATCAGAAGCATTTTACGTCAAAGGTTTCGGTTGTAAAAGTAAGTATTGTTTTATAAAAGAGTGTTAACAAAGATATTTATCCAAGTACTTATTATATTAATACTCAAATTATGTATACTTAATTTATTTATACTTAATTTACTTTTAATCAATTTTATTATTATTTTGTTAAATTTTAACCCTTTGTGTCACTGCATTACATATATATAAATAAATGTTATTTATGCAGTAGACTTCAAAATGTGATTTTACCAGATGCTGCTATCTTCCAACACAGGAGTCACATTTTTCACAGAATTCTCACCAGACAGAGATGCTGAGTTATTTTTTTTTGTCACTGATTTACTTACCATTTTATAGGATTCATATCGTTATTGCTAAAATGTGTGTCATAAATTTTCTGAAATTGGATGAGTTGAAGACATCCAAATACAGATTTTTTAGAAATATCCTATATTTTAATTTTGTACTATGATATATACCCCTTCTTTCATGTGCGAGTGTCCACGAGTACGCAAAACTATGCCAGATATTCTATTCATGTCCCTTGATGTCTGACTGGGTGATCCCAAAATAGATTAATTAAATTTCAACCGGTTTCATTTTAAAGACGTTTCGTTCTGTTTCCTTTGAACACTCCTAATATTTCTCATAAAATTATAACACTATATTTCACGACATGCTCGACTTGAAACCTGAAAATTTACTGATACCGTTTAATCATTTAAAATAGGTTATCGATGCGTATTTGTTTAAAATAGCAACACATCAAGTAAAAATAATTAAATTGTGACTAAACTTAATTATGGATGTTAATATAAAGTTAAAAAACTGTCAGTTTATAACCTATTGAATTTATACCCCAAGTATGGCGTGACTACTTTCTTCTAATTTTTGTAAAGAAAAAAGAATGCTAGCTTAATGTAAGGAAATATTTATTGCCCTTTATAATTACAGTTAAAATACAAAGGTTTCCCTCCCTAAAGCAAGCATAATTAGGTGTATTCTTATTGCAACCAATATATCTGTAGTTAAAGAGTTGCTTTTTAGTTTGTCAGTCTTTGCTCATTTGCCGTTTGTAAAATATGTAATTAATAATTTTTCGATTGTTTCGTAGTGATTGGATGTGAATATCCACGTGTTTGTTTTCTCGTTATATAAGTTGGTCAGAATTTCGCGTCTTACACGTTTAATATTAATTGTAACGCAATTATTGAGACTAAGGGATCGTACCCGGTTTTTTCGAGTTATAGAATATAGGTAAAAACCATATTTAAAATAAACAGTTTTTTTACCTGCGTTATGTTTTTTAAACTGTACATTAACAATAAAAATGTATTTTTTCTATGAAAAATATGAATTATACAATCAAATAAAGTTTTGAAATTTATCAAAAGTGACATTTTCTTATGAGCCGTATTCTAAAAGTTATTAGCCGAAGTTTTTGCTACTTACGACATCCCTTTATATTCTGATAATTTCAGAAATTTAATCATGTAATTGAATTACATGTCTGCTAAATTTGTATTTATTTCTATTATTTTATGTATTTATTCAAAGAGGAATTTTTGTTATTTTTAAATGGAATATTACCCATGAAAAAATTATGAACTCTTTATATTGATTTAATGGCAAGCGAATTAATATTTTATAACCGAACTGTACGCTATAGAGATAAATTCAAAAATATATCATGCATGAAAATTATTTTTAAAACCACAGGCAATTCGTAAAAAAATGCACTTTGCAGAAAGTTCCATTTGATATTGTTCTTTATTTGACTATCTAAAAATTTAAATTGTTCGGTTATAAATACCGTAAATTAGTGTTTTTTAATACTATTCTTTTATTTATTTATAATATAAATATTAAATTCGTAACGGAAAAGTATTTACAAATAAATGCTGAACAGTTTTTGATGCTGTATGGAAAAAAAATACTTATTATGTATGGAAATGATAAGTTAAATTACAAAAAATAATTTTGAAATTTATTTTTAAAAATATAAATCAATCAATTAAAATACAGTTTTTAATCGAATAGCTTTTAAAAGCAGATTTTTTTCTGAATAAAACTTTCTAAACACGGAAAATATAAGGTGGTCATAAAATTGCAGCAACAAAAATTTCAAAACCAAAATTTTATCGTGACGTATTGACAATCGAAAAAATGACGCCAGCGATAAGTACAGACATATTTGTTTTTTATATTATAAATACATAATTCAAAAATACGATAAAGATCAGTTGTGATGATCAAGTTACCTATTGACGTTATTATGCTTAGTATTTTGAGATGAAAAACAACAAAACTTATTCCACTTTAACACGATTATAGAATTTATTTCCCGTGAAATTTAAACTCGACATCATTTTCTCCTGTTCAAAATTTACATATGAACTTCTTATATCCGTGTGCACCATTTAAAAAAAATTGGTACTTTAATATCATCATTTTAAAATCATTTTAACATAAAACTTGAAGTCACGATTATCAGCAGTATCTTTGTACGTGAACAGTCCTATTCTTTACTCGAATCTCAGTACCAGAGAGTAAAAATTGTCGTAATTTGTGTTTTTTAAACGCATTGTAAAAATGTTTGATTTTATCCAAGGAATTGATAGTGTTACCCTTAGGAAAAATTGGCATAGGATTTTTATGGAACATATGGTTTTATATGGAAAATCATAAAACTTTTATGTCATTATATGTAAACATGTATTATTTATATTTTAAACATTCATCGCTTTATGTTATTGCATACACAGTTTTAATTTTTACCTCAAATTTGATATGCGTGAAATAATTTTATTAGTTTTTAGGTTTTTTCCCTTCAGATTTACGTGTAAATATATAATTCAATCATATTATTAAAACATGAATTTGTTTTAAATTTCACTAGCATTGCTGGGAATGCTAAAAAGGAAAGAGCAGATTATGTCATTTCTACATTAATGATTCTTCTTAGCCTTTATCAATACAGGTCTAATACATAATTATACTGCTATAAGCAGAGATACTATAGCAACGCTGTGGAAGATACCTGTAATAAAACTGTGTTGAATCTGAGAGACATCGAAGAGTCAGGTTTTTGATGACGACACTTCTTTATTAAAACTTTAATCAATCATGTAAACTTGATTTAGAAATATTTCCATAACAGCATCCAGTTGATTACTATTCAAAGCGAACTTTGTTAAAATGATTAAGGGGATCATAAAAATACTTCTTTAAAAACAATATTGAATTGCATTACACCGGGAGCTTTTCAAAACTAACTTAAATTTAAATTATAAATAAAATCATTCCTTTAAACATCATAAACGAAAAACTAAATATCTTATTTGAACTTAAACTATAATAACTTAAATCATAATAACTTGACGGAAACGAAAAGAGAACAAGAGCAATGAAGTCGATCAGGCAATGGCATTTATACTATCTCAGGGAGGGAACGGGACGGGACGATTCCACTTCTGAAAAGGGTAGGTCTAAGACTAACCGATTACAGAACACCTAATGCCATCTATCGAAGCCTCATGTCGAAACTTTAGTTAATTTATGTTTTAAACTCAAAATAGCCATAAGTGACAAGTAAAACCGGATGATTAGCCAACAATTCTTATTAAAATTGAAAAAAAAAAACCCCAAAGAATAGCTTTTTTCTTTATAGTCATTTGGGTGACTATTATTTCATATATTCATTTTAAATATCAGAATGATTCCAAAGAAATTTTAATACCTTTTAAAAATTTTCCAAATGCAAAATTTTAAATATACAGACGATTGATTAGAGAAAAATTCGTTTACACTTAAAAGAATATCAGTAATTTAGCATTTAATTCCAGCTAATATCAATAATCCAGCTAATAATAAAGCAATACACCCTATTCATTCTTTTGGTTC
Organism: Maratus speculifer; assembly: GCA_964019185.1. NCBI lineage: Eukaryota > Metazoa > Arthropoda > Arachnida > Araneae > Salticidae > Maratus > Maratus speculifer. Next base: position 82,819,813 of record OZ025302.1, on the reverse strand, counting down.
GAGGCTATAAAAATCATCATTTAACCAGTTGTTACGGCACAGGAATACTATCCATTTTTATTAAATAATTTGTTTCACATTTAAGATTTTTATAAATCCGTTCAATTCGAATATAGGCCAGTCAAATTGTCATAAATAGATGCCAAAATTCTGCTAGAAGATTTTATGTTTTTAAACTGTTTATCGGGATGCTAGTAACAAGAATTAATGGTTTTCCAACAAAATATCTCGAGGCTAAACTTTTTAGAGCCAAAAAACCACAAAATTTTCGGACTTTTTTCAGTTTTTTGCCTATAACTCGAAAATTATAGATTTTTGTGATTAATACTTAATTACAAAAAGAAAGAGCATTAAATTCTCTACAAATTTCATTCTAAAATTGTTTTTCTAAAGCTATTATAAAGTGCGCTACAACTTACTGAAAATGACCCTTTTTTTCTAACTTTGCGGAAATTTCGCAAAAATGGATATTTGACACCATTTTTCATTATTTTATCCTCTTTAATGTATCTCAATAATATTACAGGCATTTGAATTACAGCAATCATGATTAATTATAACGGTAACATTGTAAAATAATTAAGAACATTGTAACTTTTTTTGTATTATTATCTTGTATTATTTTGTATTTGTAACTTTTTTAGAGCTTAAGTGGAGAGCATTAATATTAGGTATTTAACTGAATGTAAGTAAAAAATACTTACGACGACATTTATCATGTATTTAATAACGTCTAGAACGCTTTCTGTTTAATCGAAATCGTTCTTCAACCTCAGCTTGAGGAGCAAATGCTCAGGTTTCCGTTTCTTGTTTTTCAATAGCCTTGATATTCTTTGAGCAAGATGCAACATCAGCTACTTGACTATGAAAGTCCTCATCATTGCTAGGTTTTGATAGTTTCCCAGGCATCAGATTCGTCATCCTCTTCTTCTGGATAAATAATGTCTTAGACATTTTCGCAGTTGATCCCGTTACAATTTTTACAAATTGCCGAACATTTGAGTCCTGATTTTTGCCAAGAACATGCTTTGCTGCACCCTTTTTTACGGCTACATGACACAACATGGAGAAAGGATTCAGGTGCTGGCTCTTTGCACAAGAAGAAGAAACTGAACACTGAACTGTACACTGAAAGAGACCGTCCGATCTGCGAACCCACCCTCATTCTTCAGGAGGGATGTTGTTTCCTAGCCAAGCTTGTACCTGATGATAACATCGGAGAAAATGATGCTGCGTAGCCTCTTTCATCAGTGGTAATCTTGCAAGATGAACTTTACTTTATGTGGCAGATTGAGCAAATAACTGGAATCTGAAAATGTTCAAAATATGTATGGTATTTATGCATGTATAGTACAATAATGAACTTTTCTCCAGCCTTCATGATTTCTTGATGGGTAGAATCTAATTTATTGAACATGCAGGCTATTTCTTCAAGCTGATCATGTTTTTTCAAAATGTTACAAAACTTTGACTATCCTTGTCCAAAAAGAGCTGATGTTGTATCGCATCCGCTAATTTCATGAGTGAAAAGAACATTGTTGTAGTTGTATTTGTATGACATGGTTGAAAACCATTTGGTTTCGATGTAACCTATTCCTGATTTTTAGAAAAACAGATTTTTGTGTTGATAGCCCAAACTTGTAATGATCACGAGAAGGTCAATGTCTTCTCCGACAATTACGACACTTTCAAAAGATTTAGCTCTTGAAATGGCTGAGGTAACTATCATGATATCAGCTTCTTTTTCTGCTTGGTCAACTTGAATCCTGTTGTTTTGAAATTCTGTTTTAAGCAATAAGATGAAGCGGCTCTTGTTTCTGTCATTGACTAGAAGCTTGTCTTGAGGGACTATATGCAGAATTTCTGCTGCAACAATGACTTCAGGAGAAGCATGCATTCTAGATCGACGTATTCTTTCTGCACTTTTCATTCAATTCTGTTCTCCCTCAGATGTATATCTATCAAACATATTCACTACCTGTGATCCAAAATTTTTCTGAAGGTAAGAAATGTAACTTTTAACAATAACTTTAAAGGAAGCACTCCCCTAACTCTTTCGTAATTATTTTTCGTATAGAGTTCCCAGAATTTCTGCTCCTTCTGCCTGCCTTTCTTAAAAATTTGAATTCTCATCCATTAATAGGAGTATTTAATTTTCATAGTTAGCGATGTAAGAAATTTTTTTGGAATGGGGAGGCGAAAAATAGGTCATTTTCTGTAAAGTTAAAAAAAGTGACATTTTCAAAAAGCCCTAGCACGCTTAGTTTCAATTACCATTTCCATTGACCCGAAAGCGATCTAGACGTTATTAAATACATTAAAAATGTCATTGTAAGTATTTTTTACTTACATTCTGTTAAATACCTAATATTAATGTTCTCCATTTAAACTCTAAATACAAAAAAAGTTACAATGTTCTTAATTATTTTACAATGTTACCGTTGTAATTAATCATGATTGCTATTATTCAAATGCCTATGATATTATTGAGGTACATTAAAGAGGATAAAATAATAAAAAATGGTGTTAAATATCCATTTTTGCGATATTTCCCCAAAGTTAGAAAAAAAGGGTCATTTTCAGTAAGCTGTAGCGCGCTTTATAATAGCTTTAGAAAACCAATTTAGAATGAAATTTGTAGAGAATTTAATGCTCTTTCTTTTTGTAATTAAGTATTGTTCACAAAAAATCTATAATTTTCAAGTTATAAGCAAAAAACTGAAAAAAGTCCGAAAATTTTTTTGTTTTTTGGCTCTAAAAAGTTTAGCCTCGAGATATTTTGTGTGAAAACCATTAATTCTTGTTTCTAGCATCCCCATAAACACTTTAAAAACATAAAATCTTCTAGCAGAATTTTTGCATCAAACGGCCCTTTTTTCTGACAATTTGACTGGCCTAATAGCACTTTCGCCAAATACGAAAATGAGGGGTCCTTTTTTTCAGCCGTTTTTGATTATGGCACAAAATCACGGGGGCTTTATTTATGTGGGACACACTGTATATGTATGTATGTTTATACTAAATTTTGTTCGCACAATAAAAGTCGTAATTATGCACGAATCGTCTTCAAACTCAACAAATACATTGAGATGGTTAATATCTCAGAGGGAATTGCATTGAGACAAAATCGTCTCATGGGATGGAAATATGGAGGGTTCAATAATTTTAATATTAGCTTAACATAGCTCTTACGGAACAATGACAGGAAAAAACACATTTTTTATAACAGTTGCCAAAAAAAACACGGTAAATTTCTTACTACAACAGTTACATTACTATTGCAAGATTTTCACCTAAAGAGTGAAAAAAAATAGATTGACGAATTTAACAAAAATTGAATATTACGTCATAAATTTTCTTTAGCAAAATTTCCATATGAAAACAAAAAATGAAATAAATAGTTTGACGGAATTTTTTTAAAGCAAATATTACGTTATTTTGGAAATATAATGCACAAAAACCAGATAAATACATAACGTCATGTGAGTTTGTAAAAACGTATTGAAACATGATAAAATGAAGCCTGTGGATACATTGGCATATTTTAACATTTTAAAGTTCAGTGAATTTGTTTTCGTTATTTTTGAATCAATTCATATGCATGTTTGTCTGCATGTTTAATAGAATTTTCGCAAAAGGTTTAGTCCGTAGAGCTCATTCTTAGTGATGAAACTGGGTTTATCTCTAATTTTGATTTAGTTTTTGCTGGTAAATTTTGTACCTGACTTCGAAATCTACCTAGGCCGAGCCATCACGGATTATTTTTCTCTTCTTTGTAATAATGAAAGTTATCTTATTGCCACCGTTTTAAAAAAAAATTCATAAAATACTTTAAAATGAAATTAAAAATTGGGAACATAAAAAAATAGCCAGTGCGTGCACATCTACAAATGAATAGTTTTAAAAAAGCATTTCATATTTATTTACTTAGAACAGGTGTCACAAATAAAAAATTTAAAAGTTGACATGTTTCGGTTCATTCATAAGAACCGTATTCGTAACACATAAAATCAGTAGAAAACTAAATGACACTGGATATAAATATATTTAAAAACCCAAAACACAAAACATTGCGCCCTATATGATCGTGAATAGCCATTGCCACTGCTTTTTATACGTAAATGAAAAAGGTGAAGTGATTTTGTTTTAGTTTTTAGTTTTGAAAAAAAGCAAAAGCTAACAACAGTTTTAACATTTAAAAAAGCAGTTAAACCACAGTTAAAAAATATTTATAAAATTAATTCAGCTAAAAGCTTAAGACAAATGACAAAAAAAAAAAAAAAAAAAAAAAAGCCTAGTGTTTTGAATTTATTGAAAATACGAAATTATATTAAATTAATTTAAGCAAAAAAATTACACTAAGCAAATAGCATTATTTTAATAAAATTTTAGTAGAATGTCTTAAACAATAGCAATATAATTTTATTAGTCGTGAGAATTTTCGACAAAAAACTTGGTAAAACTCATATTAAACCTGGCCATAATACAAATATTTCGTTGTTGTTGTTATAACTCGTCAAAGCAAATTCATACAAACAAGAATCATCCGAACTGAGCATGAACATTGTATGTCACTCCTCTTCTATAACGACATTCTAAATTTTACAATTATGTGATTTATCAATCGAGCATTTTCACCTGCAAACAATTATAAAGTAGATGAGGAAAAATGGTGCACTTCTACAAAACTTGTTTCAGTTTTAATAATTTACAAAAATTAAAACCTAAGCTTTTTAATAAGATGATGTGATTTGCATCACTTAAAGCATTCCACTTTTACGATCTAGTCTTAAACAGCATATGGTCCACGTTTTGAAGGTCTTCGGTTAGTGCACGGGCGGCTCAAAAAAGCTGTTCAGCCGATTTTCATTTGTTTTCGTTTCGTCGTGGTCGTCCATTGATTTAGTTAGATTTGTAGTTTAGTAAGAGTTGAATATTTTTTAAAAATTTTTCAGTAAAATATTTTTATGTTATTTCTTTTAAGCTAAAATGAAAATCGCTCTTTATTATTCTCAAATAAAGTTAGTTACATAATTCTGCTAAATTTCAACTGATTACTTAAATTTTTAGACAAGTGTACTGAAACGTCAAAAAACCACTTTTTTCGAAATCTATGTACAACCTTCCTATAAATATATGCATACCTAAAATTATATAGAAACTATATTAAATCTTTCCAGCATCATAATCATATTGATTCAACATTTTATCGTTAAACTTTTTTTCTGTTTTATCAATTAATAACTCAATTCAAAATTCGAAATTTCGAATCAATTTATGTTCTTTGTGTCCTTAAGAATATTACATAAGTGACTTTTGATACGCATTTTGTTTTAGTGACCTCGAAATATCAGCCTCCTTAATTTCTATATAGACTATGAGTACGATTTACCAAAATCATAGATAAAGCAATACAAATGGAAAATAATATCAATGCTTGAGTCTAATAAGAAAAATATGAAAATTCAAAATGATTGTTTAACTCTCATATTTATGCCTCTATTTCCTCAAAAACACATTTTAGCAAGAATAAATTTATGAATACAGGGTGTACCAGAAGTAATGGGACAAACTTTAAGGAACGGTGGGGGACATCACAAGGATTTAGAATTGCATAGCAAACCCATGATCGGAAACGCTTTCCTGGCGCGGTAGTGACGACACAAAACACAAGATAGACCAGGCACGAATCAGAGGAGAAAACTTGTTTATTATCCTTAATAAAGTAAAAAAACTAAGAAAAAAGAACATTAAAGAGACAATGATCAGCATCAAAACAGGTGTTCAAAATTACGATCCCGGGACGTGATGAACGAAGCGCATTATTGATCTAACGATTTCGAAAATACCAAGAATGTCCCGAAATTTACCAACAGCTGCCACGATGCATGTAACAAGTTACACAGCAGTTCCCAGCATTGTCTCTATATTTTTGCAGCACTAAGAATAATAAACATGTTTTCTTTCCCTGTTGGTGCCCTTTATTTCTTGTGTTTTGTGTCGTCACTACTGCACCAGGAAAGCGTTTCCGACCATGGGTTGCTATGCAATTCTGAATCCTTATGATGTTCCCTACCTCGCCTTAAAGTTTGTCCCATTACTTCTGGGATACCCAGTTTAAAGTTTTTTCTGACTAATTCACTGTTAAAAAATAATATAGTTAGAAAATTAAAATCGATATGCTCTTTTTTTTAAATGAAAGAGTTTAAGTCACAAAAATGTAATATGGCCTGAGGATTGTATCAAACGTAAAGTGTACTAGAAACGTAAAGAAAAATTTGCTAGAGTATTAGACGGATTCAGTCAGTGATGGGTTGTAGATCACTGAATTGTGACTGATTTCGGTAAGGATTGGAAATAAATAAAAGCACTTCTTGTACCTTGTCCAAGAAACTGGCTTTCTTGTTATACACCCAGTTTTAAACAGTAACTGAACAACTAGAAGCTGGAAGCCTTGTTTTGGACCGCCTATATTTCTTACAATTAGTGTACTTGAAGTGAGAAATGCCGCAACACTGAACTCAACGCAGTGAAAAAATAATTAAAGAAATATAATTTTGATACAGATTCATTCAAATTGCAGTGGAATCTTGATGCATAGGAAATGTATTTGTGGAAAACTTAGTAAGAAGACGTAAATTTAACAACAACAACAACTTTAATGAAGAATCATGAAGTACAACAAAATTTCAGCAAACTATGCCGGATAACAAAAAGTTTAAAAACATAAATAATTTAAATTTAAAATTTAAGCAGCATCATACTTAAACAGTTACATCGCCGTCATGACCAGGCAACACAGACCAGCTGCTTTCAAAAAGATAATAATGCATTAAACAAGCATAACGATCAGCGAAGAACAAAACCGTGCTTCTTCATTATACACACGTTTGCTTTGGAAATTTACATATCTTCTGCAATGTCCAAGTTGCCACTATCCAAAGTGAAAAACTTCTGAAAATACAAAAAAACTACGTACGTGAAGCGCCATTGGCTCACAAGCTATGACGTCAAACATCGACCGCGGCAACGCCGTGAACGGCGATTCACAGTGATCCAGAATCGCAGTAGATCTGGCTTGATAGGATCACTTTATTTACTTCAGAACGACGATTGAAGCAACAGCGCCGACCGTACTTTTCAAAACAGTAAGTTTGACTTGGGAATGGTAAAAATACAGGTATGTCATGTTAAATAAATTTAAATAAACTTCTGAGTTAAATATAACATGATGTAACAAATTTTTTATGCAGTATTACATAGAAGGCAATATTGAACAGCTAAATCTAATTTAATTAATTTTATAGCTTACTGCGCTCCCTGTATCATAATTATGTATAAGTTTTTAGCAATTCGAAAAACTTTTCTAAAGCTTCTTATTTTACCAAATGAAAAGATTTTGTTGGTTACTGAAATAAAATATTTTGTAATAAACATTGAATAAAATGATTTAAGTTTTTTTGGTCTTTTAGGAACCTGTGACAATTATAATAGGATGTGTAGAAATGGAGGTGATTGTGAAAAAAACGGCAATTACGACTTCTGTAATTGTAAGGAAGGAACCAGTGGTGACTTTTGTGAAACCGTTGATGACTGTGCAAAACTCTCATGCAAAGAAGACATAACTGAATGTAGTTACGATCAAGTTTCAGAAGCAGCTTTTTGCAAATGTAAAGACAAAAACACAGCTTATGATCGCCAGAAAGATTATTGTGTTAGTAAGTATTAATAAAGTGAAATATCATCATATGTGTAGTTATTGAAATTTGTATTCCAGTGGGCATCCAGTGGAAAGCATGCTTGAAACTGTAATTTAGTTTAAATTAAGTTATTATTGTTGATTCTGATACTAAAGTCTTTTTTTCATTAGAGTAATGTGTATCGAACCTAATACGACATAAGAACTTTAACCAGTAGAATCATAAACACAGTGCTGCTGTGAGTAAATATTAATCCATAGTTAGCATTGTGAAAAATATCATTCATAAATCCAAAATTATAAATACCTATATGTGTGTTTTTAAACATACTCTGAATATTGTGTATGATTTTATCTTTGTAGAAAAACGAACTCTTAAATTAACAGGTATGTAATACCTTTGATTATAAAACATTTTAATTGAAAAAACAAATTTTAACTAGAAGAGAAATGTATGAAAAGTTAATGGCATTTAGTAGTTAATACTATCATTATATAAAATTTTTTTTACAAGTTACTTTTTTATAGTTAATCGTGTGATATTTTTATTTGCATTCGTTTTGGTTCTGAAATAAAACTGTATAACATAATGATAGCCTCTAAAAGTGAATGTGCCTGTCTTTCCTCGGTAGTATTTACATGTTTCCAAACTTTTATTACCATGACTTGGGGTTATTTTGTGACAGGTGGGGCTACTTTGTGAGATCTGGTCTAGTTTGCGGATTTCGCTTTAGAGCTTCAGTAAATGATCGTTAGGTGAAGTGGCACATTGTACAAGGAGTTGGCAATGATTTTTGCTATCTTCTTTACCGGATAGAGCGTCATATTTGAAATATGAAAACAAGACCACGTGTCACAAAATAACACCACTTGCCGTAAACTACAATCATCAGTGTATCTATATTAATACCAGCCTGATCGGGGCAGCATAACTGCAAGTAAATATACTAATATTTATATCATAGAAGAAGTGTGATTTTTCTTAGATTAAAATATTAAGAAAAGTGAAAGATTTATTTTTAAAGATTTTGTGCATACAGGTTACAAACATGTTGTAGATAAATAATAATCAGTTATAATACAGTTGATTTGGATATGTTTCGGTTGCAATCGACACCCACTGTTAAAAAAAACGAAAAAAAAAACTTGGTAAATTTAAGGCAAAAACTGCCCGTAAGAATGTTGCTACACTTTTTTGACGTAAAAATTTCAGTAAAATTAGATATAATAAATAATTTTACATCTAACTTTACTGCAATTTTTAACGGCAAAACCTGCTAGCAACATTGCTGCCAACAGTTTTGAGGTAAATTTAACGGATTTTTTTAATAGTGCTTTTGGCTTTGCTTGCGTAGCATCCTATATAATTTATCCAAATACTAAATGACTAAGTAATACATGTTAACCTCACACTTTCTTCATTATTTCCATCAACTGAAAAGAAATATTCAGAATCTTTGTTGCTATTATTTATTTATCTATAAGATAGAGCCACGAAGAACGACATTTTAAAATTATCGGTTATTCATATTTCAAATAACACAGAGATGAGAATGTTCCGTCCCAAATGACTACTTGCAACCGATAAATTTTAATGTTATATATCGTCTTATGTAGACAGAATTTATGAGAATTAATAAAGAAAGAAATGCTATTAAAATTCAGTGGTGAAAATCAACCATTTGGAACGGAGATTTCTCATCCCTGATAACAGCGCCTAACCAGATTTCATGATGTGCCTGTTTGGTATTATAAATTGATATAAAATAATGTGCAAAAAATTCATAGTTTCACAGGTAGAAACATTTTATTACAATCTTTAAAATATAATCATAAACAAAATCACTAAAATATGATATGGTATTTTGCCACGTAATCTATGTTTAAACAAATCAGTAGCAGTATCTGGCGAATTTGGAGTATAATTCCTCAGCCATAAATGTGCATTTAAGGCGAGTACAGATCATATTACTATGCAAGCCCGAAAAAGTGCTTTTTAATCTCAGATTATTTTTGTAAATTTCAGGAATCGCGACCATAAAACTTAATTTTGTATACACATAGAATAGAATTTTTTAGGGGTGGCATTTTTTAAACCAATTGGTTTTAACAATGGTATAAACCACGGTTTAAACCAACTGGTTTTTTTCTCAAAAAATCAATTGGTTTTTTTAGAAAAAATATAATAACATTTTCTATTTTTTCTTTATAATTTACGTATTTCATATTATTGGATATTAATAATCTCTGCTTATAATTTTTTAGCATTAAGCATTATATAGAATGGGTTTATGTCGTTTTTTTACTTACAGGATTAAAATAAGTATGCGTTGGTGAATATATCTAGTTCTCTAAAGAAAACGCTTCAAACATGTGAATTAATCGCAGATAAAATATATTCAAAATATTCAATATTTAGCACAAAATATTTTAATTAAAAAAAAATCAGATTGTTTAATGCAATTAATAACATGGCGATCTTGAAGATTTTGCACAAGCTGTAAAAGAATTTTTCCTTGATTGGGAAGATTATCTTGAATATTTAAAGTCAAAATATGAAGTCAAATAAAAGAGTATTGAAAGAATGGGTGCTAGTTATAGCATTTTAATAATAACAATCTTATTATTATTTTTTCTGTTATCTGCTGAATCTAATGACTATAAATGTTGACTTGAAATTCTCGCTAAAAAGCAAAATCCCAAGAAGTATTTGAAATGTATTATTTGAAATTTATTTTTTGAATAACTGTGGAAAAAAATATTATATTTAACAAACTACATCCAAATGTTTATTATTAGTAATCAAAAGATTGTTTGTAAAGACTTTCAGAGTATCGATGTTTCATTGTGCAGAGCAGTTTATTCTTTTAGCATAAGACTGTTTACTATTACTGTTTAGATTGAAATGTGAGTTTTTTTTTTCAATTTCCTACATAAATTCACTGTAATTATTGAATTTAAGTAAGTTTTAAATGAAATTTCACAACTTCTAATTCAACAATTTCTAATTTTCTCATTAAATATGCAAGCATATGCAATAGGGAAACATGTTTTCAAAAAAGCCTGTTTAAAAAAGAAAAAGAAAAAACTGGTTAAAAAAAAACAGGTTTCTTTTTATTTCGAAACAACCAGGTCTTTTTCCAGCCCTGGAATATTTATTAAAAAATATTATGAAGACATTGATTGAATAGTTTTTTGTAAACGAAAAAAATGGACTTGTTTTAAATATTAAGTTTTAGTTACATGGACTAAATGAACAAACAATGTCCTTTTTTACAGTCAATTGTTTACGTTTAAAAATACTCAATTCTTGACTCCGATAAATATATATACATCTTTTTGCTAAGGATAATAACATTAAAACCAATATTTGAAAAGGAATGGAGAAATTCAGAAACTCTAGTACGTAGCTATTAAATTATAGTTGGATTCCGTGTTATTTCATTACATTACCAAACCTTAGACTATCGTATATGCATTTTATTGGCTACTAATGAATTTAAGTCGTTGGTTAATCTCTACACTGTAAAAAAAAAATCTGCAAAGGTACTAAACCTTTTCTAGGAAACTGGGATTCCAAGAACTTTTCCTGTAACGGTAACAGCAAAAATTCAAGTTTCAGAATCGATTACATGAATTTTTCCTGTTATCGTTACATGAAAAGTTCTTGGAATCCCAGTTTCCTAGAAAATGTTTAGCACCTTCACAGATTTTTTTTTTACAGTGCACATAAAAATAACTAAAATGCATTGAATTTCTAATACTTTCCTGGCTTAATTTGCAATATTTTTATTTCAGCGAGTAAATAATAAAAAGGTATTCACTAAGAACTAACCGTAAAAAATATCCATCAAGATATGTGCTTCTTTTTAGGTGCGTTCGTAATTATGTAAATACGTAGCACCTATAGTTGTCGCTCAGTCCGTCCGTACGCATATAACAACGCTAAAACTACCCAACCTAAAAGTATGAAATTTAAAATACATATTTACTCGCATTACATAATTTTGTCGAGTCATTTAAAGTTTTATGAAAATCGGATGGATTTATCAATTACAGGGACAATCAAAAGGGTTCGTTACATTACGGTAAACGAGGAATAAAGTTTCAAATGCATTTTAATCGTTTAAAATTTAAAACATATAATTATCACGAGATATTTCAAATGTTATGAAAGTCGGGTGCATGCATCAATTACAGGGGCAATCAAAATATTTCATTACATTACGGTCAATGGGAAAAAAGTTTCAAATGCATTTTAATGGTGTTACATTCATTCAAACATAATAGAATTGACATGAATCTATAAAGTATACATTAAAATATACATTCTGTACAATCTGTGATGCAATGTACATTTATTATTAAATTATAGGACCACACAAAAGTATTCGCCTACACAATGCTATACGAGGAAACATTGTTTGGGGTGTGTTTTAATTATATTAAACTACTTCACATTTTATGAATAAGATATACGTTGCTGACGTGTAATAAAAATTACTTCCTGCATATTTACAGGAACACAAATATTTCGACCACTATACTGTATCTGAAGTACGCTCTTCTATATCAGCAAGATTTGAATATTTTAAAAACTTCGTTGTCGTACGAACGCACCTCATTTGCTACGCTTCACGTGCAATTTCCAACTGTTTTACAATTGTCATAAGTGTCATAACTGACATAAATTGTTTTTGATAATGTTTTTGCCTCCTAGCTAACTTTGCAATCTCACGTTTGTCACTATTGCGACAATAGGTATGCTGCAAATATTTCAGAAACACTTTTAATACACTAAATGAACATAGGAATTAACATTTCTAACTAAATTTGGGTGTGATTGGCTTATAAATATGTTGTGCCAGGAAAAATATTATTCAAAAAGGTGTTGTTAAAAATTACATAATTGTTTTCATAAATGCAGTTCTTGATACCGTGTGTCCCAAAAATGACTGATGGATTTTAAAAATCAATAACTTACAAACGGTGACAACTATTTAAAAATTTTTTGCAGGAGGGTTATGTATAATGTCAGGAATATTTTTACCGTAATGTTTGATTTTAGTTCGAATTTCAAACAATAGATGGCGCTGACGGCAATAAGGCCAGGTGATCAGTGCTGAGTGAGGTCTGTTTCGGCGCCGATCTGGGCTTCTATCGCCTTCAGCGCCATCTATTGTTTCAAATTCGAACTAAAATCAAAAATTACGGTAAAAAACTCCTGACATTATACATAACCCTTCTGCAAAAAAAATTTAAATAGCTGTCACCGTTTGCAAGTTATTGAATTTTAAAATCCACCAATCATTTTTGGGACACCCGGTATTTATTGGCGAAATTCGTCAACTCACTCAGTAATTTCCCGCATTTTTTTTCTATAGAGCAATCTGTCTCTTATTTCTTTTTTAAAATTGTGTAATTTTAAAGACGCCATGCAAAAAGCGTTTTGAAAATGTTTAACATGTGTTGTTTTATACTGTGCAAAATTGCGAGGTGTTTATAATATGTTGTTAATATGGGTGACAAAGTGATGTGCAGCACAACACTATTGTAAGTAAATATTTTTATAAACACTATTTACAACACTATTTCAACACAATTAGCACCACTATTTTTAAAATACATTTATAGAAAACAGCACTTTTGCGACATATAATTTACACAATCACAGCACACACACACACAAAAAAAACGTTTTGTATATGACGTTTTCTAATTCACAGTATTTTATAGTGGTGTAATTTTGGTGACAATAAGGGTTATAATATATGTTTATTTTTATGCGTTGAAAATTTGCTGTCTACATTTTGCTGCAACTGGAGTGGAATTTCATTAAACTATACATTCCGTTATCCTTTGACACAATTAAATGTTGATTGGGTTTTGATATACACTATATGGCCAAAGGTGACCGGCCACTTTCAATTTTAGACATGAAATTCTAATTGTGCAAACACAGTAGTGCAGGTCATGTATCTCTGTAAAGATTTTTTCCCGAAACTCCATAAAGGACCACCAACAAATTGAATAAGATCGAATATCTTTTAGACAACCCTGTCAGAACTAGTGTAGCAAAAGCGTTCAAACTGTAGATTATGATTAAGTGGCTTATTGTAATAAATTATGTTCATTTTTATGCAGATAGCATTTATACTCGTAGAGAAATTAAGATTTTTGTAAAAACAGTCAAAAATTTCACCAAGTGTTTTTGATTATAATTTACTGAGATCTTAATATAAAATAATGTTCTTTTCTGAAAATAAGAAAAACAACATTGTACACAAAACTCTGTAATCAGAATTTAAAAAATAATAAAAGTTGTATGAAAAATGAGTAGGTATATTAAATAGCACATAATATATAGTAGGTATATTAATATTTTATGCTGCATTCGTAAACGTTATGGAAATTTCATTTACATATTGTGTTAGCTAAATATATAAAGCAACGTTTGTGAAAGTCTCAAAAACATATCTTGAAAATTTTTAAAGTAATTTTCGATAGAATAAGCTCAAACTCCGTTATTCAAACGAAGGAAAAAAAGATGAGGGGCTGTATCTATTTATCATTGATTTGTATTAATATAGAATACACAATATGACACGTACTAAGGTATCCTGGGGGTAATAACGCCACGTTAAGGTTCTACCAATTTTCACGGCTTAGTTTTGGATTGTATTTTTCCAACAAATATATGATTTGATACAGCAACTCATTGACTGTGTATATAAAAAAATAATTTTACAGATATATATTCATTAAATGTAATGGCGAGATTTCTTGACCAATGCTATTTGGCGTTATCACTCACCTATGTGGGTAATAACGCCATGCAAACAAAACTATAAAATAAGATGGAATAATGGCATGTAGATTTCCTTATTCTAAAAATACAAACTCTGCAGCTCTAGAAATTGACAAATTGCATTCTAAACTATTGAAAATATTAAATTGTTGGTGAGAGTGTATTCTAAGCTCCTTTTTGCTTAAAAAGGACCGTTTAAACAGAATTATTAGAAACATTTCACGTTTTTAACTGTGTTTATCTAAATCAGTATTTAGGATGTAGTTCAGCCACTGTTGCGAATCAACCGGGGTATTAATGCCAAGGATTGGCGTTATTACTCCGGTATACATATTGCGCAGTACATTTTAAACTACAAATTATCTCGAGAAGATATCCAAAATCTTCTACAAGATTCTGAAAGTACAAGAAATGCGCTACAAATTTATGCAATAAACAAAGTATTTCCGGATAAAAAAAATAGTCTTCACATCACAAAACGCATATCGCAAATTTTAGATCAAGCGTTAATTTTAGTTGCTTGTAAAAGCAATAAGGCCTACAAATAGAACAAAATAACTTTAAGCTGTTTTTTGCGATTTATATGCCTCAAAACCCTTCTGCGCAGAGCACATGGGTGTCATTTGCCAGATTATTTCATAATTATGCGTAATATTAGCACTTGTCGTTATTACCCCGCCTGGCGTTGTTACACCAGAACACATTACTGTATTTGGATAGAACCCCTCATGCCTGTTTTTATTTGATCAGTTATAATTGTAATTCCATGTTAATGAAAAAAAATCGCATTTCTTTGCGTCTAATATTGCATTAAACGACAGCTACTGAAAATTCGAAATGAACAAAAAATAATTAAAACATTAATGACAAACATTTGCTCAGGATTTCGGTTCTACGATACCTCTTTCCTTCTTCTAGAGAGCTAAAGAGATCGTAATCACGTTTGATTCGTTATGCGATCCACTAGGAGATGAAAGTGTCAGACTGGATTCGGTCTCGTCAGTTTTTGATTAGCATTCCTACTTGATATTACATTCCTACAAGAAGTAGTGGATTGGTGGATATGGAACTGCTTCCAATATTTCTTGCTATTTTTAACTGTATTTTTGAGTTAAGATATTTTTTCGTTTAGGTCATTTAAATGAAATGTAATGTTAGAAAATTGAGCTTTATGCAATAATATAGAAAATTGTATATAAAATTGCATTTTTTTAAATATATATATATATATTTTTCGAACATAGTAGTTGGTGCAGGTGAGTTTTCCCCACTTGCTCCTACCTATCTACGCCACTTGTTCTAATTATTAATTTACATTATACGTTATGATAAAACTATAAGCTATTTGAAAAGGATTAGAGAGCGCGCTCCGTATGTAGCAGTACATTCTGTGTAATCGCTATACAATTTGCATTATATTGTACATCTTATAATGTATTTTTTTACTTTCTAATTATTTTGCAAGCGTTTAAAATATGAACTGAAATGTAATAAAGAATTTTTTAGGGATTTGTTTCGATTATTTTTAGTTGGTAATATATGCTTAATTTCCTTTCACGTTTATTAGAATTATTCTGAAGCATGTATGTTTATTTATTTATAATATTCCAATTAACGTATACTCGATCATTTTTTAACAATTTTCGTTTTATTTCGTGTTTTTTTTTTACTATTTAAATGGAAATACATTTGTTGTACTTTAATGTATTGAAACATAATTTCAGCAATAAACCTGAAAAAATTGAAATACACGTATAGTCTTACAAAATAAATAGGATTGAATTGAACTAAATGTAGTTACTTATTTATCTTTTTCAGAAATTGATTGCATTTTGAAGACTATAAATAACGAATGCAATAAGGATAACGAAATCTGCGATGAAAGGGATGGTGAATGCAAATGTAAGGAAAACTATAAATATTCAGAAGATAAAGAAATTTGTGAAGGTAATGGTAGTTTCTTGTTTCTTTTAATCGTAGCGGGAAAACAGTTTTTATCTATTATATCTGAGGCTACCGGTAATAATCAGGGAAGGCACGTTTCTAATATTTTGAGTAATAAACGTTTAAAATTTTCAAAAATGTCTTTTTATTATTACTTTTATAAAATAGATTAAAACTTCACTACATTCAATTAGGATATGTTTGCCAAAATAGTTATATAAAAATGGTTTTTATTAATTGAAAACCAATTAAAAATGTACGAACTTTAAATTCTACGAACATACATGCTATCGACATAAAAAATAAACATATTTTATTAAAATAAACCACTTAATCATAATATACAGTTTGACTGCTTTTGCTAAATTAATTTTGACAGGGATATCCAAAAGATATTCATTCTTTTTTAATTTGTTGACGGTCCCCTATCGAGTTTCGGGAAAAAAATCTTTACGGAAATGTATGACTTGTACTATTATATGTATACACTTAGAGTTTCAGAATAATTCCTCGTGTATTTTTCTAGATATTTAACAAAATGTCTAAAATTGCAAGTGGACGTTCAATTTTGACCATATAGTGCAAATGTAATCCACTAGCTGATTGCAGTTTCCCGCCACAGATATGTAATTTTTATAGTTTATTGAAGTTAATTTAATTATTTAAAGAAATTTATAAGTTATACAAGCCACTTTAAAGTTATTTTTTTTATAATTATAGTCTATAGACGATTTAAAAAAAATAAAAGTAAATCTTATCTGGTTATAACCGTTACTTTATCCGCTTTCCCGAATATTACTGTTTTTTTCAATTTTTAAATCAAAATTTATAGTCGCCCCATGACGGAAAGTATTCGCTTTTCATTTTTCAGTACTATGGCAGATGAAAGTACTCTTTTAAAGCTACATTTTTTTCCAAATTATCTCACTTTTTTTTTAAAAATGTACCTTTTCTGGTTATTACCGGAAGCCACAGATATGATAATCTTCAGAATTGAAGGATAAATCTTAAATATTGCGTGATATTTCCTTACAATAAATTACACAAGCAGGGAAACTGTATAAATAAACGTTACTTATCTGAAATTACATACATCTGATAAATAAAAAACTGAGTAAATTTGTCTATTTAAAAATAAATAAATAAATAACGTGAATTATTGTCAATATATTGATAATGTTTGGATGACTAACTGCTGATTAAGAATTAAAAATTAACTGAATCCTTATTTAAAAGAACATAAGAACAACATCAAAAAAATCGTACTCGAAAAACATTAGTATTTTGTCCTGTTATAAGCTGAAACATTCTCTAATTGTTATTTCATAATAGTAAATTTTCACCGAATTCATCATATTGTGAGCATTTTCAGCAGTTCTAAAATATGGAACTTTTTTTAAATATTGACTAAGGATCTTTTTTTTTCCTTTTTTTAGAGGACAAATGTGCCTTTTGCCTCAAAAATAATTTTGATTGTGAACCTGAGTCAGATGAACCCTGCAAATGTAATGATGGATATTTTGATGGAAAAATGTGTGTTAAATGTGAGTATATGCTTGTCTAAAGAATAACTAATTTGTCCATAAATACTATATTTCTTATTCAATGCCATGCAGTAAAAAAGTCTAATTATTTAAGTTTTAGTGATTTCTGTGTAATTTAAAAATACAGTACAACTTCTTCAATCCGGAATCGTACTAATTACCATGATCCCGGATTATAGAAAATTCGGTATTACAAGTTAAAAAACTAGAATGTATTTAGATAAATAATAACACAAATATCTCTCATTAATATGGCAATACAAAACTGCAAGAAACTTGATAAAGTAAAAACATTCAGAAAAATAATTCAAAATCTTGAAAAATACATTTTTTTATGTAATTGTGTCTATTTTATGCAGTGTTGCCATCTGTTATAAATTAAAGTAACAGTAATTGTACGATTTTTTAAAAAGTACGATTTCTGATTTATAAATAATAAATGATACAAATCGTGAAAATTTTACACATATAAGTAAAATATTTAAAAAGTATTCTTGAACAAACCCAACAACAAATATATACATCTAGTGACAGAATTAAAAAAGACTTTTAATTAATTAAAAAAAACTTTCTAATTACATTAACACATTTAAAATAGTGATTTAAGAGCAATGCTACAAAATATTAAACATATAGTAAAAAATAGCGAGGTAAGTTACAAATTAAATACGAAAAATTAAATACTAAAATTAAATAACAATAATAAAATCTGATTTTGCAATTTTTGGTGCTTACTTTTTAACTTGGGAAAAAGAAAAATAGTAAAATTGCCATTAATTCTGAATTTTTACAACTTAATTTTAAAAAAGTCACCTATTCCAATTACATATATAATTTAGAAAGTTGTAAACATCATAAAATTGAAAGAATAGTAGTTAGTTTTTATTTTCTTTATTCATTTTCCGAAATATTTGTTCATGTATATACTGTGGAGCTATCTATTACCTTTAATTGAAAATAAAAACGAATAAACTTATCGAAATATTCGGATTACAGAAGTTACCGAATTAGGGATGTTCGGATTAATGATGTTACCCTATTTATTCTGTATGTGCCTACCTTCGAGGTAATTTTTTTAACATGAGCATTTTATCAAACACGTGTAATTTTAATTAAAACAGAGAATAAAAGTATGATTTCATACAAATTTTTAATAAAAATTTAACTAACTTTTCAAATTTAAGCAATATTCAGTCAAACTTTAGTAAAAAATTCCATTCATGCCAAACCTTCGATAACGAAATGTACTTTATAATGAAATCTGTTCATGGCATCTCGCTTTTTTCCAAAAATATAAAAACCACTTACCTGCGTTATGAAGCAAAAAAATTGCTTCATCTCTTAAATTTGCTAATATATACAAATTTTGTATAGTATATATGCTCTTTGTTTAACAAAAAATTTATTTTTCAATAAAAATTCCTCCTAAATAATTATATCATACTTACAAGCTATATGTTACTTCATAATATAACCATAGATAAACAGAACCCTGTGACATTTTTTTTAAATATCTTAAAATTTTTTAAACGAAAGATGTTTCTTGTAAATGTACACAATGAAAAAGGCAGTTTTCTACAAAACCTAATTTAAGATTTTGATATAGTACAAAATGTTGTAGATAAAATTCATAACCCTAATAACCACCATATTTGTAGAAGTTTATATATTTATATGTATGTTATACTGGGTGGGTCATAAATATCGAAACAATAGGCTATCTTCTTAAATATTGACCCTAGACCCATACTTCCTATTGGAAAGTTTCATAAAAAAGGTGAATTTTTTGATAAGATAAGTTGCAACTCCATGAGGGGGGTCTATTTTTAAAATTACGAAAATTAAATTTTTATACGGCCCCCAGAGGAAACAACCAATTAGAAAATATTTCCTTATCCATTCCTGGATTAGACACAAAGAAATTGCATCTTCATATCTTTAAAACTTGCAGAGTTATGGCAATTTTAATAAATCGTGAGATTTCAAGGGATCAGCCACAGAAAACATTTATTTTATTTATTTATTTATAGAATAAGAATTCTGAAAGTTTTGTGATGGTTAACCATATAATTTTTAAGCATTATAACATCAGAATTCTTCATAATATATTTCTTTTTCAAAAACTTTAGAGTAAATTAAAATTGCTCTAACTCAAAATATTATTTGTCGCGTTGATTTTTTTTTCTTCTGATTAAATTAAAATGCCTAATTTTAAATTTTTATTCAGCATTTTAAATAATATTTATTTATTTTTTAAATAAAAATATTTAAAATAGCAATATAAAAGAGATGCAACCTTTTTTGTATACAAATAATATTTTTAAAAGTAAATTTTCTGAGGTGAAAACTTCTTTCGACGCGTTGCGCATTTTTTTTTTTTTTGGGGGGGGGGAGGGGAGGAATGTTAAAATCTTTTGAATTCGCTGGCCTGTTACCATAACCGACGTTATTGACTTATGTCAGTTTAAAAATGAGAAATACTGAAATAAAAACATTTGATGCAGAAAAGTGCATTTAGTTTTAAACAAAGACGGACTCTTAATGTTTAAATGCTTTTTAAAAGTTTCTAGGTGATTAACTCCTGTATACTTTCGATTTCAGATTTTGTTTAAGTTTTGCCATTCTCACCTTCTTTAATTATTATATATATGATTCAGTTGATTTAAACCACATTTTTTTACCACGTCTATTTAAATTTTTTTTATTGTTTTGGCCCTGTCAACTTCATATTTTTCTTGTTAAAATTGCTATTGCAGGATGCGTAAAAGGTGCCTCTAATTACGGGCTACACGAGGCATATAATTATGGCGATACAGCTATAGCGGAAATCGCACAAAAGCCTGTATAGTAGGGCCATGTGTTAAGCGATTCACACCAGAAATTAATCAGTACCAATTTATATCAAGGACTAAGTAAATATAATTTTTTATTAAATTCCGTGGATTAGTTTTTGAGATAGAGCGCTCACAAAATTTACGTCACATACAGAGATACAGGAGCAGTGACTCACAGACAGACATTTTGCAAAAACATGTTTTTCTGCATCTCTGAGCCCTAAAATGTGTGAATCCGTCAAAAACCGGAATTCAAAATTTTCATGAATCCAATACTTTCTTCTTGTAAAGATAGAAGAAAATAAAAATAGGTTTAAAACCATCATAAATTTTGAAGCTGAGTAGTAAAAAGTAGATTTTTGAAAATATTTCGGTGTAATTTATTAAAATATATTTCCAATAATTCTGTTAATAGAAGTATCATTATCGCTATTACTATTTTTACTAAACTTATTGCCTGCTGCAATAAATTTTAAAGACACTTTTAATACCACTTAAATTAATAACACTTTTAATAAGTGTTTAATAAGACGGTCCGGCAAATAGGCCGTACCAGTTACGAGGCTGGCGCCAGGCTCGAGATATTGTAGACATCTAGCATATTTCAAAGAAGTTTAAATCAAAAACCTATACTCTTTTATTTTATATCTAAAAGTTAAAATATTGTTTTTGATCGGCATTTAATAATGCGTAAATTTATGGTCGAACCCTAAATTGTATTTCAAATGAACTGATATCGCTGCTCTCAGAGGTATGGTTAAGTGGTGTAAGTCACGAATTTTGGAAAATTTTGGATTTTAATATCTTTCGGGGATTTGTAGATATCGAGATGAATTTTTTCTTGTTCAATTCAGGAATGGATAAGGAAAATTTTTCTAATTGGAAGTTTTATCCTCTGAGGACCGTATAAAAATTTAATTTTCGTAATTTTTAAAATAGACCGCCCATGGAGTTGCAACTTATCTTATAAAACAATCACTTTTTTATAAAACTTTGCAATTGGAAGTATGGCTCTAGGGGCAATATTTAAGGAGATAGCCTATTGTTTCGATATTTATGACTCACCCTGTATATGCATATTTATGTATTAAATTGCATTATTTACCTTTCCTTGACCCTTTTAACGATCACTACCGATTTCAAATAGTTTATTTTTGGTTTATATCTTGGGCTATAACTTCTCTTCTAACTATTGCTGAACCATAAGTAAGGTCTTTAAACATAAGTAAGGTATTTTCAGAATCTTAAGTGTTTGAACTTTAACTATATATATATATATATATATATATATATACATATATTTATATAGTGATTTGAGCGTAAGTCATTGTATTGAAATGTGATTCCGTTATTTATAAAAAATGAAATAATTAAGTTTGTTTGAGAGCTGCTTTATTTAAACAGTACCAGTTAAATTGATAATCAAAGAAGTGTCACATAATCATATATTAATCGGTAGTTGAGTTGCACACATTGATTCTTGCAGAACAATCTTACATTTGCAATACATTTAATGTCTGAAATTAAAAAAAAAGCTATTAAAATAGATGAATTAAATAAATTAGGACAGACTTAAATGCATTTTAAAAATTAAACTTTACACACAAAAAATAAAAATACTAAAAAACATTTAAAAATACAAAACGTAAACAATTCGCCAGGCTGCTCACAAAGCATCATCGGTTTTGTCATAACAAATCATAAAAATTCGAAAAAGGACTGTTAATTTAATTAAAATATTTTTTTAAATATCATTAGTTCATTTATTTTATTTTATTTATTTATTTATTTATTTATTTATTTATTTATTTATTTATTTTTTGCTGATTTCTGCACGCAAGTTTAAATTAATATAAAAACTATTATAGTAAGTAATGTAAGTATGGTATTAAGGGGACAAGGGACCTTGAAATCCTTAAAAATATTTTTTTTTATTTTTTGTAAATTTCACCTAAATATTATTCAAGGGTACATTATATGCATTAAAACATGCATTTATCACAAAAAAAATGCAAAAAAAAAAATTATTTTTGACAAAAAAATGGCATTTTACGCAGCGTCTTCGAAATCTTCGAAATGCCCCCTGCGCATTCCCTATCAATGAAAATCCCCAATATTTTTTATGAAAGTTTGTTTTATATATATAAACAAAATTGTGCATCGAATTTTGAATATTTAAATTTAAAGGTAAAAAAAAAAATTGAAATTTTGAAATTTTTTTCGAAATTTTTTTCAAAATTTTCAAATTTTTTCAAATTTTTTTTTTATTTTTTGTAAATTTCATCTTAAATACTATTCAAGGGTGCATTATATGCATTATGGCATGCATTTATCACAAAAATGTTTTTAAAAAAATATTATTTTTGAGAAAAAAATGGAATCTATGAAAATCCCCAATATTTTTTTGGAAAGTATGTTTTATATAGATAAACAAAATAGAGCATCGATTTTTACATATTTGAATTTTAAGATGTAAAAAAAAAATTGAAAATTTTGAAAAAAATTTCAAAAAAATTTCAAAATTTCAATTTTTTTTTTTTTTTTTTTACTTTTAAATTTAAATATTCAAAATTCGATGCACAATTTTGTTTATATATATAAAACAAACTTTCATAAAAAATATTGGGGATTTTCATTGATATGGAATGCGCAGGGGGCATTTCGAAGATTTCGAAGACGCTGCATAAAATGCCATTTTTTTGTCAAAAATAATTTTTTTTTTTTTTTTTTGCATTTTTTTTGTGATAAATGCATGTTATAATGCATATAATGTACCCTTGAATAATATTTAGGTAAAATTTTCAAAAAATAAAAAAAAAATATTTTTAAGGATTTCAAGGTCCCTTGTCCCCTTAAGTAACATAAATTATTGGATTAAATAAATCATGTAAAAAATACGCTTATTCTTTTTTATTTTATCATATTACATTATATTTATCATCTAGTTTGACACCTGAAGTGAAAATTTAAATTCCTTTTAATTACTAGCCGCTTTTGGTGACCAGTTTGGTGTCTTAAATTTATTTTATGCTTTGGAATATTTGACTTTTATTCATAATTTATTCCCTTGCGTATCTCCACTAGATATGCAGATTCGGATAGAGAATTCAACAAATCTCTGCGATTAATGCAGAATTTAGGAGAATACTTCAGCATTCTCTTCTGATTGGAGCGGTTGCCGAAAAAATCCTAAATAGCGCTTAAAAACCGTTTTTTGTTTGTTAATTTACTGGTAAACAGTTTTGAAGGAGATGTTAAACGAAACACTCTGTGCGATATCCGATCGCACTTACCAACTTCTTTGTTTCTCAAATATAAGGAAATGAAATGTAGCAATGTTTTGAAATGTAGCAATGCAGAAGTGAATTATTGCAATGATGCAAGGACAAATAAACAAATGGAAACAAATGAATAAATTAAAATATTTGTCAAGGTTAATATTATTTACTAATTTATACTGTATTATCTTTGAAATCTTTTTTTTTAAATAACTAAAAACTAAAAATGAGTCATTGGGGGACCACCGTAATACCACCTATCATGGATATGCATAATGTATATTATAGAAATAAAACGTGTCAATTATTACTTTCTTCTATCTTCAATAGAAGAAAGTATTGTAATCGAATTTTTTTTCGACTTCCGGTTTTCGACGGATTTACACGTTTTAGGGGTCAGAGATTCCAAAAAACATGTTTTTACAAAATGTCTGTCTATCCGTGTGTCTGTGTGTGTGTGTCTGTGTGTGTGTGTCTGTGTGTGTGTCTGTCTGTATGTCGCCATTCTACCATCAAAAAATGTAATGAAGTTATGCATAGAATTGAACAAAATTTTTTGTGAATGTTTTTGGCTGTGGCAAGCAGGTCCTCTTTCAGTTTTGAAATATTCCGCCGGAAGGGGGCGCTGCAATCGCGATTTTTGTGCCATTTTCAATATTGTACCCACCAAAACTATATGAAGTTATGCATCGAATTGAACCAAATTTTTTGTGTATGTGTATGACTATGGCTAGTTGGTCCTCCCTGAATTTGAAAAAAATCCGCCAGAAGGTAGCGCTGCAATTGCCATTTTTGTGCCATTTTCAATATTATACCGACCAAAAGTATATAAAGTTATGCATCGAATTGAACCAAATTTTTGTGTATGTGTATGACTGTGGCTAGTTGGTCCTTCCTGAATTTGAAAAAAATCCGCTGGAAGGGGGCGCTGCAATCGCCATTTTTGTGCCATTTTCAATATTGTACCGACCAAAAGTATATGAAGTTATGTATAGAACTGAACCAATTTTTTTTGTGTCTGTATGACTATGGCTAGTTGGTCCTCCCTGAATTAAAAAAAAAATCCGTCGGAAGGGCGCGCTGCAATCGCGATTTTCGTGCCATTTCAATATTGTACCGACCAAAAGTACATGAAGTTATGCATCGAATTGAATGAAATTTTTTGTGTAAGTGTATGGCTATGGCTAGTTGGATCGACCTGAATCTGAAAAAAATCCGCCGGAAGGGGGCGCTGCAATACCGAATTTTATGCCATTTTCAATATTGCACCACATAAAAATGTATGAAGTTAGTTCTAGAACTGAACTAAACATTTTGTACATGATTATTTTTTGGTAAGGCAAGTAGGTCCTCCCTGAAAATCAAAGTTGGTAAGGTATTGAATTAAAATTATTAAAGCATTAAAATGAGTAATTATTGTCTTTAATATTAAAATGTATGTATGAGATAGAAGAAAGTTTTGGGATTGGCACATCCAACTAGTTTATAAAATGCATCGTCATTCCAAAATGAAATTTAAACGTAATTCAAATATTTTTAACACATAGTACTGCTCTATTAAGTATTGCTGAGGAACCAGATTCGAAAAATTACATAAAACGCCAAACTACTCAAGTAGTACCAAATTGCGTAAAAGAAACATCCTTACAACCCGAAAAATAATTAACAATCATATTAACTAACAGTTTACAGTGTCGGTTTAAACATCTCATATGCAATTAAAATATATCTTTGAATTGAAATTTGAATGAAATACAGGGTTATGAAAATTTGAATAGTGTGGAAAAAAGGAATACTCATCTCTGAAAGTAATTTTCCAACTGACTTTTTTTTTTATGTACAATTTGTATTATTTTATTCTATTTATTTATTTTTTTTGCATCCACTCTTAAAAAAAAAATCAATCGAAAATTTTTATATACCTTTCATGAGAACGAATATTTTGAGAGTCTGAAAGAAAAAGTTCCGAATAATCGAGGTTATTGATATTAAATAAGATTCTTCCTATCATTACATACTAATACACACCAAATTTCATTTCTCTATCTCAGTTTGTTGTGGAGATAGAGCGTTTACCAACACATAATCAGAGAAACGAACAGACATGCACACAAACAAACGCATGGTAAATTTCTTTTATAAAAACATGTTTTTGGAAACTCCAGTGTTTGATACAAATAAATCCGTCAAAAAAGATTTTTAGATTCTCAAAACGATTGCAAAACTTACTCTAAACTAAGTATACATGTAAGTAATAAAATATGCAAACACAAACCTATCAATATAAATAACAAAATCTTCCATGTACACAAAAACCCGATTCTACTCCTCACAATTTGATTAGATGAAAGCGATTGATTTTTTAAACCAGTGATTTCATTATGTGCCGTGTACTGTATTATGAGGAATAACATTTTATTGTCAGAAGAACGATAGATGATAGGTTTAAATAACTCTTCTAAGGGGACAAGCAGAGAAATATGATTTTCTGTTCCCAATTACATTGATCCTAATTATTACGTAATTTCTCTCCGTCCACTAAATGAAATTTGTTAATATAATAAAAGCATAAATTTTGTATCCTATTGCTCATCCTTCTTTTAAAATACTACCTATGACAATAAAGTTCGGTGAATGAATTCATAACAGCCGATCTGGCAACACTGGGGAAACAAAACACTGCACTTGCATAGAGGCAAGTGTTGACCATCTTCCCTCACCGTTATTCAGTTGAGCGTCGTTTATGTTCTGTGTTATACGTTCTTTATCAACACTGTAAAACATTTGTGTAACGTTACTCCATAAAACTGGTGGCAGCCTTGCTGCCTCCAATTTGGTGGAGTATTTTAACCGATATAATCGGTGTAACATTGCAGTGTTACACCAGTAATGCATGTTTTTATTACACCATTATGTAAGTGAAAAAATACTCAATGAAGTGTAAATCGTATCTGCCACCAATTTTATGGAGTAACGTTACCACAAATGTTTTACAGTGAAATGCTTGTTCGGTGTGTTGGTTCTTAACTGAGAACAGGAAAATGAACGAACGAAAGATAAGTTTAAAGTTTGATTTTAAGCTTTGCAAGACAGAAAAAGAAATTTACGAGGGGTGGGGCAAATTGAACACCTACCATACTCGCCAGATCTCAATCCTCGAGACTTCTTCCGATTTTGACGGCTCAAATTCTCTTTGAAAGGGATTTCACCATATTGCTGACATCCAACGAAACATGACGAAGCTTTTGAACTCCATTCCAAAAGAAGACTCCTTCGAATTTCTCAGCACATGTATAGCAGTTTTTAGGGGTGCATAGTTAAGGGAGGTGACTATTTAGAAGGATGGTATGGTAACTTTCGTTAATATTTCATCTACATTAATGTTACAGGACTATTCAACGAACTTTATTGTCAGAGGTAGTATTTAATGTATAACAAAAACTTGTTTGCTACTCTTTTTTTCTAGATGGAAAATGTGATATAGGATTCACAAAATGCACTCACAAATGTGATCTGATATCCGGAGAATGTTCTTGCGAAGAAGGCTTTGAATTATCAGATGAAGATCATGCAACATGTAGTAAGTTCAACTAATAACCACTAATATTTAGTTAAGGGGTTTCTTAAAGATCTACCTAATATACATTTTTTTATAGAATTTGGAAGCTTGTATTGCCATGTTGATCAGTGAAAAAAAATTCATTTAAAGTAAAACTACAAACATGTGATGCCTTTTTTTAGTTTATTTAATTCTTTTCTTCAAGTTCTGTGTCAATGTCTTTGCTACCGTAATTCTTTAGACTATTTGATTGATTGCAACTCAAAGGTTTTATGTAAAATTGACGTAACGGCAAAGAGCATTTTATGCCCTTCATTATTTTGATGGGAATTATGATTAAACTACATATATCATTACAGTATAATCAAGTTGATCTTTAGTGATCCATACCACGAATAATCTGTAAAATTCAGGAATATATACGATTTTAAAAATAACTCCGTGAATTCACGGTTAAACTACTGGCAACAATGTTGCCAGACTTTTTCCGAACCGTTAGCGGATCTTCTGTTTTGGAAAATAAAACAAGGAAAAACTCCGTTTGAAGTAGCAATAATTTACATTATAGAATTGGTACAACCATTGGCATGAGAAACCAGCTACTAAACAGTTTAGAAGCATTCCATTGATCGAGAGATTAAATATTGTCCTCTGGGGGATTCAAACTGACGACCTTGTTTGGGGGAGTTCGTTGCTCTAACTATCTTGCCATACGGCTTCAAAAACACATGGTTTGAAAGGCATATAGTGGAATGTACAATCTGTTTATATTTTTATAAGGTAGATTGTAACTTTATTGATGCTGTTAAAATTATTGCAGGTTTTAATTAATAAGGCTAATTTATTATTATAATTTTCTTATGGTTAATGAAAAATAACCGCCGCGATCAGCGTCTTACCTTCGTCGGCGATCCCTACTCATAACGCAAATAGTGTAACAATGTGCGACAGCGCTGTCGCGTTAAAATTCTAATTCGCGTCAAAATGTAAAATGAATGTGCAATAAATAATGGAGTATCTCCGTTGTTTTCTTCCATCTACCTCTACGTTTCATTATTTTTATCAAATATGATCACAATTTTCGACTTTTAAAGTTAAGTGCCCTTTTTGCGTGAAAAGGGAATTTCTTTGTGAAATTCAGAAAAAATGTATCTATGAATTTCAGATTTTTTTAACATTGTATTCAAAAACTTCTCCAATTCCGAAAAATATTCAGATCAGACATTATCCCTATGAATACAGTATGTTCGCTCGGATTTTTAGGACATGCATTTGAAGAACTTAAGAAAGGAACAGATATAAAAAATCTTCGAAAATAGTAAAGATATTATAACCGAAAAATTAACTTTCACAATTTTATTGCTTACACTATAAAGCAAAACACTATTATTATTGTATTTTTAATGGTTTCTATCACAATAAAGTTTTTTTAAAATATTTTTTCAAAATTCGAAAATTTCTTAACAGATTCTTCACCAAATTTAATATCGGGGAATACAATTTATTAAAAGAACATTAAGTGTCCTTAATTTCCGCAATACTGTAAACAACTTTATTATAATTTGGTTTGCTTATTCACTTCAGACATAGTTGCATTTGATTCTAAACATCTGCATTCTTCTACAGACGAAAGATTTACTAAATACGGACACCCTAACAATGTCGAACGATATGATATTTCTGTATTGCATGAAAAATAGCCTATGTTGCGCTAATGATTTGAAAGTTTAGCATAAATTAGCTGAGTAATTTTGTAATCTAAATGTTTTCAAATAATAGACAAAAAATAATTAAATATACGTGAATATTCATACTTCTACTAAGCGTAAGACCACTTGACAAATAATTAGCGTAAGACAAATAATTAAATATTTTTTTTATATATTGTAGTGTTATATCGTAGAATCACAGTGTAATGCTTATCTTTTAGTCATTGCAACCTAATATTGAATGCATACCAGTTATAAAATCAGTTAATACGCACATTAACATACCAGTCAATAAAATGCAACATAGTGATCGTCGGAGCTCATGAGAGCAGCGATCAGTATTATTTATTCTTAGTTTCCTAATATAACTTACATGAGTGAACGTAGAATGATTTAATTACAGACATACTAGATGTTCAAATGAAGGAGAAAAATGATAGTTTAAATATTCAAGGAGCTTTATTATTCTTTCAAAAGTTTTCTAGAGGAATTTTTCTCAATTTTTGAATAATTTAACTGGTACGAAATAACTTAAACATCTCACCGAATCCTATATTTTTAATAATATATTAATCGAACGTTTCGCCAAAACTCTCTAATCGAATCGAACATCGTATCTCCTATGTACTCCCATCTCTAACTAACCAATAATAAATTTTATCTGCTCTCCTCCGTCTGAAAGACTTTCAGTGTTCTATAATCTTCTCTGGCGTCAGATCTCAAATAAAATCATTTGAAACCTAATCTCCAATCAACATTGCTTAAGCGAGATTAATGCACTACCTCCGATATATTAATTCTGACCCGAAACAACTAACGTGACGCTAAAACGTTTTCTAGATATTTCCAAATCCTCGACCCAAATGCACAGATGTGAATAAAAATCTCTGGCGTCTGAATAGAAGCTGAAAATGGAAGTTATTTGTCAAATGAGATAACTTTTTTAACAGTAGAAATGAATTTATAGATGTGTAATAAACTAAAATGCTAAATATTATACTAAAGAAATACAAAATACAGGGTGTCTATAAAAGAACTCCGGGGTTTTAAAAATTCATATTTCACTAACTATAAAAGATAGCAAAAGTTAGTCGATTTCTCTGAAAAGAGTAGCTCAAAAAGTTTTACTCATACGAATTGGGAGTGTTTGCATCAACTTTGGCGTCGCTGCAGGGCGTTGACCTTGAAATGATGGCGACTCCGCAACAAAAGGCTCAATGTGTTATTTGGCTCATAGAAACGATAGAAATTTCTTCTGGGGGCATATCAAGAATCTTGTGTATGCAGAGAAAATTCGTGATGTTCAACATCTCAGGGAACGAATAGTCAATTGTGTGGCAACCGTCCCCCCAGACATGCTCGCCAGGATATGGGAAGAGGTAGAATACCGTTTAGACGTCTGCCGTGCCACTAACGGGGCTCATATAGAACTTTACTAAATGTTAAAAAAAAAAACTTGAAAATGTAAGCTTTTCAGTCATGTATAAAACATGTATGTATGTTTTTTATTTCATTTAAATATTTTGCCTCAAAACCCCCGAGTTCTTTTATAGACACCCTGTATATACTATAGTCAACCGTCAATCATGTGCGTTATGTTAGGAAACCAAGAATAAATAATACTGGTCGCTGTTTCCATGAGCTTCGATAGTTATTACATGACGTTTTATTATTTGGTATGTTTATGTATGTATTAACCGATTCCCTTACTTGTAAGTATTAAATATTAGGTTGCAATAACTAATAGATAAGCATTACACTGTGGTTTTACCATATGACAATACAATGCATAACAAAATTTTAAATATTTTTTCTGAATTTTTCGAGTAAATTTAGAATTACAAAAAATACTCTGCTAATTATGCATTTTTAAATTAAAAAAATGATTTGGAAATAATAATTTTTTAGAATGGAAAAATGTATAAACTTAGATATTGTTAAATTAAGTTATTCATTTAAAATAGCTTGATAAGCTCAGCAAAGTTATAGTGAATTTTATTAGGGATATAAATAATAAAAGGTTTCATTTAAAGAACATTTTTAATTAGCGCCATTTTTTAGATTTAAGCAAAATTAAATAAATATTTTTGAGTAAATTAAGATTTTATACCTTTCATATAAAAATCAATGGATTATTTTTATAAATAGGAGTTCAAATTAAAAAAAACGAGAATAATGCATGGTATTTAATTAAAATGAAATTAATATAATATAATGTTAACTTTGGCAACAACATATATATTTTGTATACAGGGTGATTCTAAATTGTTTTTACAATTAAAGAGGGGTGATAGTACACATCAATACAAACAATATTACATGGGAAACCAAAGGTCCCAAACGTTTTTCAAAGGAGATAGCCGACATTAATGTTTAGGGCCCAAAATTTCAAATGAACATAAAAAACGGAAAAATTGGTCGATTGATTTGCGGTTTTTACTAAAACTATTCTTTATGTCGGTATTCGAAAAATTGCGAAAGGGGGTGTGGTGGTTACTCCATAACCCCCCCATATGTTTAATTTAATTCATTTTTATTAGCCATTTTATTTCCTATTACCCCTTTTTTATTAATGTTCTCAATTTAAATTTTATTTCGATTTCGCTTATTTTCTTATCGTCGCCTGTAATGTTTTCTTTCTTACTTAGCTTTCGAATGTTCCAAGCCGGTAAAAATTCTGTTTGAAATCATTCCTTCCGGTTTAAAATTTGTTCGAGAACTTTCTCGCTATTTCTTTTGGGTGGAACTTCCGTTTATTCGGACACACCCCTAACCTATCAAATTAAATTCCACAGGTGACGTATTTCAAGCCGTTAAGTACATGGCCACCGGCTTTGGCCTCCCCTCTTAAGATGGTTATCAATTTTATTCTTATTAGTTACATATTTTTTTCATACTGTATATTGTAATTTGGCTTATTTTTTCCTCACCCCCTCTGTTGCTCACTGCCAAATTGGCGTATTTTGCATTTACAATAACCCTTTCTCTTTTTCCCCTGGGCTCGCGGCCACCTGCGTCAGTTGCGCTACGAAACACCTGCTGTGATGGATGCTGTCGCATGATTGAAAGTTTTTAGTGTAATTCCGGGGCAGAGGTGCTCCCCCGTTAACGAAGGATGGAACGGGTTTTTTTTGTTATGTTGATATTATTTCGATGCTGATTTTTAAGTGCGGCAAGGAAAAAGTGCTGCCCTCAAAATGCATCTAGGAAAGTGATGTTGATTTCTGTTAACCAGCGAGGAGCAAACCTTTTGTTTCAAAGGATCCTGAAAGTATTTTTGTTGTATACTCTGTTTGGATATGCGTATTAAATGAGGTGACGTCGAGAAGCCTTTTATGTGTTGCTCTATTGATGCCATTTTTAACTAAAGCAGGTTGTCGACATGTTTATTCTAAATAGTTTTATTCTTCATCTTTTCGTCCAAAATTTTCGTCAAATATTCATGTGATCAATTTCTTCAACTGTGCTTTTATATGTTCTCAATCCTCTGAAAAAACAAGCAGAGGTGAAGAACGTGTGCTTTAAGAGGTGAACATTTTTCTTTCATCAAGTGAAGATATTTGATTTTCATAAAGTTTTTACTTCATTATTTTGCCCAATTTTATATATATAATTTTTGAATACCCAAGGGGCGTTATGAAGAAAATATTGGTTTCTATCTATGTAATATGAAGAATAATATATTTTGTTTTGAAAGTTCATATTTTGAGAGTTGCTCTTTTTCAAGAAGAAATAATATTATATTCTCCTTTTATGTCATAAAAAAAATTTATAATTACATGCTGTTGAGACATCTAAAATATATTATGACAAAGAATTTTTATTGCTTAGAGATAGCAATTGTTGTGATTAGCATATATTATGATATGGTTTTTTATGAAAAGAGAGATTAATATGTACGAGTCAAAATAATATAAATATGTGAAGAAATATTTATTCATGAAAAAAGTAAAACAAGTTCTTCATGAAATAAAATAGTTTTCTTCAAATTTTGTGTGCATAATAATTTCTTGTGCCTATTGTCTGGATTTATTTGTCATCAACAGCCAAGGACTTGACAGGTAACTTTTTACCTTTTTCAATTTTTATATTTTTATAACTTTATGATTGATTGTTCTTCATCATGGATAAAGAATATTTTATTATTTTAAGTGAAGTAATGAAGGTAATAATTAGGGTCGTTTGCAGGCCTACAACCAATGCAATGTACTGTAGTATTTTACGATCACCATTTGGCCCTATTGTGGGTAGAAACAAAAATAACAAGTTTGACTTCTCCCATTCTTCTTCTCATCCTCCAAAATTAAACACCACATTTTCTCCTATTCTTTTGGAGCCGTGACCAACGCTTGAACATTCTTCATTATTTTTTTTCAAGTTATTTTTCTTCATATAGTGATTAATGTTTTATATAATTATATTTTGTTGGGTATGGTGCAGTAATCAAATACAATATTTATATTATATTGAAATATTATCTTTTTCTGGAGCAGTGCATTATATATACAACATAATTTATCAATATATTTCTTCTTGCCTTATTATAATTTATAACTAATATGTGCATTATTTAACGAAAGTGCTGGTTAATATTATTGTTCATCTTATGATAAATTATTTTTTTTTTCTTGTCATACATATATCAATATATGTTTTGAGCCATAATTATACATAAATATTTACATAAAATATTTGGATATTCTATTCTTCATATAATACTAATATGTTAGTATATTTTTTCTTCTGTTCCTTTTCTTTAATATATAAAAATGGTTTATGATGTATATGAAAGGCATCAATATTTTAAATAACGGGTCAATTTATATATATTGTTCATCATAGGACCTGCCAAATAACCAAATTTATCATGTCATACATTGAGCTCTTATATTAGTTATTTCATCATGCCACCAAAAAATAAATTAAATATTGCAATTCAGCCCTTCGACGGCAATCCTCAGACTGTAGAATTTTTCTTCGATCAATTATCTGACTTACAGGAATTAAATAACTTTTCAGACAAGGAACTTTTCGTTCTCTTTAAATCAAAACTTGAAGGCACTGCCTTACTCTTCTTTCTTGAGACGCAATCACAGCTCAAGAACTCTAATTTTCATGAAATTCGAAAAGCATTTATAGATTATTTCTTACCCACAAAAAAATCTGTTTCTCTAAAATCTTTACAGAACTTGTCTTTAGATTCAAATGAATCAGTTAAGAATTTTGCCTTTCGGCTGGACAAACAACTTCGTCTTGCTTATCCAAAATTGGATACTTCTGCTCTAAATTCATTGAAGTTCACTCATTTTCTTGAGGCTTTACCTAAACAAATCAAACGTAAACTTTTAGAAGAAAATATTACTACTTTTGAATTAGCTCTTGAACGAGCAACTTTTCTTCAAGATATTTATGACTCTCCCCCTAAAAAATCTTACGAAAATTATAATTCAGCCTTTTGTTTGGATACTGAAAAAGTTCAAGATAATTCTAATAATGCTCTTCATAAAACTCCTATAAAGCATACGAAGGATAAAGTGTATCACAATTCTCAAACCAACTACTCTCCTTTACAAACTCAAAAGAACAATTCTCATTCTTCTCGTAATTTTCAAAGAAGACCTAGAACATTCTCGCCTTCCCCACCGAGACAGGAGGCTACAAATAAAAGTAACAATAATTTTCGTCATCATAACTTTCACAGGAAACGCCCTTATCAACCAACCTTTGACAAGTATTCTCACAAAAAAAATTCTACATCCTTTTATCACAGACGAGATGTTGTACAGTGTGCGTTCTGTGGGAAATTTAATCATCGTATGGATACCTGTTACAAATTTAAAAACATTATTAATTCGTCTAACAAAAACTCTTCAGCTCAAATCTCCTCTCACCCTTACAGAAGGAAAAACCACACCTCTTCTTCTGAAAACAAAAATAATGTTTACCATTTAAACAAATAAGGGAGACTGGTTCTACTGACCGCCTTCTCTCCCGTAATTCTCATTCAGGGTCAGTACACTTTGACAACAACAACAAACATCAACAATTTGACAAACGTTCTTCAGTTTCCTTAGTCTCATCCACAGCTGTCCAAACTTCTCCTATGACATCTAAGTCTAACAAATCTTCCTGTTCACATAATTCTTTGTCATCTAAACAAAGATTTGAGATTAATGATGACATACAAGAAAATCATGTTATATGTAGTTCTTTTAACAACTCTTATGTTCTTCCATGCATTCTAATAAACGTTCAACATAATGAAATCTCCACATTAATAGATACTGGCTCAAGTTTGTCTCTCTTGGATGAAGAATGCTTTAATAGCATTAAATCCAGGCTTCATTACAAATTTCTATCCAGAAATGTATCCGTGTCAACCATAAATTCTAAGGTTTTCTTCAAAGGATGCATAGAGATAGCATTTAAAATTGATAAATTCTTTTTTCATCATGTATTTTACCTTACTAAAATTCACAATGTTCACTTTCAAGCCATACTTGGTTTTGAATTTATTAACAAGCATTCTATTACTATTTCTCCAAGTTTTAAGTCTATCCTAATTAAGGACAGACACATTCCTTTTCAAAATTATAATGAATCTCCTACTTGCTATTTTATGAATTCTGAATATAATTATATTAATTCAAATGTACCATATTCTCTCGATGCACACAAAATGCCTTATTATGAAGAATTTATGTCAAATAATCTAATGAATGATACTTATATTGATAATACTTGTGCAAATTATGATAATTCAAGTTTACAGTTGTTCAATAATTATACAACCTATCCTTATAATTATAATGTTCAAAATAATGGTTTGTTTACAAATAATATGGCTCATTCTGCTATGAATTTTCATAATCCTTATATTGATGGTCATTCTACTTATTTTTCTAATTATTTTCCAACTGATTATGCTAATGTGGTGAATTATGTGTCTACTAATGATAATAATATTCCTAGCAAGAATTTCTCAGCTGAGAATACTAATGATGGTAACTATTTTGGTGAAAAGCAAACTCATTTAAGTATTGGTAACAAAGTTTTGGTGAGTTCTAACATGGTACAATTACTCAATAGAGAATTAATACCTCCTAATTCATTTGTTTATTTACATGTTAAGTATCTCAATCCTCCATCTGAATATTTTGTTTTTAAACCCAATTTAAAAAATAAAGGCCTTATATTACATGAATCATTGCACTCAAAATCTTCCATTCAAAATGATTTATTTTTGGTTGTATGTCAGAATATTTCAAAGCTCGATATTCATCTAAATAAAAATTCTATTCTTGGCGAATGTATCAATGTAGATGAAAAAGATATTGAAGAATACTCTTTTGACTTAGAATTTGAAAATGAGTATTGTAACCTAATTTTGCCTTCTGAAGAGATTAAGAGGAAACGCATTCAAGAATTATCTCCAAATGACTTTGATCTTAAACATTTACCTCCTCATGAAAGGGAAACTTTAACAAAATTATTATGTAGTAAAGCGCTTGCCTTTTCGAAATCTCTTGACACTTTAGGTCATACTGACCTGGTCAACCCTCAGTTTACTATGTTAAATTCTCATCCAGTAAAAACCTTACCTTTTCCCGTGCCTCAAGCTCTTGAACAAGAAGCTCTTGACCAAATTAACCAGATGTTAGACGCTGGCATTATTCAGAGATCAAATTCATCGTGGGCCTGTCCCATGCTTCTTGTTAAAAAGAAGAGAACTGACATGTCTAAGCCTCAAAAGTATCGTTTGGCTCTTGATTTAAGATTGTTAAATTCGATTATAATACCATCATCATACCCTCTTCCTAGAATTCAAAATCTATTGGTGCAGTTGTCAAAATTTAAATATTATACCACTCTTGATTTACCCTCTGCATATTGGCAGATTGCAGTACCTAAAGATATGCAAGATAAACTTAGTTTTACTACTCCATGGGGAATTTTTACATATTTACGTTTAGTATTTGGCTTGAAGACGGCCGCCAGCACTTTCCAACAATTAATCGACTCTGTGATTCAATTATCTCAGATTGACTCCTGTTATGCATATCAAGATGATATTGTAGTGGGTGCTAATTCATTTGAAGAAATGTCCATGAAACTCACAAAGCTGTTAGACACCCTCATTGCTAATAACATTACTCTGTCTCCTGAAAAATGTACATTTATGCAAACTAGCATTAACTTTTTGGGTTTCCAACTCACAGATCATAAAATTCTTCCTATTACAAGTAACATTTTAAAAATTACTTCCTTTCCAATGCCTAAAACCAAGAGGCAAACGAAGAGTTTTATCGGTTTGTGTTCCTTTTATAGATCAATTATACCTAATTTTTCTAATTTGATTACTTCTCTCATCGAAGTCACCAAACCTAAAAATAAATTTTCTTGGAAAACTGAGCAGGAAAATGCATTTAAAAAATTACAAAGCATATTTTTTCAAAAACCTATGCTCAATCTCCCTAACTGGAATGAAACGTTTTATGTTAATACAGATGCCTCAAAAACAGCAATATCAGCTGTTCTTATGCAGAAATTTGATGGTGAACTAAAACCCATCTCATATTATTCCAAAACTCTATCTCAATCAGAAAGACATTACCCTGCCATCAAATTGGAACTTTATGCCATTTACAAAGGCATAACTGCTTTCAAATACTATATCTTTGGTCGACCCTTTATTCTATTGTCTGATGCAAAACCACTTAATAATTATAAAAAAGCTACATCACCTGCTGATATTACTACTCGTTGGATGTTAGAACTGTCTGAATACTCGTACACTTTCCGACATGTTCCAGGCAAAGAAAATGTCTTGGCAGATTTTCTAAGTAGAACTCCTCACATTCCTACTGAAGATCTTAATAATAATCCAGATCTTATTTCTTCACAAGAACCTCTACCCATTGTTGATAATCAAAACGATTTACATAATGACATTTCTCAATTTCCATGTGGTTTAGTTGACAAAATCCACCATACATGTCATCTTCAGAGTGATTCTTCACCTTCTAATAATGATAATAACCAAGATCCATTATTAGAAATTCTTGATCACACCATCTTCTCTGAACAACAAAAGGACCCAAAAATCAAACAAATTTATGAAGATCTTAAAAATAACAAAAAATCTAAAAGTTTAAATGGCTACTATATTAATCCAAGTAATGAATTACTTTGCTATAATGGGCATTTCTCTTCAGAAGATATCGAGCTACACAAAGCTGTTTTACCTGTGTCACTTAGAGCAAAGGCCTTAAGAATTGCTCATATTACTCATACTGGAATTCATAAAACCATTGTTAATTTAAAGAAAAGATTTACCTGGAAAACCCTTGTTTCTGATACCATTAATTATGTCAACTCCTGTGAAATTTGTTTAATAAATAAAAGTCATAAAAAAAACACTGCTCCATACCTACCTGCACCAATCCCAACTGCTCCCAATCAAAAGGTCTCTATGGATTTACTCGGCCCATTGAGAAATCGTCAATATGTGTTAACCTTGATAGACCATTTTTCTCGTCATTTAGAATTATATGCCTTGAATAATATCAGTGCTGAGTCAGTTACAAAGGCTTTATTGCATTATATTTCCACTCATGGAAAACCTGAATTAACTCTTACTGATCATGGTTCTCAATTTACCAGTGATATGTTTGCATATTTTAACAAAAAGCTTGGCATTAAGTTGGAACATAGTTCTGTAGCCCATCCCCAAGCTAACGGTTTAAGTGAACGTGTCAATTCTCAAATAAAATCGTCTGTGAACACAATGGCTTCACAAGGATGTGATGTACCCACTGCTCTAAAAATTCATCAATCCATATATAACGCTACACCTCATCCAGCTACAAAATTCTCTCCAAATCTTCTTCATTTTGGAAGAGAGATAAATGACATTTATTCCAATTATAAATCTCAAGTTTCATGGAAAATTCTCAATACTGCATATGAAATTCATAAATTGATGGATGTTATTGAAAAAATATACTATCAAGCTTACAAGAATAATGAATCATCTAGACAAAAGGTGTATGAAAAATCGAGAGAAAAATTAAAGTTTTCCAACATCAATGTTAATGACATTGTTTATGTAAAATTTCCTACTGTGTTTAACAAAAAGATACAAGGCCCATACGTGGTGAAGAAAATAATTTCTCCTGTGCTCATTCAAATTCAAGATCCCAATAATAGTCATGCTTCACCAATGTTGATTCACACTAATCGAATCTTGAAGCTTCAAAAGAGAAATGAAGCACTGCAACATCCTTCAGTTTCTTCAAAAGGTGCATCACATGATCAACCAGCTGTTGATAATGCATCCTCCACTCCTGTGAGACAACACTCTTCTATTCAAGTTTCAAATCATGATGCAGCTTGTAATACTTCTCCTCAAATTCTTTCTTCTTCTAAATGCCAGCAAACATCTTCATGTTCCAGTAAATCGGTACTGTTACAAGCTCCTCCTGATAGCACTCATTCTGGTGCTAAAAACAAGTCCACTCAATATAGAAGTTATGATCTTCGTCCTCGCAATCATAAACTACATAAAAAATAGACTAACTCTCTTTTTCCTTTTACAGGATGACTTTTGCTTTGTAATATATTCAGTCGAAGCTAGCCGCACTGATTGTCCAGCAAGAAGAATCGCTATGTAATTTTTTTTTTCCTTTTCTCCAGGCTGCAGGCAGCTGTTATTATTTTTTTTTTCATTATTT
Source organism: Maratus speculifer (assembly GCA_964019185.1). Classification (NCBI taxonomy): domain Eukaryota; kingdom Metazoa; phylum Arthropoda; class Arachnida; order Araneae; family Salticidae; genus Maratus; species Maratus speculifer. Next base: position 82,779,705 of record OZ025302.1, on the reverse strand, counting down.
AAGTCTTCTTCTCCCTGGTACAACTCAACGGTCATCCTCGGGATGTATGTATGATTTTTCAATAGTTTTATTATTTACTGTATTTATCTATAAGTCATAATTTTTACAATATATACACATAATCTCATGTTTGCCATACTTTTAAATTTTATAAAGTCTTTACTTACAATAGTTGGTGCTAAAGGTTGAGAAAGAATTTGTCTTTTATATTCTTGTTATAATATTATGTCACTATTTAAATTTATTTTTGACAAGTGTTTCATTCTAATAAGTAAGGAGAAATTGTAATTGATATAAGGTAAACATAATGATGAGTACTCATCAAATTATTTTCCCTATTGTGTCTTCTCTTTACAATGCATGCATGCTTTAACATTTAACCTCTTTAAAAAAAAAAAAAAGAAAATGCATGATAAACTTATTCATACTAATATTTCTTCTCTTCTTGTTGAAATATTGAAAGTGAATGACTCACAATAAGTAATTCTTTTTCTTTTTGTATACTTTTGGGTATTTATACTTTGGATCCAAAGATGTTGATTCAGTCATTATATATATATTTATCCAAAGTTGTTCATTCAGTCAATATATATATTTATCCAAAGTTCTTGATTCAGTCATGATATATATTTATCCAAAGATGTTGAATAAGTCATTACATATATTTATATAAAGCAAATTCTTAGTTTATGACAAATGCAAAAGTGATCACTTACTTATTTTTGTTAAAAATGTTTGAAGATTACAAATAAATATGTTCTAGATATCTTCTATATAGAAATTTTGACATAATTGATTTTTCTTTGTAAGTTGACATTATCAAGTCATATATAAGATTGACATATTCATATAAGTTCCTTCCTTTTTCAGAATATTAAACATCTTATGTTGTATGTTTATTTTGAATGAAGTATAGTATTAAAGGTATTTATGCAATTATTGTCAATTTATATTGAAAGTATTCAAGAATATTTTCTTTATGAGAGTGTAAAGATTCTCTCTTTGAAAGTTATTATATTCATTTTGAAGATATTTTTATTGAAAGGTCTTATCATACTTTGCTACTACTTTAACATATGCCATTCTTTTTGCAACTTACTATTTTGTTTACTGTGAAAATGTGTTATTGAATAATACTAAAGTTATTCATTTAAGATTTATTGAAAGTTTAAAAGCCTATGTGGTGGTATAAGTAATATTTTTTTATGAGAGCATAACTAATCTCTCTGCACCATTTATATATTTTTATGGTTGTTCAATTTTCAACTTACAAATTCATTTAATTTATTAGGTGTTATTTGAAACCATATATGTTATATATAGTTATAGTATGATTCATATACAGTTATAGTATGTTTCATTTCGTTGATAGCTAAGAATATAAATATACATATTATTGTGTAATCAAATATTTTGACATATGCTAAAGCATTCTACTATTATAAGTGCATTTTGCACAGCCTAACAAGAGACTCTGCAAAGTTAAGGACTGTTGTTTTGCACATAGACTTTAATTTTTTTAATATATGATAGATACTTCTGGAAGAAATTTTGTATACCTTCCATTTTGACATATAAGGATTACTATATTAACAATAATTATGTTATTTTTATTATTTGAATATCATGGGAAACAGTTATTTATATTCCTATAACTATTTCTGATACATTTATTTTGTGTAATTATTTAGTGTATTTGTATATGTGTTAGAAAATATTGTCTCGATGAAAAATTGTCATTTTTGTCATCTCACCAATATTTTCTTTTGGGGGACCCTGGGTAATATGTGGTGGTTACTCCATAACCCCCCCATATGTTTAATTTAATTCATTTTTATTAGCCATTTTATTTCCTATTACCCCTTTTTTATTAATGTTCTCAATTTAAATTTTATTTCGATTTCGCTTATTTTCTTATCGTCGCCTGTAATGTTTTCTTTCTTACTTAGCTTTCGAATGTTCCAAGCCGGTAAAAATTCTGTTTGAAATCATTCCTTCCGGTTTAAAATTTGTTCGAGAACTTTCTCGCTATTTCTTTTGGGTGGAACTTCCGTTTATTCGGACACACCCCTAACCTATCAAATTAAATTCCACAGGTGACGTATTTCAAGCCGTTAAGTACATGGCCACCGGCTTTGGCCTCCCCTCTTAAGATGGTTATCAATTTTATTCTTATTAGTTACATATTTCTTTCATACTGTATATTGTAATTTGGCTTATTTTTTCCTCACCCCCTCTGTTGCTCACTGCCAAATTGGCGTATTTTGCATTTACAATAACCCTTTCTCTTTTTCCCCTGGGCTCGCGGCCACCTGCGTCAGTTGCGCTACGAAACACCTGCTGTGATGGATGCTGTCGCATGATTGAAAGTTTTTAGTGTAATTCCGGGGCAGAGGTGCTCCCCCGTTAACGAAGGATGGAACGGGTTTTTTTTGTTATGTTGATATTATTTCGATGCTGATTTTTAAGTGCGGCAAGGAAAAAGTGCTGCCCTCAAAATGCATATAGGAAAGTGATGTTGATTTCTGTTAACCAGCGAGGAGCAAACCTTTTGTTTCAAAGGATCCTGAAAGTATTTTTGTTGTATACTCTGTTTGGATATGCGTATTAAATGAGGTGACGTCGAGAAGCCTTTTATGTGTTGCTCTATTGATGCCATTTTTAACTAAAGCAGGTTGTCGACATGTTTATTCTAAATAGTTTTATTCTTCATCTTTTCGTCCAAAATTTTCGTCAAATATTCATGTGATCAATTTCTTCAACTGTGCTTTTATATGTTCTCAATCCTCTGAAAAAACAAGCAGAGGTGAAGAACGTGTGCTTTAAGAGGTGAACATTTTTCTTTCATCAAGTGAAGATATTTGATTTTCATAAAGTTTTTACTTCATTATTTTGCCCAATTTTATATATATAATTTTTGAATACCCAAGGGGCGTTATGAAGAAAATATTGGTTTCTATCTATGTAATATGAAGAATAATATATTTTGTTTTGAAAGTTCATATTTTGAGAGTTGCTCTTTTTCAAGAAGAAATAATATTATATTCTCCTTTTATGTCATAAAAAAAATTTATAATTACATGCTGTTGAGACATCTAAAATATATTATGACAAAGAATTTTTATTGCTTAGAGATAGCAATTGTTGTGATTAGCATATATTATGATATGGTTTTTTATGAAAAGAGAGATTAATATGTACGAGTCAAAATAATATAAATATGTGAAGAAATATTTATTCATGAAAAAAGTAAAACAAGTTCTTCATGAAATAAAATAGTTTTCTTCAAATTTTGTGTGCATAATAATTTCTTGTGCCTATTGTCTGGATTTATTTGTCATCAACAGCCAAGGACTTGACAGGTAACTTTTTACCTTTTTCAATTTTTATATTTTTATAACTTTATGATTGATTGTTCTTCATCATGGATAAAGAATATTTTATTATTTTAAGTGAAGTAATGAAGGTAATAATTAGGGTCGTTTGCAGGCCTACAACCAATGCAATGTACTGTAGTATTTTACGATCACCATTTGGCCCTATTGTGGGTAGAAACAAAAATAACAAGTTTGACTTCTCCCATTCTTCTTCTCATCCTCCAAAATTAAACACCACAGGGGGCGCTTTATACTTTGTAGTAACGAACAACTATTTTTTGCTTTTATTTTTTGCATCTCATTAAATGGTTTCGTAAGCTTAGATTTAAACTTAAATTTTGACCTCAAAATCTGAATAGTTGGGAGTGGTTAAGTAGCGCAAACTGAACTGTGTTCAGAGGGTTCAAATTTTAAATGATAATAAAAAACGGAAAAATTGGTCGATTGTTTTGCGGTTTTCACTGAAACTATTCTTTATGTCGATATTTTTTTGGAAATAAATTATAAAGATAAAAAAAATGCCGATAGAGGGCGCCTAAGACTTGCTGCAACGAACAACTATTTCTTGCCATTACTTTTTGCATCTGATTAAATGTTTTCGTAAGCTTAGACTTAAATTTAAATTTTCAGCTCAAAATATCCCAAATCTGGGTTAATCCCCAATAGTTGGGAGTGGTTAAGTAGTACAAACTGAACTGTGTTCAAATTTCAAATAATTATAAATATTAGAAAAATTGGTCGATTCGTTTGCGGTTTAAAACAAAATTATTCTTTAAGTGAGTATCTTCTTGAAAATAAATTTTAAAGATAAATTAAAAAAAATCCGTTAGAAGGCGCCTTGAACTTCAGAGTAACAAACAACTAATTTTAACCGTTATTTTGTGTATCTAATGAAATACTTGCAACATCTTATTAAATGTTTTTGAATTCTTAGATTAAAACTTAAATTTTGAACTAAAATTCTGAATCGTTTGGAAGGGTTAAGAAGCGCAAATTGAAGTGTGTTCAGCAGTTGAAATTTAACCCTCTCTCCCTCCCTGAAAACAGTTCAATTTTGCGCTACTTAAACACTCCTAACGATTTTGAGTTCAAAAGTTAAGTCTAAACATTTGAAAACATTTAATGAGATTAAAAATAATAACGGTTAAAAATAGTTGTATGCTACTCCAAAGTCTAAGACGCACTCGGAATTTTGCGAAATTTATCTTTAAAATATTATTTTTAAGAAAACACTGATTTAAACAGTAGTTTTAGCGAAAACCTCAAACGAATCGGCTAATTTTTCCGTTTTTTAAAATCATTTGAAATTTAAACCCTCTAAACACAGTTCAGTTTGAACTACTTAACCACTCTCAACTATTCATATTTGCGATATTTTGAGCTGAACATTTAACTTTAAGTCTAAGCTTACGAAAATATTTAATCAGATGCAAAAAATAACGGCAAAAAATAGTTGTTCGTTACTCCAAACTCACAAGCGCCCTCTATCGGCATTTTTCAAAATTTATCTTTATAATTTATTTTCAATAAAATGTCGACACAAAGAACAGTTTTAGTGAAAACCGCAAATCAATCGACCAATTTTTCCGGTCTTTATTATCATTTGAAATTTGAGCCCTCTGAACACAGTTCAGTTTCGCTACTTAATCAATCCCACCTATTCAGATTTTGATCTCAAAATTTAAGTCTAAGCTAATGAAACCATTTAATGATATGCAAAAAATAATGGCAAAAAATAGTTGTTCGTTACTCCAAAGTCTAAAGCGATCTCTATCGGCATTTTTCGAAATTTGTCTTTATAATTTATACTCAAGAAAATACCTACATAAAGAATAGTTTTAGTGAAAACCGCAAATCAATCAACGAATTTTTCCGTTTTATATGTTCATTTAAAATTTTGGCCCCATTAATGGCGGCTATCTCCTTTGGAAAACGTTTGGGACAATTGGTTTCCTATTTAATATTGTTTGTCTTCATGTGTACTATCACCCCTATTTTATTGTAAAAACAATTTAGAATCACCCTGTACATATATTTATTTCTAGTTATTTTATTACTTAAAAATACTTATTTGTGTCCATTAAGCAAGTTAATAAACTTTTCATGCCTTATTTTGTCTTTAAATTATAATGAGGTGCTAATTGCTCTTATTTTTATGTCCTGTGTTTGGAGATTCAAACTCTTTTGATTATGTGGTATTCCTGAAATACTAGACGTATAATATCATTTAGAAACGAAATTTCACATAAGGTTCATATTAAAATAATCAAAACTGCCGATTAATTTTAAAGGAATTTTTTTATGAGTTAATTTTTACAATACGTCCTTACTATCAACTTACGGAAACAGATAATCCAAGCGATAAATAATGATAGACATAATGTTTACGGTATATTTCAGTCGTTAACATATGAATTTCATATTTTTGCAGAAGAAGAAACATCAAAGTCATTTTCAACTGGGAATAAATACACTATATGGCCAAAGGTGATTGGCCACAAACGATTTTAAACATTTTGTTAAATAGCTATGAAAATACATGAGGAATTATTTTGAAAATCCTTGTATGTAAACAGAATAGTACAGGTCATTTATTTCCGCGAAAATGTTTTTCAAATTCCCATAGATGGCTGTCAACAAATTAAAAAATAAGTAATTATTTTTTGGATATCCCTGTAAAAACTAATAAAGCAATAGCGTTCAAACTCTATGACATAATTAAGATGCTTATTATAATAAACTATGCTCATTTTTATAAGGACAGCATATTAACTCATACAGAAATTAAGGTTTTTATAAAAACAGCTTCAAATTTTGACAATTTTTTTTTGCTTATAATTTGCAGAGTGCGTAATATAAAATAATGTTCTTTTCCGAAAATATGACAAACAACATTATACACAATACCCTGTGATTGGAATTAAAATATAATGAAAAATGTATAAAAAATGAGCAGGCTTACTAAATAATTTTCATTGTGCATGCGTGAACGGTATCAAACTTTCATTTTCATATTGTTTTCGCTAAACGTATACAGCAAATTTTCTAAAAGTGTCGAAAGCATAGCTTGAAAATTATGAAAATGATCGTCGATAGAATAAACTCAAAATCCGTTATTTCCAAAATGAAGCAAAAAGATGAGTCGCAGTATCCATTTATCCACTGATTATTGTTAATGTAGAACAGTGGCGTAGATAAGGTGGGTGACACCAGGGGCGGATGTAAAGAGTGTCACCCCCCCCCCCAGCGACCATGGTGTCACTCCCCTACCCCAATTCGTTATCCTTTTTTTCAATCACAACTATACGTCATTAAAACAAATGACTATACCATTCATAGGCGTAGGAGCTGGGGGAGCTCTGGCTCCCCCTGTGATTTTTCAGACGGGCTCAGCTTCCTCTAGAGAAATTGAAAAATAAAGTTTACTTTTTCTAGAAAACTCACGGGGAAAGGACAAGTATCTCCAAACAAATGATAGTTTTAATAAAATAAGAACAGACAAGCTATCCTTCCGCTCCAGCACAATAAGAAAAATTGAGTTTTTAGCGAATCACTTAACCTTACTAATGCATAAAAAACGTTTTAATCAAAAAACTTTTGATTCTCCCATACAGATCAAATCCATACTCACGAATACAGCTTCAACCACACCAGAAAATCTCAAACAAAAGCTTAGAACGCATGATGATGATTTTGATTTGACAAATCTTTCTGCAAAGTTGACACTTCTATCAACACTATTCCCGAACGGAACTGACAGAAATACGTTGTCGATCACAATTAAAATGATATCATCACAGGAATTAGTAAACAAATTATTTTCTAAAGGTATTAAGATTGGCAGAATTTATTTTGTTATTCCGATATCATTGGTGACAGCTGAGAGCTTTCAATGCTCTACTTCAAACAGACACACCGCCAAACAACAATTATCAACAAAGTTTTTCCCAGGTTTAAAAAGGGGCAGGGCACTACTGTTATGAAAAGGGCACTTTTTACATTCTTCATGGCACTTTTTTGGTTTTTAAGGGCATTTTTATAGAGTTGAATCTAGAATCTAGCTATTCAAGAAATCATGAAAAACAGAAATTTCGTTAAAGAATCGTGAAAAACATCCAAAAACTTCGTCAAAAAAATTGAAAGAAAGAAAAAAAAAAAGGGTAAAAGTTTGGTTCGAAAAAACGGTCGATTTTGTTAAAAGTTCGCAAAAAAAGGCAAATTTTGTTAAAAGATCACAAAAAGGGCAAATTTTGCCAAAAGATTGCGAAAAAACCGCGTTTTTCCTGCGGCACTTAGGTGAAATTCGCGCTTATTGTCTGTTCTACTCTGATGAAATTTGCGTTTCTTGAGTGGTCCTTTGGATAAAAAAGTCCTATTTTTTTTTAGGTCATTTGACAATAGTCGCTTTTTGTCGGCTTACATTTAACAAAATTCGGGTTTTTTTTCCGCGCCCCTTTGACAAAATTTCCGTCCTTTCGATGGTTCCTTGACGAAACTCGAAGATTTTCCGATTTTTATTTGCATCGTTTCTGTGACTCTCTGACAAAATTCGCATTTTTTTCTTAGTACTTTGACAAAATTTACGCTTTCATCTGCTACATTTTTTTGCAATTAACAGTTGCTTTCGCAATCCTTTGTCAAAATTACAGTTTTGTTGCGATTCGTAAGCTTTTTCCCGTGATCCTTTGATGAAACCAATATTAATTTTTTAAAACTATTAAGAGAAATTTTCTTTACTTTTTAAAAAATAAATGTGCACAATGCAAATTTAATTAGCAAATAATGCTTAATTGAGTGTAGAAGATAACAATATCACTATTGTTCGCTTTTTTTTCTTTTTAAGGGGCAAGACGAATTTATTGAAAAAGACAATAAAAATAAAGAATTACATTTGTTGAATAAAGTGTTCTTTTTGTTTAATAAACGGGTGCTTTCAGGAGTCAAATTTAGAAAGTTTTCGACAGTCAAAAGCGGATTGTGAAAGGGGTGAAAGGCGAACGCCCCGAGCGCGAAAATTTAGGGGGCGCCAAAGTTATTCTACAAACGTCATTTTTGAACTGTCACAAGAAAAAGTTGGGAGAAGGGGGAGGGGCGTCAAATTCTAACTATACCTTTGGTGCAATTTTCTCTTCGCAAGCCCCTGATTCTGAATGAAGAAAATCCGCTTTTTAAGCATTAGAAATACAATTTTGAAGCAGGAAAATTCATTTCTGCCATTAACTTTTTTGTGCCACTTTGACGAAATTACATATTTTCGCGATCTTCCATTGACAAAATTTGCCATTTTTTCGGGATATTTTGAGTTTTTTATCAAATTTTTGGTGAATTTAGTCGTTTTTTGCGAATTTTTTGACAGAATTTATTGTTTTATTGCGATTTTTGTGCGAAATTCGCCGCTTTTTCTCAAATCTTTTGACGAAATCTGCGATATCCCGATGTTTTGACAAAAATTGCATGCCGTTTTTAGAAATCTTTTGGCAAAATTTACGGATTTTCGCGAATTGTTTGACAAAATTTTCCGTTTTATTGCGATTTTTTTGGACGAAATTTGTCGTTTCACAATCTTTTGAGGAAATCTGCCGTTTTTTCGAATTATTGCAACGAAATTAGCCATTTTTTGCGAATTTTGCCAGAAATTAGCTGTTATTTCGCGATTTTTCGACAAAAGTACGCGTCACGTGGAACGCGTAAGGGCTATTTTTTGCTTTCCGTCAACAATTTTTTACGTAAATTACGCGCTAGCGCGTCGTCATTATCGCTAAAGGGATGCGTTTTTTCTAATGTGGGGCAAGAAGGGTGCTATTTTTTGAAATGAGCAACAAGAGGGGCGCTATTTTTTAAACTAAAAGGCAGGAGGTGCGGAGCGAAAATTTGTAAGCCAAACAACAGAAATAAAATTTTAATTTTTGGTATATAGGGGTGGAAGAAGCCTGAAACTTGAATATTTTATTCGGTATCGTCCATAAATTAAGTGTCATCAAGTATATCGAATACAAATTATTTAAACTGGATTAAAAAGTCGGTAATCTTTTGATATGCTTCTATTCTATACTCTTGTTTGTGAAAAGTGCAACACAAGAAATCCGCCGAAATGAATGAAATTACGAATGAAATGGTCCTCGCCACTAGCTTTTAACAATATGCTCCGCAGGAGCGTGCGAAGAGGTAAAAGTTTCAATTTGACTTTGCTTTCCCCCAACTTTTTCTTCTGACAGGCCAAAAAATGGCGTTGGTAGTATAAATTCGGGGCCTTTTAAAATTCCACGCTCGAGGCGACTGCCCCATTCGCCCTCCTACTTTCGCACGGCGCTGATGCTCCAGCTCCCCCTGTTTTTTCAAAGTTTCTATGCCATTGATATCATCCCTTATTTACTTTTTGTCCTCCTTCATTAAAAAACCACAAGAGCGACTCATAACTTAACCCATAGTCTGCATAAGTCAATGTCGTATCTATATGTAGAAGAAAATTCTTTCTTTAAAAGTTTGCTTTTACTAACTACTCGTTGGGTAGGTTGGTTTTTGTTCCCTGATGCAAATGTTATTTGACACACCATTTTCTATAAACTTTCACATTTTCTAAGAAAAGAAAATTAACTCTGTTGCGTCGTGCTCTAGAAATGTAATTTTATATCAGACTTCTTTTCCAAAATTTTATAAGATTATACAAATATATTTTCAAATAAAGATTGGGTGTCACCCCTTAGAGGGTGACACCCCTTAGAGGGTGACACCCGGGGCGGACCGCCCCCTCCGCCCCCCGCAAGCTACGCCACTGATGTAGAATGCACAATATGGCACGTACTACGATATTTGGATACAGCCCCTCATTTTTTTGCTTCATTTTGGGAACAAGATGTTTTGAGGTTATTTTATCGACGATCACTTTCAGAATTTTAACTTAAGTTTTTGAGTCTTTCACATATCCATTTAATTATATCCAAATATTCCGTACTTTTTGAAATTGATATATGTTGCAGAGATCTAATACAAGTGAATTCGCACATTATAGAAAAATAAAGTATTTACAGGGACAGACGAAAGATTTCGTATATTATACTGTATCCCAGATACTGTATATATTAAAAACTCCGTCATAGTACAGACGCACTTCATTTGCTAAGTTTGACGTGCAATATTCAATTCTTTTTTTTTCGCTACATAAAAGGGTCTAGAAATTCCAGTTCCCTACAAAGACATGCAACTCTACAGATTTTTTTTTGCAGCTTAAATTAATAAAATAGTAAAAACTGTATAACTTAATTAATATTTGTTTAGGATACTGAAGTCCTTTAATTAATTTTTATATACAGAATGTTACTTTTTTTTTAGAAGAAACGGATAAAATTTCTATTTGTGATACTTCGAATTGTGATCCTGGTATTTGCATGGAAAAAGAGGGTAAAAGTACCTGCGTCTGTCCTGAAGTTACTCATAGAGCTGTAAATAATAGTTGTACCGGTGAGTAACTTTATATTTTTCAAAAAAATTTCATACAATGTTCTACATGAATCATACGTTTAATCAAATGAAACAGCGACAGACGAATCATTGTAAACATTAGCCAGTATTAATAGAATATTTCACATAAAACTATGATCATGCCTCTAACTGTGGAGCAAAACTGTGTATTGTGTATCTCATGTAGTGGAGGGCATACTGAGGTATACGCCGTATACCCTCTCAATTTTTTTCAAAAGCTCCGTATATCCCCATTTTCACAAATAAAACTCTGGCGTATATTGTGTATATGAATGTTCATGACTCTAGCGTATACACTTTGTCTAATGCATATATTTTCTGTATTTCTTAATGACTACAACAATGCGTCCAGATTTTTTTAAATTATACAACAAATTTATCCACACATTCATTTATTTAATGAAAAATGAATTATTCAGATATTTAACAGATGAGTGAAATTTTACCTTCTTGTAAATATTTTCAATGTTCTCAGTAGGAATTTTCGGTTTATTAATGTTATACTTAAAAAAACTTGCATTACTTAGACTAGGTATTTTTTAATATCGTTTTTATTTTAATCCAATGTGCAAATCTAAAATGCATCTTATCTAAATTCTTAAGATTCCTATTACCGTATTTACTCGTGTATAAGGCGCATCCCTTACTTTACAAAGAAATGGGGAATTTTTTTACCCCGTATATAACGCTCACCCTAAATTTAACATACAAATAAATGAATGGTCAAATGAATTTCAATAATGAAAGTGGAAACAAATATTACATCAGGCCAGAAAAGAACGCGGGAATCTATTTTTAGATTTCGGGAAGCGAGTGAGAAAGGGTAAAAATCTGTTTATAGACATCGGGTGTGTCGTGAGTATGGGATAAAGTTGCCAGTTTTGCTTCTATTTTCATGAAAGGAAATTCGAATTCACAAAGCTGATTCTTAAAAAAGAATTTTTACATTAATTTATAATGAAACGCCTATCATTAAATAAAGAGTAGAATTACATCAGAGCGCCGATTACTGGAACTCCAATTAACCGAACTTCATATTATCCAAAAAGGCTATTTCTATTTCTATTTTTTTTTTTATTGAAAGTGCTACAGCCCTTAGATGTTGTCATCAACCGACCATTTAAAGTTGCATTTCGGCATGCCTACCATCGATGGATGAGGACAACAGATCACAACTTCACTGCAAGTGTGAGAATGTAGCGTGCGTCACTCCCAACTGTATTTAAGTGGATAAGTGAAGCTTGGAATTCCGTCTCAGCCGAAATAATAATAAAGAGCTTCAAAGTCACTGGAATTTTCCAATCAGATGGATGGAACTGAAGACGAAATGTTTTATGAAGATATTGACTGTACCAATAATGATGAAAACATTACCAGTAGCGGCAATAATTGATAATTAGTGTTGAGTAGTAATAGCGTTGTTATACAAAAAATGCGCAAGGAGTAAAATAAAGATGCTGCAGCAATACTTCTCTTAAGTAAGATTTTTGTAGTTTTAATCTCCCCTTTGAAAAATTTCTTGTTTCATATGTATATCGTTCGACTGCATCCAACAGTAAAAAATTATTCCGTGCATAAGGCGCACTTAGGAGTTTTGCCTTAATTTTTTGAAAAAAAGTGCGTCTTATACACGAGTAAATACGGTACTTCTAATATTTCGATGTAAGTACAGAAATTATTACCTGGAGTGTTAATATCGAGTGCTTAGTTATCTAATGAATAATATTAAGAATAGAAGATAATTAATAAGATTAAGAATAGAAGATAATGAATAAGATTAAGAATAAGTTAAGATTAAGAAAGATTTAGTTAAACATCCTGAAAATTACATAAATTCAAGTAATGAATTTGACAAAATTAGGATTTTTATAATTATTATCTTAGAGGAGATTATAACAGAAAATAAATATGGCAACTGCTGTATACATAATTGTGACAAAATTCCGTATTTTGTTGTAACCGCTTTGAGAAATAAATATGTCCTGAACGAGAAGTACCCGGAACACGCTTGTGCATAGTACAAAATTGAATGCCTTTGTAAGGGTTAGCTGCTTAATATTAGTAAATGAATAAGTTATTTGCTCGATATCAAGTTCATGACCTCTTAAGAAATTGCTTATAATGTTAAAATATTTCCTGTTTAATGAATCATTACGATTTTATTTAAGACTAAATATGAAATGTAATTTATTTTTTTCTCTGTGCAGATTACAGTGTAGATTAGAAAGTTATCAGGATCATTTATGTTTGTGAATGTCAGCTATGCTTTATCACAAATAAACTTATTCTTAAGGGGTCGCATTAGACTTACTTTTTACCTGTTAGAGCAATTTAGCAAAATGTTATATTTGATTTTTTCCTTGTCACTGAAAATAAAACGTAAATACATGAAATATATAATATCGACAACATGATATACGTTCTAATTTATTTTTTTATATTCTATATTGAAATTTTATTTTATTTTTTTAATAATTAATTTTGATTCTAAAAATGAAATTGTTTTTTGACTTGCACTCATTGCACACAAGAATGTAGCAAAATTTTTGGTTCAAGAGACCCTCCTCCTTCAAAAAAAAAAAAAAAATAAATAAATAAAAATAAAATAAAATACTGATAATAGCGTAAAACTAATATATCTCGAATTTAGAATCCATTTAAAATCTATTTATTTAATTATTTATTTGAAATTATAATTTAAAATTACATTATAAAATTAAAAAAAAATCATTTTTTATTAAAAAAACGGACAACTTTAAACAATGAATGCTTTTATAATACTAAATTTGAAGTATAGGTTAGTGCTTAATCTAAAATGCAGATATTTACCAACTTTCATGTGAATTGCTTTATTAGTTTTTGAAAAATTTGGCGAGCAAATGCATGCAAGTCAAAGAAAAATTTAAAATTTTTTAAGAAAATTAAACATAAAAAAATTAAATTAAATCTGCATATAAAATATTAAAAGGATAGCTTAAATAAAAAAGATATTGAGTTGTCTATATTACAATTTTTATGCATTTATGTTTCATAGGGACCGAGAAAAAATAAACAAACGTGACATGTTAATAAATTGCTCCACCAGGTAAGATGGTGGTGGTATATTTTTGTCGGCCGATTATCTACGCTATGGGATATAGGCCCTATGGGGTGGGTTGCCCTCCGTGGGGGTCTTTCTAAGGAAACCTAACCCGTATTTACGCAAGGTTCGAAGAAAACCACGGAAAACTTCGAACGGTTAGGCCGACGGTCGCGATTGGGTTCGAACCCAGCACCTACCATCAGGTAAGAAGTATAACTAGATTAATTTTAAACACGAATATTCAATCGGTAAATTAATTATATTAGATGAAAATTTTCCATTTTTTCATTTTTGGATGAAAAAAGCCCGGGCCAGGATTCGAACCAGGGATGTATTGGCTGAAGCCGCCAATGCTCTACCAACCGAGCCATCCCAGACACGAACACTGGCGTACTATTACACCCAATTATCCTCAACGATCACTTTATCTGGCCTGATACTCTAGATCAGCTCAACAGAATAAATCGAAGGTCAATATATGGAACTGCAGAAAATCGCTGCATACGAAATTACATTAGATTAATTTTTAAATAATCGCTTTGGTATCCGTATTGAAAATATTAAAGTTTAATATAATTCTAGAAAGAAGACGACCTTCCTTTTCTTCTAAGAATAATTTTAAGAGGTCTTTGTTTCTAATTGAAAGGCTATTTTCGTTTATTTTCGCAATTTTGTAGGCTACTTGAGGATTTATTGGTATGAGTATATATATTTATATACCGGGCGTTTCAAGTTTTGGACTTAAACTTTAATGGCCACCAGCTCTTACAGAAGACGTTTGTGCCCTATAGTTTCTTATTTAATAATCTGTGACTTGATGTCTACTATTATCCCTCAAAGTTTGTCGGCCTAGTAGTGAAATACCCTGTATATGAAATATATATGTATGTATATGTGTATACATATATATATATATATATGTATTTTTCTACACAGACTTTGTATGATGTAACGATTCTATCTATTGATATTTATGTAATTTTTGACAAATCCTTATAATAGAAAATTATAAATTACAAACTTTACAAGTGATGTGTGGTTTAAGTCCTAAAACAGAATAAAATATATATGTGTGTAACATTGGTTTGTTTTAAAACATTTGTATTAAATTCTAATCTTTTTTCATGCACGCTGTTGTAATTATTGTGTATGGTTTGAAATATCAAATTAAAAAATCATTAGTTTTTGGATTCCATGAAATTAATATCTTTGATTATTTTTAATGTGAAATGCATTTTAGATTATTTAAAGATCTGAAAAAGGCTATTTTATCTGCGAAATATTTTTTTTCTATGATAGATATCTGTACATTTTCAAATGGCAAACCTCCTGAGAGCATGAAATGCCCTGCAGGAACGGAATGTGAAACCGATGGTGAGTATGGTGTACGTTGTAAATGCAAGGATCCGTACGAGCAAGCTGAAGATGGAATTCACTGCAAACGTAAATGTTTATTTCATAATCTCTAATGCTGCTATTATGTACACAAACTTTTTGAGCATATTCTATTATTAAATTTTTAAGTTCCATATTTTGTTCTTTTTTTTGCGAAATTGTTTGGCATTAAATGAATGAATGTGGTTGCCTCTGAGGTTGCTTTTTAGCATTTTCCAACAACGTTGAAAAGTGTCGTCCGGATGTCTATCCGCGCTGTAACTTCCGTAAATATACTCGGATTGCTATGAAATATTTATATGTTATTGATGTTTACCCTAGCACGAACCTTATTGAAAATGAAGTTTCAACTATGATTATTTTATTTACAGGGATAGTCAAAAGTTTTCTGATGCATTACGGTCAATGGGAGAAAATCATTTCAAATGAATTTTAAAGATGTTACACTTTGTCAAACTTATTCAAATTTGCATAGATTCGCAAAGTGCTCTAAAATACGCATTCTGTAAAATATGCAGTCAATATAATTGTTATTATTCATTTATAGGGTTACTCAAAAGAATTCCATTACACGATGATAAAGAAGGGGGAATGTTTGCGACATATCTGAATAATGTTAAATGATTTTAAGTATCATAAAATTGATATACGTCGCTGAGACTTAATATTTAACGCATCAATATTAAGAGCATAGCATTTACATGATTATACAAAATATTTCAAAACTTATATTATTATCCAAAGTACTGTATATTATCGATGATAGCTGATAGATGGTTGAAATGCATTTTCAATTATGATATGCGCTTTTAAGTTTCTGCAAATTATATGGTGTATATAAATGTTATAGTTGATATACAGGGTTACACAAAAGTGCTTAAAAGGTTACTGAATATGAGAGTAATAAATTTAAAGGTGGTTTTCACGTAAGTTATGGATTTTTACGTTGAACAACTTTCAGTTTATTAAGAAATGTTTGTAGAATACAGATAAAATGATATACAGGGTCACGCAAAGAGTTAGCGACATGGTCACCCATAGATATTATATTCTGGAAATCTGATTTAAGTAGTTTTAATAGTGAGTTTGAACTAAATTTTAACAAATACTAGCATGTTATAAAGGCACTAGGTAAATTACAGGGTCGAACAAAAGTATAGAAGTATTTAGAAAAAACTGCTGAAAGAGAAATTTCAACCACTTAGGCATTTTCTCGCTAAACTGAATTTTCCCATTATATTGTATGTATATAAATATATCCACTGGCGGATCAAATACAGACCTGTTCAAGAGTATAGGTGGCTATGGATAGTAGCATCTATTATTTCCCTAAAAAACAAAGTTTTGTAAAGATTTCAGGAAGTGTTAAAGTGTTTCGTAAGCTATCCATAACGCATGATTTTGCTTATTTGCTTACTACTGGAATGGACTTTAGCCATTTGTTTTTTGTATTTTTATTCGCATTTAGCATATTTAGGAAAAAATAGCTTTTGTTTCAATTTGACACATATGATAAATATAATAAATGTATAAATTTATAATATATATATATATAAGTATATAGTATCTATTGATAGATGTTTGTTTTATGTATTTATGTATGTATATCGCTTTATATAATTACATATGTATCTAAAATGTATATACACAAAAATATTTACATAAACATTGCATATTTTTAATAACATGTGACATACATAACGTTTATTAAATAAATATATTTTTATAAATCATTTAAAAAACATGTTTTTCCGCTATCTTGAAAAATCTGATAAGTTACTAAAATGGCTTTCTTTTGCCAATCTCGATCTTTTCGCGAATCGTGCCAACCAGAATAGGATATGGAACTCTTTCCTTTTTCCCGTACAAAGGGAGAAAAAGGTTACAATTGTCCTGAATGAAGTCGGAGGAAAATCAGTACTAGTAGTACCAGCCGTTAATATTTATCACCTATTACTAATAATCACTTATTCTCTGATTGATAGAATTGTTGAAAGTTGGATAAAAAAGTCGCGGCTAGTAGAGACTTTTTTGGAACTGCTGAAAAAAGTTTGGGGACATTGTTGTTTACTATTATACTGGTTGTTGAGACGATATCGCAGGAAAAGTTGGAGGAAATCAATTGTTGGCTCAACATTTGATTGAAATGTTGGTAAATCTGATTGCAACTTAATCATGTATAATTAATTCACAATCATAATGAAATGTTTCCTCGTGTTTTACAACAAATTTTGTAAATATCATTTAACCCATTAAGGATAGGTCTCTTTTACAGTTTTTTTTTTAAATTATTCAACACCAGTTTTTCCCACATTGTGATTTTGAATTATTTAATTGCTGAAAATTTGAGATTAGATAATGGGAAATATTCGAAACTAAAATACTAGTATTGAAATTTTAAAGTTTTGCTCGTTTTATGTGGCAAGTTTTCTTGCCAACCAACTTTAATGAGTTAATTGAAAAAACGAGTTATTTGAAATTTTATATCTTCGAACTGTTATTCGTTTCAAGATGTCAAAAACCAGATAACCGCATAAAGTAACGGGCGTAATCCGAATATATTATTTAGAAGCGTAACAATTTTTTTAGAATAAATGTGATTACTACATTAAAATAGTGATAAGAAATAATTATCATCATAAAATATCATTATTTAAGTTTTCAGAAACCAACTGAATTCTTTGTGACTCAAAAACATCGATCTGGAAAATATTAACTCAATTGTTAAAATATATCATTTAAAGCACAAAATAATAATAATAATAATAATAATAAAGCAAATTTTTAACATAACAATGCATAATCCGAGTTTAGTTTATAGAAGCGTAACAAAATATTTATTAGAATGAATATGATTATCATCATTAAAGTATTAATAAGAAAGAGTTATCCTCATAAAGTATCATTAGTTAAGGTTGCAACAAACCAACTTAATATTTTGTGAATCAACAACTTCGATTTAAGAACGATTTAATTAGCTGTAGAATACATCATTAAAGGTATATAAAAAAGCAATAATAAACATAAAATAACAAGAAAAGTGAAAAAGACTTAGAAGATTTTAGAAATATTAAGACTTTTAGATTTTAGAAATATTTTGAAACTAAGAAAAAAAGTGACATCCTATAAGAAGAAAACAGCGAAAGAAGAAATTTAATTAATTTCCTGAGGAGTTATTTTAAATATAAGAATGCATCAAGCGGCGATAGACTTAACATTACGTAGGCGAATACGGAAAGTGAGTGATCAGCAGTTCTTAAGGTAAAAAAAAAAAAAAAAAAAAAAAAAAAAAAAAAAAACATTTCGGTCCGGATGACATTAATTTTTATCGTCAACATTTAAACCCCCATAGCATGCATAGTCACATCACATCTGCGACCAAAATGACACCACTTAGTGATGTCATGTTATGACTGAGATGTGACTTTCTTAAAAATCTTTAGAAATTTATAAATATCCTTCAAAATATGTTATTTACTTTAAAAAAACATGTTTCTGGCAATTTAAATATCATCGTTTTTGTCACAGCTTCGTCACCATATTAATGTCAAAGTAGTCACAAATGATACATTTTTCACAAATTTGTCACACCGTGACTTCACAAAATGGTCAAAATGTGACGTCACAAACGAGCTCTAAAACGGACATAACGACTTCACATTTTAGTCACTGTGATTTCACATCGACGTCACGTGACGTCACATCGACAATCGATGGTCACAAAGTCACAATGTGACTTCACAACGACGTCGCAATGTCTTACGGGAAACCTTTAATTTTTTTCCCTTGAAACATAACGATAAACGATTTTATCTTAAAAGTTTTAAAAGGAAGAAATATTTCTCTTTTTTTTTTTCATTGTAGCGTGTAAAAATTTGTTAGTAATTTTTCCTTTAACCAGAAAGAACAATGGATCAGAAAGTGGATGCAACATAAAAAAAAAATATTGTATTAATTTATGAATGTAAGCAATTGAAATTGTTTCATTAGTAGATTTTAAAAAATATTATTTTTTAAAGGGCTTTTTTGACAATGTAACTGAAAAAAAATCTTTTAATGTTCAAAGGCAAGTAATTTATATTTATGAGCGACATCAGAAATGAAGCACATTTTATGTTTTTGAAATACTAGTGACGGGACATACATCCTTTTTAAACTTGAGTATACTTCCCGCATAATAATCATCCACATTTTTGTAAAATAACCTAGTTCATAAACTTTAAAATAAATAGGAAAATTATTTCAATATACAGGGTGTTCCAAAAATGACAGGTTTATTTGAAGAAAAAAAAGAAAAAAAAAACGGGCTGCGATAGATATACACCGTTTGTTGCAATATGCTTGGCACAACAGCAAATTTTTAGGCAGTCAAATTTTCGAAATTTGTTACAATTTTCAACAACATATGGCGCTGCAGGAGATTTGAAAGATATGGAAGAAAACAATTCGCAATCTCTAAGTCGTCTTTCTGCAGATTGCACGTCTTTTTGCTTTTGCTGTAAGTGTGTGCTGTTCACACCACAGATTGCAAGTTTGCTGTGAAAAAAATGATTTCTTAACCCATTAGTGCCTGAATTATTTTCTTCGCTAAAATTCGAATTTTGCGAATTCCCACCACTTTTAAAGTAAGAATAACTTTTATCTTAATTTATCGAGGACTTTGTCTCGAGAAAGAAAGTATTTATTTATCCTCCTTTTTACTGGTGTGAAAGGTGCTTACTTGAATTTTTTGAAACTGTCCCAAAAATGGGACGCCAGGCACTAATGGGTTAACTTAGAACAGAGGATTTTTGACTTGAAAGACCAGGTGTACCGTCATAATCCAGAAACAATTAAACAGCTGAAGCACTACATCTCTTCTGCATGTGAAGCCTTTCCGTCTGACGCGTTTACAAATGTTTCTGTTAATTTCCTTAAGAGACTACGCCATATTATTGTTGCGTATGGTGGATATGTGGCAAATAGCGTACTTTAGATTTTTCCGGACAGCAGCGCCATCTGTTCTTGAAAATTGTAATCAATTTCGAAAGCTTCTCCGCTCGAAAATTTACTGTTGTCCCAAGCATATTGCAATAAACGGTGTATTTCTATCGTTGTTTTTATTGATTTTACAAGTAAATTTTGAAATTCCCTGTATTAACAAGTACTTTTCATGTAATCTTATTGGAAATTTCACTTTGGAAAGCAGCGACAATTTATATAATTAGAAAATTTATTCTCATGGATTTTTTTTTTTTTTTTTTTTTAACTTTTGACAGTTTTAGTTTTTTATTTTTATAAACCGCACATGCAGTTTCATAATAATTTTTTGAAATCCGAAACTATCGTTATGAAACAGAATATATTGCTTTTTTCATTGCAAAATCTATTTTAATTTCTCGGATATTTTTCTTAAATATTTTTTTAAAATATTTTCCTAGCCGTCGTATTTTTGTTTTTGTTTTTACATATTTACTTTCTTCTATCTTCAATAGAAGAAAGAATTTAAAAGCTGTGCTTTGTTTTATAACGTACTAATAAATTAGAGGAGAGTTGTGATAAAATTTTATTACAATATTTGTAAAAACATTTAAGAAACGGGATTCCCTTTAAATACAAATTACCATTTAATCTTACCATTTTAATATTTTATTTATCTTATTATGAAGATTTTTATTTTCACCTATAACTTTGCTCCTAATTATACTTGAATCAAAATTAAGGCATTTTTTGAATCCTTTATGTTGGAGCTTTAATTTGAAATCTATACATATAATAAAACAGTAGGACCCGGTGTGTCTGTACATTGAAGATAATTGACAAAAATGGAGTCAGGGCGATAAAAGAAAACCAATGAAACACAAAAAAAATTTTTTTGAATTTTTTGTCTGTCTGTCTGTCTGTCTGTCTGTCTGTCTGTTTGTTCGAGGTTATCTTCGTAACTACTGAATGGATTTTTATGCGGTTTTCACTAATGAAGAATGCACACTCCCGGGCAGTGTATAGGCTTTGTTTCATCAAAATCGGACAACAGACAAAAAAGTAACAAAAAGAAACAAAAGAAACTATTAGGTGCGCTGCTCACGTTTTTTAGTACATAACGTTTTTTAGTACATATAAAATCCAATAGATGTCACTGTGCGATTTTAAAACGCGCTATCGTTATGTTTTCGCCAGTCTACTTAAGTATGAGAAAGTTTCAAGCTGGCTGTCGTTCCATGTGGTTTAGTCGGTAGAACGTCAGTGCGCCATACTGATGGCCCGGGTTCGATTCCCAGCATGGAATTTTTTTTCACTATGTTGGCATTAACGCCTATAAGCAATTAAAAGAATTTGAAATATTGTATTCAAGGCGAATTTTCTCTCTGGGAAAATTTCCTTGCATTAATATGTCAGTGTAATTTTTTTTTCGATTTAATTTTTTTTTTCGAAACTTTGTTTTTCTTAAAAAATTACAGTAAATATTTGATATTTCCCAACGTTTTTTGAATGATCGACTTGCTTTTTTTTTTTAATGTATGTCTGAACCTTATCTAACTACTTCTTCAAGATTTCTTTAGATAAACTGACCAGCGTAGCGGGCGAAGGCCGCTAGTATTTATATAAATAATAAAACAATTTTTGCAAAAACGATGATTTCAGGTTAGGTGCATACTTTAACTAAATTAAAAAAAAAAAAAAGATTGCAAATACTTTTAAACATTTTTTTTGATTATTTGTAGGTAAAGAAATGTGTAAAGAACAGTCAGTGATAGAAAAAATGAAGGAAAGATCTGCTTTGTGTAGAGAAATAGAAACTGGAAAAGGTTACCTCTTCTATTGTGATAGATTTTCCAAGTTTTATAAAGACGGGGTCTGCAAAAGTGAGTTTGATAATTTAGGTATTTTTGTGTGATTTTTTATAGCAAATTAAGTAAAATATCTTATAAACAACTTAAGTTTACAAATCCAACAGTTAATTAATTATAAACAAAGTATGTTTAAAAGACTTTTTAATAATATTTCCCAAATAATATTAATATTATTTTTGTCATGAAAATCTTTAACATCTGCATGCTATTTACTACATAACTTGAATTTATATGTTCATATATCATTAAAAAAAACAGTGTTTATGTGGAAACAACTGTCAAAACAAAATATTTGATTTTTTATGTGGCTGAAAGTTTTTTTTTATTTTTTTATTTTTAATTTTTACTTTTTATGTATATTTGTATCAATGTCATTCTAAAGATAATAATATGTTCAGGAATGAAAAAATGTGTTCGATTGTTAACCAGTGATATTTAAAATGACACACCAGCTATATGAGCTCTTGAATTGTCTTGGAGATGGACGAATCGAAATTTAACGTTTTTAGCACCACTGTTGAAATTCAAAATGAAAAAATCATTGACAGTTTCCTACACCGTCAGTCCCGTTTGGAATGAATTATCAAATTTGCAAAGAGAATAGTGACTTCACAATTTGGAACTCATGACAAACCGACTATCAGCACAACCTTCATGAATCAAAACTGTAATATCTTCACAATTAATTAAAACTCTGAAAATTGGATTAAAAAAAAAGAAATTTTAAACAGACTTGTTGTATTTATATTTAAGGTCATTGTGGTTAAATGGGGCAACCTCTAAATACTGCAATGCTCTAGTTTTTATATCTTAATGCAAGAATCTTAACAAATGCTATAAAAAGAGACATACGAGCTTTAGGAAAAAACCCATAAACGCTTCTCTACACTGTAATTCTCTGCATTGTTTCCCTTGAAAACATTCCAATAAAGTAGACATAATTCATAATAAAGCGCCCCTATTATTCTTAAATGACGCAAAAAAAATCCCAAAAATGGCTCAGTGTTTTCTTCTTTATTTTAAATATTAAATAACTTTATGAAAGTGAAACGACAGCTTACGTTGTGATTATTGGTATTGTTATATTAGAAAATTGCGGCAAATTTAGAGTTATGAAATATTCTATATATTTTGGGAAACTTACTTTCTTCAAATACATATTGGCAGCGTACTGGATGCCATAAATTTTGAAAGATCTTTAAGGAATTAATGACGTACTTTTATATGGCATTTTTTGTAATTTGTATTAAAATAATGCTTAAAGTAGAAATTGTGTTTAATTAAATTCTGCAGAGTAAGTAAGTTAGGAATTCTAACTTTCTTTATAAATATTATTTAATTATGTGCTTAAAATGATAAAAGCTGAAAAATATACATGTTTTTATTTTTTTTTTTAAGAAATTAAACAACTTAAGAAAAACATTGTACTTTTGTTAAAGAGAATGTAGGTATACAAGCTGAGTTATGTCCTAGTTCATAGGTCTCCAAATTTTTTTCACTTTTATTAAATTTGATATTTTAATTCTGTTTCCAACTTTTTCTCATTAAAATAAACAGTTTCTAATTTTAGACTAAAATAAGTTAAAAACGAAAACTATGTTTATTTAAAGGAGTATCAATGTTTCCATATATGTATCGTAATACATCAAAAATTTACATTTTTTGTGAAATTATAAGGAAAAGGAGTAAAGTGGTGGCAACTGAATGTCAGGCTATGGGCCTCTCTTTAGCTTAATCAGCGCTACATATAAAATTGTCAGAATCAAAATAAATAATCATCAAACTAATAATCAAATTGTCTGAAACATTGCATGTTTTTTATTTCTTTATGTATCTAATATTTTTATCGCGTGAAATTTTATAATAACTTGACTTATGTGTTTTAAATATTCATGATAACTATGTTATAAATATCTGGTAAATACACTTTTTAATCTATGAACTATACTCTAATACAAATTCGCTGAGATCAAATATTAAAATATTGACGTTATTTAAATCATGCTTTAATTAGCTTAAAATTTTCACTAACAAAATAGAATTTTTGATATAAAATCAATATCAATTTTTGGTATTTTATTATTTTTCATGTAGTCATTATGTGTTATATTTAATTATCTATACTAATAAAAGAACAAAACGCTCTGTCTGTCTGCGTGTGTGTGTGTGTGTGTGTGTGTCTGCGATGGCTAGCAAAATCTACAGCACGTACGAAGCTCAAAATTTTTTTGAGAGTAGCACAATGTCTCTCCTGATGCACCTGAAGCTCAGAATTACAAAATTCCATTTATTAAATGAGTAATTAATTAAATTCCAAAGCTCACTCTCATAAAAAATCGCCTTTTTTCGCTTTTTTTTCCTTTTCATTTTCTTATGGTTGATTTGTTGCATAAAACTTTCGCAGAAATAATTAAAAAAGCTGGGATAGACCTTTAAAATTCATAGACTGGCAAACTGTCAGTTTAAATGAGGATATTTTTTTTTCTATCACAGCTGCTGTACACCATGGAGAAAAAGATAGGCGGAGGCGAAGTAAACCGAAGAAAGGTTTGCAATATTAAACCATTTATCGCTGAAGTTTTAATGTCTCAAACAAAAGCACGAGGAAGGAAATTTGTATTAATAAAACGAATTGAAAGAAATGAATTACAGCCGAAGCATATTTTACGAAGAAATAGTAATTTTTTAAAATGGTTTTTTTTCTATTATATTATTTAGGTTAAAGTTAGGTTATTGCATTTATGTTATGGTTAGAATAAAGATATTTTACAATAAAGTGAAGGCTATGTTACATTTCTGTTATATTTAATTTACGGTAGGGTACTGTTAAGTCGCTGTTAGGTAACAGACAGGTTCTGGTTACAGTACAAAAGTTTAAGGTTAGGAATTTATACACAGAGTGGACATTACGCAAGATTTGATTAAAAATAACACTTACTTTTGTTAAATAGCTCTGAAATTATAATACTATATACCAATTTTTTAGCTACCGTCGTGTATCGATTTCATTCATGGTATAGTCGGATTTAAGTGTGATATAATTAGTTTGAAATTCAAAATATTTCACTTGGGATTTGTATGTGAAAATAATAATTAGTTACGTGACTTAACAGGGATTTTTACGGGTAAATATCATCTTTTTAACACGAAAATCATGCAATCGTTGGATACATATTCCCTCCCGCGTTTTTCATTGCTCATTTTGAGTATCTTTAGAGTTTAATATTAGTTGTTGTTTTTAAAACCGATTTTTCATACAGTCAGCGGCTACGTATTTCAGACAATGCATTTCTGCATGTAACGAGTTAATGATAAAATCATACAAATTTCAAGTTCGTTTAATATTGTTAATACGGACCCGGGTAACGCCGGGCGGGTCAGCTAGTTGTCCAATAAAATTTTCGCAGTTGAAGCTATGGAATCCCATATGGCGCGACTGTGGAGTATACAGGTTAATATTTACGCGTGAAATCTGAATGATGTGTTCTGTGTCAAGAGTTTAACCAATAACTTCTGATAACAGTGTCACAGATAACTTCCTTTTAAAATTATCACGGATTAACTTTAACTGATATGACTAATGTTTGTCACATACCTGATGTGGTCTCGCTGGCTGCTTGAATATATATATATATATTTTAAAACAACTTAAATGGTTGAATTTAATTATATTTTATCCGACCAAAATCGTTATTCTTCTGTTAAGAACATCAGAATTAAACTGCTTGAGAAAAGCATTTTATTTATATTATTCAGTAAAGAAAAAACCACATTTTTTCGAAATAAATGGTAGGTTGTTAATTTTTCTAATTAAATATAAATATTAATAATGTCAATTTTTTTTTTACAAATTATCGATGCAAAAAAGTCTGCACATTTAAATGCAGTGTTTATTTTACAAAAAAAAAAAAAAAAAAAAAAAAAAAGATTACACAATTATTGTAAAACGGTCTGACAGACACAAATGTAACGAGTATTGCGTTTAAAATCAAATCTTATAGAGATCAAATCTTCTTATAGAGACTAGAACAATTGCTGAAGATTTCAGAGTAAATGATTTTTAATTACCCCCTTAAGAACTACGTTCGCCAACATCCGTTCAGATACCCCTCCCCCCAAGATTCTAAAAGTACGCTAATTTCGTTAGGATTGAATAATAATAATAGTAATAAATAGTGACGCTCTCGATTGTAAACTGGTTTCCATTCATTTTCCTTTGATTGAAGATTTTTAAGGCCAAACCAGCCGATGTTACGAGAAACATTGGTCGTTTTAATCTTTGATTAAAAATAAAAATAGTAAAAAATTTGAAAACTAGATAATGTAAAATCAACTAAGTAAACATAGTCTTTTGTCTTCCGGTATTTTTTAATATTGATATAAGATAGTTTGTTCAATAAGACATTTTAAATGTATTGTTTTAAATCGGACATAATTCTCAACAAAATTTTCTTTCTCTTTTTGATATTTATCTAAAAATATTTTTATTGTTCAAAAGTGATCATTATTTGCGCTGCCTTAAAATTCACAGCAATAGTTGAAAAGGTTATCTCAAAATGTAAACTAAATAATTCGCGAAAGTATATTTTTATACTTAAATTTTTATACATTATTATTTTTGATCATTTCAAATATGACGAAGTTTCTCGTATTTATTGTTTTTTGGAAATATTAATGAATTTATTATTCAAAAGTTTTCTGTTTTTCTTTTTTAAATATTAACGTATAAATAGTTTTGTTGCGAGAAAGGATTTCTTTTTTAGCTGCTTTAGGATTCGCAACATTAGTTTAAATATGATCTAGAGATGTGGAATGTCTCGTGTAAATTTATATTTTAATTTAAATTGTTGTATCGTTTTAAAAGTGATGTTATTTTCATCAAATTGTTTTTTTTTTCTCTTTTTAACATTCACGTGAAAATACTTTTTTGTTTGAAAATAAATATTATGAACGCGGCCTGATAATTCACAACAACGGTTGAAAAGAAATGATTAAAATCAGAGTTATTATAGAGGAATCATTAATAAACACGTTAATGCAGACAGTTTTTACATCGAATAATTATTTTAAGAGATGTTTAATGGTGTAATTGTCAAAATCGTTCCATTAAAAAGCTTTAGAGGAACAAAAAGTTATAGGAATTTAATTAGTTTTATATCATTTGATACATTACAAGTTCTCGGTTTGCATGCTGCATTTATTTATTTTTTTCTCTTTGATAAATTTTCAGCATTTCAAGAGATATTTTTTAATTGTTTTAAAAAAGACAGTATTTTAAATTGTTGTTATTTTTAAAACAGCTTAAGGAATAATAACCTTTTTAATAAAATTAATTCAAAATATAAAATAAATATCTATGAAAAATCAGTATGAATAAAATGCAAATACTTTTTTTTAATTTAAGCTATTTTGAATTATTATTTTTTAGATATTAAAAATAACACGTAATTATCTCCATTAATGACGTCTAATGCATAATAATAAATTTATTATTTAAAAGTATTTTCTTTTTAATTAAAAAAATTCATTTGTAAATATTGGTTTTATGACGTAATTTTCCATATTTTTCTATTTTTAAAGCGTTGTTATTTAATTTTAATTTGAAATTTTTTTTGTGTGTATGACAGCCACATGTAGATAATTTTTTTATTAAAAAGGTTATCATTCCTTAAGCTGTTTTAAAAATAACAAAAATTTAAAATAATGTCATGTTTTTAAAACAGTTTAAAAATATCTCTCGAAATGCTGAAATTTTGTCAAACAGAATAAATAAATAAATAAATAAATAAATGCAGCATGCAAACCGAGAACTTATAATGTATAAAATGATCTAAAACTGATTAAACTCCTATATATACTGTTTGTTCCTCTAAAACTTTTTAATGGAACGATTTTGACAATTACAACATTAAACATCTCTTAAAATAATTATTCTATCTAAAAACTGTCTGCATAAGCGTGTTTATTAATTATTACTCTATAATAACTCTGATTTTAATATTTTTATAAATAATAGTTTTTTTTTTTTAATATTCACGAAGATTGACCCTCCCCTCGTCACAAAAAATTAACTGACAGCAACGGTGACAGCATTAGTAAAACGATAATAAACAGTATCTCATGGGTGAATGAAGCTTGTTTTTCGCTTTTCATGAAATAGTGTCGGTGATCTTTTATAGTAGGTATGTAATAATTTCTGTCACAGCAGTTAAAAGTTAAATGAATATTTTCAGATGCATTTACATTCATTAAACGTACATTGAGGGCGTTAAATGTCTCATTGGTATTTTAATTGGCAGAACGATGCTAAGAATCACCCAAATGCGACAGTTGTACGTTATGGAACTATGCAACAAATATTTATTCCATTTTTACAAAATAAACTAATTTTGAATTAAAAGCACAGTATACAAAACTTTGCTGCTTAGTAAAACATAAATTTATTTCATATAAAGCCAAATGGACCCTAAAATGAAAAAAAAAAAAACTGTAGGGAATAGCATTTAGGCGCAATGCCCTAATTGTATTATCTCTTTTGTTTGCAACAAAGCCAAGAAGAGAAGCAAATTCTTCGCAAGATACATAATTGAACAGTGGACGTAATATCCCAGACAACACAAATACCTCCTTAAACCATCCAAAACATGACATATTTAGGACAAGCAGATATCCTGCGGACTGTAGACAAATGGTCCTGTAGACAGTTACAGAATAATCCCAGGGTTTCGAAATGTCACACGAAATGTTATTTTGTGACACCTTTTGGACGGTTACAGGATAATTTCATTATACCCTCGGGATGGTCCTAATAACATCCTTAAAGCATCTAAATAATGTCATATTAAGAATATGCTGATGTCCTATGGATGGGTGAAATCGTAATGTAGGCAGTAGCATGGTACGCAGTTCACCACTGTAGGGATGACTAGGCATAATACTTTGTAATTTCATTTTAATATGGTTTTTCATTGTACTATAAATGCATAGACACACTGATAATAAAGAAATGCATTAAAAGACAAACGAAAAAGAAAGAAACTTATATCCACATTCATTTTCTTATTCAAATTTGACGCAAACCATCAGCCATGCGGTGTGCTGAATCAAAATAAAGTTTCTTGTGACTGGAGAGAAGGTTGACAGATTGCACCCTTGAGTAGAAGAGCCAAGGTTTGGAACATCACTTTCGGGACATCCGTAGTTCACTTTGGGGACAATAGAAGCAGACGGTCTGTTCGTTAGTGTTATCTGGATGTTCACAGGATAGAGTTATAGGATATGACACCTACAGGACCTTTAGTATCCTTGTAGGGCATTCAAAGGACGATTGTGATTGTCTGGTATAGTGGCATATCAAATTTAATGTAATTTCTTTTTGTACAGCTTTATTATTTATTTAATGTTCATATTTATTTATTTTTCAATATTCTGGTTTCTTTTTTCTCATTCGTTTTGTTATTTCTGTTACATAATGAAAAGACTCAAATTTTGATATTTCCAATTGTGATGAGAAATATAATTGTAAAATACATTAAGAATAGCAAACGAGTGTTCATTTTTTCCTAAAGTATGGCACATTATGTTTAAAAATAATTTTAAACCTGATAAATATAACAACTTTCAATATGAGATTTTTTTTTACTAAAAAAACTAAGTTTACTTTCCAAATATGTACAATTTAGAATAAAAAGAGGGGAGAATGGTACAGAAAATAAAATAAGGTTTTCACTTTAAAAGTACAATTTAATTTATAAAAACAATATTAGGGCCTTGTATATATTGCAAAAATATCTTCCAGTACTGTTTATTTTTGTATAGAAAGTACTGTTTATTTTGTATAGATTGTTTATTTTTTTATCGAAATTAAATGTACAGTTCGAGTAAAGTTAATAAACATAATCATGTATTTTAGAATGACTTGAATTTTTTTTATTTAACCTGTGAATTCTAATTGTAAACAAAAATATGTTATTAAAGTTAATAAAATAAATTATTTTTTACAGGAAAGTGCGAATTTAAAGGAATTTGTTCAAGAAATCACGCAATTTGTGAACTCGATGAAGAATACAACGCTGTCTGCAGATGCCCTCCTTTACTTAAGAAGGGTAAAGACGGTTCTTGTAGCGAAATAGGTAAACTCTAATACTTTAGTAGCTTAATTTATAAATGACAACTGAATTTTCTATTTATCATACTTAAGTATTTTGGATGTTGTGAAAAAATTAATATTATTTAAAATAATGTTCTGGGGCTTGCATGCACTGTTAAAAATTTCTGTAAAAACACAAAAATATGAAGCTGTCTATAAATTTACATTAGTTCTCGGTTAATTGCATTCGAATAAGTTTTTCGGTATCATTTTACACAAATTTCACATATCGTATACCTCATACTCAATAGGAATTTGAATGTCTTTATTTAAATATATTTTTATATTTGTTAAATTTTGTAATTCAAAAATCGAATTTTTAAAATCCTTTTGAAATTTTATTAGAAATATTAAAAGGAACATTAAGTTTAAAGACTGTTTTTTTATCAGAATGATTTAAAAACGGAAAAATTATCTCATCAGATTTTGTGAAGATTTTTTTCCTCGCTGAATCATAGAACACATACTTTATACTCTATCAATATCTCCTTTAGCTCAGTGAGTACAATATTTTTCCACTGCCAAAAGGTGTCGGGTTCAAACACCAGAATGCAAGAAACAAAACAATGTGTTAGAATTTAATGATCCAGCACTTCAAATTTACCCGGAAAATTGAAGTTCTTTGAAGCTGACTAAAGATTCAATGATTCATTAATTTAAAAAATAGACTAAATAATTATCATTAAAAGTTACGTTACAGCCCATCTAAAAAAAATTTGCATAAAAAATGTAAAAAAGTATGCACAAAAGTGAGCGTGTTTGACACCTCTCGTTATGCACAAAAAGTGCATACCTGATGTGTTCACTTTTTATACACAATCAGAGGTGCCAAATACGCTCGGATTTTGTGCTCTTATATTTTTACACTTTTATTGCACGCCAAAATTGTGCACTTTGCACACTCAGAGGTGCCAAATACACTCAGATTTTGTGCACTATTTTGTACACTTTTTTTCATACTGAATATCCCTAACTTGTACACTTTTTATGCATAATAAGAGATGCCAAATACGCTCAGATTTTGTGCATTTATTCTTTCACGTATTTTTTGAAAATAAATAAGTAAGTATAAGAACAAAAGAATTCCATTACATAATAATAAAGCGGGGGATAGTTTGCGATATATTTTAATTATGGTAAACGATTTCATGTGATTGATATTGTGATTCATTGATATAGGTAGCTGAGGCTTAATATGAGTTATTCCTTGCATAATGTGAAGTGCATAGCATTTACAGGAACACACAAAATATTTCAAATAGTATATTCTTTTCGTAGTATTGTGTAGGGATCTTATGATTGCTGGTGGATGCATGGAATGCATTTTAATTATTATATGTGCTTTTAAGTTTCACTAAATGTATGCACATTATATGGTGGATATAAATGCTATATTTGACATACAGGGTTACACAAAAAGCTTACAGACGTTACTAAACATAAGCGTAAATTACTTAAAGGTGTTTTTTAAATAAAGTATGCATTTTTTCGCTGAACATCATTCAGTTTCTGCTGCATTCATAAGTTTGTAGAATATAGATAAAATAACATACAGCACCACACAAAGAATTGGATATATGGACGCCTAGTTTATGAGAATGTTATTTCGGTATTTTTCAGAGTGTTTCAGTCTAAAATAAATTTTAGCTAAAAACTGGTGTGTAATAAAAGTACCAGGTAAACTACAAGACTGAACAAAAGTATTCAAGTATATTTCAATCTATTAGTATAAATTGCTGAAAGAGAAATTTCAACCAGTTAGGAGTTTTATTGCTAAACTAAATTTCCGATTATATAGTATGTATATCAACTGACAGATCAAATATAAGGCTGTTCGAAAGTATTGGAACATATATTTGTATATAGTCAGTAACCTTATTTCCCTAAATAACGAAGTATTATTAAATATGCCAGGAAGTGATGGAAAGTGTTTCATAATCTGTGCTTAACGCATGATTTTTCTTATCGGAAAATAAATCTTAATTAAACTTGCGATATTTGACTTTTAAAAGGCGATAGCGATATATTTTATAAAAAAGACTATTCAAGAAGAATGTTCTGGTCAAGAAATTTCATGACCCATATGACCCCTATTAAACACTGTTGTATTGAAAATCAAATGGTGTCAAAATCTATAAATAAACTCGATGATTTCAAATGCGCATGGTTTTTCATAAACTAGCAAAATAATTTAAGTCCAATGCGCAGGCATATTTATAGACAGTAAATTGCTTCGTTAGCATCTGTGTTTATGCATTTTATATATTGATGTTTTATGCATGATTCTGAAAAGAATTTTGTCTCTTTTCATAAGGTTGTTAATACATAAGTATTAATGAGTGTTTTGTTTTTATGAATTATTTTTCTTTTTGCTTTAGGGTGTCCAGTTTTAGATTTAAATTTTATGCTGCAATGTCAAATAAAGCATATAAACGAATAATTATAATTATTTATAATTTCTTACACAGAATTAAAGTAGAAACTTCTGATATTCCTTATTATTTTTAAATTTAATAATTACCACTTCAAGTCATATGAAAAAAGCCATGTGTACTATAAATGATAGAAATTAGATTTCACTGAAATGTCAGCAGTTAAATTTCCATCTTTCATATTTCGCATAAACTTACTGAATTTTGATTTTGACAAATAAAGGGTATTTCGCTACCAGACCGACAAACTTTGAGAGATGATAGTAGACATGAAAACAAACATTATTATATAGGGAACCATGGGGCGCAAACGTCTTCTTTAGGCGCTAGCGGCCATTAAAGTTTGAGGTCCAAAATTTCAAACGAAGATAAAAAACGGAAAAAAGGGTCGATTCGTTTGTGGTTTTCACTAAAACATTCTTTATATCACGTTTTTCTTAGAAAAAAAATTCAAAGGTTATGTTCAAAAATTGTCGATAGAGGGCGCTTTACACTTTAGAGTAACGAACAGTTACTTTTTACCGCTATTTTGTGTATGGGGTTGAAATTAATCTAAAGGTTAGACTTTAACTTAAATTTTAAGTCCAAAATCGGAAACATTGGGATTAGGTAACTAACGAAAATTAAACTGTGAACAGAGGGGGACATTTTAAACGCTCATAAATATTGGACAAACAAATCGATTTTGTTGCAGTTTGCGTGTAAGTCATTCCCTTGGTAATTATTTTATTCAAAATGATGTACAGCTTTGGTGCCCTCATATTTTGATAGAGGGCGCTTCCGACGCATCTCTGACATTTCAGTGGCATTACCCCTGCGTGTTTTACTACCAGACCATCATACTTCCAAGAAGTGTTAAGGATACAAAGACGTCTTGGAATCACATAGGAATGTAACGTTGGAAATGCATTTTTTTGCAAGTTACGGTTAAAGGAAGCAAGGGAAAAAGTAACAGAAACAGCGGAGAAAGAGACACGTTAATGTGACAGAAAACAGTTTATTTAACGGTTTTACTAGAAAAGGTGTTCAAATTACAACCAGAAGTAGTCCGGTATGCTTGACAGCGTCGTCACGTGGAATTCCTCACGCTTTGAAAGTTTCCTGGCATCTCTGATAGTTTTCTGGCAGCTACAGAAATACCAGCTGCGAGGTCTTCAACTGATGATACGGGAGTCTTATACACCCAATTTTCTATTTGACTCCAGCAAAAAAAGTCCGTACATGATAGATCCGGCGATCTGGCAGGCCAATGAACCGGGCTACCACGACCTATCCACCACTGTCCATATGTTACTTTGAACTGTCGGTAAACGTCATTGGTAAAATGTGGAGGAGCCCTATCGTGCTGTTCATCGTTCAAATACTTCATTCTGCTACCTTTGGAACCGGTTCGCGAATGATCACTACAAAGTGATCTTTGCGCAGGCGCATTACCGTTTAGCGCCATCTACCGTCGCTGTCAAACTTGCCGGACTACTTCTGGTCGTAATTTCAAACACCTTTTCTAGT
Organism: Maratus speculifer; assembly: GCA_964019185.1. Taxonomy (NCBI): domain Eukaryota; kingdom Metazoa; phylum Arthropoda; class Arachnida; order Araneae; family Salticidae; genus Maratus; species Maratus speculifer. Next base: position 82,745,452 of record OZ025302.1, on the reverse strand, counting down.
AAAACCTTTAAATAAACTGGTTTCTGTGACATTAACGTGTCGCTTCCCAGCTAAAAATGAATTGCAGTTTTTTTGTAGAAGTGAAGTATTTTTGAGGTTTTTCTAAAATTTCTCTAGTCTTTCTGTAGTGCAATATCAACTATAAAATCACTTCAGTTATTTTGTAGTTAATTAAAGATGATTTTGTAGTAATTTATTTTAAACATTATGTGCGCTATTAATTTTGAAAACACTGTAGTTTTTATAAAGTCATTTTATAATCAAAAATTAAAAAATATATAAGACTTTATAACCGTAGAATCACTGCAGTGAATTTGAAGTTATTATCCAACCATTAATTTAGAAGTACATTTCATTTCCGATGCATCTCTCGTATAACTGTAGTTATTGTCCGATAAATTCACAGAATTTAATTGGAGAAAAATAATTTCAAATATGCTTCAAAATCGAACTAGGGATT